>OY754961.1:51341052-52591052 GCA_963576555.1 Ferdinandea cuprea
AAGAAGATGCTATCCATCATGTTCTTAACGCTTTTTCTTTGGGGCATATAGGGATATGGAAAGGGTATCATACTGGTCGCCCCAAGCGGACTATATGTGTAATAAAGGGTGATCCATTTCGAGGTTCCCTACTTTTTTAAAGAAAAAAACACAGAAAATTCAAATTTAATGGAGAATGATTATTATCATTTGAAAGAACATTCTTTGGCATTTATTTTTTGAAGATTATGTCTATCAAATGTTGGCCGGTGCTACGTCGCAGATGGTCCATCCGTTGAGTCCAATTTTCGATCACTCGTTCGAGCATTTCGACTGGTAACTGGCGAATGACACGCGTGATGTTTTCCTCCAAGGCCTGAATCGAAGCGGGTTTGTCGGCATAGGCTTTTGACTTTACATATCCCCACAGGAAAAAGTCTAACGGTGTGATATCACACGATCTTGGTGGCCAATCGACCGGCCCAAACCGTGAAATTATGTGCTCACCTAAATGTTCTCTCAATAAGTCCATTGATTGATGTGATGTGTGGGAAGTGGCGCCGTCTTGCTGAAACCAAATGTCTCGAGCTTCAATTTCAGGCATCAAATAGTCGGTTATCATGGCACGATAACGGTCGCCATTGACGGTTACATTCGCACCGGCATAATTTTTAAAGAAATATGGACCGATGATTCCACCGGCCCACAAACCACACCAAACCGTTGTTTTTCCTGGATGAAGTTGCAGTTCTTCAATCTCTTCAGGTTGCTCTTCGTCCCAAATGCGGAAATTTTGTTTGTTTGCATACCCATTGAGCCAGAAATGGGCCTCATCGCTAAACAAAATTTGCCTCGAAAACGTCGGATCTTCTTGGAACTTTTCAAGAGCCCATAGAGCGAAGTGATGTCGCTTGGGAAGGTCGAGCAGCTTCAGTTGTTGCACAAGCTGTATATTGTACGCTTTCAATTTAAGATCTTGACGTAAAATGCGCCAAGTCGTTCCATACGTCAGTCCGAGTTGCTGCGAACGGCGCCGAATCGACTCTCTACGGTGTTCGTGTACACTCTCAGCTACGGCCGCTATATTTTCTTCACAGCGTGCTGGACGTGGTCTATTCGGTCAAATATTATCCAATAATGAATGCTGGGTCTCAAAATGGGTGATGGTGTTGCGAATAGTATGCTCAGTAGGCCGATTATGTTGACCATAAGTTGAGCGAAGTGCACGAAACACATTCCTCACAGAACGTGAATTTTCATAATAAAGTTGAACAATTTTTAAACGTTGTTCACGCGTAAGTCTTTCCATTATGAAATGCCAAACAATACTAAACAAAAATAACATGACAGCATGACACGACTCACACGTGATCTTTCAAAAAAGGCTATTGAAAAAAGTATCCCTACTTGGATCACCCGTTATTTAAATTTTTTTTCATTTCAGCAACTCAAAAAAATATATATAAATTTCATAATATTTTTTTTAATTTTGTTTAGAAAATGTTAACCCTTTATTTTGTGTAGTGGATTTTACTTTAATTAACTTGACTTCTTCTGAACTTTTTTACAGGTAAAAGGCGTAAGTTTCCATGTCGGATCAGGTTGCAGTGATTTACCTGCTTACGAAAAAGCAATCAGCATAGGTGGTAGTCTCTTCAAATTTGGAAAATTGATTGGACTTAATATGGAATTACTTGATATTGGAGGTGGTTTTCCTGGAGACAATGATACTATGTTTGCTAATGTAATTTTGTATTCATTTCAACGTTTATTTTCCTTTCGCTAACATTTCCATTCATTTACAGATTGCTGATATTGTAAATGACTCCGTCAAGAAACATTTTGTTGACACTCCGGTCAAGGTTATTGCGGAGCCTGGACGATTCTTTGTTGCATCGGCGTACACACTTGTATGTAAAGTTTATTCGAAAAAGGAACTTAGAGGTCATGACGGACAACTCGAAAAAGCTATGTACTATTTAAATGATGGTGTATATGGAACTTTTAATTGCATCTTATATGACCACAATGAAATCCAAGCTATTCATTTCATGGTACATTATATACAATTTATTTTTCTCATTAAAATTTTGTTACAATTGTTTGTAATTTTTGTGTTATGTTGCAGGGTGAAGATCAAGAATTGTTCAATAGCTTGATTTGGGGTCCAACATGTGATGCTCTTGATAAAGTTAGTGTTGCCACAGAGATGTTAATTTCAATACAATTTTAATCTTTTTTTTTTTTGTAGATATGTGATAACTTAATGCTGCCGAACCTTAAAGAAGGAGATATTATTGCATTCCCAAACATGGGTGCCTATACAGTCCCAATTGCCAGCCCTTTTAATGGTTTTAATATTCCGAAAACACGTTTCTATTTAAGAAACGACTATGGATAACAGTTGGCTGAGTAACTAATATAATTTGTTGTGCATTTTTAATGAAACAAACGAAATAAAATGAAATATTTCAGACTATTGCATTAAAATAATATCCATCGGTATTAAAATCATATGTGAATCAATCGAATCATATAATTCAGTGATCCTTAAACTAAAAAGTGAAAACTGTTAATTCTTTTCTTATGATCTTAAAAGGGAGAGAGCATGCAAATTTTTTTTTATACGGTATGGGCGAATAAAAGAAAATTTATTAAAAACCGATCTTGTTGAAATTGGTCTTAAGAGTATTGCAAGAAAGAAAATAACAAAAACATTTGGTCCATACACCGACAAATGATTCAATGAAACTTAATGATTTAAAAAAAAAAAGATAGTTCCATTTTGCACACACAAATAAATTGGATTGATAGCTCCAGGTAAAAGCTTAAAGGTATTATGATAGACAACATAACCGATTGCCTAGATTTATTTGCCATATTTCTGGCTTTGAGAAATAGTTCCATTCTCTTAAGTTTGTACTTTTTATATTCGGAACATCCGCCGTAACGGGCTTAATGACCCAGCTCACCACAATTAGCACATTTCGGAGAGACTTTACTAGCAGAATCTGATCTGTTTAAATCAATGGAAACGGGGAATTCATACCGAATTCCACATACCACTCATTTTGGTTCACTGGCACAAAAATCCATTGAGTGACGAAATTGACATCTTAAACAACGCAGTAAGTTTTTGGAAATTTTACGCTCCCAAAAAATTGTCTGGTTAAGTAAATATTTGATTTTGTAAAGATCCTTTATTGACTCACCAGCTTGAAGCTGAACCCAAAATAGATTAGGTGGGTCTTAATTTTGTTTCCCTCTCTTACATCCTCTTCACTGAGAGGTTTAGGTTTATAAAATAGACAAAAAAGCATTAAGAATATGATGGATAGCATTCTATGAAATTTATAAAAAAAATATTTTTTGAAAAAATGCCGTTACCAAAAACTTTGTGTGGGCGATATATTGGGAAAAATATTGGCTTAATATCTTGTTAAACATTTATTTTCGGTTTCTACACAAATCTCGGAGGAAAACAGCATTTTAGTCAAAAACGCCCACAAAAAGGTCGGCGTGGAAAAAATACGTTATATGACAGACTTCTAAAGGAGTGCAGTGTCTACATATCTTGTGAAGGTTGTAACACTATGTCTCTAACTTAAGCTTTAAAACGGTTTTTTTTATTTTACACTGAACCATTTCGGAGCCCTAGGGTATACGTGTTCCAAATTTCAGCTTCCTAGATTAATTTTAAAGGGCCTATGGACGGACATTGCTAAATAGTCTTAGGTTTTGGTCCTGATCATAAATATTTTAGGGGTCTACGATGAATATTAAGGGGTGTTACACACTATGTGTCAAAAATAATATTACCCTTAGGATAGGATTTAAAAAACGTCCGACTTGTAACAATAACATTGTACGCCGTGAAAATAACGCCCATACTGTGTGAATGGAATGCAATATCGCGTAGTCCGAAATTTTTTTTAGGGGAAATACTTTTTTTAAATGGAAAAAAGTAAGGAAAACAGTACGATTTTTATCCATGGAACGTTGATAGTAAACTAACAAAAGTGATTGAAGCTTTTTCAAGACAGGTTTTTATACCCTAACCTAAGTTTCTATTAAATTCTGCCACTAAGTCCAGCGATGACGAGATAAAAACAAGAAAAGCGAAATACTAGTCGTTTTAATTTATTAGATTAAATAGATGTTACCCCTTGTATGGTCCAAATACAAGTGGACCTGAGATTAGCAATTACAATAGCAAGTAGACTTAGTACCCACTAATTTAAGAAACAATGTTATTCAAAAGAGAGAAAGTGCTAAAAGAAGAGTACATGCTTAATACAGTAAAGTTAACATGTTAAGTAATGTAGTAATGTAGTGAATTAGATTCAATGGCAGCCAAACAAAATAGCATTTTCTTTCATTCTATTAAATTTAAGAAAAAATAAAAATATTTTTCGAAAATATATATTTTTTTTTTTTAAAATCCGTCATCCATACATCCATCAACTTCTTAATACTTTTCTCTTTGGGGCATATAGGGATATAGATAGAGTATTGTTCGTACTGTTCGCCCCCAGCGGACTGTAGACTTTCCTTATGGTTTTTTTTATGATTTACGAGCACTTAAGGGACTTTGGTTACCCTTACAATAAAGTGACACAGCGCGGCCATTAAGGAAATGAAGGATAAGAAAAAGGGTAAACTATAATAGTTGAATTTCTGTAAGGGTGGAATACAACTGACTATTTCCTTCATTTCTTTTGCAAAACAATTGCAGGGAAATTGTTAACGGTTTTCTGCTTTTTTGAATGTAGATTCAACTGGGTTCTCAGGAATTGCGATGGGCCCGTTTTGGAGGCAACTGTTGTGTAATGACATTTTCACAACACCCTTGTTGGACCTTACCTATCGCAGAGGATTGTTAATATCACTGGCTTACTCCCTCATAACTAATTATTTTTGACTTCGTTACTAAGTTACAGAAACGGCACAAAACCCACTGGGTGGGCTATTCCTGGCTACTCCTGAAAACTCGTCACTGACCTCAGCTCTAAATATTTCAAAGCAGCTCACGTAAGGAACACGCTTGTACGGAGTTTATACAAATGGTTAGCGTATTTACATTTCTGTACGTAAAAGAGTTCACTGCTTAATATGAAAAAATTTGGTTATTTTAGACTTGATATATTTTTTTCTATCTTTTTGAGCAGTTATAGTTAAATAAACAAAACATAGAATGGCTTAAGTTTTTCTTTATTAAACATTTTCTCCTTGACTCAAAATACATGTTTTAATTCATTTACAATAAATATCTTTAAAAGTATTTCAATAATGTGATGTCGAGTAGTTCAATGAATTTATTTGGGGAGGATGGTAAAAATGTAATCGAATAACACCCACACTCTGACCTTGTATAATGGATATTATAGGATAACATTTTTATATACCTATGTAAAAACAAAACAAATTTTTGTTATGCTAAATTACAAATTACCTTATTAAATGTATGACAAAAGAAAGACTTCTCAAAGTTAATGTTCAGAAAACCCAAATCACTGCATTCGGACTCTGACCCGAAATATTCGCTTCCAAATGCAAGTAAGTTAGGTTTTCTGCAATATAACAAAATAAATTGATAAATACTCATAATTTTTTATATCTCTATGAAAAAAAATCTTACCACTAAATACAAACGTACATACATGTGTAGGTAATAATCAATTAAATATGTAAATATCTCTAAAATTTTAATATTTGAATAATTTCAATTTGAATCAATGATCAGTGATATGTAGATCGATAGTTGATATGTATTACTAAACGTTTCTTATAATTTTCAAGGAACACAGCGCGTCATCGAGTATTTCTTGACATTGATATGTATTCGATTGCCCCTCTTAGGGGACTTATTTCTTATCATATTGAATATATATTATCAATATTTAAATGAAAATTCTTATGTTTTTCGTTATAAATAATTAGGGCAAACTACTTATTGTATAGTCAGTTCTTATGATTTTATGTACATTTCCCGTGTTTTTTTGTATTATTGATTGATATGCATTATTGGTAAAATGACATTGCTTTTTTTTTTTCTGGGTAGGTTTTGAGATAATGAACATTTGTAAAAATTACCTCATCTGAATATTCGATAAAGTCACATGATTGTATTTCACACCAATACGAGTACAAAACATTTTATGTAAAAATCTCACATTTATAAATTATTCTAACACATTTAATCAAGAGTACAAAAGATACTTTTAGTTATATGTTGTTTTAGTAAAAAGCAAACGATCAATAAAGTGATTAGCCTGCTATTAATAATAAACACATCCATGTATAGCATTTATTTTTTATCTAGTAACAATTTTCAATGCATCTTTAATTGTGAAATGCAAAATATACTATAACAATTTGATATGTACGTACGAGTATAATAACGTGTGATATGTTTGTTTTTGTTTGTTTAATGATAATTTCCGCATGTTATTCACAATTGCAAGCGTTTTAACATTTCAAGAAATCACCAACATTTTTGTAGTTTTCTTAGGATTTGATTGCTTAAAGCAGTTGATTATTTAGACGAATCTAAAAAGCCAAAGTTCGAAAAGACATACATTAGCTATGATGTTGGTGTTTAAAATGTTGCTGACACCCATTGATGTTGACGAACTGACCTTTTGCCCGGCACAGTGCATTTTTTCCAGTGGCATTGCTTGGACATAGTACTCGCGATTCTCTATAGGCATATGACACAAGGGCTTTTTCTTCTGTGCCATTTCGTCATCACGATTTTTAAGATCTTGCAGTAAATTTGGGAACCATATAAGATCACATGAGCAGCCAAGTGGATTATCTATAAAAAAGTAAGGAAGTAGTAAGACAACATTTTTATAAACAGATTCATATTGCAGAATTTGATTTAATTACTTAAGCAATGGATGACATTCATTTCGTATATTATTAAATTTATCGAAAAACAGCATTTTTAAAGCTAAAGAAAAAACCGCCCCAAAAAGTGTGCGCTCCCAAGTATATTTAATTGAGTTGTAAATTTTGTTTATAATATCGCCAAGATTTAAATACGCTCAAGAAAGAGAAGGGGAGTAAAATTGTGTTCAGACTGTTACTGACTTTATGTTCCAAAAACCATAAGTATACTAAATCAAGGAGTTAAACCTTCCACAAAATTTAGAGTGGAAAACTAATACATACACAACTTTCTACATTTTGAGGTCTGCAAAATGTCTAACATAATGAGAAGAGATTCATGTAAAAATAATAATTCATCCCGTGTACGCTTGAAGTAAAGATAATTTAAAGGCCTAAAAATTGGTGACGAACGCAGGGACAGACGGACGGACATTGTGTAAATAGTCTTACGTGTTGGTCCTGATCATAAATATGTATACTTTTAGGGGTCCACGACGGGTGTTACAAACTATGTGTCAAAAGTAATATACCCTTGGGATAGGGTATACAAATGAGAGTGCATGGTCGATGTATTAAAAAAAAATTGCCTAATTTAATTGTTATAATTTAGCATCTATTTTTAACGTGAGCCAATGGTCTGCTGTGCAGGTGCGTTTTGGGACGGTGAGCTGAATTTCTAACAGAAATGCACATATAATGCCGACTATAATTTTGTTTACGGTTGGGTACGATGTACTGCTTCTTAAAATACTGCTTCTTAAAATCCCGCCGCTGCCAAATTCGGTGGGCAGGTAATGGAATATTGGTGGCATGTTTCCCTCCTACAACTCCCCCGCATGGTTTCATTGCTATGTTTGGTGTAGGTGAGAGGTTGGGTATATGCAAAGATTATTTATAACAGTATAAACAAAGTATTTTAAGAGAATTTCGAAGACGGTGTTTTAAAACTTTTTCTAACGGGATTTTAAAAAGCGGGATCCCCCTTTTTTAACTTTCGCGTATACAGTATACTATACTAAAGAGAAAGTTATTGCGATCCTGCGGAAATTTCGAACTCAAACTGAGTATGAGGGATGATGTTACGACTAAGAGAAGTCCAAAGAAGTGGGTCCGTGGGTTTATTATTTATTATTTATTATTTATTATTTATTATTTATTATTTATTATTTATTATTTATTATTTATTATTTATTATTTATTATTTATTATTTATTATTTATTATTTATTATTTATTATTTATTATTTATTATTTATTATTTATTATTTATTATTTATTATTTATTATTTATTATTTATTATTTATTATTTATTATTTATTATTTATTATTTATTATTTATTATTTATTATTTATTATTTATTATTTATTATTTATTATTTATTATTTATTATTTATTATTTATTATTTATTATTTATTATTTATTATTTATTATTTATTATTTATTATTTATTATTTATTATTTATTATTTATTATTTATTATTTATTATTTATTATTTATTATTTATTATTTATTATTTATTATTTATTATTTATTATTTATTATTTATTATTTATTATTTATTATTTATTATTTATTATTTATTATTTATTATTTATTATTTATTATTTATTATTTATTTTTAGTTTTACTGAGGAGTATTGTATTTACACTTGGATGTCATATAAATATAAAGCTATTTAACTATTTAATTTACAAATTTGCAAAATCGGCATAGTAGTTACAGAGATTGTCCCCATCCCCTGCCCAAATATAATTAAGCTATCCTATTCCTGAAAAAGCCCACAATAACCATGTTGAAAGGATTTTTAAAACTAGTCTAGAAGTTCCAGAGATGTTCAAAAGATTCAAGACATCAAATTGGAAAACTTGCTAACTATTTGTGAAAATTGTTAACAATTACAACACAAACTTGGCGTTCATTTTAGATCTCAGTACTTTTTGTGGCTGACTTGTAAGGCAAAAGTGATATTTGTGTAATAGAACTTGGCTATTGTTTAACATGTATGTTTTTGGGGTGATATTTTAACTTTCTCATATACATTAGTATACTAAAGAGAAAGTTATTGCGATCGTGCGGAAATTTCGAACTCAAACTGAGTATGAGGGAGGATATTACGACTATAGAGAAGTAAAAAAAAGTGGGTCCGCCAATGCCGTCCGGTCTGCCTGTCTGCCTGTCTGTCTGTCTGCCTGTCTGTCTGTCCGGGTACCGTATGGCGAAACGGTTCGACGGATTTTCTTTATCTGTCATACAATCACTTATCACTATTTTTCTAGAAAATGGTTCCAAGGATTTTGGTCTTTTTTTGTACTAAGCATACTGGGGCCAAAAATACTGCATACTTAAATTTAGGAAAAAAAATGGATTAACGGTAATTTATAAAACCACCAATATATCAAAAACTAATCAAGCGATCCCAAAAATATTGTACTCCTTTTTTTATACTATTAAGTCGAACAAATTTGCATACTTAGATTTTTGATATAATTTTTTTTTGTATTTTTTTTAATATAACGATTTTCTTAAATATAAATTCATCAAAAACGGTTTTAATGATTTCGATAATTTTTTTGTATTGTGAACAATTAAATTAAAAGCGTCTAATGTGCGAAATTACATCAAAATCGTAGGTGCCGTTATTGAGAAAATCGAATTTTTCCAAACCCAAAAAGTGATTTAAATAAATTAATCACCATTAATTTTCGATTCAAAAACGCATCTCATGTATCGAGAAAGTTTCGTATGACGCAGTCGTGCACTTTATTTTTCTTGGTAAAAGTGAGTTTATTTAAATTTTTTTTAATATCGAAAATCAATATTATAGGTACCTGTTATGTCAATGACACGCAAAGTATCCATTATTGGCTCCATTATATCTTCAGGAATTCGTGCTAATTTATTATTTTGTATGTTAAGAGTTTCCAATGAATTTAAATTTTCGAAGATCATAGCCGGCAATACCTTTATGCTTATTTTCGGAAAGGAAAAGTTTTATACATTAGCAATTTTTTAACCCAGAAAGATTTTTTTAAGGAAGCAACTTACTCGTTTTTCTGAAGATTCAAGAATGTAAGGGAGTCCCCGTAACCAGTAAAAGAATCTTCACCTACAAAACTAATGTTGTTGTTTCTTAAATCCAAATGACGTAAGCGATGCAGTGGACGTAATGCCTCACTCGGAATAGTGTGAATATTGTTATCTCCCAAACGTAAATATTGAAGATTTTCTATAAATAAAAATGCAACGAATTTACATATTTTATTTCACTATAAATTTAAAAAAAAGTTGTACCTTCCAAGCCTCGAAAGGCGTCCTTATCAATGGTAAATATTTTATTTCCTTCCAATTCTAGGGAATTGAGTACAGTTAAATGGGAAAACACATTTGCTGGGACAGTGGTTATCATGTTATGAGCCAAAATCAAAGAATCTAAGTTTTCCATTCCTATTGATTGAATACAAGCAGGTTATTAAACTTTTATTAGTTACGTTAAATAGAAGACACGAAACTCTGTGTTTCTATTGAGAATGTAGCTTCATGTAAATAGAAGTATTTTCCACTATTATTTCCTGAAACTACAAATAAGGTAAAACAATTAAATTTACCTTCAAAATCTCCTTCCCGAATGGTTTTAATCTTGTTCTCTTGTATTTCAAGTTTCTTTAAAGTATCAAGAATAGATAGAGATTTTTGCGGCACAAGTGTAAGATCATTTCCACCCAGATTTAATCGTTTTAGTTTTCTATTTATTCAATTAAGGTAGAAGAAATAGTTCGAGATACAAAATATAATATTATAAACGGACTGCACTACTCACTTTTCTAATCCTCTAAACGCTTCAGGTTCTATAGAATTTATTTGGTTTTCGTAAAGTGTTAGAATTTCGAGCGTATCTAATCCTTCGAAAGCCTTGTCGTGGATGTTTGTAATTTTATTATGATTTAAGTTTAAAATCAATAAATGGTGGAGATTTTTTAATGCTTGTGATGGAACATTTCGAAGTTGGTTCAGCGAAACATCCAGCTGCGTTAGACCTTTGCCTGGAGAAAATAGTGGTGGTTAATCAATATACAAGAGTAATAGTGTAAAATTATTGCAAATACGAATTAAATAAAATGTTTTCTTTCTAATTCAAATACCTAAGTGATTAGTACTTATTTAATAAACCGACGATTTTACAATCAAATATATTTTTGTAAATGAAAAATTAATTAATTTACAATTTAATAAGTTACAATAAGTTCATTGATTAACAATACAAATTAACAAATTTTTTAAAAAAATTTGGTTCAGCTCACTATACATATTTGGAAAATTATTTATAAAAAGTAAGAAAAAAGATAGACCTAGATTTCTTCCGGAACACCAGTGGTAACTTGGATTTCTTTGGAAAAATAGCTTTCTACCTAATAATACGTTTCAAACCATTTGAATAACAACCCATAAAAGTCACAAGATTCCCAAAATACCTGGTTTTATGGTGGGTATCAAGTTAGTTAAGCAACTTCAACTTTATTGACATTAAACGAAAAACAAGAACAATCAACAATGGATAACGTAGATTTGGATTTGACCAAGTTGAAATCGATAGAAGTTAATGAAGTCGAATTGTAAATACTTTGGAAATATTTACTAAACATATCTGCAATATCTTTAGAATCACTAGATTGTTTGTTATCAAGGAGCATTAGTAATTTTTTTTAACTCGGATTGTATGTATTAAAGATGTTTCGATGTATCCAGATCACAACGACGCAATATTAATCCGTTAGTGCAGAATCTGTAGATCTAAAACGCCTTTCATGTGAAGAAGGGAGAAGCGAGGCTTTTGTGAGAATTTCGACAAGGTCATAAAGAATATACGCATTAAGAAATCCCAGTGAAATTTTCCACCATAATTTTGAAATTCAAACACAGAGCCTTTTTAATCACTAAGGTTGGATCTTAAAACAAACAACATTTTAAGAAAACATTATTCTATATAGCATAAAAATCTAGTCAAAATTGTACAGATTCAAATCTTAATAAAGGTAAGAGTAGTTAATGGGACCTTGAAGGATCTCTGCTCGGTTACTAACTTATTAATAATAGATTTATTATTTGTCTTAATCGGTATCCTTAAGCATTAAAATTATATTACGTACTCCCTCCCTCCCTATATTATGGGTGCAAAAGGGGTCTAACAATGTTTTTGTTCGCATGTAGGGGGACATTTGGGACTAAGCCAAGTAAGACACGAATGCAAACTAATCACAAAGATAATATTTTATGTCTTACCTAAAAAAGATTGAAAATGTACTCGACAGTATTGCAGTAGGTACCCAATACATGTACTTAGATGAAAGAATGTACATATTTTAAATGTACGAGTAGATACTTGGTGATTCAGAAATACCTAAATTCATGTCCAATATTTTTCCGAGTAAATATAAGTACTTTGAAAATAGGTACTGCGAATATTTCAGTACTTAACAAATATATAAAGAGCGCCCTACATGAAAAAAAACAGTCCAGGATGCAAGTGCAACTAGACAAATTCATTGGAACTATCACAGATCACAGTATTCAGATATCAGTAATCAAATTTGAAATTTTTTAAAATATTTGTTTTCTTGTGCAAACTGTTATTGGGTGAGAGCAGTCTATTGGGATGTTTTAGTTATGTCGCAATTAATTTTTCTGATTTTCGTTCCTTGTTCATCATTGATTGTTAACAAATGAGTTACTTTTCTTCTTTCTTCCTAAATACAAAAGTAAATGCTCACCGAACTGAGTTAGTTTGCGTAAAAGCTGCATACTTTCCGACGTTACTCTTTAGCATTCATCATACGCTTCTGCTGTTGCATACTTTTTAGATTTATCAGTCATTGAAACTTGATGAAATTCGCAGTTTGTTTCGCGGTGTATGCAATATATTTAATAAAGGGGTTCATTCATGTGCAATGTCATATTGACCTAATTCCGGTCAAATCTTATTATATTTATTAAATCGAGAAAAGTAATTAAAAAAAAAGAATGTTTGTTATACAATGAAATTTTTTTAATTATAAATTTTTTTAGTGACAACACTGTTCATGAGATGTTAAATCATCGTTAACGCAGTTAACTTGGTAAGTTTACGATATAGTAAATCAAATGCCAAAATGCATATGGTAAGTAGCTGGTTAACAATACGATATTTAACTTACTAACTTGGTGTATAAATTATAATAGCTAACTTGGTTAGATTATGGTGGGTGCAGTGGCTTAGTGGTTAAGTGCGTTTGACCACTAATTTCGTCGCTGGTTCAAATCCGGACTTGTACCATCTGAAAGTTTTTATTCGCTGCCCCACCTCTTGCGAACGTCTGACAAACAACTAAGAGTAAGAACTGTCATCAGAAGCTTCTCAAAAATTAATAGCCATTCGGAATCAGCAATACTCTGTAGGTCCCTTCCATTCGTATCAAAAAATATATCTTTTCACACACAGTGGTTGGAGAAACTAGGCCTTAGGTCCTGTATGGGCCGTAACCGCCTAATATTTTTTGTTATGTATAAACGTCTTTTGTTATATTTTAAAATATATGAAAAAATATTTCCATCTTGAACACAACTTGGTCCAGATATACCCACCTTTAAAAGAATTTGTCCTGTTTATCCGAAACTTCAAATGGTAGGATTATGAAACTTACTCGTTTTAGTGGGGATGATAATTTTTTCACACTGAAAATACATAATTCACAATGTATATGAGGCGTTTCAAATGCCCCTTCCTTAGTTAATGAAAGCTTGTTAATATACCATTATCAGCGAATTTGAAAAAAGATCTATATAGTTTTGTTTTATGCAGTCTTTCCGTTCGATTATCAAGTTGGGAATTTGTTTAAAAAAGTAATTCCCTAAATTGCCTCTAAAATGCTTATGCTCATCAGACCTGGAGTCCCAACAAGTTTGAAGTTTAGAGTAGTACATTTTTTTTGACAATTTGGACAAAGCCATTTAAGATTAATTAATATGAAAGGAAAATGAACATGATATTTCGAGCTGATATATTCAGATGTTGGAAAATTTGACAGCTCATTTACGAGTTCATATATGTCTGCCGTTCAAGTGAATACTCATTTTATAAGAACTATTCGCTTCATTACTGCACTACTGCTTTAAACTGCATCAACTTTGTATAGTAAAAGTTGCGGATGGACATAGACTACTTGTACATTAAGCTTCAATAACATATATCTTTTGGATCGAAAGGGAATGCAGAGTCCAATACAGAAAAAATATACAGTCGGAAATCGTGAAATATCATTCTAGACACACTAAAATTAAAACCTTGCTATATTTACTACTTAACGCATTTATATTCTTTCTTATTTGCTATTTTTTTTTTGAAAAATCGTAATTGAAAATATGTACTAAATATTGTTTCTGCACTCAAATTTTATTTTAGAATGCGTTTCTACAATGTTAATTTTTTTTTTTTCAAAATATTTTGAACCTTGAATAGTTATGCGTTATACCGTAATTATTGGCGGTGTGGTCAGTCACAGAAGTGAATAATCATAAGAACAGCATCAAATTCGACAAGACTACGTCATTTTTCATTTCAGTGTAGAAAATAAATAGATACACATTCAGATTCCATGTTTGGCTTAATTACAAATTTTGTTTTCTCGAAAGTATTCTAAGTAGCTATATGAATAATAACAATCAGAATCAATGGATTTTCAAAGAAATGAAAGAAGTTATAAAGGATTAAGGCCCCAACTCCACATACATATAAGAGTTTTATTTTGACAATATAAAAATGTTTAAAAATAAGATTGCAATGTAATGCTCATTACGTGATGCCGTTCGGCAAAGGAGAAAAGGCCAAAAGCGTACATGCAATATTACCCAGAGTCCAAGAGAGGCCATTGTGTTTACTCTAATAGTACATGATAAGATATGTGACTCCCAAAACCATTTCGAATCTTTTCCGATTCTGCAGTGTCCAGTAAATACCCACATGAACAGTAGTTACGAACTACCCCGGGAAAAAAAACTTCTTTTACATATTATACAAAAAGATTTGTGGTATAGGTACGGAGACTTTTTAGTAACCAATGTAGAATATTAAAACATATAAGAGTATTTGTTTACAAAGACTTTTAGAAGTGTTTACAGTTAAATCAGTTTAATAAGGGGGTAGTTTAATTTAAACTACCTGTTTTAGAATAAGTAAAACACTTACCTAACGAGCTTAATGCATTTTCTTCAATTGCAGCCAAACTGCTGTTGTGTATAGTAAGATGACGAATATCCAGTGCTAGAAAGACGAATCCTTGCAATTTCGGTAGATTATTGTGACGAAGTTTGAGATAGAATATTATTGGGCTTTTGCCCTTCAAGACACCCATTGCCATGTTAATGTGTTGCAGATCTGTTGTCTCACAAAGAATGTCGAGTCCATTTTTCTTAACGGTGCAAATGCATGGTGAAATATCGCTCTGTTCAGGACATACTTGTTGCTGAGGTGTATTTTGTGCTCCAACTATTGAAAGCCCCATCAACAGAACAACAGTAACAAGTCCACCGAAGCACACAATCGCGCTTTTTATATTTGAAATCATCTCTCCGATTTAAAGTAGAATCGTATGTATCTGCAAGCAAATAAACAAAACAAAAACGAATACATGTACAGGATTGCATTAAATTAGATTAAGTTAATTTGCTAAAGTATGTATTTGACTTTAAACAGCTCTTTGACATCAATCGGGGCAAATGCCAGTCTTTTTTTTTGTATTGTGTGCCTAACAAATGCCGTGTGTGTCATAGTCTATATTCGCTGTACATAAGGTCATCGATTTACATAGAATATTATTTCGAGTGTTGCGCAATCCCTTTTTTGGCGAGATTTATTCTTTGCATTACTTTGATTTACACTGATGTGCTGATAAAATTAAAAATGACTTAGACTTACCACAAACTAATTAACGCTCACTAACTGCCGATGGCTTGTTCTTGACGATAGCTCATAAAATTATAAATCCAGCAGTCATAACGAGCTCTGTTATCAATCACGAACCTTATCCTTAGATATCACAGGCAGCTCAAGACTTTATTCGAGAGGTGATTTCAAAAAGAAAAATGTATCCACATTTAGGAGATATTTCGTCGATTTACTGCTATTCACTCACTAATAAACACATTATTAGAATATTTATTCACTTATGAGCAGTTGATGAGGTCGGAAGCGGAAACATTAAAATAACATGACAACTACTGTCGTGGTTCACGGATGTATGCCACCAAAAAATTGATATCAACGTAAAAATTATATGAATACTTTATTTCAAAATGCCATTACTGACACCAGCACTGTGCGCTTCGGTAAGTGTTATACACCAGAATATGTGTATGTATAACAAAATAATTTACTTTTTCTGGTGGAAAATCGATATTTTCAGGGAATAAAATTGTTGCTTCGGTGACAATTTACCATCTCAGACAGAACACACAAAAACACTCTTTGACTGTATCAATGACACTATTAAAATTTATTGCATAATGCTGGTGATAATAATTAACATTTGACACCACTTGTGTAATATACACTAAACCAGGACCATAGTGAGCAAGGAAGGTAACTCAATTTTCCGTACAATTTCCTGCCGCGAGACCAACAAACGAACGTGCTATCGGCCGAACCAAGCTCCCCAGTATGAGAGTTCGTATGGGGTGAAAGTTGAGCATTACGTTCCCCCACCGTTTATTGCTCATAGTAGTAGTACACAATTACATATACATGCATACGTGGATATATATGATTGCATGTGCGCGACTCGTATCAGCGAGCTGTTGATTTTGGTCCTTTAAAAAGAGGACCATAAGGAAGAGAACAATATACCTTTTCTTTTAAATTTGACTAAAATTGCATAAAAATAATTTTTGGCTTCGTATTGGATGAGGTGCATCAATGTTTGGTTTGTTTGCATCGGCACACATCTCATCAGTTACATTTAATTGAATAATGCTTCTTCGTTAGTAGTAGGTACAAGCCGACACGAGTGCATTACACTTAAATATATAATAATACGCAGTACAATCGTACAGTGGTACAACTGAATATTCACTTTTCCCAAAATGACTAAATATTTTAACATAACATTTTTAAAATTGCTTGAACTTCAAATATTTAAAAGTAAAATAAATATAGCCAATGTAAAGCGGCGACTATAATGAGGAAAACTCTTCTCTTGAAGTATGTAATATTGCTCACTTGTTTGTCAGGAATTTGCAGTTACGAAAAACTATACAGTCGTGGGATTTACCCCATAAAGTAATTATTTACAATTTTGAGGTATCATAAAACTAAAAAAAATTAAAATAAATACGCTTCTCAGCTTTTTATTTCAAATGCATTTGTCAAAACAAATTTTTGGCTTAGTTTTAGTTTCATTTTATTTTCATATTTTCAATAGTAAAAGTCAAATTTGCCAGATAGACAAAGTTAAGTTGGTCTCAGTTTGATTCATTATATGTACATATCATAAAAACAAACAATTTCCCAAAAATAAATGCACAGTTTGTGAAAGACATACAGCCATCCGTCATAGCGGTATTCTATTTACTGGATTTATAAAGAGAAAAGGATAACCAGTGTTATTTTCACAATAACGTTGTTTTTTTTAAACTCCTTGCGGGGTAAATAGGAATAGCACGTCAGGACTCGTAGTTTATTTGTAGTTAGTTTTTCTTGAAATATGGTCCCAACAACTTTCAGGTGGTACAGGTCGGGATTTGAACCAGCGACCTCTCGCTAAGTGGTCCAATGCACTTAACCACTAATATACTACACCCGTAAAAAAAAGCTATCGACGCTAATATAAAAGTAAGGAAATGGTTTCTCTTAAAGCAAGCAAGAACTTTAAGTCTTAAAAATATACCCTCATTTAAAGATTAGAAATGAAACAAGTGCAAAAAATGAAAAAGACAGCTTTCAATGCTGAGCAAGAAACTTATTGAACTCGAGATATTTGAGCATTTGAGCTTACGAACTTTCTGAAATAAATCAGCTATCGCGAAAACGAACTTATTGAACTTGATGTCTTCTGACATCAACTCGAGTCGTCATTTCAGCACTAGCTTATGAACTGTCTGAAACAAATAAGTTATGGCATTTCTTTGACCAAGATGAATTCATTAGCTATATTAACATTAATGGAATATATTTATAAAATGGTCGTTGTTTTATAAATCGTTAGTTTTACTTTAAAACAAAAAATTGTTTATTTTTGAGGTTGTGTTTTATTTTCGGTTGTAGCTAAATACATCTTTCTGAAACTATTTGGACTATAACTCGCCCAAAAACAGAACTGCCAGGATAAAGGTTCTGTATATCACCGAATTACAAACGGTTTCCAAGTGAAACAAGTGGTTATTCGTGATGATGTCAATATCTCAAATTCGATCACAATATCTGTTAAATTCAATCATCGATGGTGTTTTTTAATGGAACATTTGTTATTCTTTATTCATTGACATTTTTTCCAATGTCTCCAGATATTTTTTGTTGAAAGTTTAAATATGTAAGCAGTATATCCAAGTATCCAAGAAGGTATCTACCTAAACCAAAATCTTTAGAGCTGATTGTGGAAATGTTTTGAATTTAAGCCGACTTGTCGCAAACAACAGAAACAGAATAAAGTTATCCAGAGACTTGTTGCTTTTCCCTCACTATACAGTAATTTTCCCCCGCTTGGTTCTGTTGTCAAATCACAAGTCATAACAGCCTTAGCTGACTTATTGATACCATTGTGTTGCACTATTTATTACCTTTCCTAAGGTACATACATATACTAATTTTGGCACATAGTGTGTAAAACCCCTTAATATTCGTTTTAGAATATATATTCATGTTCAGCATCCACTGCTAGACGATTTAGCAATGTCCCTCCGTTTGTCTGTCCACTAGGAAGCTGACATTTGGATCATATACTACATAGATTTCCAAAACGGTTGAGTCTACAATTTATTTTATTACTAAATATTTAATATTAAATCAAATAAAACGTATGTTTTTCGTATAAATTTCATAAATATATATTTTATAAATATAAAAAAGGGAGACAGTTGAAACCTAGTAGGCTTCTATAAAACGTAGTACAAAATTAAAACTTACTTAAAAGTAAGTTATTTCTAGTGGGCACCAAATTATCATTCGCACTTTGAGTTTGACAATATAACCACAAATGCAAATTCTTTACTTTTACTTTGGGTGCCTTTCTATGTTTGAGTTATCAGGGTTACGACAAAATTTTAAAAAAATTGTGCAAATGTAGTTCTCGATCCACTGTTCGACTTCATAACAAGCACATCCCGCAAAGTAAATAAATTGTCAATTTACAGTATATAAGCAATTTATTCGTGTCGTACTTGCCTGTATGGTTGTTAATCAGGGTGTCATGATAATTTAGAAATTGAATTCAATTCTGTCGTGACATTTAAAATTCCCCGATGATATATTGCGTGCATAAGTCTCGTGATACTTTTATATACCAGTCGCTCATAATACGGTGGTAATTATTTAGTACAGAAGCTTCATTTCCTCTAACAGCGTACAGATGTCTTTTAAATGACGAAATTAACTTTGAACTAGTTTCTTTAATATTTTTCAAAATGTTCTGGGATTTTGTATTTTTAAAGAATTATCCTGTATTGATAAATAGTTTTTTTGATTAATTGGCAAAATCCAAAAAAATGCCTTTCCATGCCTACTGATACTTGTTCCAAATCAAGCATCTATTGGTACATAGAAGAACTAAACGATTGTGGTTTAAATATTAGATATATCATTTAAGATAAACAATTATGTAGGTAACGTAACGTTTCTAATTTGTACGTTTCCGATACTCGAGGTTAATAATCAGCCCTATCGTGGAATCCGCCTGAAGGGAACGCTTCACTGAAATTCATAAATCGTCATCGTAGAATATTTTCGAGGTAAAACATTCACCCGTCGGCAAAGTGAATGCGATTCACACCATCGTAGAAAACGTACCAGGGAACACTCATTATGCAATCTTTGACATTTCAGAAACGCAGATAATTCATTGCGTATTTGGTGCTTGTGGGCTGCAATTTCAATTTGATTTGTCTAAAGTGTAAGTAATCTATGCATTTATTTTCATAAAATATTTTACTAAGCAGTCCTGGTTGGAGCCTGGATACGTTGCATACACACATCTTATCCACTGCATATGGTCGCATATCTGATCATCAGGTAGCAAGAATATTGGTAGTTTTTAGAGGATGAAATTTCCCTTACGATTATTGTATAAATGTCTATTTTGTGATGGAGTTAAAATATGTCATACAAATATCTTTGACTTGTGGCTTGTGAACATCATTCGTTTGCAACGAAAGCCATTTGAGCCACTTCTGAAAACGTGGACTTGTCCTAAGCGCGTTTTTCCTGTCGGGGTATACTTTATCCTAATTGTTAAATATATTCAAATAGCCTCACTATCCGTTTTTCTGATGATTTTACTAATTTTACTTATTTAATTTAAATTTAAAATTATTTTCCAACTTTCACTGCTGTCATTTACTACAAAAAAGCTGTTTACCGACCAACTTCAAATTCGAAATTCACATTGATAAGGAAGTTTGCCCGGCGGATTCCACGATGCATACGACAAGTGAAAGTGAATCGAGTAAGTGAAGGGAAACTCAGATACGGCGTTTGCCACGATAGGGGTGAATATTACGATATCCACGGCTATTAGTGTACAACACGTAAGAAATATATATTCATTTTAAAGGGGAGCAAATTGTTGAGAATTCGTTATATTTGAATGCATGTATATATTGGTCATTAGAAATACCTATACTCTGTCTACTACACAACAATCCCGGATATGGAAAATCGTTCATGTAAACGTTACGTTAGAAAATAATGATAGCTAATGCAATGTGATGCAAACCCAAACAAGTAAAATGAAAATCAGATGAATCGCCTCAAACAAAATGGTAACACATGAATATACCGAATTTATTTAAATCAGTTTTGGTTAAACCGATTTTATCAAAAAATGAGTCCTTACATTTTCATGACATTTTTTTTTTAGAAAAAATGTATATGGATTATAGATCAGTATTCCTGGCCCTACTACAAGTAGGTATCCAAAATACCAAAACTGAAATAAATCGTTACAGCCATTTTTGAGAAAATCAGTGGTTTTAAGAAAAAATTGTTTGGCAGGTAACATTTTTTAAAATGATAAAGCAAAACAAAAAGCAAATAAATAAGTTCACCTATGGCATTCCGCTTTTCTGCCTACTTGAGTATCCACTACACCAAACACAAAATGTTAACATTCTTCTCCTTATTTCAAAAAACGACCCCAAAAAGTGAGCATGGCAAAAAACTTTGTATGGGCGATATGTTGGGAAAAATATAGGGTAAATATCTTTTTAAACATTTTTTTTCGCTTTCTATAAACATTTTCCAAGAAAACAGCATTTTAGTAAAAAGCGCCCACAAAAAGTAGGCGTGGCAAAAAACTTTATATGACAAACTTATAAAGGGGAGCAGTGCCTACATATCTTGTGAAAGATGTAACACTCTATCTCTCTAACTTTAGCTTTAAAACGGTTTTTTCTAAATTGTGGGCGTGGCAGTGGGCGTATTCAAAAAAATTTTACACTTAACCATTTCGGAGCCCTAGGGAATATGCGGTCCAAATTTCAGCTTCCTAGCTTAATCTTAAAGGCCTAAAAATTGCGTACGGACGGACGGACGGACGGACGGACGGACATTGCTAGATAGTCTTAGGATTTGGTCCTGATCATAAATATATATACTTTTATGGGTCTACGACGAATATTAAGGGGTGTTACAAACTATGTGTCAAAATTAATATACCCCTAGGATAGGGTATAAAAAGTCGCACATCAAAGGGACCAAGTCGTGCAAATTAGTTATGAACGAGGATCGTATTTATTATGCAAATGAACAGAAGAAATGAAGGAATTAAGAAATATGTATCGGCGTTGCCAAAATGTACCCGATAGGGCCAAATAAATGGCTAGTTTTATGGTTTGGCTTTTGGCTCTGGGCCAACTGGAAATGGCCATCAAATTTTAATATTCTTTATTCATAAAGCGATTCTACTAACAGGTGATTTTTAAGCGAATTTTTTTTAAAAATTGAATAAAACTCTCAAAAAAAAATTTTATCGATAAAAAGGCCTTTGCCATTTACGTTTTAAAGACAACTTTATGTAAATGTTGTCCGCGGCTCCGTTTCAAATGGTCCATTCGGAAGGTTCAATTTTGCTTCTTTTTTTCGAGCATTTCGGCCTGTATTCCACGAATTACGCGTGTTATGTTATCCTGTAAGGCTTCAATCGTGTTCGGCTTGTCCACATAGCACATAAACTAACGACTTTATATAACCCCATAAGAAATAATCAAGAGGCGTTAAATAGCATGATCTTGGCGGCCAACTCACAGGGCATTTCGAGAGAAAATTTGGTCACCAAATTCATCCTTCAATATTTCCATTGTTTCACGAGCTGTGTGGCATGTGGCACAGTCTTGATGGAACCACATGTCAACCAAGTTCAACTCAGCCAACTGGGGCAAAAAAAAGTCGCGTATCATGGCTCGATATCGTTCGCTGCTAACCGTAACGATTCTTCCACGGTTGTCTTTGAAGAAAAATGGTCCGATGATGACACCAGCCCATAAACCACACCAAACTGTCGTTTATTCGGGATGCATGGGTAATTCTTGTATGACATGTGGCTGTTCATCACTCCAGATGCGAGAGTTTTGCTTATGTACGTATCCGTTAAGCCAGAAATGAGCTTCATCGCTGAACAAAATTTTTCAATAAAACAGCAGATTTTCACATATTTTCACAGAGCTCGAATTTTGATAATAAATTTCAATAATTTGCAATCGTTGCTAGTTTGTAAGTCTTTCCATGATTAAATGGCAGAGTATACTAAAATCTGTTCACTTTGACAGATGACGTTTGGACGCCATTACTAAACAGTGCTACCAACCTAAAAAAATTAACTCTTAACAATTCACCCTATATATATTCATTTACATTGCTTCTTATAAAACCTATTTTTGATAATTTACTTACGTTTGTTTTTATATTCCATATTCCATGTTGTATAGAAGCAACAAAAGTTTAATTAATTTAGTGTCTGTTTATTTGTTAGTTTTAGTATAACAAATGTCATCTTCACTTTCTCATAAAAGCGAATTAAATCAATGCTTTGGATATTATTAATTATTTTAAAATGTCGATTCAATATCGAAACGAATATAAAGTTATTGCATGCTGATTTATGGTAAGCGTTAATAGCACTCTTTACTTAAGTAGCAATTAATTGTTGGAAAATCGTTGCAAAACTTTATTAGGTTATCTTTGGTTGACGGAAAAATATACCTAAGCTTCTTAAATAAACAGTTAATTTTTGTGAAAGGGTTCGAATTGATATGCGCGTGACATATCAATGAGCACATTACATTTTGATTTTATGGTTTGGTTTCCACAAAAAATTTAAGGCGAAATTAATTATTCTCTTATTTAACGAAAAGCCGCTCAATAGCTTTTTTCGCAATGCTCATGTTCATTATAAATACATTGAATTGATTTCGATTTTTAGTGGAGAGGTGTGAGCACAATAAGTTTTAATACAAAGTTGTTTATGAGTATAACAACTACAAGAGCGTTTCTTTAATTAATTAACAAATGCAAAAGTTAACTTACGAACGACAATATTGTTTAAGCACGCGTCGCCACTGCTTCCAAGTATAATACGTAAAGCAGTACCGATTTTAAGTTACAGCGGAACCAACGCAGCTTGGTTCTTACCATTTTTCGGAAGCTTACCCTTTGTCACTCCTGCACAAATTGTTCACTATCACAAGCTCTTTGCATATGAGGGTGTATAGCAAATCAGCCGATGTATTTGGCGATGCTTAAAGTAGTTCTTCAACTTGTGGGCTGGTCCTCATCCTAAACTCTTCACTGGATGTTGTTGATGCTATAAGCGGCCTACAGTTATCCCTACCTTCTGCTTTTTCAGCCACTGAGTCAAGTGAATCGATGTTCTGACGGTTTTCACGTCACACTACGCTGCACTTCCTTTTCCGAGGATGGTTATTATGATAGTATTTACTTAACCTAAACCCATTCAATTTATAATTTATTCGTCAGCTGAAATATTGATAAACTCTGTATGTACGTATGTCTATACTCAAAGAAGTATATAAACAATGTTCCTACTCATTTATATTTCAATACCAACTTCCTTTATACATATTTCAAAGTGTTAATGGAAACATTATGATCCAATATTACCTAGTCATGTGTTAAAAGTTACATATTGAACATTTTCAACACATTTCCAGACGGCGGTGTGCATGCATATAGCTACCCCACTTTTTGATTCGAATTAACTTTTGACATCTCTGCACGCACCACCGCTAAATTAGAGCACAGAAGGATACTCTACCATTTCCTTGAATACTGTAATTGTACCATATTCTTCCAAGAAACGATAATCACAAGGATTTCAGAATCTTTTCTCCTTGTAGAAATTCCTTTTCAACCCCGCCGCAATCCCATAAGAATAACCCTAGATGACTTTTTGAAAATTGAAGAAACAGACGACTTAACGCCACGCACAATCCTTCGGAACCTGAACCCACATACGCCGCCCCACTAAGACTTTGTTCCAACATATAAAGGCAATGTCGATGGTATGTCTTCAGAACGGACACGTGCTCACTGAATAACCCCTTCTACAATTACCCTTTAACATAATATTGTAATTGCAGTGAAATTACTCTCACGTGTGTGTAACCTGATCATCAAAGAGAAACTGACACTTTTTAAAATACTAAGCACGGACTAACCAACACAACATAGTTTCGTCGAAGAAGTTCCAACGCAATTGAATTGGAATTTATGCAGCAAATTAGGGGGCTGCGATTTGTGTCCTTTAATGGGGCATATTGGCTTGCTTGCGAACGGATTACCTGACACTCAAGGCGTACGTGATGTACTTTTTGCGTGTCATTTACTTATACAGGTAGGTATAGGTTGACAGATGGTTGGGTAGAAATGCATCTTGTCTTCCTTATTATCTTGTTGGTTCAATTGGTTAGGATTTGAGCTGAAATATGTATATTTAATGGGATCTAATTATAATGTATCACTATAGAGTAGTTAAATAGCAAGGGAGACTTATGGTATCTAATCACCAGAAGCACAGAGGATTGTACCTCTTTGATTTGGCGTGAGTTTTTGGGGAAACACATGCAACAAATATTCGTCGCTACAATTGTTTATACCAACTTACTTATTTAGCGGCGCTACAATACGGCGTGGACTTGGGTTTGTAACCGATAAGCCTTTCAAATTGTTTATTTATTTGTATTGTTTTATTTTATTTCATCATCAAATGAAAACATTCACTGTACTCGCTAGATTGGCTAATTACCAAATTTTTATAGTTTAATTCTACCACCGAAGCCTAATGCCACAATCCATTTTTTTTGTTTAACGAGTCGAGGACTGGATTTATTAAGGTCATATATAGTTTCCTTATATTTCTGTTTTGCCCGCATTTACCGCTTGTCCTCATGGCATACTTTCTTCCGATAAAGTGGAAATGTGCACAAACTCACGTATGCTCCCAAGCCAAATCCTGCTGCCTCAAATAGTTCTGCAGGTAGACCGTCCGGCCTTGTTCGATTTGTGTTAAGATGTTGCTTGCCTCACTTCATTTTTCTCATCTAGACGGGATTATTGGCTTTCATCGTCAATGTTATATGCCTCAAATTGTGTCTTCTTCGCCATTAAGCAGTCTGCAGAAATGGTTTTCAAAAATTGTTCAGTTCTTGTTCACCTCACACTTTTATTTTTACTTTTGGTAACATTTTTCCTGAAGTAATACCTTCACTCACACCTTCACAAAATTTGTCATTCTTTTACTTTGAAATATCCCTTTTTATAGGTCGCACCTGAATTTTACAGTATAGAAAAAACATCTTTTAGGATAGGATTCCTGGAGTTCCGACGAATAAAACATGGTTTTTGGATGTGTCTTTAAGCATATGCATCAGAATTAAAACTTCAAACCCCTCTGTGGTAAAATAATCTACCATAATATAAAACAAAGTTGAAATTCTTTTGACTGGACCTACAAAGCGAACGGCTGAATAGATTTTAGTAATTTTTTTGAGCAAGTAGCAGGTTGTCCATATAAAAATGTTTGATTTTAAGTTTAAAAGACCAAGTAATTCAATAATTAGACTTTGAACCAAAAAAATGTGAACTTCTCCTTCCCGTGATTTAACGAAATTAATTTCAGTCTTTAAAGCTTTAAAATACGAATATTTCAAATCTAACGTTATTTCTTCAAAGCTTAGCAACACACACAATGTCAATTCCATGTGTGTGGTAATTCCGAAGAAAGTTAGCTCCTCATGGATAAGGATTGAAGTGTTATATATTTTACGCGTTTGATGGGCCACGGCCAGTTCAGTACCAGGTGGTGGAACAAGTTTTATACCATCTTTAGGCACGTGCTTAAGTTAACTGTTCCTTAACATGTCCAGGCCGCCTGATTTCTTAGGGCGAATGTTGGTGATTACAAATTCTACATCTTCTTAATTGAAATAGATGGAATGATTTGTTCGTTCAGACATAAAATTATGCAAGGTATTGCTTACGGTATTTCATCGAATTATAGTCAATTTTTAGCGAACATGAGAGCAAGTGATCGGAGAAGCAACATAGCTAGTTCTTTAACTTCAATCACTTACAGTTTCCTTTTATACTTTAAACGAAACAGAAACAAACAGTTAATATTGCGGATGTGTATCCTGAGAGTGTGTGTTTTTCTCACGGTCGGTTGTACGTTGCATGCTCTAAGTTCAGCGCCTGAGAGTACCACAACAAATATTGTGTACAGGGAAGCACTACAATAAGAGACAATAAAGTACATTGAAAATCATTCAACCACTATCTCATAAGTATGGCAGGCAGGCGAAGCAAGGCGAGAATGGGCCAACTAGTCTTTATTATGGAATACAAGAGCTATCCCTCATTAGCTCTTCTCGCACACTGGACAACAAATTTCTTCGAATAATTTTTCGCAAGAACACAATATTAACTATAATTTCCTGATTATCGTCCAGTATTTGGCACAGCATAACATAACTAACTGAAAGGATTTTGCCAAGCAACAGTACCTTGTCGGACAGGCGCCTACAACAACAGTTTTTATTATGATAAAGCATTATGAAAACAGATTTAATATAAAAACGTTTGTCCTAGGCGTCTGCCTAAAGAAAAACATTGAACCAGACCTATACCTGCCTGTACCCAGGTAGTATATTCTTTGCTACGCCTATTATACCTTTGGATGATTTGAATTTTTTTATTTTTTGGTCGATCTGTTATAGTGTTAAATTGCCCATGATTTGGGTGATATGCCATAGTGCCATTTGTTTTGATAAACGGTAGGTACTAGCATAATCTACAATACGGTAAATAAACTGTTAATAGTCCGCAGTTAATGTAGGAGATAAAAGGCAGCAGTATGAAATCAATGTTCATATATTGCTTTTATGGCCAAGATTTTAGCTATGCATGCTTAGAACCACATTGGTGGAAGCTAAGGTGTTAAAGATGTGTTATTTTACATATATCAAACAAGAATAAATGGTACAAAGAAAACATTTTAATGAACTATTTAACAATTCCTTCAGCACATATATGTTTATCAAAGACGTTATGTGCAGCCAGGGCTTTTCCAGAAGCGCTTGCAAGCGTAAAAACTCCCAATTTTATATAATAATGCGAATATGTAAGCCCAACACATTTTGCTGCTGACGTGAGCGCATAATGTCAGTTACGACATAAAAAAACGCAAATAGCTCCGTTCTCTAACAATTAATATATACAGGGTGTGACCGACTTAATTTTCAATACTAATCGTTCTAGATCAAGGGTCCACCTCCCATCTTTACCCCACTTATCGAGGACTTACTTTTGTGCACTTTAAGCCAAATTAATTCAAATAACTCCGCTAAAGTTGCGAGAGAAACACCACGTAGGGCTTTAGAAAAAATATTGTTCTTTGTATCTGCTTTTAAATTATGTCAATATTTTATTACAGTTTTGAGTTATAACGTTTTTAGAACACTTACGGTTTTCTTATCCATGTTAATTTTTGACTTGCAATTCACTTTCCTTAAAAAATGTGTAATAACCATATAATTTTATTTTAAAAACCTAATAATAATAAATAACGGCTTCCGACTAATCGACTTTGCGGCAGCTCGTAATACGGTAATAAGATAAGTAGCACTAGGTTTCCAAGGCTAAGGATCCACAAAGCAACCTGGCGCTCTCCAGATGGTCGAACCGCCAACCAAATCGACCACGTGCTAATCGATGCAAGGCACGCAACTAACATCTTCAACGTGCACACATACCGAGGGGCAAACAGTGCCTCTGACCACTTTCTCGTATTGACTAGATTCAGAGCTCGACTGTCCAATGAAAAGAAGGTGCGAATCGCCCAGAAAAAGAAATTCCACGTTGGACGCCTCAGCACGGTTGGAGTAGCCAGAGTCTACAGTGAGCGCCTGAGCGAGAAACTCTCCGCTGTGCACTCACTATCCACAAATACAAACACCATGTGGAACCAGTATCGAAACATCATCAAGGAAGTAGCCGAGACCATCGTATGCTACCAGCCACCAAAGAAAAAGAGCCCGTGGTATGGTGATGAGTGCGGCCACAGTAAAATGGTGACAGAACGTGCACACAAACGCTTCAGCGCAAAAAGAGCAGCGTGGGAAGAGTATTGTGACAGGAGAAGGGAGGAGAAGAAAACCCTGCGTAGAAAGAAAAGAGCATACGCAGTCTCCCAGCTCAAAGAAATCGAAGAGTCCAGCGATCGAAACAACATCCGGATGTTCTACAAGAAAGCCAAGAAGGCGGCTGGCTTGAAGCCCGAAACGCAGGCTCTTCGAAATGTTGATGGAAACCTAGTCACTGAAGCGCAGGGAATTGTAGATGTGTTTAAGCATCATTTCCAGTAGCTGCTTAATGGGCATAATGTTGAGAGAAAGGTAGGGAAAGAAGAGAACCCGCGTCCAGTCAATGCAGAAGAAATTCAGAAAGTTGCTATGAAATTTAGAGGAAGTTGCTATGGCTATTAAAAAGCTGAAAACCAACAAGTTTGCTGGTTCTGATGGCCTGCACCAAATCATCAAACAAGTATGGGTAGAAGAAACCATGCCCGACGACCGGACTATCAGCCCCATATGCCCCATCTACAAGAAAGGCGATCCTATGTCTTGCAAGAACTATCGAGGCATATCCTTGCTTAATGTCGTATGTAAGATCCTATTCCAACTATCCATTTTGCAGCACACTAATCGGCAAGTATCAATGTGGCTTCCGGCTCGGCAAATCGAAAATTAACCAAATTTTCACACTAAGACAAATCCTTTTCATGGACTTTAAAGCTGCATATGATAGCATTCATGGTCTGGAGCTCCACGTCGCGATGGCCGAATTTGTGATCCCGGCAAAACTGATCCATTTGTGCCGTGCGACGCTGGAGAATACGCGGTGCAATGTGCAGTTTGGCAGCAGCTTATCTGAGCTGTTCCAAACATGTACCGGATTCCGGCAAGGGGATGCGCTATCATGTGACTTCTTCAACCTTATTCTGGAACAGATAGTGCGCAGGGCAGGTGTAAACATGGAAGGCACTATCTTTAACACTATGACATGTACGGCTACTGGGGTATGCGGACGATAACGACATCATCGGCCGCTCCCAACGTGTCGTGATAGAGACTTTTACGGCAGTTGAAGAACAGGCGCGCTTAGTTGGCCTTGAAGTAAACGAGGACAAAACCAAGTAAATGCTTTCAACCAACAAGGAAACATCTGCCCACCGGCTAGGACAAACCGTAACTGTTGAAAGCAGAAACTTCGAAGTGGTTAGGGAGTTAACCTACGTCGGGGTTAAAATTAATTCCGCAAACGACGCCTTGGTGGAGATTCAGCGAAGAATTACCTTAGGAAACCGTTGCTACTTCGATTTGGCAAAACAAATGGGTTCAAAACTCCTAACTCGACTGCCAGTTCTGCTATATGGTGCTGAGTGCTGGACGATAAGCAGGAAAGGTGAGCAGATACTTAGCTCTTTTGAGAGGAAAATTCTTCGAGGAATTTATGGCCCTGTGTGCGAGGAGGGCAAATGGAGGAGAAGATACAACCGCGAACTCTATGAGCTGTACCAAGATGTGGATGTAGTCCAAAAAGCCAAAACACGCCGACTACATTGGCTCGGCCACATCGAGCGAATGGACAATAATGCTCCAGCCAAGAGCTACAGTCTGGGGGCTGGGATTCTAAGACGACAAGGAAGACCAAACCTCCGTTTCAAAAACCAAGCCATCGCAGATCGCGGATGCCAGAGCGCTTGGTCTGGATAACTGGAAGCAGTTAAGTAAAGTAAGTAATAACTATAAACAAAAATATTTTTTTGAGTGTTCTCGTATTAATTCAAAGACATTTTTATAACTTCATTTTTTGGCTTAAGTCTATAGTTTTAGAGAATTTTTTTTTTATTTTAGGCAGGAAAACAATCGAACGGGAAAGAAAAACAGTTTAAAACAAAACAAACCCTTAAAAATCAGGGTGTTCTGTGTATTTTTTGAAGAAATTTGAACTATCACTGACTTAAGATCTGTTAGCCTTCTTATATGCTATCCTAAGGGTATATTAATTTTGACACATAGTTTGTAACACCCCTTAATATTCGTCGTAGACCCATAAAGGTGTATATACATCTAGCAATGTCCGTTATGAAGCTGAATGTTGAATTAAGCTATGAAGGTGAAATTTGGACCACATATTCCCTAGGGCTCCGAAATGGTTAAGTGTAGAAAAATACGCCCACTGCCACGCCCACAATTTAGAAAAAACAGTTTTAAAGCTAAATTTAGAGAATAGAGTGTTACAACCTTCACAACATATGTAGACACTGCCCTCCTTTATAAGTTTGTCATATACATTTTTTTGCCACGCCTACTTTTTGTGGACGTTTTTTACTAAAATACTGTTTTCTTCGAAAATTGTCATAGAAAGCGAAAAAAAATGTTTAACAAGATATTTACCCAATATTTTTTCCAACATATCGCCCATACAAAGTTTTTGGCCACGCCCACTTCTCAACTTTCACCGCACTAATTATGGTCACAATGAACCAATGTCCATGATGCTTCGGAAGGCAAACAAAAGCAGAATACTAATGGTCTTGGTCTTTGAAATGGAGGTTCGGCCTTCCTTGTCCTCTCGAACATGGAGGCGAGATTCTCTTGGCTGGGGCACTATTGTCCATTCGCTCGATGTGACCGAGCCAATGTTGTCGACGTGTTTTGGCTCTTTGAACCACATCCACAGTAGCTTACATTTTATAGAGTTCGGGGTTGCATTTTTGCCTCCATTCGTCCTCCTCGCACACATATATATGTTTATTCTTAAAAAAAGTTTTCTTAAAAGATTTTAGTATCTGCTCATCTTTCATGTGGGCGCAGTGGCTTAGTGGTTGGACCACTAAGCGAGAGGTCGCCGGTTCAAATCCCGACCGGTACCAACTGAGAGTTTTTATTCGCTGCCCCACATCTTGCGAACGTCTGACAAACATGCATGAGTAAGAAATGTCATGAGAAGCTTCTCAACAATAAATTGCCGTTCGGAGTCGGCATTAAACTGCAGGTCCCGCCATTCGTGTCAAAAATATAACTTCGCACACACAATGGTTGGAGAAGCTAGGCTTTAGGTCCTGTATGGGCCGTTTACGCCTAATATTTATTAATTTTATTTTTCATCTTTCCTCGTTTTCGTCCAATACTCATCACCATAGAGTAGATGGTAGCATCTGTGTTTTATAGAGCTTACAATTTGTCTTACTCGTTGTGTCGTTTGCGGAATTAATGTTAATTCCGAACCTGAGGTTCGTAAACTAACCACCTCGAAGTTTCTGCTTTCAACAGGCAAGTTTTGTCCTTGAGGGTAGGCAGATGTTTGCTTGTTTGTTGAAATCATGTATTTGGTTTTATTCTTGTTAACTGCAAGACAAACTGAACTCGACTGTGCTTAAAAACGACAAGTTAAGAGCGGCCGATTGTGTCGATATCGTCAGCATACCCAAGTAGCTTTACGGACATGGCATTATACGCTGGTTGATGAAGTTGATTCAGTTGCGCGGTTCTTTCATTAAGCTAGATTTGCAGACCAATTTTCTTTTAGTTCTCGACCATTATTATATATGTACATTTAACCAACCAAAACTAGGTAACGAAACCCGTTTGGTGGCGAGAAAACCAATGGTTATATGATTCATGGGAAAATAATCAAAGGAAATTTCAAAGGTGAGAAAGTTCTGAGAGAGTCCCAATGGTATTGCATACGCCATGTGGTCGTGGAATATCTATTACATCTTGTGAAGGACTATTTCAGGGATCGGCAGCTGATCTACGAGACCAAAGAAGGCCCACAAAGGAAGGAAGTAACATCTGGAGCAGTTCAGGGATTAAATTTGGGACGAGACCTTTAAAATATATCCTATGACGACATACTGCGGATGAAGATCCCCGAAGACACCTTCCTCGATGAGTATGCTGACGACATCGCGGCAGTGATAATGGAAAGAGACTCTGAAAACGTTCAATGAAAGTTGAACCATGTCATGCGATGAACAACGTTCTTAGTTTGGCAACATAGAAAACTAAGATAGTCCTGACCAAGAAGAGAATCCCCACTCAAATCGACTTCCAAATTAGCTTTGAAGTCATTAAGAGCAAGGATGCGGTGAGGTATCTGGGATTGAGGCTCGACACAAAACTAACTTTTTGGCAACAGGTAAAGTTTGCAGCGGAACGAGCCTCTGGAGTTACAACATCACGTGGAGCTCTATGCGTAGCTAGCTTTAACCGAACGGTTTCGGAACCAGCCGTCCTTGTAGTCGCAGGAGTGACTCCAGTCGATCTCCTAGCGGCTGAAAAGAAGTACGTCTACGACAAAAAGGCGGAAATCAGAGTGGAAGCGGCATCCGAGGAGGCGAAGAAACTTACCTCTACTAAGATGGAAAGCATAGCTGATGAGGAACGTGGCTGAGTGAAATGACCGAAAATATAGGAAGGTAAACTACTACTTACCGGAAACGGATATTTCAACGCCTTTCTGCACAAGATCCATAAAAAGAACAGCCCAGCCTACCAGTACGGAGACTCCGAAGAAGACGACGTTCAACATACCTTCTTCGCTTGCAACAGATTGGAAACCGAAAGAGCTGAAATTGAGACAAATATCGGTATCATCACTCCAGACAACATAGTCGAAAAAATGCTGGCGAGCATCTTAATTGTATCCTTAATTTCGACGAGTGGCGATAAACTTTCTCAAATTCTCAAAAAGTAAAGGAACGCTTTTGTAGTAAATTGTAGTAATTAACTATACTACTTGACAGAAATAATAACATATATTACTGCAATTGCCAGGAGAACAAACATTTACGTTTTCTTGTGGTTTGCAGGGCACGAGGCTTGCATCTTTAGGGACATGTAAGAAAGCTTCTTAAAACATGTGCAGAATTTTCCTTCCTGCGGGAATAGAACACACACGTTTAAATGGGAAATTTCAGCATGCGTTGCAGTACTGCAAGTTGTCTCTATTTCTAAATCCTCTGCAACCTACAATGCTACCAGAATACAATAATAAAAATAGCAACATTTTTGATGTTTTGACGTGTGTTTGAAATATTTTTGTTTTATTACAACAAAAAACAACAGCACAATGGAGGAATAATTAATTAAATTTGCAATATGAGGAAAATTATATATTATTATACGATTTACAGATTCCACTGAAATTACGTCAAACAAAAGTTCTGCTAATGTGTATTGCTTGCTGTACTGCAAGCGTCACTACATCCAAAATTTCTGCGCATGTGTTTTGGGCATCACTCGCACCTTAGATAATCTGCGCCTTAGCACACATCCATCGGATGCCGTCCGCGTCGACAATGCTCTTTGCACTGGTACAGCCACCCTATATAGAGAATGTACATTATCCATTACAATTTCGCGGGCAGCACCAGCAATTCTTGCGCTTCCTTGGCTTATACTCGTGGGTGAGTCTACTACTACTAATTTTAATCCGTCAGTAATACTAACCTTGCTGGTAGAAACACCGGCTTAAATTGGAGGCACAATAGCTTGAGGAGGGTTATATCTCTTAACGAGCTTGTGTCGCTTCTTCTTGCATTTCGGATCAGAAGAAAAGGAGGCATAGCCCTATGAAGAGGTTAGGTTTGCTTCCGTTGGTGAGCCTTGCATCGACTCATCTTGTTTCATGGACGCTACCGCAGTGCCGACCGGAGTACATGAGTCTTCAGTCTGTCTAACTTCTTTGCGCCGCTGATCACTCAGCTGCGCCCTTTTCCTCTTCCACTGCCCTAAGTAAGCTTCAACACAGAGCCAGCCGCTTCATGGGCACTACCGATATTCTGGGTCATACCGTCAGCAGGGGTGTAGTGAGTAGCAACCACAGATGAGGAATTAACCAGATTTTCAACTCTGCAATCCCCTATCACTTTCAACCCGCAAAAAATATTTAATAATGGCCGCAAAATCCTCTCTCAATTTTCCTATCTGTGAATACGTGTGAGCCAGACAAATGAAGTAAGATCTAATTTACTCGATTACCCGCCAAAAATAAGTGTAGGGAGTTTTGCAATATATCCAAATCGCAACAACAAAACAGCTGATCACGGCGGATGTGTTGGGAAATATTAAGTGCTGCGAAGTGTTGAGTTTATGTGATTCAACTTTTATAGCTATTTAAATGTAAATGCTTATGAAGAAACAAAAAATTAGTTACCCAATAAAGTTGATACAATTTAATTCGATTTTATTATTATTATTATTTTATAAGAAATAGTTCTCAATTTTTTATCTGCCTTAAGATAAACATTCCATTTCGGTTAATAAAATGAGATAAAAATAGTAAATAGTTTGCAATGGTTTTTTATAAATATATCAAATTATTTAATTGTTTTTATTCAACATATGAAAGTTTTATGAATATTCATATTCGAGTTCCCTGCATCGATAAAAAAAGTGGAAAAGAAGTATTTTTAATCCTTTTTAAATTATTTTGTATTACAAAATTTGTAAATACGTTTACTCAATCAATATTCTTAGCTGTTTCTTTTCTTAGGTGGCTTTGGAAATTTTGTATATAAGTTAATATGCTTTATTTTAAAAATTTATAGTAAGTGATAGACAGAAAAAGGGGAACGGAAGGTAGCTGGAATGCATTGCATAAATATATTACGGGTGCGTTTTTCTATCGAAAATGCCTGGTAGTTGAGTACAACTCACAAATAAGCATGTACATTATGTTACATATATATATATACATATATATTGAATTAATTTGCCACTCCTTTTAACAGACGACTTTATTTATCAAGTTATAATGTTTTGTAATTTTTTTAATTTTTTTTTTATGAAAATAAACAAAACAATTTACTGCTACTACTACTAGTAAGTGTACGAAATTCTTGTTTGTATAGTTACACTTAAATTTATTGTCAACAGAAAATGTACCTATGCTCAACATATTTAGTATATAATAGTTACGTTAATTAATACTATTTTGATTATTTTTCATTAAAAATTACAATAAATTGGTTAAAACATAGCTTTATTCTCAACAATATAATATTTTATTATATTATTAGTTGTTTACCACACAACTATGTATGTTTTTATAAATCCATATTCACCGCATATTTTGCATGTTTATTTTACACACCCAAATTGTGAGGTGTAATCTACTCAAAATTCATCAACTATTCCCAACTTCTCACTATAAAAAATGACATATCATGGCGGTGGCCATTAGCCCCATATAATTCGATTAATGTGTGCGTGATTCCCATCTGATTTGCACGTAAAAGCCCAAATATGTAAGTGCAAATTGTGTGGGGATTATCAGTTCGACTTAGCTTGTAGGCAGGGTGAGAGATTATCTCTCGAGTCTGGTTAATTCATCTTCTGTGGTAGCAACCTTACTCATGCTCGGTTTGCCAAGTGAGTCGGACATAGAGCCACAGATTGCTGTGTGGGCACAATGATTGCTGGGGCCTCCAGAATCAGAGCTCCTGCAGTAGTCAAAAAGACCACGGATGGATTTTGGCGATTTTTCTCACTAATCGCTTGTGCTTGAATTAGTGTAGCTACAAGAATGCAGCATCATATGTGTTTTTCCTCATTGCGATGTGGATGATTATTTTGTAAAGGATCGGACCTACATAAAATTTGTTCTAAATTTGTCACCCAGTAAAAATTCTACATCATAGTATGTCAGGATTTTATCCGTATGACAAGTTTGGAGGAACGGCTGATCGCACCTTTATTGTCAGACAAATAGGATAGGGACTGGACTCATTTATAGAATTTTACAATGTCTTACAATTTCACTATTTTCAAAAAATATAGGTACCTATATAGGTTAGACGCAAAATGGCAATTGGTCGCAAAATGGCAGTTTTTCGTATACTTTTAAGTTGAGAGTCAATGGTCGCACACTTCGTCATTCTGGTGTCAATTTATATTCGCTCTCTACCAAAACGTAGGCAAAGGAAATGGTGGGAAAATGCAATTTGTTGTTGCAATTTTATTATTTTATTAGATAGAAACAAATATGGCTTAGAGTTGGGCAAAAATTTATGGCACAACTAAAACGAGAACATTATTATGTTACGAATTATAATAGGATAAACGGTTTACATATTTTTTTGGCCAGCAGGAAAACCAGTTTTAGTGCTTTTAAGGAAGGTCATCTCGTCTGAAAATTATTAATCCGCACAGACAACACCCGAAGTTAAGTATGCTGAGATCCATCTTGTACCATCTTTGACCCATCTTTTAAATACACCCACACGTATTCCGGACATTAGCAGCCAAACCGCAAAAACACTGGACTTGTTTCTCACCTCTCAACCTGATAAGTACACCATAAATGTAAAAGCTCCTAAAAGACCCGTATGACAATAGGGAAGCTTTAAGCGATTTCTTTATGAGTTTTAACTGGTCGCTCGACAACGACGTGGATGCAAGGTAAACGCGTAGTGTGACTTGAGCTGTAAGGAGGCTATCAGGGTAAAAGAGGCGAGATTCCGGTCAAACAAGGTCAACCCAACTGCGGAAAACCGAAGTGCATTAAGGTTTTCGCGGCAACATGTCCACATGTGATGGATGACATATCTAACCGAAAAGTGGAACTAGTCTATTTATCCCGGTGGTGAAAGTAAGATCATTGCGCTTGATGCCAAGCATTTGACAGAGTTTGGCATCAAGTTCTTTTTATAATGCTATCTTCTGTCATTGAGTCGAAACTTCAATACTCTGCCATTATCCCTGTATGGCACTTGCACCGCTAAAACCGAAAGGCTCGTTATGTATGTTAATGACAACCTTCGAATGACCATATATTAAATTCGATCTCGCCCAGAACGCTGCGAAATATCTAGTTTTTCAAGCGATTTAAGAAATATTTCACCCCTTCTGATCTGGCTGGAATTTATAAGGCGTTTATTCGACCCAAACTTGAGTCTGGTCTGGTCTCTGGTCTGGGGCACCAACAAAATTGTTTGAAGCTTCTGGACAGTATTAAAAAATGTGCGATTAAATTTACTGGCGATCGAGATACTACAAAATCGATTGACCTCTTAGTCATCTCCGCAATGCCATCGTAAGTGCTCGAAAGAAATAGACATTTGCAACCCTTTAACAGTAATACTCACCATACCAGGATTGGTCATTAGCTCACCTAAGGCTGTATTAGGACGTATTATGAAATATAATGAATCGTTATCCTCTGCCGCACAACACTAATGTGGAATGCCTTACCTCACTCTGTTTTTCCTTGACACTACAATTTGAAAACATCTAAAATCAAGTTTCATCCGTTTCTCAACATTTCGTCCAATGCCTTATTGCCCGCGCTGTGTTACTATCAATGTTTTAAGGGTGATAACAGACCTGTTCCACGTGCAAATTATATATAAAAACATAAGAAAAGGCTACAGTCCGCTTGGGGCGAACAGTATGATACCCTATCCATATCCCCATGTACCCCAAGGAAAAAAGCATTAAGAAGATGATGGATAGCATAGTAGCATTAGACTCTATCTCTCTAACTTTCGCTTTAAAACGATTTTTTTCTAAATTGTGGACGTGGCAGTGGGCGTATTAAACATTTTTTTTTACACTTAACCATTTCAGGGCCTTAGGGCCTTAGGGAGTATGTGGTCAAATTTCAGCTTCCTAGGTTAATTGTAAAGGCCTAAAAATTGCGTACGGACGGACGGACGAAAGGACGGACATTGCTAAATATACATTTCTACGACGAATATTAAGCGGTGTTACAAACTAACTGTCAAAATTAGTATAGGTACCCTTAGGATAGGGTATAAAAAGTATGGTTTATACAAAATAATAACTTCATGAGTATTAAATGCATGATAGACAATAAAATAATGTAATGGAATAGTGAAGAGTAAAAATAGTTAAAGACGGAAGGATAAAGAGAAAAAAAATTAAAAAATAACTGTCCTGAATTCAGAGGCTCTGGATGCCATAGCCGAATGGCGTAAGTAAATAACAAGCACGACGAGTTAGGAGTTTTAAACCCATTTGTTTTGCCGAACCGAAGTAGCAGCGGTTTCCTAGGGTAATTCTTCGGCGGATCTCCACTAAGATGTCATTTGTGGAGTTGATGTTTACCCCGAGGTAGATGAACTCCTAAACTACCTCGAAGTTGCTGCTATCAACAGCGACATTTTGTCCTAGTCGGTGGACAGGTGATTGTTTGTTTGCTGATAGCATGTATTTAGTCTTGTCCTCATTCACTTCAAGGCCAACTAGTTTCGCCTGTTCTTCAATAGCCGTGAAAGCCTCAATCACGGCACGCTGGGATCGACCGATGAAATCTATATCGTCCGCATACCCCAGCAGTTGGACTGATCTGTTGAAGATAGTTCCTTCCGTGTTGACACGTGCCCTGCACACTATCTGCTCAAGAACAAGATTGAAGAAATCACACGACAGCGCATCTCCTTGCCGAAATCCGGTGCATGTTTGAAAGAGTTCAGATGAGCTGCTGCCAAACTGCACATTGCACCACGTGTTATCTAGTATCATGCGACACATCTGGATCAGTTTTAACGGGATCCCGAATTTGGTCATCGCCACAAAAAGCTCCTGATGATGAATGCTGTCATATGCGGCTTTAAAGTCGATGAAGAGATGGTGTGTTTTGACTTGAAACCCGTTGGTCTTTTCCAGGTTTTGCCTAAGTGTGAAGATTTGGTGTACAGTTGATCTGCCGGGCCGGAAGCCACACTGGTACGTGCCGATTAGTGTGTTGCAGAAAGGTTTGAGACGTTCACACAGTACGTTGGATATGATCTTATATACGACATTAAGCAGGGATATGCCTTAATAGTTCGTGCAATACATAGGATCGCCTTTCTTGTAGATGGGACATATAGAGCTGATGGCCCAGTCATCGGGCATGCTTTCCTCCACCCAAACTTGGTGCATGCGCCCTACCATAACATCACCACCGTATTTGAAAAGCTCTGCAGGTAGACCATCAGAGCCGGCGGCCTTGTTGTTCTTAAGCTTTTTTATAGCTAGCCAACCTCTTCTATACTGGGCGGAGGGACTGGTCCTTCATTGACTGGACGCGGGTTCTCTTCTTGCCCCATCACTCTCTCTGCATTTTGTCCGTTTAGAAGCTGCTGGAAATGCTGCTTAAAAGCATCTAATATTCCCTGCGCGTCGGTGACTAATTTTCCATCGCTGTTACGAAGAGCCTGTGTTCCGGTCTTAAAGCCAGCAGCCAGTTGCTTGGCTTTCTAATAGAACTTCCGGATGTTGTTTCGGTCGCGGGACTCTTCGATCTCCTTGAGCTGGGAGACTGCGTGTTCCTCTTTTCTTTCTACGCAGGATCTTCTTCACCTCCCTTTTCCTGGCTCGGTACTCATCCCTTGCTGCCCTTGTTTTCCGCTGAAGCCTTCTAATGTGTGCATCTTCTGTCACCTTTTTCCGGTATACGCATACATCATCATACCACGGGCTTTTTCTCTGGGGTGGCTGGTCTCCTAGGGTGGGTTCGACTGGTTGTTGGCGTCTGTGGTAGGTGAATGCACGGTGGGGAGTTTCTCACTCAGGCGCTCTTTGTAGGCTCTGGCGACTACAGATGTGCTAAGGCGTCCAACGTCGAATTTCTTCTTTGGGCAGTTCGCAGCTTCTTCTCGTTGGGCAGTCAAGCTCTGAATCTAGCTGCAACAATAAAATGGTCAGAGTCGACGTTTGCGTGCCTCGTATCGGTTAGCACATGGTCGATTTGGTTGGCGGTTCGACCGTCTGAAGAGCGCCAGGTTGATGTGTGGATCCTTAGTCGCGAAAACCTAGTGCTACTTATCACCGTATTACAAGCTTCTGCAAAGTCAATTAGTCGGTAGCCGTTATCTGTTGTCGTTTTGTGGTGGCTGTGCTTACCAACTAATCCGCCGAAGATGTTTTCCTTGCCGACTTTAGCATTGAAATCCCAGAGTACAATTTTGACATCGTACTGCAGACAGGCTCCATAAGCTCCGTCCAAGAGGTCATAGAATTCCTCCTTGATAGGGTCCTCAGCCTCGTCGGTAGGGGCGTGTGCACATATTAGACTAATGTTTTGGAATGTAGCTCTGATGCGGATCACAGCCAGGCGATCACTTTTCGGCTTGAAGTCCATTACTTTGGATCCAAGCCGATTTCCCACGACGAATTCCGAGGCTGCCATTGTCTCTCCCATAACTAAATGTTTTTGACGTGGTCGGGAAGTTACCCCGACGGCACAACCCCCAACCTGGAGGGCCAGGCCCTGTTCTTGACCCTAGGACAGTAAGCCGGTAATTCCGGTGCCAGTAACCCACTTCGGGGATGTGAGTGCTGCCGTTGACCCATCAAGGGCTCATCCGCCACAAACTCGTTTCCAACACCCTGGCTTAGTGTTGGATATACCTATAGACCTGGGCAGCTCATATAGGGAGATCACTTGTTCCACCTAACTGGAACTGTGGACGCCGCCGTTGATCCATCCGTAGAATTCGTCCGCCGCCGTCCGGAAACAGAAGAAGTGCCTTAGTGAGTTGGCACTCCTCCCCTCCACCAACGACCTTCCATAGGAGTTGGTTACCCCATCTCCAGTCGAGGTACTAGGCACCCAGCAGTCACCACGGGGAGGTGAGAAGTAGGAATTCATGGTGTTATGCTAAAGTGAGAACGCTTGTGTTCTCATATAATCGCAATCACCATCCTTTTGACCACCCGAAATGGAATCTAGTTTATAGTAAATAACATTAGTGTAGGTTAGTATAGGAAGTATCAGAGTTTTAATTAGTTTTAATTTAAGAATACGGGGAACAAAATACGTCCATAATTTCCGAAGACAGCCATAGATGCGACCAATGCACAGTGGTCGGTCTAGTATGGAATCAGCGGCCTAAAATACTCACACTGCTTATGTCACAGTGAAATTTTTATCCTAGCTTTTTTAAATAACAATAAGTAATAGACAATAATGTTAACATAAAAAGACCACTCCAAAACCTCTCCCACTTCCCACACTTTGACAGATTTATTATTGCAAATCGTGCAAATTTATTTCGAAAATATTGGTTCAGTTCGCGAAGTTTACCGCAAGCTCCGTTCATTTTATGGTCGACATAATCGTCCATCAGAGCAATTAATTCGGTTAACCATGGATCGGATTTTTATATTTTTGGCCTATAAAATCGACCACTGTGCAATGGTGTAATTTATATAATCATTTCCAGAGATATCCCGATTCATTTTAAATCCCAGGCAAATTTCAACAAACTTAATTTCAATACCAGACAGGATGATAGGCGGCAGATTTTCGGTTTCTTTAAAGTTTTTTTAAATTAAGATATCCTGTGTTTTAGATGGGTTTCATGTTAGTCCATTATCAATTGTTCATGAATGCATAGCTATGATATCTTCATTGATACGATGGAAAAGGTCTTCGATTAATCCGACAAATAGACAAATAAATCTGAACATCATCAGCATAAAGTTGGAACGATACACTTTTACAATTACAAACTAAGTCATTTAAAAAATTGAAAAAATGCAAAAATTTAGCATTTGAATATTGTTCTCCAACTTTGTGATCTATTACTTAAATAACTTTTAATAAGTCTGACTGCCCTATCACTAAAACCAAAAAAGTGGCGCAATTTACAACATAGGACTGTATGATCAACTCTTTCAAAAACCTTGGAGAAGTCAAGTAAGCACAAGACTGTCACATGATTGCGGTCTAATTGTTGTCTTATATCTTTACCATTGCGGTGGCACAACTATGTTGGGGCCTAAAGCCTGATTGAAAGGGAGAAAGCAAATCGTTTTCATTAACATGTTCAACTATTTGATTCGCTAATAGCTTCTTAAAGACTTTTGACAGAGTCGGTATATACTAATCGGTCGATAATCCGAAGGAAAGAAGCATCCGCATTTTTGGCAAAAGGGATTATCCGTGCAACTTTCCAGCTATCAGGAAAAATAGAGCAACCAATGCAATAGTTAATAGTATGTGTTAGTGAGCTTAAGATGTAAGGTAAGATAATTTTAATAAAGCGAAGAGGTGTACCATCCTCTCCCGTTGCATTTGATTGAAGCCCAATTACTGTTTCAAGAACATCGGTTTCATTAACAGTTTTAAAGTCGCGGTTGAGGTTACAAAGATACTTAGGTTGTTAAAAAGAACTGAGGCCCACTTTCAGAACTTGTTAAAAATTATCTGTTAAAGAACTTTCGGAACCAATCCGCACAAACTATCTCCTTCTTTTCCAAAACAAATTTTACGCAAGTTTTCCCACAGTTGTTTGGAGGGGAGTGGACTCTTTAGCTTTGCTCGACGTGTTACAAAGGTGGCCTGACAGAAAACCTTCCAATTACTCGAAGTAGGGCTACTCTCTGTAACGATATGTATATGAAATAGATACTTGAGAAAAATCTATATTATGCGTGCAAAACAATAAATCATAATCCAATATTCCATTAAGGGAAACCTATTCAAAGAGAAGAACATTAGAAACATCGGAGTCTATCAGAAGATCGAGCGAACTAGGATTCGTTTTTGGTTCATATTGAGTTGGATAAGAGTTACTGACTACAAGCCCATATGATAGAACTAAGTCATTGAGTTTCTGCGAAAGGGAATCACGTTTACAAAGACCAGTATTAAAATCCACATACAATTAGATGATCATAAAGAGGGACAAAATTTGCGACCGCAAAGAAAAACGGATTGGTGAGAAGCTTTTGCTTGGATTATAAACACATGACACAATACACTTAACGCGACCATCAGCTATCTCCAACATTAAATATTCAATTCCTCCGATTTACCAGTCACCTTGCATTTTAAAGTTGATTCGCAATATATCGCAACTACACCACCAGTAGTGTTAGTTAATCTATCATCACGATACAGAACATAGCCGAACATATCAAAAACATGACATTGATTTCTGGCTTAAACCAGATAACATCTGCTGTGAAACTGAACAAATGGTTTAAGATTCTGATTTTTTCCGAGTAAAAGCAGTTTCTAGTTTTTATTCATTAGACCCCAACTAGGTATATTGTTAGAAAACACATAGATCAGTTAAAGTAATCGGGCCAGCCATTTTAAAAAAGTTAGACTTTGGGACAGGAATCTATCAACCTGACAAATTAGTATTAGCTAGTTGGCTATTTTTAACTTATTGGTAGCTCATTGTCAGCGCATTAAACAAAGCAGACTGGCAAATATAGAAATTTTGGTGTGATTTCTTTTGTTTTCACGTTTGTTTTGAGTAGGTATTGCATACCTAGTACAGCCTATTGTCAAAACGAACTTATTTCTAGGCGATTGCGATTGCCTTAAGTACAGATAATTTCAATATTCCTAGTTTTTTAATGTTATAGGTACCTATTAAGTGTTTGTTTTAAGTTGTTACTTTGATTAGCCAAGTCTGTTCCATATGAATGTAATTAGGTATAAAAATTAAAAATAAAAAAGTACATAAATACATAAATGTGTACCTACCTATGCCATATGTTATATCTACCCACGAAATTGTTGGGATAATCTCTCGCAAGAATAACATTTAATGACGTTTCAACTTGACGTGATGATAATTAACATAAGCCACATGTTTACGTTCAAGGAACAATATTCATGGCAGAAACTAATATCCGAACATTAAATTAAATCAGGATTACCATGAGATATTTTCCAAAATGAATAATGCTTCTCAATTTCATTGAGTGCGATTATGGAGCTAACATTTGAGTTACTTTTACCCAGAGCCATGGCATGAAAGTATATAGGCTATATGTTTTGTATGCGTGTGCAAATATATATTCAAGCCAAGCCAAGCATCACAGCCACCCCACTCAAAAAGGCGTGTTCAAAAGTGAATCCCGCCTCCGCTTTATATCTACTTCGCACGAATGTACAACTAGATTTCACCCCTCCTATATTCACACCCTACTCCAAGGAAAAAACTAAAAATATATAGGTAAGACGAAAAAATCGACTCCATATCAGTGCAATATGGTGTAATGAACACAATCCCTGTGTGTGACTGCCTACCTACAAACAATGTATCTAAGTATCCACTACAGTTGAAATCATAACTCCTCGTATCATATACCTACTCTTTTGTAATAGTGCAGCGAACCGCGGAGAGTGGCTGAGTAGGTAGTTAGGTAGCGTTTCGGTATTAAAATGACACATAATGTACAGGCGCACAGTAGGTGTCTGAATATTGAATGCGAGCATATAGCGCACATAGTAGCAAGTAGTGACGCTCGTAACCACACCCCCTATTTGCAACAGCAATGGCACATATAGCCTCCGGCTATGATTCTCGGATAATGTGTACCGAGGCGCACATTTCGAACAAAGAAATCTGTTACAGTTAAAGTACACAGTGTTCGATAGAATTTTATTATTAAAATCGAAATGAAAACGTTTTCGAAGGGCTGTGTGGGTATCTACTGCTTGCTTGCTACACTGCGACTGGCATTGTTCACTTGGAAACTCCCATTATGCTTCTAAAATAGCAGAAAAGGCAAATTATAATCCAATTTGGGGTCAGGAGTTTATTCTGTGGCTCTATGTCTCCGTACATTGTGAGGACGAGTCGAAGACGTGACGGCTTAAATATCTATGGTTAGGTAAAAAAAAAGACAGAATTCCCTCCAACGATGTTAAATGTTGGATTTTCTGGGATAGGTGTCAGATTTACTTGAATGGAACTTGTATTCCGGATTTTTGCTTACATTGGTGAATATAGGAATACGCTATGCCTATCCATACCTATTTAGATTGGTAGAAATGTTGTTCCTTTAGATTAGATAAGCAGATATTTGAAAATACTCAGATAAATGAATATCATATTTCTAAAATGTCTCCGATTTCCATGTTCCTGTTAACCGCACTAATTCATTATTTCTATTAAGGGTGCACCCACCTACGGTTTTGTGGCATCAGATAGTGACGACAAATAGGATGTGGAAAGGTTTACATACCTACCTAACTGACTACTTTCAATGAATGAAATTTGAAATAAAGGAATGTTGTAAATAAATAATTACTAAGAGGATGGTGTCAAACGCCATGAATTGTGTCCTTATTTTCTGGTGTTATCTTTCTTTTGTGCGCACTAATGCGGGACTTTAATGCGGAAATATAGCTTAAGCTATGGCATCATCTGCGGTTATTAAATAAGTATTTTACATATCTAGGTACCTACATTATATACCATTGTATGTATGTGCTTAAACACGAAATTTGTAATTTCAACCCTCTATTTATGCATTCTGTGGCGAATTTGTAATTAGTTAGCTCTAATAATATTATTAAAACTAAAGGCACTTTAAGTAATTTTTTAGCTGCTAGTTGAAATAAATTTTAAGAATGATAGTGGGGCCGCAAGAAATTTTCAAAATGTTTCATAACAACAAAGAAATGCTTAAATGAAAGAAGCTTAATCAAGAATACATTTGATTTAATAAGATTTGTTTAAGCCTTTCAAAAATAAAATAACAACAACTCAACCAACTTGCATTTTAGTTTTGAAGAAGTTGAAAAGAAGATTATTTTTACTTTCCAAAAGAATTCTACGAAACTTCAGTAAGGTCCGCAAGAGGAACACTTATCGGTGACCATTTTTTTAAGGCCTCTAAGAAAATTTCTATTAAATCTTTAAAGCTAAATAGAAAAAGCTTTAGGTATATATGCTTCGAACAGGGTTTGAACTTTACTCATATCGCAGATCTACATCGCTTTTCACAAAATGTTGCAAATCTGCTCCATTTCTTCGTATAGCCAATTTAAATTTATATATATATATTATATATTATAAATTTTATTTCGACCGCAACAATTGAGTACTTCTGCTACAATAAAATATTTAACCACAAACATTTTCAAGAAGGAGAATTTCCTTCTGTTGTGATTCTGGTAAAGTTATTTAAGTGTGTATTGGTTGGTTTGATTAAACTTTCGGTGTTCTATGTTGTACCAAAATCTAGAATTCCATGTGTACAAGGAAACCATAATATTTTACAATATTACTATAATATTATTTATTATGTACGCAATTTTTAGGCCTTTAAAATTAAGCTAGGAAGCTGAAATTTGGAACACAAATTCCCTAGGGCTCCGAAATGGTTAAATGTAAACATTTTTTGAATGCGCCCACTGCCACGCCCACAATTTAAAAAAAACCGTTTTAAAGCTAAAGATATGTAGGCACATTTAAAAGTTTGTCATATAAAGTTGTTTGCCACGCCTACTCTTTGTGGGCGTTTTTTACTAAAATGCTGGTTTCTTCGAAAATTTTCATAGAAAACGAAAAAAAATATTTAACAAAATATTTAGGCAAATTTTTTCAATATATCGCACATACATAGTTTTTGGCCACGCCCACTTTTTGGGTGCGTTTTTTTTATAAAAATATTTTTTTTTAATAAATTTTACAGAATGACAATGAAATAAAGTTCTATCCATCATGCTCCATCTGCTTTTTAGGGTATATAGGGATACGGATAGGTTATCATACTGCTCGCCCAAGGACTGTAGCCTCTTCTTTTTTTTTCTTAATTGAAAATGAAAAATGCCCACAAAAAGTAAGCGTGGAAAAAACTCTATACGAAAAAATTATGAAGGAGGGCAGTGCCTACATATTTTGAAAAGGTTGTAACACTCTATCTCTCTAACTTTAGCTTTAAAAAATTTTTTTTCTAAACAGCGGGCGTGGCAGTAGGCATATCAAAAAAACTTGTACACTACTATTTCGGGACCTTATGGAGGGTATGTTCCAAAATTCAGCTTCCTAGCTTTAATATAAAGGCCTAAAAACTGGTGATGGACAGACGGACGGACATTGCTAGATTTTGATGCTGATCATAAGTATATATACTTTTACTTTTTGGGTCTGTGGGTGCAGTGACTTAGTGAATAGTGCGAGAGGTCGCTGCTTCAAATCCCAACCTGTACCACCTAAAAGTTTTTATTCGCTGCCCCAACTCTTGCGAACGTCTGACAAACATCCACGAGTTAGAACTGTCATGAGAAGCTTCTCAAAAATTAATTGCCGTTCGGATTAGGCATTTAACGTAAGTCTCTTCCATTCGTGTCAAAAAAATATATCTTCGCGCACACAGTGGGTGGAGAGGCTAGGCTTTGGGTCCTATATGGGCCGTTTACGCCTAATATTTATTTATTTTTTTTACTTTTGGGTCTACGACGAATATTAAGGGGTGTTACAAACTATGAGTCCAAATTAATATACCTTTGGTTGCCTAAGCGGAGCACGAACCAAGAAAAAGGTTAAACAAATTTCAATAAAAACTTATTTAATTAAAATAATATTTCCTGAGTACAAAACAGTTGCGTCACTAGCGAACTCTTAACCAAGAAGACAATGGGAAAACGGTGTCTCGTTTTTTATTGGCTGTTGTCAGGAGGCCTTTTTTCCATAATGTGATCTTGTACCGCCGTCGCAGAGGCCCCCCAGAGAGCTTACACATCCAATAGGTAGCGCTGCGGAATCTGTACACGGCGGCCTATTCGGGTGCTGAAAGGTTGAGTAATAATAGGTTGTGGTGGCGGAATGGTATTCGTACTTGCCGTTATGCGGTGCGTATGTTTGTGGCTGCGTATCTTCAATACCATTGGCTTCTATATAGGTATGCTGGCTTCAAACGATCTGTTGAAACTTTGGATGGCTTCCCTCGAATGTTCAACGTGAAGAATTTATCGTAGCGAGGTGGAGGTGAATTGTCGTTTTTGATCGGATGTAATTTGTGTGGGAGGTCCGACCGTTCGATCCAGCCGTTAATGAGCGTTTGCGCAGTTTATCGCTGACATGTCTGTCATTGGGTACGCTTCCAGACACCTAGTGTATCTATCGATGGCTGTCAAGAGATACCGATACCCTACGGAGGGCGGAAAACGCCGTAGGATGTCGATGTTGATGTTTGAAAACCGCTCGTCGGTAATTGCGTAACGTTGAAGTTCGGATCGTGAGTGGCGATCTGATCTACCTTGGTTTGCTGGCATGTTTTGGCAAATTTAATCGACTTCTGGCGAATTTTAGGCCAGACGAAGGCCTCGGATATAAGGCGCGCTAAAGCACGACGACCCGGGTGGGACAGACTGTATGTTGCATCGAAAAATGTCCTGCAGAGGTCTTTAGTGATGAACGGCCTGACCCTGTTGTGGGATACCGTTGACCGCATCAATACGCGACACGCCTTTAATGTAGCGAATGTCGGTAGTAAACTCGCTTATGAATGACAGGTAATTCGTTTGACGCGGTGACGATTTCTTAGGTCGTTGCCTAAAGGCAAAGATAAGCGGCTTATCGTCCGTTTGGTTGTGGAATCTACGGCCTTCAAGCAGATCTCGAAAATATCTTACGGTCAAATACATTGCCGTGAGTTCTCTGTCGTACGTGAAGTAACGTTGTTGCGTCGGTGAGAATTATTTGGAGTAATAGCCTAGTGGCGCGGGTTCGCCGTCGACTAATTGGTGCAGAGCAGCGCCCGCCCCTACATTTGATGCGTATGTGACCAGACTCAACTCTGCTTCCGGCAACGGGTGTGCGAGGCGCACTGCTTTGTTGAAAAGTTCGCGGCAGTCGTCGAAAGCTTCATTCGGAACCGGGTCCAGTTCAAGGCGGTCTTGTCGTTTTTCCGACAAGAGAACTTGCCAACAAGGGAACTTGTTAAGTTTATCGTTTCGATGAATCCTTTCAGTTGTTTCACGGTATACGGTCTTTTTATGCGTTTCATTGCGTCGACTTGTGTTTGGAGGGGAGCTTTTCCTTTCTGGGTAATAAGATGGCCGAGAAATTCTAGCTCCTGCTTTCCGAAAACACACTTGCCTACGTTGATCGGCAGGTTGTGGCTAGCCAGCCGGTTTAAATCCTCCCTTGAGTGTTGGCGATGTTCATCGAAATTGGAAGATGAAATGCAGATGTCGTCCATATAGACGGGAATGCAAATTTTACTCTTCACAGGAACTCGTGCATCAGTCGGTGAGGGGTTTGCGCCGCTTTACGTAACCCAAACTTTATATAGTTGAATTCGTACAAGCCGAATGGCGTGATAATCGCGGTTTTCGGTACATCGTCCTGGTTAATTGGTAGCGTAATGGCGTTGAGGTTTCTGTAGTCCCCGCAGGGCCTCCAAGGACCGTCTGCTTTTTGTACCATAGGAAGGGGGATCGAACAATTTGATTAAGATGGACGGCATATCCCTGCGCGCATGAAAAACTCGAAGTCCTTTTTTCGGCCCGCAGCTTGTCTGGCGGTAAGCGACGTTATGCTCAAAACGGACCACCATGCCCGTTGATCTCTATATAATGAACTGGTTTTGAGTTGGTCGAAGCTCCCGGCTGTGCGAGGCGAGTGATGTTCGGAAATGACATTACGATGTCGGTGAAGGGTGCGTTTCGGTCGATGAGCTGCGGGGACGGCTGATTGCTAGTTATGGCGAAAAGCGACCTCCATAGGGAGTCGCTACGTATATCAATGAGGCGAGATCTTTTTACGTCGACCATTAGATCGTGGTGCTGTAGAAAATCGGTTTCGCTGATGGGAGAGGTGACGTCGGCGACGATAAAGGTTCAGGCGAAGGGGCGTTGGAAGCCAAGGTTAAGCTCATGATTGACCTCTCCGTAGATCTTGATTGGAGGGTCATTTACGGCAAATAACTGCTTGCTAGTTGGGTGAAGTTTCTGCTTTGATGAGGACGGCGGAATGCAGGAGACTTCGGCACCAGTGTCGATGAGAACGGAGAGGTTAATATTTTGTTTGCGTAGACATAGCCGGTTGATAGAAACTGTGTTTCGTCGGCGTTTTTCCACTTCATCCCGAGTCGCTGAGCTGAGTTATGCGTATAGTTTCGATCGTGAGGTGGTTACCGGTGGTCGACGAAAACGCCATGGCGGACGGCAATAAGTTGCCTTATTCCCAAATTTTTCTTGAAACCAGCAGTCATCCAATTGTTTGACAGGTTGGTCCTGCCTGCGCTGGCTGGAAACTCCGCGCAGCGCGGGTTGCGATAGCAACTTGGAGAGATCCAGCAGCATTCGAAAGACTTCGGGCAGGTACGAGGGTGATTCGGCCTTGGCTTGATGTTTGCAGTTCGTCGATGTCGAAGCATTGGGTGCAAATTGCAATTTATTGGCGGAGTTTGACAATTTTCATGACAGCATCGGCGATTTGCGTTTTTTCAACAGCGGAGCCTTTCACAATAACTGTCACTGCATGGACGGACTGCGGTAAACGAGAAGCCCATAGATCCATGAGAACAGAGGTTCACTTATCGAGCCCTTACCTGCCTGGACCATCTCATAGTAGGGCTGCCTCGGTTTCTTGTCACCAAGTGGCATGTCGTGCTGTACACCGCGAAGACGTTTTTACTGGCTATCGGCAAATAGGTTGTAAGTTGTGTTGGAATGTATTCGTATTTCTCACCTTCCGGTGCAGCATCGATTATTGGCTGTAGCTCTGTAATACGAGCAGGCGGCAAGCATATTTCTTGAGTACAAAAAACTTGCGTCGCTATCGAACTATTAACCAAAAAGAAGATGGGAAAAACGGCATCCCGTTTTTTATTGGCTGGCGTCAGGCGGCTTCTTTCTTCTGTCACTTGTTTGCCATAATGTGCGGTGTTGCCAGCCTGCTTCTGTTGTTTCGATCTTGTACCGCCGCCACATACCCTTAGGATAAGGTATAAAAAAGCCATATAAGTTAGTATATTCTACTCACAGGTACTACCTAAACACCACAGTCGGAAAACAGTTGAACTAAAGGCATTCGTTAAGAACTTCATCACAACTTTAATAGAATAGTCATAAGAGGTTTACAGATGCGTTCCATTCCACTTAAGATCAAATTTATAGAGCCTTTATGAAAGCTCAATTCTCTGTTATAAGAACGTTTTGTTGTTTTTTAAATTAGAAATATCAACTCCTACTTCTCACCTCCCCGTGGTGACTGCACCGGAATTACCGACCTACTGTCCTAGGGTCAAGAACAAGGCCTGGCCCTCGAGGTTGGGGGTTGTGCCGTCGGGGTAACTTCCCGACCACGTCAAAAACATATAGTTATGGGAGAGATTATGGCACCCTGAGTTATAAATGTACCTCAAAGGTGAAATAGACCCGGAATGTTAACGGACATGCGAGTGTGTATCTGGAATGTGCGGACACTCTACACTCCAGGTGCTACTCAAAAACTTGAGTCTGTCCTCTCGCGGTACAAGGCCGACATTACCGCGATCCAGGAGATACGATGGATAGGATCAGGAACTATGAAAAGACAATATTGAGACATTTATTACAGTTGCAACAAAAGATTGCATGTGTTAGGATGCGGATTCGTCGTGGGAAATCGGCTTAGATCCAAAGTAATGGATTTAAAGCCGATAAGTGATCGCCTGGCTATGATCCGCATCAGAGCTACTTTCCAAAACATTAGTCTAATATGTGCACACGCCCCTACCGACGAGGCTGTGGACCCTATCAAGGAGGAATTCTATGACCTCTTTGACGGAGCCTGTCCGGAGTACGATGTTAAAATTGTACTCGGGGACTTCAATGCTAAGGTTGGCAAGGAAAATATCTTCGGCGGATTAGTTGGTAGTTTTATAAGAAAGCCAAGCAACTGGCTGCTGGCTTTAAGACCGGATCGCAGGCTCTTCGCAACAGCGATGGAAACCTAGTCACCGACGCGCAGGGAATATTAGATGTATTTAAGCAGCTGCTAAACGGACGGAAACGAAATGCAGAGAGAGTCATGGGGCAAGAAGAGAACCCACGTCCAGTCAATGAAGAACCAGTCCCTCCGCCCAGTATAGAAGAGGTTGGCTAAGCTATAAAAAAGCTTAAGAACAACAAAGCCGCGGGCTCTGATGGTCTACCTGTGTGATTTCTTCAATCTTGCTCTATATCAGATAGTGCGCAGGGCAGGTGTCAACACGGTAGGCACTGTCTTCAACAGATAAGTCCAACTGCTGGGGTATGCGGACGATATAGATATTATCGGTCGATCCCAGCATGCCATGATAGAGGCTTTTACGGCTATTGAAGAACAGGCGAAACTAGTTGGGCTTGAAGTGAATGAGGACGAGACTAAATACATGCTATCAACAAACAAACAATCATCTGTCCACCGACTAGAACAAAATTTCACTGTTGATAGCAGCAATTTCGAGGTAGTTAAGGTGGTCATCTACCTCGGGGTAAACATCAACTCCACAAATGACATCTAGGAAACCGCTGCTACTTCGGTTTGGCAAAACTCATAACTCGAAGGACAAAGTGCATGCTCTACAGAACCCTTATCCTGCCAGTTCTGCTATACGGCGCCGAGTGCTGGACGATAAGCAGGAAAGGAGAGTTAATACTTTGAAAGAAAAATCCTTCGACGGATATTTGGTCCTGTGTGCGAGGAGGGCGAATGGAGAAGAAGATGCAACCGCGAACTCTTTGAGCTGTACCAAGATGTGGATGTGTCCGAAAAGCCAAAACTTGTTGACTACATTGGCTCGGCCACATCGAGCGAGTGGACAACAACGCCCCAGTCAAGACAATCTTTATATCCCAGCCCCCAGGTTCAAGACGAAAAGGAAGACCGAACCTCCGTTTTAAAGACCAAGCCATCGCGGATGAAAGAGCGCTTGGTCATGACAACTGGAAGCAGCGTGCCATGTGAAAACATGGAAACCATAAAATTTTACAATGTTTCAGAAACCAAACCATTCACAGTGTACTCTCTCCTTACGGACACCTCTCATAACTGGAAATACTTCAAATAACGGGCAGTGAGTATTTCCACAGAAAAAATTCTCTTATAAGCGGACTCACTAATAACCGGGCGCGGACTTAAAATTTGATTACCACAGAGGACGTTCGATCCCTCGTAAGTGGACTAAATATGACTGCAACATGGTTTTGTGTTGTTTTGTTTTATATTTTGAGCTTCTTAAAAAGCAAAACATTAAGAGGCCTTTTATTTTGAGCTATAAAGCTGAAATTTAAAACATGTACATCTAGTGGTTTCTTTTTACATCAATCATAGGTTAAAATGATTGACAGAAAGTCGGTATCATACCTACGCGGAACGAAATGAGTTGCTTTACGCTTGAACAACATTTAATTGGCGCCCTCGGAGCTGCGATTTAACCCTTTGGAAAAGTGAAGGACCAATGTTATGCCAACAATCCGGAAACGATTCAAGCACTTAAGAACAATATCATGCAATCAATCCGTGAGCCACAGCCCGAAACCATCAACAAAGTCTTGGAAAATTGGAGTGACTTAATGCGCTACTGCGAAGCCAGCCGAGACTGGAACGTTGTTGTTTTCCATAATTAATGGAATTGTTTGCTCTTACAAATAAAGCCATAATACTTGGAAATATTTATTTATTTTTTCCTTTTATTGCATTTTTAAAAAGGAACTTGTATTTGGCTCACCCTCTACTTCCTAGAGTCCCGAAATGCTTACACAAATTGCCATAATATATCTTTCGTTGTATGGTATGGAATCGTTCAGATGTAGCGCAAGCTTTTAAATCCAGGACCATTACCAAAAATTAAGAGAGATCTACCTAGGGTGTTCTATCACATTCTTAAATCTTAAATTTGAGAGACATTTTCGTTAAGATATTATAATTATTACTGTAACCTCAGAGAAATGAAGGCTGGAGTACTAATATTATATCTCATGTAATCCTTGAATTTCTCCAGATTAGAGCTATACAGCTTCAAACTATATTTAAATCTCATTAGGCTTGCTTATGACTTGTTCTTCCATGAGCCTCGCTATCTTTTTCTCTTTATGACGCTTGTTTAACAATTGCTACTTTTTCCTGCGTTTCGTTGACTTAGTTCCCGTTGCTGTTCGAAAAGCCTAACTTCTGGATTTGTAGCCGGTTGATTAATTTTGATATAAAACGACAATTTGATTAATACTTCGATATATGCATACATTAATGGATTCATAGCAGACTGCATGGTATATTGATTTACTGCTTAACAATTATTTATTTTATTAATTATTTCATACGCATATCTTGTTTTGTATTCACTTTCATTGTACTAAAATAGCAAAAGAGTTTACAAAAGAGCGGTCATGTAAACCTATACGCAGGCTTCTATCACAAGGAATATACCTTGTGCTGTACAATGGATGTGCGTTTATTGTTTAAATTTTTTTTCAATTTTAACGTTTTTATATGTTATATATTTCAAACTCTGTCGCTTTTGTACCTTCATATTGTTTTGAATGTAGCTCCGATGCAAATATTTCTTGTTGTCTGTATGCCGAAACGTCGCCGAAATAAAATAAGAGTTTTTTCTTTGACCTGGAGCCCACTCAAAGCAACTATGATGTTCATGTTAATATTTTTAATAGTACGAGTATATTGAGTGTTAACAGTTTTGGATGTTTTTTTTTTCAATTCTCTTATTGTAATATTTAGAAGTTCAATTTTGATCTTCGTTTGGTATGCACTCGACCAATCACAAAAATGGAACATGTAGAATCATCCGCAAAGTTAATTGCATTGAAGAACCGTTTTGGAGTGGAATCGTCCGATACTGAATTTTTCGGTCAATTTACCTTTTTGACCAAATATGTAACCGTCGAAAAAATTCAGTCATGATAAGGAAATAGCTACTGACCAACGATGAGTGGAATTCTTTCAACACTTCGGAGAAAAAGCATTACTTACAACCATTCAATGAAAATCGGCGTTTACAATAACTTTTTGAGTGAGAGAAAGAGTTCTTTTGAATTAATGAAATATGGTCCACAAATAAAAACCGCCTGAATATTGGAACATAAAGAGACCTTCCGTATGTCGGGCACAGCATAAAAATGTCTTGACTTGAGTTCTTCGAGTTCTTTCCAGAAAAGAATGCTTGAAGAAATCGGCTCTAACGGAAAGTACGCATTCAAAAATCGCAACAATTATCATAAACTTTTAAAAATACCAAATGAATGAATGAAAAAAAAAATATTAGGCGTAAACGGCCCATACAGGACATAAAGCCTAGCTTCCCCAACCATTGTGTGTGCGAAGTTATATTTTTGATACGAATGGAGGGACCTACAGTTTAATGCCGATTCCGAACGACGGCAATTTATTGCTGAGAAGCTTCTCATGACATTTCTTACTCTTGGATGTTTGTCAGACGTTCTCAAGAGGTGGGGCAGCGATTAAAAACTTTCATGTGGTACAGGTCGGGATTTGAACCAGCGACCTCTCGCTTAGTGGACCAACGCACTTAACCACCAAGCCACTCCACCCACTGCACCCAAGTGAATGAATACAGCTATGATATGTGAAGTATTACTTTTGGGTACCGAAGATTGCTTCGCGATAAGTGGTCACGTTAGGTATCATATTTAAAGGATGCACATCTCGACTTGAAATTTATTGGTAGGTGCGTAAGGTGGCCGGAATCTAACTCAATGCAAAAAGCGCCGATTTGAAACCACAACTCATTCGACCTAAAAGGAAAGATTTAAGCAAGAGCTCAAACCCACCCAGTATTGTAGAAGTCATCGCTGTCCTACTTCTTGCGAAAATTTGATAAACATCCAAGAATGAAAAAAATGTCATGAAAAGCTTCTCAAAAATAAAGTTCCCTTTGGAATCAGCATTAAACTTTAAGTTGCTCCATTTGTGTCAAAAAATAAAACTTCGCAAACACAATGGTTGGAGAAGCTAGGCTTTAGTTACGTATGGGCCGTTTACGCCTAATATTTATTATACCTTGTCCTAAGGGTATATTAATTTTAAGACATCGTTTGTAACACCCCTTAATATTCGTCGTAGACCCATAAAAGTATATATATGTATGATCAGGACCAAACCCTCAGACTATTTACCAATGTCTGTCTGTCCGTCCGTCCATTCGTACGCAATTTTAAGGCCTTTAAAATAAAGTTAGGAAGCCGAAATTTGGACCACATATTTTCTAGGGCTCGAATTATTAACTTTGCATGCCACTAGAACGACTAAGAACTTTTTTCGTGAAGCGAATCATTATAAATATATGACTTTGTTTTGGCAGATTTGCAGTTTTTTTTAAAGTAAAAGAAAAGTTTTTTACTGAGATAAAAAGAAAATTTTGCAGAAGTAGCTATCAGAAGAAATATTTCAATAATGTTTCATTAAATTAATTTTTTTTAATTATATATCGATTTCATTTTATTTTTCGAACTGAACTCATAAAGCAGCACAGGTTCGGGTCCTGAGAAAACTTCTTCTGAATCTTGCCTAGCAAGCTCATCAGAGACCCCTTTCCCTAGATGCCAGTGTGACCCAGATAAGATTCACTGTGTTCGGTCTTCAGATCAAATTCAGAGAAAGCTTGAGTTCTAGCACTAACTTGGACGTGGTAAGACTGCAAAAGCCTCTAGCCCTCCAACTGTTGTTCACAATATAGCGCATAGCCATTAGGATGGCAAAAATCTCCGTTTGGAAAACAGACGCATGTTTACCCAAGGGGTAGTAGAGTCTTATGTCATTGCGTTCCACAAATGCTCCAGCACCAGACCCCCGTCGGGTTTTGCAGCCATCCGTGAAAATGCGATGGTATTCAATCCATGGTTCAGAGTCTGACCGAAGCCATTCCGTTACCTGTGGAAAGTTGACGTGGTAGTTTTTTTGCAGAAGGATTTCTGGTGTCTTTGCATCAGACGGCATATCCATAAGACAGGGGTCAAAGGATAATTCTCGAGCAATTTCTTCAAAATTCCAGTACGTGTGGTACCAAAATCCAACTCTCTTAAAGCGAAAAATGTTTTTTAGCGTACACCCCATAATATATAAATCGAGGGGGGCAGATTCATTAAAGCTTCTAGAGCAGAGCCCGGGGTGCTGGGGAAGGCCCCTGTGCAGCCGAGACATGCCGTTTTTTGGAGTTTGGCAAAAGAAGCAGTAACACGTTTCCGCGAAAGCCTGTTCCACCAAACAAGGGATGCGTATGAGAGTAGCGGTCTAATCATGCCCGTATAGATCCAAAGGACCCGTTTCGGAGACAATTTCCATGTCTTACCAAAAGCGCCTTTACACTGCCAGAAAGTCAACAGTGCTTTACCGGTTTTCGATTCGACATGTTTGGACCACAGAAGTTTTTTATCGAGGATTACCCCCAGATGTTTAACTTCATCGGATATAGGGATGGTGACACCTTTAAGCACGAGATGGGACAGACCAGTGACAATTCTCCTTCTCCTAAATAGAACAACCGTGGTTTTAAGAGGATTTACTGAAGGCCCATTACTATTGCACCAAACATCGATCAAATCCAGGGATCTCTGCGCCTGAGAGCAGACAGCCCCTAAATGTGAACGGACAGAAAGAACGGCGACATAATCTGCATAAGCATTGATTTAATCCACAACACCAAAGATTCATCTACACCATGCTGTCTGGCAAAGTTACACATGCTGTCAAAGGTCGCATTATCAAAAGCACCCTCAATAAGTTCAATTCAGCGGGTGAGGACGTTGTTCAGATTCTGAGCAGACCTTTCCACTCCCTGTTTTGATCTAAGTTTAAGTGGAACTTTTACAGAGTTGGCAAGGTCTACCGTGGCCAGTTCGTTTTTCTCGGATTTCTCCTCTCTTGCGAAGGTGAAATTTCGCAGTAGATTTAAAATTCGATGTACATATCTGTGATCTGATAAGGTGCTATCTGTCGATACCTTCCAATTTATGATAGACTTAAAATGCCTGGAAGACAGGGTAACGTCTATTACTTGCTGACTTCTGGCTGTAACAAAAGTAGGTTTACATTGAAATTGTTGATTGTAATATCAGACGATAAAATGAAGTCCAACAGTCGATCTCCCCTTATGTTGCATTTGCTGCTGCCTCAAACAGTGCTCTGAGCATTAGCATCGAAGTACAAGACAACACCGAACCTTAGCTGTTTTGCGTTCAACACGTGGTTTTTTAGACGCACACGTACCATCAGAGCCGTCCGCGTCGAAGAAGTTCTGTCCACTAGTGCTGCACCCAGTATTGGTCACAACACTAGCATCATACATTACCAGTGCACGGGCAGCACCAACAATAGGTACACTTCCTCTACTCATACTCAAGGGTGAGTCCACTACAACCAATTTCCTTCCATCAATGCTACTACCTTTGCTGGTAGAAGCACCGACTTAATTTAGAGACAGCGCGTGCGGAGCTTGAGGAGGGTTGTATCTCTTAACAAGCTTTGGTCGCTTCTTCGTGCTTTTCGGTTCAACAGAAGAGGAGGCATTGCCTGATGAAGGGTTCAGGTCAGCTTCGGTTTGTGAGACTTCAACCGACCTATCCCGTTTCATAGACGCAACCGAAGAACCGACCGGAGTGCGTGCGCCTTCATCCTGTGAAGCTTCTTTGCGCCGCTGATCGCTCACCTGCTCCCTTATTGGGCAAAATGTGAAACAAAGTTGTGCAATGTGAAACAATCATCTCAAAGAATTACGAAAGTCACTAGAAGGCTTAGGTAATGTCACCTTGAATGCTGAAGCTTCTTAAGTACCTGGAGCAATTTAAGTGTATCCTGATGTCTTCGATTTGGTGCAAGATTTTGAAGGCTATCAATGAAGACTGATTTACTTCAAAGTTCGTATATAAGGTTTTTGGGGTCACATCTCGGGCATCTTTTTTTTCTTGCTTTAAGTTTTGAAATAACGGTAACTGCCATACCATTTTTTTTTTTGTGAGAATCACTTAACACTATTTTTCTCGAAAATGGTTGCAAGGATTACTGTCTTTTTTTGTACTAAGGATATTTTTCCAAAAAATTTAATTTTTGTTTATATAACCCTTCGGGTAGGGGTTAAAATATATCCGAGGTAGGCATTCCTGTCGTAAGAGGCGACTAAAATCCACCTCCCTATACCGAGCATAATAGCGTATACAAAATAATGCAATGGACAAAACTGTAAGATATAATACCCCAGGTGGCAGACCAGTTCTACTGGAAAATCCGCACTCTTCGCAGGCAGGCTCTATGGATTCTGGGGAGAGCCATTTATTGCAATCTTTTGACCCTTTCAAGCAAAAGGGTATCTAGATCACCACCATCGGGATCTATACCACAATTAAAATCAAAAAGAAGTTATACCGCGCAGAAAGACTTTCCGCGCGTACCCCGGGACTCAACGAAAACTAAAAGCTTCGAGGAGAAAAATAATGACCTCCGTGCAAAGCTTAATAAAATCGATCTGCTCTACAATGAGCTGAAAACCGAGTAAGACCAGCTTAAAGTCTAGAATAAGGCTCTAAAAGAATCGTTGACGAAAAAGCACTCTGGAGGAAAACGCTGAGTCCAGATCGCTGCGACTACTTCACGGATGAAGAAGAGTTAGAGCGCGAAACTGATTCGACTAAGCGGAGACCAAACAAAAAACGTAAGGCCGGCTCCTCACCAGAAATTGTAGTGGTTAAAGAAAGTCGTAAAAAGTCTTTAACCAATGAAAATGCAACGAAGACGCAAGAAAAAAATCTTAAAGATAAAGTTTACCTTCCGCCGCCAATTAATGTTATCGGAATAACGGACTACGGCAAACTTTATAAATTTCTTAAGGAAATCTTAAAGTCCACATTTAAAGTAACATCTTTGAACAATAGAGTGTGGAAAATAAATGTTAGCGACCCCGAAAGTTACCGCGCGGTTTCTCAAAAACTAAATACTGAATGGTACACTTACCGAAATAAGTCAGAAACGCCACACCGAGTATTGGCCAGAGGACTTCATTCTTCGTGCTGCAAAGACGACGTTTTGCAAGACCTTAAATCCAAAGGCTTCAAAACTATCGACGCAGTTAATCTAATTAAAAAAGAGAAGCGAAAAATTGATAAAGATGTGGAAACTTTAGTTAAGCGCGGACTTCCGCTATTCATGCTTAGCTTCGGAAAGTCAGAAGACATTAAAAAAATTTACAATATAAATCCCTAGTATCCTTAACATCGTAATTAGAATTGAGCCGATGCGTAGGACGACTAGACTCATCCCTCAATGCAAGCGTTGTCAAGGGTAAAACTATACAAACGCATATTGTCAAAAATAACCGCGTTGCGTTAAATGCGTCGGGAAACATTTGTCTATTGATTGCGGCCTTAAAGACAGGATTTACCAACCTGCATAAACTGTAAAGGAAATCATCCGGCAAAGTATTGCGGTTGCGAAGTAGCAGGCGCGATGTAGTAAAGAAAAAATTGTTACCCGTTTTTTTTTGTAATGTACGCGCACTAAAGGGACTTTGGATACCCTTATAATGAAGTGACACAGTGCGGGCATTATGTAAATTAAGGATGAGAGAAAGGGAGAAACCCAAGCACGTTGGTTTTAAATGTTTGTAAATTATAATGCAAAGGAAAAACAGAGCGTGGTAGAGCATTCCACATTCGTAGTGTACGGTTGAGAAAGGAATCTTTTTATTTCTAGGCTTAAGTGTGAACTGATGTGCATTCCTCGCATGGCGAGTATTGCGGTTGAATTGCTGTAGGGGTGGAATGCAACTGGCTATTTCATTTGAGCACTTGTGGTGGAAATACCGATAAAACAATGATAGGCAGAAGACATTACGACGATGACTAAGAGAGTCAAGTGATTTTGCGATGTCTCGATCGCCAATAAGTTTTACAGCACGTTTTTGGATCCTGTCAATTAGACCAGCTATGAACGTTGTACTCAAGTTTTGGGCGAATAAACGCCTTGTAGATTCTAGCCAGATCAGAAGGGGTGAAATATTTCTTGCATCGCTTAACATCAAATATGTGGTCATTCCAACGATGGTTGTCATTAACACACATACCGAGAATGGAAAGTCGTTCGGTTTCAGCGATGCAAGTGCCATTCGTGGATAATGGCAGAGAATTAGGGGTTCGCTTCAATGACAGCAGACAGCATTGCGTTTTGGAAGCATTAAATTCCACTCTGTTGGTTTTACCCCATTTAAGAATGCTGTCAAGATCGGTATTCAATGAGCTTAGCATACGTTACCGTTCCAGTTCAACGCCCGAAGATGAGGGGCGTTGCCCAGGAAACGAATATGTAAAGCTGAGGGTACTGTCGTCAGCAAAGGAATGGATTGGATTAGAAGTTACAGACAGGAGGTCATTGATAAAAATGAGAGAGAAAGAGAGTCGGAGACAAAACACAGCCTTGAGGGACACCAGCATTTATATGGTGAGTTCCAGACTTGAAACCGCCCAAAACAACTTGTATTACCCGGTCCGAAAGGTAATTTCTAATCCATTGAAGAAGGGTAACATCGATCCCAAATACACGCATTTTCAACAAGAGAGCTTGATGCCAAACTCTGTCAAATGCCTTTGAAATATCAAGCGCAACGACCTTGCTTTCATCACCATGGTGAATAGATTGGTTCCTCTTTTCGGTTAGATATGTCATCAAATCACCAGTGGACCTGTTGCTGCGAAAACCGTACTTAAGCTATTAAGAAGTTTTCGGGATTCGATATATTTCATAAGCTAACGGTTTATCAGCGTTTCCATGACTTTGGAAAGAAGGGACGTAAGTGCAATTGGTCAGTATGAGGAGGAAGAGGTTTTCTTCGGTTTTATTTGGGACTAGCTGGACAAATGCTGTTTTCCATCTTCTCGGAAAGATCCCTGAAGAATAGGACAGGTAGAAAAGCTTACGCAGTGGTTTTGCCAGCGTGGAAGAACACCTCTTCAGAACGATAGGGGAAATACCATCTGGGCCAGCGGATTTGTGAATGTTGAGATCTTGAAGTACTCTTGCCACAGTACGGGTGCGGAAGTTGATTTGTCCCATGGAGTGTTCTATGCGCTCGAGTACTGGGGGAGATAAAGCACAATCTGGGAGCGTTGAGCTAGCTGCAAAATGAGCAGCAAGCAGATTGGCTTTATCCGAAGAGCTGACAGCTGGAGTGCCATTGTAAATGAGTGTCGGGATAGATGACGAGGCCGAATTTTTAATATTCTTAACAAACGACCAAAAGTTTTTACTACCGGAGGGACTTTGTAGTATTTTTTGCCTCAAGTTTTGGTCGTAGGAGAATTTGACACGATTAATATGGGCATTGCAGTCATTTCTGGCTCGTTTGAACTTTTTTCAGTTTTCCTCAGTTGGGTTGGCCTTAAATGACCGAAAAGAAAAGTTACCTCTCAAGTCGCTCAAGTCACACCACGCGTTTTCCTTAGGTCTGATACACTTTATCCTGTTAGGGATAAAGCGTTTCATACCCAGGCGAATTGAATTTGTAATCATATCGGCAGCGGCATCCACGTCGTTGTTGAGGAAGCACAACGACCAGGTAAAACTCCTAAGGAAACCGTTTAAAGCTTCCCAATTGGCTTTCTCGTATTGCCAATATTTACAAAAATAAGGTAACCGATTGTATCGGTCGACGGCACAAAAAAATGCTTTTTTAAAACAAGTTCATACTTTCTAATGTTGAGTTGTTAACCGTTGTTTTGCCTACAATCGTAAATCGCTTTAATTGGAACACTTTACCAATAAAATTATCCTCTTTATTAAAATAAAAATATGCCATTAAATTCAATTGCCCCGTACTAACCGACACGTTGTGAAGTAATTACAGAGTGCTGTAGTCGCAATAGTTCAGGAACCTATTTAGAACCTAGGTAACCTAGGGCATTAGCTTAGTGATGTTTATACCCTATCCTAAGGGTATATTAATTTTGACACATAGTTTGTAACACCCCTTATTATTCGCCGTAGACCCATAAAAGTATATATATTTATGATCAGGACCAAATCCTAAGACTATCTAGCAATGTCCGTCCGTCCGTCCGTACGCAATTTTTAGGGCTTTAAAATTAAGCTGGGAAGCTGAAATTTGGACCACATATTCCCTAGGGCTCCGAAATGGTTAAGTGTAAAATGTTGAATACGCCCACTGCCATGCCCACAATTTAGAAAAAACCGTTTTAAAGCTAAAGTTAGAGAGATAGAGTGTTACAACCTTCACAAGATATGTAGGCACTGCCCTCCTTTATAAGTTTATCATATAAAGTTTTTTGCTACGCCTACTTTCTGTGGGCGTTTTTGACCAAAATGCTGTTTTCTTCGAAAATTTTCACAGAAAGCGAAAAAAACTGTTTAACAAAATATTTACCCAATATTTTTTCCAAAATATCGCCCATACAAAGTTTGTGGCCACGCCCACTTTTTGGGGGCGTTTTTTTTTTCAAAAAAAACTTTTTTTTAATTAATCGAACTAAATAAAATGCTATCCATCATCTACTTAATGGTTTTTTCTTTGGGGCATATAGGGATATGGATAGGGTATCATACTGTTCGCCTCAAGCGGACTGTAGCCTTTCCTTATGTTTTTCATATAAAAATATCAACAAGCGACCTATGTTTAACTAATATCTATTATACCGGCTTAACATTGCATTTTAGTGCTCGCTTTTGACTTGTCACCACCACTTTAATGACAAGACTCGAATACTGTATTGCACATTTTTAAAGAATGAACCTTTGAAAAAAGGGGTTGCTATTGCTCGCTCGTATGGTTCATATGGCTGTCGCTGTACTGGTATTCCTCACAATCGTTTGAGGGCAATTTTAATGGGAAAAACACAATAGAGATTTAACTTAATTTGCGTTGTCTCTTGAGCAAGTAGGATAGCATAAAAGGTAATCTCTATTTTAATTTATTTCTGAAAAGGCCAATCAGTTTAATTCATTTAAATTGCGGACGTTTTACAAACTGCCATCCTGTTGAATATAATAAAGGAAGTTCAGTGCTTCTTTGATGAACTCTCTACTAGAAGCAATTTCATTCACATTTTAATGACATTTTCAGGATACACAACAAAGTGATTTGGCCTGAAGCCGTATTACCACGTCCCCTTTCGAAGAAAGTATCTAAATATACCTACAGTAATTATCGAATTTTTGCGGATAACCGCACTCAATAAAATTAAGCTTCAGTACCTAGGTATATGTATTTGGTACAAAGTGCCTTGGATAGACACAACATAGCCAAAATGAATCGATATTCCCACAACTTAAACACACTGTCCAGCGCAGTTCCTTTTTTTTTTTTTGGAAACTTACCTACTGTCACCATTCACCTGTTTCAAGAGGAAAGATATTAATAAAAACCAACAATGTCTCCATCAAATTCATTTACGCTCAATAAAATGTTTTATTCATATTTTCCATTTTTTTATATTCCCCAAACGGAAAGGCACAGGAAAAATACGGAAAAAAAGTAATAATAAACGATAACACACCCATGAGAGCGACAGGGATTCGTATAGGAAATTCATAGCAGGAAACTAACAAAATAAATCCATCCCTTTCCTGTCGTCGCTTTAGAAACGATGTTGCTGATGTGCGCTTTGTAGCAACAGCAGTCGTTACAATGAAGGTCGAATACATCACGCAAGGGGATATGCCGCAGGATAGCAAGGAATAAGTCTGTTCTCATTTCACCGTCCTGATACAAAATAAAATTTGAATCCTCAATTTTGACAACAAATTACGGTTAAACTTGAACCGAATTACAAAGGGATCGAAATTAGATTTTATCGTTAAGAGTATTTGAGATAACTTCGTAATAGAATTGAATATATTTTTATATGTTACCTACCTATAATACGTATGCTATTGTACATATATTACATGAGATTCTAGGGTTTTTGACAGAATCGATATCCACTCGGATTTGCCCAGTAACTTAGTGGGTATAAAAAGCGCTGCAGGCGACCAATTTAAATCAAAAATTGTGTCCTATATGTCAGAGCGATTATGATTATGGCCTGCTTGAAATAACATGAATCTTGGGTGGTAAATTTAAGCTTTTATTTGCGCTCCTATCTGTAACACTTGCTGTCCAGTCCAGAATAACCATAATAAAAAAATATTAAATTCTCAATTGCAACCTATTTATTTGGGTTTAGATATTATACGTCAGAATGGAGAATTGTGACGTTCAAAATGTTAAGAGAGGTCAAGTGAAATGTCATTCTAAGAAATAAAACTGGGTATATTATTTTGAATATGATTAAATCAAGTTATATTTTATAACAATTTTCAATTGAACTGTTTTTGGCACTTCAAAGACGTATTAAGAATGCAGATCATACATAAAGCCAATGAACGTTTTCTCAAAAGAAGTGCAAAAAGAAAGATCTACTTATTAGGTAGGCGGCACTACAGTCCGAGGTGGAACTGGGCCTCAACCAATAAGCCTCTTCAATTAAAGCGAGGCCTTTCTCTACTGCGCTGTCCCTCCGGTTTGCCAATAGGCAGTACAGCTCGTAGAGTTCATCGTTGAATCGTCTCCTACGTAACCCGTCAACACATACGGGACCAAATACGTTACGAAGAATTTTTCTCGCTTTTTTTTGTTTGATTTCTGAGGAGATTTGGTTTTCAGATGTGAAAGCAGGGCAGAGGTAGACAAAATCCCTTACTTGCTCAAAATTATAGCTCCCTACAAAGATATGTCCTGCTGCCTTAAATCTTTCTACTGGTAGGCCATCCGTCTCAGCAGCCTCGTTCGACTTTAGTTTAGATATTGATGTCCTTTTACTCTGTAGAAGCCGATGTTCTTCCCTTCTCTTTTGCTCGTAGAACTTATATTACTTTGAATACAGAATATTACTTTTAATCCAGCCTTCCCTTACAGAACGGTCTTCGTGCGAATGTGCTACGAACGCTGCTACTTGCATGGCAGTAGTGTGGATTTGTTCCTTCTGCGTCATGGTTATGATCAGGATCACAGATGAGTAATTATACAGATAGTCGACTCAGCATACGTCTGTCCCTTTGAACCCGCAAAATATTTTTAAAAATGGAGAAAAAATCCTCTCTCAAATGTTCTATCTGTGAATACGTGTGAGCCAGCCAAATAAAGTATGGAGGTGTTGATGTGTCAAAAATATGTCATTAGCGCGGGCTGTTTTGCAAGAATTCCAAATGGCAACAAAAACAGCTGATTATAGCGGATGTGTTGGTGAAGTGCTGCGAAGTATTGAGTTAACGTAGTTCAAGCTTAATTGATATTTTAATGTTTATAAAAAAAAAATAGTAAGGTATATAATAAATAATGAAGTTGTATAATAAATTCGAATAATTTTTGTGTTTATAAGAAATAGTTCTCAATTTTTTATCTGCCTTAAAATAAACATACTTGGGTTGTTATATTTTTTCCATTTAGGTTATTAGAGTGAGATAAAATGTATATATTATTTTATTATTGCATGAGAATTACTAAATTAGGAATGTTTGGGTGTAAAATATTTATAGTTAATAGTTATGTTTTTTATTGAACATGTGAAAGTTTAATATATTTATAAATATATTTGGAACGTTCATATGAGACATATGCGACAAATTTGATTTGCATGTAAAAACATATACGAACACAGTACTGTGCCTTTTTGAAGCAAATAAAAAACGATAGGCGGGAGAGCCAAAAATCCTCTCAGTCGACTATCTGTATAATTACTCATCTGTGATCAGGATCAGTATTAGGTACAGATTTAAGTACAAATATGTCGATTGCAGTGAAATTTTATCCCCGCTTATGGCTCCATCGTTGGAAAGGAATAACTGTCACATTTCCTTCAAGAAGCACTAAAATAAAATAATATAATAAAAAACAAAAGACTTGAGAGAATCGTAAAAATGGCCTGAGTTGGTTCCTGTAAACAAAGGTGTAGTGCCAAAGTTGATAGAGAACTTGGCTGAGCAATACCGTGCCCCTTAATATATAGACTCATTCCATTCAATGTACAATAAGGTGACCATTGCCATACCTTACGTTAATTTACATGTTAACATTCATGTCGTTAAATTAAGAAAGACGTTCGTCCTCAGAATTCAAAGCAATAACATTATGAAGTCGACATTCTTTTAACTTATTTGTTTGGTTTTTTACATATTTCATTTTCATTTAACAGCCATAACATCTCAACACAAAACATCGGACAACGATCTCGTATTGGTAGCAGAAATGTAAGAGAATTCCGCAAAATATTATTTAATATATTGAAATCCTCAACAATTTTAAATTGCATTCCGCATTTCATTTATTATTGATGCACATACTTGGCAACAAGTCCGGCTGTAGAATCCGACGATTCGCATCCATCGGCGCGCCCATCGCAGTGACGGTAAAATTAAAACAGAGATACTCTTAATTTGGATCCATCCAAACTCGCAAATGTCTTCATAAAAGTATTCTTTCGACTGCTCTGATGGATCGTCGAATACTTCTCCTTTTACGCTTGGCATACCTTCAGACAGAACTCAACGCCGCACAGTGGAACAACAAATAATATTTGCGTCAATAAAAAAGTTAATTTTTTGTGTTGCAAAGACATGCGATGTTTTATTAAAACACTGTGGTTTGGTTTAGTTTTAAATATATATATTGACGAATGGAAAAGTTTTCCTGCGATACCTGGTTGTCAAAAAATTAATACGTAGCGACCTATACAAGTTTGACAGTTGTTTAATTCCATAAAAAACACCAGTTTTTCAGTAAGTAAATAAAGTATTTTATGTTTGAAAAGTGAACTTATTGAAAAATAGCTCAATTCACATTTCAAAATACATATTGTCAAATATATGAGTAATTTGAATAAATTAAACTGGTAGACCACACATACAAATCAGTTAAACAATGTGTGAAATGCGTAAACAAATATTTGTCATATCAGTTTGTTACTTTTATTATAAAACGTTCGTAACTTTAATAAAGTTAATTTATATAAAGTGTATTTATTATTATGTTTATAATTGCATTTTAGAGGATGTATAATTCAGAAAACAGGAAGACTGCTTTAAGATTGCAATTTCTATTAAAAATAAAAACTTAGTATTACATTTGTAACTACACTTTTTGCATTAGCTTATTTAATACTGTTTTTTTTTAATAAAAAATTATGTACTAACTTCTTTAATTATTAAATATAAGAAACAATTTGCCGCTGCAACAGACTGTCAAAATCTATAGCAACCTACCGGTGCCAAATTTGACCGCCAGGGGTAAGCCTTCATTCGTCAATTCAACTTTGGCCCACCCAACTAAGAAATTACCTTCTATAAGGTCCATTTTTTTAAATTTGATAAGCTATTATTTCTATTGTATTGTCATAAGGCTTATTTATAGATGTTTATTATTTTTCAAGATATACTTTCAGAAAAAGATTCTTTAAAGCATTCGGGAAACAATTTCAAAAGCTGTTCAGAAGGGAGAGATATTCTTATTTAACGAGGTGGGTATAAAGCCTTTCGAAGTAAGTTGGTTGAAAGCTGAAATAGAATAGCAAGATCAATAACAAGATTCCCTATAAGGCTTTTGAATAGAAGCATTACATACAATCAATTTAGTGGAGATTTGAACCTGGGATTAGATATCAAATAAATATTTATTAGCGGCTAAAAATACTAAGGAAAAGAAGTACTTAATCATTGTTATGTATTAAGGTATTTATTTCGTCAAGATTCTCATAGACTAAAGTGCGCCAAATCGGTTTTCATAAGATCTCGTATAGTTGTTATATAAATAAGAAACGAGCTTTCCTTGGCCCTTATGGAAACTAAATTGTTACTTGAGCAGTTTTATCGCATTATTGAAAAAACAGAAAAATCATAAGAGTAGAGAAAGATTTCCTCAATATCTTCCTTTTTGTATCACAGACTTTCGATAAAGTGTGGCACAAATGACAAGCTAATAATTTAACTACTCGGAAATATTACTGCTGCCACATTTTCAGTTTTAAACATTACATGTATTAGCATATGTACATATGTACATACTAAAAAAGTATACGTAACGCTGATTAACATAGAGATCTTAAAGTTTAAGTTGCAGAAGACGAGGTCGGAAATCTAGTTACACGATAAGAATTTTTGATATTTGCAATATGTATGTTAGCTCATTTATCCCTAATGGTCAAAAGGGTGGTGATGCGTTTATATGAGAACACAAGCATCCTTACTTAAGTCTGTCGCCTCTTTTTGACCTGTAACTTCCATCTATTTCCGATCGGCAGATCGAGATTAGATCGAAAATCAATTATTTACTTTGATTCAAGTTGTTTCCTAATTCTACATTGTTTTTTTTTTCTTAGTGTAGTAACATAGTATATATTCAACAAAGTGTGAGATACTTCAAATATCTACTAAACATAACATAGCCTTAACGGCGTACAAACGAATGAATCTTCTAAAATAACATAGCCCAAAATTAAACTAACTTGTTCCACTGTGGACCAACATACAGCTTCTGGTTTTCCCTCCGCATAAGGAGTGTTGCATAGCAGATCGCAGCGCAACTGCGCCATGTCATCAACGCCACAGAATCGAGCACGACGAAAATATTCTTAATTTTTTCCAAGTCAATTATTTAAACAATGCGTCATATCGATATACATTTGATAGATGCTTTTTTTTCGTACCCCTGCGGTCCAAATCAAACACAATCAGTTCTGTTTGGCATCATATCTATTTATTTGCCTGATGCTCAGTTGGGAGAAACATTAACCATTCAGCAGTTGGTTTTTACTCGCATATTGCCCTCCATACTCGAACTCCACTGCGTCCGGATGGAGATGTTTTTATTATCTCTTCATATAGTGCTGCGTATCTTCGTTTGATGTATAGATACGTTTGGCACATTGCAATCAGCGAAATACTTCTCTAAATGAGGCACAAAATTGCAGAATTTAAACCGATTTCATACTATCGAGTTAGTTGAGCACTTTGGCATGCGAGGAATTAAACAACGACAGGCACATTAATTAAGTTATTCACACTCGTATGCATAGGGACGGGTTTTCGGACTTCGGAGTTACCGCTTTTACTTGACCCGAAATGACTCCAGTAACGTGCTTTATCGTAGAAGACAAAGAATTTTAATTTATTCTGAAGCAAAACGCCTTCACTTCTTTTAACACGCTAGTGATGCATGATGAGTTTATTGGTTTCCATGAATTTCTAATTGAATTTATTAGTGGTAGCGGTGGTGCTTGGAAAATTGAGAAAATTTGTTTAAGTTGTCATCCGGTTGACTTAATTAAATAAGTTTATTGAACATTGTGTACATGAACGTTTAAACAGCACCTCATAGCTTCCGTCCTTGCCTTTTTTACAAAGTTTTGTTCATAATTTTTTGAACTTATACAAATATACAGTGGGCTTAGTCTTTAAGACCTCTGCTTTATTCTTAGTGCTAATAGTCCAGAAAATGAAAACATCCCAGTTTTGCGTTTTAGTCTTGCGAGGTCATAATTTACCAATTGTTGTACTCTTCAATGGTAAATTGGTTTATATAATAGATTTCTTGTGGCATTTTTTCTAATCGTGCTTACTCAATTCTGTTTAGACATCCTGATTTCCTTAGAAACCTTAAAGATTGAAAAGTGAGACATCACAGAGTTCTTAAATTTATAGATAAGTCGATTTCAAAGGTTCTATTCCTCAAATGACAGAGGGATTTAAAAAATTGGTGTAGTTTGCGATTTTTTGCAGTAGATTTTTATTAACAAAAAACAACTAGGCTCTCAATAAACAATGACAGAAAAATTATTATTCCAAGAAAAAGTACAGATTCTTCATTTTGAGACACTTCAACTTAATATTTACCCTTAAGCACAGCGCAATGTGATAAAATTAACATATTTTGTGAGGGAATTTAGTATTCTGATCTTAAAACTTACTAAATGAAGAGCAAATTTATATTTAAACCAAACTTACATACAAACCTACTTCATTTAACTACCTCGCGACTGGTGAAGAGTCTTTGTGCAAAAGCGGCCCCATAAGCAGAACTGATAGAATAAGGGTTCAGTAAGGCATGCATTTTATCTTTCAATTCAGAAGTTGTGGGTAAGCCCATTTGTTTTGTCAAACCGAAGTAGTAACGTTTTCCTTCAACGATGGTAAAATCGTCCGCGTTAACACCAACTGATGCACTATTTTTCTCAATAATGAAATAGAACAAGACTAAGTTTCCTTCGCTGTTTCTAAGAGCCTACGTTCCGCTGTTTAAGCCAGCAGCCGGGTGTTTGGCTTATTTTTAAAACCTCAATATGTTGTTTCGATCGCGAGACTTGTCGATCTCCTTTGGCTGGGAAACTGCGTACTCTCTCTTATTAGGATATTTTATTCCTCTCTTCTGTTAGCTTGGTACTCTTCGTTTGCTGCTCGTGTTTTCCGCTGCAGTCTTCTAATGTGCGCATCTTCTGTCACCTTTTTCCGGTATACGAATATATCATAATACAACGGGCTCTTTCTCTGGGCTGGCTGCTAACGTAGAGTGGTTTGACTACCTCTAATATTGTCGCGATACTGGGATTAGAGAGCCACTCTGGATGCGTTCGTTTTAGGCGCTGGCTACCCCAAGGGATCTAACGTTGAACTTCTTTTCCTTGGACAGTCGAACTCTGAATTCAGCTATACAACAAGAAAACGGTCAAATTATACGTTTGCTCTTCGGAATGTGTGCACGTTCAAGATGTTAGACGCGTGATTCGGTTGGCATATGATCAATTCGATGGGTGTTTCGCCGTCCGCTGAGCGCCAAGTTGCGTGTTTGTGTTTTTGCACTAATTTTTTAATAACTGGGCATGTTTTTGTTTTAATTTAAATGAATCCAAGGATCACTTTAATGCTATTTCCACGTTAAGTGTCAGGGTGTAAACATTTAATCATCTATTTGATCGAAATTAGGTTATCCACACTTACCCCCAGTTATTCGCCCCTAAGGTTTTTTTTTTTTTAATATTTTCACACAACTAAAATTGGAGTTCATCACTGTTTATCAACATTAGGCATTAGGAAAGAACCTACCTACCTATAATTAAGAAAGTCATGTCAAAATATACCTACCTACACATAAGTTGTTAGTTTTAGTGGTGCTAATATTTGAACACAAAGTCCATACCTCTTAATGAATGTCAGTGCTTAGAGACATTTACACAAATATCCTGATGAAATGTCACGAGAACCCATGGCAATCAGTTAAAACACACATCGTCGTCCACCAAACTCGACAACTTTCCGTAGCGCATTTGCGTCATTTCTTTTGTCGGAACTTCTTGTCGACATCATTCAATCTAGCTGTAATTTTCTCACCTGAAAATGTGACGGGCAATTTATCGTTTTCGTAACACATTTTTATTATTTATTATACTTGCCCATTCCGAAAGAAGCGATGCGGCTACAACGCAGCGCGACGTGCATGAAGGTACATGCGCACTCCCCCTGGTCCTGGTTGCATGATTTCAGAAGGTCCGCTGCTACACCGCTATTAACGTATGATAATCATCTTGAAAAATTATCTACTAGTAATGGTTTTCGCGTAATTAGGTTCAAAGCAATGCAATGCAATGTGGCAAAAACAAAAAGATATTAATGGTCCCAAGACTATTTTAAAGCGTTAGAATGAACATGCATTGTTGGGACAAAAAACAGACTTATGTTGTAGGTTCATGTGCGCATACAAGCAAACATTTAAACAGGCAATATGTATTTAATGAGTACAGTGCTTTATGGGCACAATTATGTTGTTATATGCAATGTATGATTTAGGAAAGCCAATGTACACTATTTCATTAAATATTTTAATGAAGTATGGGTATGGCATAGGAAAGGTACCATTGGACTTTTCGAGCAGTACTATGTACGTAGAGCAAACGTTAAGAAAACTAAACTAACAGGATTGTATTTACTAGGTCAAATTTGTTATATATTAAGGTGCTGGTTGGTTTGTTGAAGTGGGATCAAACTCAATTATCAAGAAACCTATCAGGGGAGAGCAAAAAAGTATCGTTTTGGGAACACTACTGTGATATTTAAAACCACGCACTAAAAGTAAGCATCTGATGCTATTATATGAAGGTTTTTATGAAGTCAATAAAAATATGGTGCGTTTCGACTTGAAACTATTTTCGTTTGTTTTTAGACACCGCCTTATTGGTCAACTTTAATGTCAAGAGCATTTATTAAATCAGAACGAGTAACGGATCCAGGATGGCTTTTTAGGGTTCAATCCCCCCTTCCCCCGAAATTTCTCAAATGAGAGCACTTCAGTTGTAAGGAGCTTACAGCTTACGTGTTCAGCACGCTCCTTTTCAGCACCAAAAGCGTGGAGCATGGAGCCTGGTTCGACAAAGGTAGGCCATTCATAAAAAAATGTTCCGCGATCAATGCACCTTTTGTTTAACCCTAGCACATTTAGGTGTTTGGTAAAAGCTTTATGGTATGTCAGAATGCCTATACTAGACGGCCGCAATATTTTCTCGATATTGAAACAGAAAATGTCGCAGACTTCCCACAGACATTTGGTGTATATAGAATATTGTGTATATAGAAAGCCTAGTCATAAATGACACTTACTAGGGATGCCGGCAGCCTCAACAGAGGTTCAGTCTTTCGACCGAATTCAAAGTGTTATTGAGTTGAACTCAAAGACACAGATATTTCGACCTCTCTACCTGGCTCGCCACAGTTTAATACATAGCCATTAAAATAGCCCTGGGACGGATCCTGACCGAAAACATTCTTGAACTTGGGGAAAACAGACTTTGAAATTTTTACATAGCCGAAGTTCCACAGTGTCGTCGAAACTCCAATACGAGTCATACCAAAACCCACTTTTCCTTAAACGAGAAAAGACCTTTGGGGTTGCTCCCATAATATATATATAAATATAAAGAGGTAAAAGTTTCATCAGAGAAGCAGCACCAGTTTTTCTAGGAAAGACCCCAAAGACGTATTTACGTGAAGGCAAACACCAAACCAAACAACCGATGATTCTAGTAGAATCATTAAACTCTTATGGGTAACAAACCCCATGCCGGCAATGCCTTAGATATCTTCATCTCAACAAGCTTGGTTCAAAGGAGCTTGCTATCTAGGATTACCCCAAGATATATAGCTTCGCTTGATACCTACAATGTGATGCCTTTTAGTACCAGATAAAGCAAATTTCCACTATTTTTGGTGCACGTTGTTCGACTCTCTGCTGAAGTCGCTTCCATGCTTTCAAAAGTAGGATTTTTATTTGTAATGATAAGATTTGAGTATTAAAAATTATATTTGTTTGAAGTGGGCTATAATGAAAGAATAAAAAAAATTGTCCATTTTATTTTATTTGTTATAAGTTGTAGCTGTTCACATAAACTCCCGAATTCGAGTGATCTTAATCGCACGCACGGTAACCAGACGCGTGCTGCCACTATCTGCTATTCCTGCGGGAGAGCGGGATGACTATGCCTACGCGTCCCGCGAATAATGCATATATATAATACAAATATTCTTCGAAGAATTTTTCTTTTGAACGAATCTCTCCTTTCCCGCTTAGCGTTCAGCACTCGGCGCCGTATAGCAGTACTGGCAGGATAAGAGTTTTGTAGAGCATACACTTTGTCCTTCGAGTCATGCGTTTTGAACCCATTTGCTTTGCCAAACCGAAGTAGCAGCGGTTTCCTAAGGTAATTCTTCGCCGTATCTCTACTAGGATGCCATTCGTCGAGTAAGTGCTTACACCGAGGTAGATGAATTCCTTAACTACGTCGAAGTTGCTGCTATCATTATATATTTAGGCTAGTCCTCATTTACTACAACACCAACTAACTTCACCTGCTCTTCAACAGCAGCGGGTGCGGCCAATGATGTCAATATCGTCCGCTACCCCAGTAGCTGGACTAATCAGGTTCGACCGGATCCTGAATTCGGAATCGCTATGATATTAAGTCTTTCTTTACTTAATGTTTTACTATTATTAATATATTTATAACCATTGTAAAAGCCTACATGTAAACTGTGCACTCTTAAAGAATTTATTTTCTTATTGTACAAACAATTTCGAATAAATACAAATACAAATGAAGAGCTCCTGACGATGAATGTTTTCATATGCGGCTTTGAAGTCGATAAAGAGATGGTGTGTCTCGAGTTGAAATTCGTTGGACTTTTGCAGGATTTGCCTAAGTATGAAAATTCGGTCTATGGTCGTTCTGCCACATAGTACGTGCCCATTAGTGTGTTGCATAAGGGTTTTAAACGTTCACACAGTACCTTGGATAGAATTTTATATACGACATTAACCAGGGATAAGCCCCGATAGTTCTTGCAAGATATAGGATTGCCTTTCTTATAGATGGGGCATATGGAGCTGATGGTCCAGTCACCGGGCATGCGTTTCTAAACCCAAACTTGATTAATGATTTGGTGCATTTGCCCTACCAAAACATAAACTCCGTATTTGCAGAGCTATGGAGGTAGGCCATCAAAGCCGGCGCCCTTGTTGGGTTTAAACTTTTTTATTGCTAGGCTAACCTCTTCTATACTGGGTGGCGGGACAGATTTTTCATTGACTGGATATCAGTTTTCTTCTTGCCCCATCACGCTCATTACATGATGCCCCTTTAGCAGCTGCTGGAAATGCTGCTTAAATACATCTACTATTCCCTGCGCGTCGGTGACTAGTTTTTCTCGGCTGTTTCGAAGAGCCTGCGTTCCGGTCTTAAAGCCATCAGCCAGTTGCTTGCCGTTCTTATAAAACCTCCTGATGTTGTTTCGATCGCGAGATTGTTCGATCTCCTTGAGCTGAGAGATCTCGTACTCTCTTTTATTTCTACGCAGGATCTTTCTCTTCGGTCTTAGCTCAGTACACTTCCCTTGCTGCTCTTGTTTTCCGCTGTACGTTCTAATAAGTGCATCTTCTCTTCTACTGGGACCACAGGTTGTTAGTATCTGTGGTAGGTGAATACGCACTGGAGAGTCTATCACTCAGGCGCTCTTTGTAGTCTCTGGCTACTCCATGTGTGCTAAGGCATCATACATCGAATTTCTTCTTCTGGATAATTCGCAGCTTTTTCTCGTTGGACAATTCTGGTTGTCAGTTGAGTAAAATTTGTGTCAGAGGTCGGGAAGATACCCCGACGGCAAAATCTCCAACCTGGAGTGTCATGGCTTTAATTTGACCACAGGCCGGTAATTCCGGTACCAGTAACCTACTTCGGGGATTTAAGAAGCTCATTGACCCAAGATGAGCTCATCCGCCACCATCTGTTTTCCAGAACCTTGAAAGTTGAACCTTTAACATTCAGTTAAACAGTTTAATTAAATGAAAATAAAACAATTTATAGAAACGACTTTAACTCGTTGATAATCATGTGCTCAGGACTTGCTACTAAGAAGCTGATGATTATCGTGATTGAAGCATCAATATCATACCTATGAAAGTTCTCCGGACGGAAAGACAAAAAATATCGATCATCACCAAGCGTTGCGATGAATGCATTAAAAAACTAAACAAATGATTGTAAATCAATGAAGTCCGATTTATATGTATCACTTTCACAAATTCATTATCGTAGTGAAAATGTTTTGTTACAATTTACACGAAGCTAAAGGTGCGATCAGGTGGTCATCCAAATTTGTCATCCGGATGACATCCTGACTTCACTATGAAGTGGAATTTGTACTGGATGACAGCTTTAGTGCAAATTCTACGTCATAGTGACGTCAGTATGTCATGCGTCATCTGTCTGTCTATAATTCCGGGTTTCGTATGGCTAATCGGTTCGGCGGATTTGCTTCAAAGTTCTTTAATAAGGTTTTTGAGGTTACATCTCGCGGTGTTTTTTTTATTTTTTGCTTTAGGTATCGTTTGAAATAACGGTACCTACCATACAATTTTTTTTATGAAAATTACTTATCACTTTTTTCTAGAAAATGGTTAAAAGGCTTCTTGTTTTTAATATTCCATCCTAAGCGTATATTAATTTTGACACATACTTTATTACACCCCTTAAATTTTCTAAATCCGACCACTGCCACGCCCAACAATTTAAAAAAAAAACATTTTAAGGCTGCAGTTGAAAAGATGAAGTGTTCGAACGTGAACAAAATTTGTAGACACAGAACTTCTTTACAAGTTTGTAGTATAAAGTTTTTTCCCACGCCTACTTTTTGAGGGCATTGTTTAACAATATGTTGTTTTCATCGAAAATTTCTGTAGAAACTTAAAAAATTGTATAACAAGATATTCAGCCAATATTTTTTCCAATATGCCCTTAAAAGTTTTTGGCCACTCCCACTTTTTGGGGGTTTTTTCAAAAAAAATTTTTTTTTTATAAATTTTATAGAATGAAGTATAATGCTATTCATCATTTTGTTAAACCTTTTTTTTTTTTAGGCATATAGGAATATCGATAGGGAATCATACTGTGCGCCTCAAGCTGAATGTAGCCTTTCTTTATGTTTTTCTTATGTTTTTTTGTATTAAGTATACTTGGGATGGGGCCAAAAATACTGCATACTCAGTTTTTGGCAAAAATCGAATAAAACCGCCAATATCTTAAAAACCAATGAAGGGTATTTTGAAAAATGCGACTTTTTTTATGATGTTAAGGTAAACAAATCTGCATACTTTTATTTTTAAAATTTTTTTTTTTTCATGTAATCGTTTTCGTAAATTTAAATTAAGCTCGTTTTCTCAAGACCGGCTCTAACGAATTTGATAAATTTTTGTACACTGAGCAATTATGTAAAAATTGTCTAATGTGAAAATAAGATCAAAATGCGAAAAAGCAATTAAAATAAATTTGGCATGCGAGCAAATGTTAAATAGTCCATATACTAAATTTTTATACTAAATCAAATCCTGGAAAAAATCAACGAATTTAAGGTCGAGGCACAAATCTTCCTTATTGACTTTAAAGGCGCATATCATAGTATTCATCGTCAGGAGCACTGGTGGCGATGGCAAAATTCCGGATTCCGGGTAAACTTCTCCAATTGCGTCGCGTGACGCTGGAGAACATGGGAAGCAGTGCTAGGCTCCTTCGAAATAGAAATTCTTCGGCGGATGGAAAAGATAAAACCGCGAATTCTATGACCTGTACTAACAATAAGACTTGGATGTAGTCCAAAAAGCCGATGGATGGATGAGCGGATGGAAAATAATGCTCCAGCTAAGAGAGTCTTTGAATTCCAGCCCCCAGGTTCGAGATGACAACGAAGACCGAACCCCCTTTTTAAAGACCAAGCCATCGCGGATGCCAGAGCAAACATTTTGAAACTTTTACCCAATATATACTGACAACAAAAAGTGGATCATCCATATGATGGCCGATTATTGTTGCAATATGCAATGACCTGAATCCGTGCATTCAAGAAAGAAAAGGAAGCTTTGCATATATCAAAAAAAGACCTTAAAATTTTCTTTTATTTTTCTTTTTGGTGGGTTTATACACGAGGAAGCCCTGAGCAGTAGTGAGGAACTTTAACCCGATCTAAAAAAAACTCCCCGAAGACTGACTAGCGTCTATCTTAAAGGTAAAGCACCGAGTCATTGGACTAATCAGCAATTTTGTTGAGATATTGAAAACAAGATAAAAATCCACAAAAGTCGGATTTTTTAACTGTTTGGTTTGAAATAAGGCGTTTTATCCGCCTTAATTTTCTGCCCGTATTGGCTGAATTAAATAACTCTATTATGCCTACATTAACGTGATTAAGAAGCCTACATTAACTTGATTAAGAAGTCTAGATCTTTCGCGTTTCTTATGTGCAATTGAGCATTGACGATATTCGGTAGTACTTTGTTTTGGAATGTCTGAATTGTGTGTATGTTTATTTTGGAAGTGCATCCCCATAGCTGGATCCCGACAACTAGTTAGGAGAAGCATGCACGTGTTGAATGAATATCGTTTACAAAACTAATAACACCAGCATTTGACTGGACTGAGGACCTGAGGACTGAAAGGCGAAACCGGGAGGACTTACTAACTTATTACATAACAACAGCCTTCTATCATCTGCCATCCCGGCATGCTGTTCCCAATTTTCCATGGGGGCATAGAATTCTAAGATCGCCTTGGCTCTATTGTCCATTTGATTGTTAAAGCCCAGTCAATATAGTCGAATTGGTTGACTTTTTGGGCAAGGATCAATAGTTCAATATCTTGATGCAGCTCATAGAGTTCGTAGTTATATCTTCTCCTCCATTCGCCCTCGGTGGTTTACCTGTAAATTCTTGTTTCCGCCTATTTCCATCCAGCACTCGGCGCCGTATAGCAGAACTGGAAGGATAAGAGTTCTGGAATAGCATACATTTCGTCTATTGTGTCAGTAGTTTAGGAAGCATTTGTTCTGCAAAAGAAAAAGCTAGATGAACTCTTTAATCACCTCGGAGTTGCTGCGCTATCAACTGTTACGTTCTGTCCTAGCACATATTGTTGATAGCATATATTTTGCCATGTCCTCATTTACTTTCTATTTATTTTCGCAAGTTCTTAAATAGGCCTCTAACAGCACGCTGGAGGTAGTGCCTTTCATATTGACCTTTACGTAAACAAGAGCATTGTATTATATTGACGTAAACGATTTTAAATAGTTTCAGTACATATATTATTTTCAGTATTTTTAACGTTTATCGCCGATAAAAAAAAAACTTTATGTGTATACACATAAAGATACCTACCCAAATATACCTTATTATTTGGTATTTTATTTGAATAATACTGATTATGTAATAAAAACACAGAGTTCGCGCAGTAAATTCTACTGTTTCGATACCAACGCAAACTGCATTTTTATGAAATTACCGACATTTGTTTTTTTTGTTGTTCTATGTAGGTACCTAAAATTATAACTGTTATAAACACTTTATGCATTGATGTAGGTATGTAGGTACCTACCTACTTAATATTCCAAGGAAGAGCAGCAACTTATTTAACCAAGTGTTTTAAAAAGAGTTCTAAAGAGTACCTAGGTACATATGTACCTGCCTACTTAACCATACTACCTACCTCTGCTATTGCAAATATCGTCAACAAACCCAATAAGCTATGCTGAATGGACTCTGCCCTTAAAGTAAACAGATTAAGAAATTGATATGACGCCGAGCGCTCCTTAGCACCCATCTTGGCGAGCACTCTCATTACCTAGCCGAATTCAAAACAACCTACCTACCTATTTACCGTAAGCTTCCCACTAATGTCACAATGAAACTGTAGTTGTTTTCAATTCAAAATGTATCAACTTTAGGGTAGATTTCTTGTACTAAGGTACATAATATACTTCCAATACTTACTTGTCTACCTAACAATTGAGAAATAAGGCCTGCTCTAATGATGTTGGGTAGAAAGGGTAGGACTCACTGGTTCTAATGGAGGCACACCACTGCCTACTCTGGGTAGATATATACATATATCTACGAGTACTAACCAAACCACCCCTAGAGTTCATGTCACAGTCATTTTACATACCTATCTACCTATTACAAAGGCAACTCCCTGATATAACAACACAATGATCCTTTTCCTGTTACATTAGATATAAAAAAAATCAAATAATAATAATAATAATGGAAAAGTAACAAATTAAACGAACGTCACACACAACAAGCACTGCGACGTGAATTCGTGACACAACAGAATAGGAGCCCTTCCGTCATTCGCCCCAGAAACGACGATGTGTGTTGTACCCCAGCAGCTTAGCGAATTGTTGAAAATTCATCGTCACATTCATTGCCGCCGACTGTTTTAACACTGCTCGATTCATATAATCATATTACTCCCATTGTGCGCGCACATAACCAAAACGACAAAGCACTGCCATGCCAAGATGGATACATTAACATTTTGCCCCGTACATATACCTATACGCTACACCATAAGGTAACTATGGTGCTGCTTCAGCTACCCTGCTGCTTCCAGATAAGTATTCATTCATTCGACGAACTCATTTACTTTGGCATGTAAACAACTAATCTGTTAACACCCTAATATCGTTTTCGTTCGACAACGCGGACGGCAGCGAGCGACATTGTGTGGTTCGTTCGTCTGATGCCTTCCATTCCATTTCCACTTCCACTTCCACCCGGAGCCGAGCACAGTAGCAGTTCAGTTCTATTCCAAATTTTGTCCTTTATTTTCTTTTTACGGAATCAGCTGAACCATCCTCTTTCTGCTCGTCGAAAGCAGGAGAATATCTTTTCTTTGATTTGTTGCCCTTCATTGCTTGTAGATCATTTAGATCCATCCAATTCACATGACGACAATTGTAGTCAGCCAGCAGCGATGACAGCTGCGTCTACCTTCTCCTTCGCACATTTGCTCATTGATACACAGATATGAAAGAGATAGCAGCACTCAGATGGGCGGAGATTTCACAGACAGGTGACGCCCTTCATAATCTGGTTGGGTTATGTGTATTGTAGATTGTTCAACATCAGATGGTTGGAGTTGCTTGCCTTGGCAGCTTGGTGTTTGATGTGGTAGAACGTGTACTATGTGTTCGGCGTCCGGTAATTTTTACGTTTGAACTCCCACTTTTGAATATACAGCCTGGATGTGAATGATGATAGAATAGAAGTCAGTGCGCGGCGACAAATACTGTTGATATCGCTACCAGTTTAACCAACAACGGGCAATGTGTAGATTACACGTCGTGTACCGAGCGGATATCTGTTTATGTCTCATTGGTTTAAGTGGATACGTGTGTGTATCTCGTTTGTGGTAGAGTGGCGTCGGTAGCGGAGAAGGCGGTGGCGACGGAATTGGCCTCTAATGAGCTGGTTATCTACCGGTGAAGGCGATACTCTGCTAACTGACAGACGTCTGTGAGTGCATATAGTGCGGTTTCGAAATAATTACGATTTTACCTTTATCCCGTTTTGGCGTCGGTGTGTCGATTAAAATCGAAAATAATATCTACCTATACCGTGTCGTGAGTTAACTCCGAAAACAATATTTCTTAAATTTAAACGTGATAAATATATTTACAAAAAATAAAAAGAAGATATTACCTAATTCTTAATTTCTTCGTTTGTGTTACTGACACAAAGTTTTAAGTGTTTCACAATATCTAAAAATAATAAAAAAATGCATTCACAAGTGTTATCCTTTCAGTGCACCAATGTGTTTCACAATTATTACTAAACACAAACGAGAAATTGATGAATAAATAACAAATTGGCTAAGTATAGTATGCAAATTTGTTCACAGTGGATTCAATTAATAAGATGGCCGTTGGACCGACGGAGGGCAAAAATCCTCCTTCAGAGACATTTTCACCAAATCACCAGATTATAGCACCAAGCCCGATTTTGGCAGTTCCTACACTGGCGTTTTCGGCAACTCAAGTCGAAATTGTTTGCAAAACACTTGAGGATTCGGGGGATATTGAGCGATTAGCCAGGTTTCTTTGGAGCCTCCCCGTGGCTTTACCTAATATGCACGAAATATTGAACTCAGAAGCAGTTCTCCGCGCGAGAGCTGTTGTAGCTTATCATGTTGGAAACTTCAGGTTAGTATTCGCATAAGGTATCTACATACATATATCTACCTACCTTTTTATGTTAATTGATGGCATAATTAGGTACCTACCAGCATGTGTTACTCGCTTGATGGAATAATCGATATGTTTAAGTTTAACCTAGGTAGATAGTTAGGTACCTAGTAGGGTATAGCAATTTGGGAAGACCCACTAAGACCTGTTTGTGCATACGACTCAAAGGGATTTAAATTCAGCTGAGTCATTCTGATACTTACAGGATTTCATGTAGGTACGTCGGTACCTATGATCTTTTGGTAGTGCATTTTTTAGGACAGATATAGTAAGCTAAAATGTTTGTCCAACTTATGTGATTTTTAGAGTTAGGTTTTGAATTGACATTTTTCTTTTACACAAAAAGACTCAAAACTCAAAAACGGTGCCAACTTAGCTAATTGAAAACTTCAATTGACTTAAGTGCTTATATCCAGCTTTGCATAGCTCTTGAAATTAATATCCGCTAAATACCCGTGCTTTGCTCCGGAAATACTTTTTCTATCAAAAGCAAAGAGTTACCTCCTTTTTTTGTTTTTTTTTTTTTTTAAATTCTCAATTACTGTGTGTTCTATTCATATACTTTCTTATCCCAGACAATTAAATTTTTCAATTTAATCATCAAAAGCGAACTTTTTTATTACAATTACAATTGTTATTCTCAATATCATGAAAATATCCCTTATATGAGAAGGGATCCCTTATGCATGGATCATGGATCCCAGATGCGTATTTATATAAAAATGCATAAGGATGTGCTGCGTTGACATATTCAAAGATTCAAGTTTACCCGGCAAACAAATATTATTTCATGTGCATTCCCTTAAGGGTTGTCTTCCTGAAACACGTCTGCAATCACCAGATCATTCCTCAACCTATTTTATTTTATTAGAAAGCATTTAAAATTTCTCCGACTCGCATTAAATAAGTTTTTGACTAAAGTATTTTGACCTAATCATGTTGTATAAAACAATGCAAAAGGTGAAGAGGCAACTAATTTCAAAGTTAGTTGCGGACTAGATTGGTAAGGGAATAAACGCAACATGTTTCAAAACTCCATGTTTAGCGCTTTCTTAATTCAAACTATTTAATATAAATATGACCACGTACATCAGGAGGTCCCAGATAAGAAGTACAATAATAAAATAAGCAAGAACTACTAGAGTTCTCTCAACTAACGTAACTACCCATTATGTTTTTCGTAGCAACTCCAGTTATCCACATCTAAGAGATTTAGATTTGAAACTAGAACACCCTGACAGTTCTCGTAATTTCATCAAAAAAGTGTTTGTCTAAGTACTTACTTCCGGGACCGGCGCGGCGGTAGAGAGCTATGTACATACATATGTACCTTCACAGTTATTGATTTGACTGTTTATTTAGTCTAATCGATTTATTTACGTCCCTTTATTGTTATATGTCAGAATATCACAGTATAGATGAAACATCGCTCAAAAGAGTTTTGCTATTTGCTTCGCCATTGGAGTTATGTACATGCCGTCAATGTGAAAATTTACGATATCAGGGTTTTCCTATCTAGTAGTTTAGAATTAATAATTTATTTTCGCCTTTACCAGGCAGCTTCCCATCGCTTGGTTAAATTGTATAGCGTTAATTCAAATGGTTTTATCCGTTGACGTCGACGCACCAAATTTGTATCGCTCAAAATATAGGTATATCATTTCGTTATTGTAATGACCGCGAAGGCGAGTCCGTTCCTTACGGGCAAATGATTTGATTTCATCTTCGAAGGTTGCCACATCCAAACCTCTGTGGATATCACTATTTCGGATATACCTACAAGGAGGCGTTCAAAATTCTTTTTAGCACTTTGTTTTGAAAAGTTGGTAAAATATTGATGTTATTTGATTTGGTACAACCCCAAAGTTGCATACCATACATCCAAACCGGTTTCAGAACTTGCTTGTATAAAAACAGCTTGTTTTGCATGCTGAGTTTGGCAAACCGACTAAGCAGCCACTGCATTTGATTATACTTAATAACGACCTTTTCCCGTCTTTTTTACGTGCGATTTCTGTTTTAGTTTTGCGTCTAATATCAGTCCCAAATATTTAGCTTCATTTGCGTACGGAATTTGATCGGAGTCTATGAAAATGGGTAGCGTAGTTACATTTCCGCAAGTAAAATTAACGTGCGTAGATTTTGTTTCCTTAAGGACAATACGCCAAGTCTTTGTCCACTCAAAAACGCTATTGATAGCCCGTTGAAGCTTACTCGTTGTTGATTCAACCATATTACTTACGGCCAATATAGCGGTATCATCCGCAAACGTCTCTACAGTTGTACCTTCTTCCTGCGGAATATCTCGAGTAAAAATTAAAAATAGAATCGGACTCAGGACGCTTCCTTGTGAAATTCCTGCCGCGATTTCTTTGAATTCGTAATATTCTTTACCCTGTATAACCCGGAAAACTCTGTCCGCTAAAGAACTAATAAATCTCATATATTTGCAAGGGACATTTTTGTTTTAGCTTATGTTTCAATCCCGTATGCCATACTTTATCAAAAGCCTGGTAGACGTCCAGAAAGACGCTAGAACATATTTTTTTCCATTTCATTGGTTATTCGAAAAACCTGCTCGATTGTAGAGTGCATAATTCTGAACCCCAATTGGTGATCAGGTATGAATAAACCCGGATGTAGCCGTTTTAGTAAACAAATTTTAAATATTTTTGACATAATTGGTAAAAGAGATATTGGTCTATACGATTTTTTATCATATGACGATTTTCCCGGCTTTGGGACCATTATGATCTCAGCTACTTTCCATTGTCGTGGAACGTATAACAACCTAAACGAAGCATTTATGAGATCAACGAAAATAATTAGTGCTTTCTTGGGTAACTCTTTTAGGACCTGTCCCGTAATTAACTCGTATCCTGGAGCTCTGTTTAGTTTAAATTTTTGTATTTCATAGCTCAGTTCAGCCAGTGATACACTTTTAATTTTAAAATTGTCAGGTATCCCCGCTAAGACTATATCTTTCATTAGCTCTTGACCGTCAAAGGGCTTAAACGTGTCTTCTAAGTGATCGGAAAAAATGTCGGCTTTTTCTTTGTCTCCTCTCGCCCATTCGCCATCATTTTTTTTGATAGGAGGCGCTTGCGATTCTGGCCTTTTGATACTTTCATAGCTTTCCACAACGAAAGATATATGACGAAACTTCGCCATTTTTAAAGTCCTGATCCCATTTTTGACGCGCTTTTCTTTTTTCCTTTACCAATGCGGTTATTTCCTGTGGATATTTTATTTCGCTTTTTGCTTCTGTTATCCGTTTATAAGGAGTATTATACCAGGCTGAACTTTTTATGACTCCGATAAATTGATCGACTTCGACTTTAAGTTCAAATGGCGTTTAAAGAGACACGTTAAGATCGATTTTATTCTCGCAGTCTTTTCTAAAGGAGTCCAACTTAATTGATACGCTAGTAAGTCTGGGGGATGACAGGCGAGTGATCAGAAGATAGATCGAAAAGTTTGATGGGTGTCTCACGTCGTTTATCACATGGTCGATTTGGTTGACGGTTCGACTGTTTGAAGAACACTATGTTGCTGTGTAGATGCTTATCTCTGGAAACATAAACTAACTCCATTATCATAAGTTGGTCTATTATTTTTTACACGAACCGTAATCATATTAATTTTTTTGATTATTGAATGATCAATGGTGTCCCCGCCTCTAGCCTTTCCGAAGGTTGATATGCTTGATAGGCACTATATCCTTTAATTTTTACACTTGCTTCCTTCGTAAGATGGGTTTCAGAAATGAAGCATAGAGTGGTATCATTCTCTTTTTTTAATATTAGGCAACGAAAAAATTGCTACATACGCAAAAACACTTACCTATATTTTTGCAAAAACTTGGTTGGATAGGTTTGGATACACTTTTCGACTAGATTTTTATGGGACCAATGTCCCAAACATCCACCTAGAAATATATATAATTTAGCAAATACTTAAGCCGGCGAACAAAAAGTTGCAAAAGTGCCAAATTATTGAACATTTACTTTATTTTGTTTGTTTGTAAAATAACAAGTTAATAATTTTGTATCATTTGAAACCATAAAGCATATGTTATGTATGTATGTATATAGTAATATGTATGTAGTTATTCAAAGATCATGAGGTGACCGAGCACCATTATCTTTTTTTTTTTGTTATTTGTAACGATTATCCAATATCAGAAGTATCCATTGCCTTAAAAGACGTCAAAAGCGATATAAAAGTAGTTTCAACAACCTAATACAAGGAAAACATTTTTAATGAATTATGTGGTAAGTCAAACTTACACTTACATGCATAGGCGAAACAACATAGTGTTCTTCAAACAGTCGAACCGTCAACCAAATCGACCATGTGATAAACGATGTGAGACACCCATCTAACATCATCTTGAACGAGCACACTTTGACCAGTGTGTTGTTGCGGTAAGATTTAGAGCTCGAATGTCTAACTAGAAGAAGCTGCGAACTGTTTAGAAGAACAAACTCGACGTTGTATGTTTTAGCACAGCTGGAGTAGCCAGAGCCTACAGGGTAGGTAGTGTGAAACCCTGCACTGTGTCAACAACCAGTAGTAGTGCCATTATCGCGACATCAAAGAGGTAACCGGAACTACCATGTGTATTCAAACAATCCAACGAAAAAACTCGTGGTAGGTATGATGATAAATATATATATAGGTACCGGAATGCATGCATAAACACGCTGCAGCGGAAAAAATAGAAGATGGTACTCAAAGGAGGCATATTATGGCTACCGATCCCGCAACCGCAGCCTTTTCTTAACACTAATGCAAAAATCCTGCCAAAATGGCCAACCAATTGCAAATCGAGACACATGATAACATTCATCCTATGACCGAATGCAGTATCTCCTTAATACACTGTAATAAAATCTGAGGTTTCAACAAAAACATTTCGAAACCTTGTTGAAGCATTCACACCAAAGACTGTATGTTTGACGATTCAGTCAGCCGTCGAAAAATTAAAGGAAATGAAACCAATTATTGCCATCAAGTGGCTAACAATTCCTTTATGTTCGAATAATTCACGTGATCATCGGTCAGATTATCGCTAAGCTGACTCTTATGTGGCTAGCATTAGACTTGTAACACAGTTGAAAATCCAACAATCCAACAGTTGTCCACTGCGATCACGATTGCAGATTTCAAGGAGGTTTTATTGAAATTCACACAATAAGGAGGTTTTGAAATCTGAAAAATGTATGGGAATCCTCCTGATTTTGAAGGAGATTTCAGTGCGGTGTGAATAAGGTATAAAATAAATCGGCATCTTCGGCAAGAAGATGCGTGCTATCACGCGACTTCTTCAATCTTTTTCTAAAGCAGGCTAAACAGCAGAAAAACAAACAAATGAAGTAAATGAGGACAAGGCAATATGCAATCAACAAATAAACAAGCATCTGTCCGACGCCTAGAACCAAATTTCCATTAAGTAATAAGATAATAAATTCGTAAATTCTTTACTAAAGAAACCGCGTATTAAAATGCAAAAATTGAATCTCTGTTTAAAAAGTTTATAAAGCTGTCAAATTGCGATGATTTTATTATCTACATATGATCTTACAAAACATTTTTTTAGCAGCAATTTAATGATCACAACATTTAATTTTGACTGTTCCTGAAATGGTAACGTGCTGTGTTTATGCTCATATAACGTTACCTTGCATTTGTTTATAATCATCTAAAGACTAAAAACCAAATAACTTATAAACGAATAAATTATTATGTTATTAATGTTAAAAAATGAAAAATTATGGCCAAAAGTAAGAGTGCCTACTACCAAAAATAAAGTGCACTTTTTCGGTACATACGATGCGTTTTTGAATCGCAAAATGAATCGAAAATGAATGGTGACAAATTTATTTAAATCACTTTTTAGGTTTTGAAAAATTCTCAAAAACGGGACCTACGATTTTGATGTAATTTCGTACATTGGACATTTTTAACATAATAGCTCACAATACAAAAAATGAACAGGGAAATTTTGTGGAGTTCGCTTTGTTAGTTTTCGGATTTACCGTTAATCTATTTTTTTTTTCAAAAACTGAGTATGCAGTATTTTGGGCCCATCCCAAGTATCCTTAGTACAAAAAAAAATTAACGTTAATCTATTTTTTTTTCCAAAAACTGAGTATGCAGTATTTTGGGCCCCATCCTAAAAATCAAATTCCTTAGAAACATTTTCTAGAAAAATAGTAATAAGTGATTTTCACCCAAAAAATTGTATGGCAGGTACCGTTATTTCAACTTCTCTATAGTCGCAATAACATCCCTCATACTCAGTTTGAGTTCGAAATTTCCGCACAATCGCAATAACTTTATTATACTAATGTATACGAGAAAGTTAAAAAAGATTTGATAATTCTGTGGCATATCGTGTAGATACCTTTTTCAGTTTGGAATTTGGATGCGGAATTGGCTACCTCAACACATAAATAAAATAAACAACGATTCGTGACGAGTTTGTTTCACTAAGATTTTTGAAAAAAAAAATTGAAGCATTGCAAGAAAGAGTTTTCCTTTTATAATTTCAATATATATTTCTTAAAATATTTGCATACAACATCTACCAAAAAATCCTGATCTCAATAATTTTTTTTTTAGTGAATTTAAAATTTTTATTGATACTTCTTGTTTTTCGAAACTGTCTGAAATTTTTAAAACATTTTTGACCATGTTGGCTGAAAATACTTAGGTGTTGGGATCCTTGGTTTGGAGCGGAAGCACTTGTTTCTAGGTATAATAAATATTTTTGAATATAGGAAAACAATGGAATGGATTGTTCGCTTTTATGTTATTTGTAGGGAAAAAGATACATACATAAAAATATGTGCATTTGGCAAATTTGTACTTTATGCAGACTTTATTTTTATTTGTGTTCCAACGAATAATCGTTTGCATTGACGAACTAAGGATAAGGATAATCCTTGTTGTTTTCCATTGGTTTGCATTCTTGCCGACATAAAATCTTTTCAAATAAACAACATTTTCGTAGTTTCTTAGTGTCAGTCCCGATTTATTTCTACCGAGAGATTTTCAATCTCTGCATCTGATTCTTTTGCTTTATTTCTGGAAGTATTTGTTTTCATTATAAGGTCTTCTTGGACCGAATCTGAGCTCAATTCTACGAGAATAAGTATATCTTGCGTGCAATAATTTAAGAAAGTTTAATTTTTACAATGAGTTGATAGCTGCCAAAATGTAGTTTTTTTTATTTTAAAATGAAGTATGAATTGTTACAATTTAAAAAATGAGGTACAATTTCTGGAAGTAGAGAGGGTTATAAGATTTTCAATATGGCAACATATATAATTTTCTTAGAACCCGGAGACCTGAGGTTTTTTATTACAATCTATTGTTGTCTCGACTTTTTCTTGTTCCCCCTGCAATTGAAACATACAACAATTCTAGAAAATCTTTATTTAATATTCCATCCATTGTCAAATTTAAATGACGTAAAATAAAGTAAGGCAGATGATGTCCATATTTCTATAAATTTCTACCTATAAATATATCTCATTGCAACGATTTTGTCTAAGGGTTGAATATAAGTAGGGGAGGGTGACAAAACGGGCTTTGAGGCAAACCGATTCGGTCCAACCAAAAAAAAATCCCTTATGCTGAAATAATAATTTCTAAAATATGTATTTCTGTTATTGCTGAACTATTTTGACGTTAATATACCTACCGAGAGAACAAAAATGATATTTGACGAATTAAGTCTTTAAAATTTTTGAAGACCAAGCAAAACATTTTGGAATTTAGAAGGTTGAAGTAAAGTAATTTATTCGAAAAACGAATAACTTAATATAGACTTCAATGGTTATATAGCATCGATTTGCAACCGGGTGAGACAAACATAAAATAGCATTTATAAAGCTTTCAGAAGAATGACACTTTCGCTAGACTACATGTTTTAAAACTGCCGAAAAGAAAACTGCTTAGAAATTACATATTTCTATTCCTGAAGTAAAACTTATTTTTGAGCTTAGAGCATGTTAAGTCATGATTAACCTTATCGAATGCCTTGTAAAATTTTAGTGGGTAAAGATGCTTTACGAACCACTTTCCAAACTCGAACCATATATCATCAAAATTTGTTTCCATAATATGGTATATAAACCTGGTATAACTGATTTAAAGTTTGATTGACAAGGGCTTAGTAATAATTGACGATTGATGGTGCGATCGATTTATAGTTGGCTGACTACTTATAAAGCTATAAGTTTCTTGAATGCCGTAAAATGCAATTTGGTCTAAGATAGAAACTGTATTGGCCTTAATTTCAACAGGTAAGACTTGGCATGAGTCCTGTCGCAGACGATTAAGCGTAATCTGTAAAGTTTGCCTTGGGCTCCGTTAGGGATTTTGAAAACATTTCTTCTCTAACTTCTTCAAAATCACTCAGTCTTGGAACAAAAAGACAAAATAAGCCACTTCAACATCAAGAAAATAGTCATTCTGCTGATCAGCGATAAGGTGCAATTTTATGCAAGTCACTGTGATAGGCAGAGGGAACCAAACCACGCTTGTATTAAATAAAAATCTTTTTTTTTTCTTTGAAAACATTTAATGGTATACAAGCTTACCTGAATACAAATAAAACTATTTATTTCTTTTTCCTACGTTTCGATGGGGTTTTCCACCATCATCAGAAGATTTTGTGTTTAATTCCAGTTTGATATTTATTTTGATATACCTTTTAAGTATGTTTTACGCAATCACATGCGTGTTGAATGATAACAGGCACCTACGTCTGTTAAAAAGCGTGTACACAGAAGATCTTTTAGCACCAAGAAATTATTTCCTGTAGAATTTAAATATAGTGGAGTCAATATAATAGATCTAGCAGAATACAATACGGTGTTGTTCTAGAAACTTCTGGCAGTCAGATGAATTATTCTACAAATCCCTGATCAGAGGCTTTAAAGTCGTTTTAAATGGTGTGTGTATGTATTTTCGTATAGAGACACTATCTGTTGCCACTCATAAATTTGATTTGTTTCTCTATTTTTTTTAAACACTGAAGGTCGTCAGCTTTACCAACAAACTTTTTCGAAAAGCGTTCAAAATAATATTCCAAGAAGCACAAACGTGTCCCATATAAAAAATGTTGAGTTTCAAGGACATATAACGCGAAACTTTAGCAATTATTTTAAAGTTGATGCCATTTTGTAGAATCAAAATACATTATTAAACTCCAAACATTTGATGATTTCACACAGAAATTTATTTCTCTATAAAGTACGAGCAATCTATAGCCAAAATGCAAATAAATAAATTATTGATTTCCTTTTTGTTTAGACTAAACATGCTTATTTAATTAAAAATTGTACCAGAATTCGCCGCGATTAGCTGCTTGCCAAGCATTCAACAATGTTAAAATATACGCAGTAAATAGAGCATTGCAAGATTCCAACGTAGATAGCACTATCAATAACGTGATCATCAATATACTAAGTGAAAGGAATATATATGCTAACCTTGGTGACGCTGACCTAAGAGTTACAGCATCCAGAGACACACCTCAGGGAGGTGTCATCTCTCCTCTACTATGAGTCCTCGTCATCAATGAAATACTCATGAAACTAAAAAACAGAGGGGTTAAAGTAATTCCTTATGCAGATGATGTTGTGTTGCTTGCGTCAGGCAAATTCCTATCAACTATAACCGAACTGTTAGAAAACTCATTACGGATACTTAACGAGTGGACAAACCAATGTGGTCTTGGGATAAATCCCCAGAAGACCGAACTTGTGCTGTTCACAAATAAAAGGAACGTACCACAATTCGAACCACCAGCTATTGAGGGGATACCTCTAAAGGTGGCGGAAAGTGCGAAGTATCTAGGTGTTATCCTCGACAGGAAACTTAACTGGAGGGTGAATGTCAAATTTTATGCATGCCACCGTGTCTTCGGCAGAAGATGGGGACCGAAACGCAAAGTAATTCTGTGGATGTACACGGCAATGGTCCGACCGATGCGCACATATGGCAGCATAGTCTGGTGGCAAGCCGCAGACAAATCAACCAATCTTAAGTTATTGACGAAAATACAGAGTCTATCATGCATAGGGACAACTGGTGCAATGAGATCGACACCAACCGCTGGTTTGGAAGTGGTTCTAAATTTGCTACCCTTAAATCTATATTTGCACGAATCAGCTGCCAAGAGCGCCTTGAGGATCAGCCAAATAGTCAACTTGTACACATCAGACTCCCTGATGAAGGTAGTGTTTTCCAGGCTGAGGTTCTGGCAATCGCGGAAGCGGCCCGTACTGTATCAATGTTGGCAATACCACGTAATGATAGTCAGGCGGCCATTAAGACAGTTAATGCTATCGAAATTAAATCCACGCTGGTTCACCGCTGTCGCATAGAGCTTGGCTCACAGCACAAGGTATGTCTTTGCTGGGTTCCTAGACACGGGGACATAACCGGTAATGAGATGAGATTACATGAAAAGGATCGGAAGTCGATCGTGAACTGGCACTTCAGTCGATCAAACCACCACTCTGCAACCCAAGAGAACGAGTGGAATGCAATATCAGAATGAAAGCCAACAATAGGTGGAAATCTCTAACCACCTGTGATATCACGAAAGCTATGGCCAGACTATAATAAGAACCCAACCAAAAAACACCTGCAGTACGAAAGAGAGTCGCTGTCCAAGCTGGTCGGTGCTTTAACTGGTCATAATTTTCTGAAAGGCCACATGATTAAATTAAATCTCAATAATGACAACATTTGTAGAGGCTGCGGCGATGAAGAGCTCCACGAGGACACCCCTCACTACTTTTGTCATTGCCCCGGCATCTGTCACTTGAGAAATAGAACACTTGGAAGTTTCTTCTTCCAAGACATTGAGGAATTATCAGATGTCTCACTCTCTAATCTTTGCAGATTTCTGGAGACATCGGGATGGCTTGACAAAATTGAGTAACCACGAGCGGAGGGAAAGAACTTTAAGGAAAGCCACAATACCGGAATATCCCCCCTTTTTAAGGGCATCACAATGGGACTACAAGGACCTAAGTGTGGCAGGAAGGAACTATTCTATTCCTATTCCAACCTTCATGCTAACCTAGTCCTCATTTTTGCCAAATGGTTAAATCCTCACTTGGTATTAATTTCGCAAAACAAGAGATCAGCATCAAGAACTCATACGATAAAGGACTAATTTACTAAAAAAAAATATGCCAAGGAACATACTATCTTATGGAAAGAATATGTTTAAAAACAACCTTACTGTTGTAAGCAAAACCTATTGAAATCAAGTTTTTATGTCTAAATTCCAATACACATCTACATATATACTTAGATCCATTCATTCGCATGGAATTTCCTTCAAAGTAGAACCCTTCTTAATGAATGATCGCAATTCTTATTCAAGATCACGGCTCGGCATATTGCACATGGCTATTTAATGAACGGATATTTGATAGCCACCGTCACTAAGGCTTTCACAAAGCAAACACAAAGCCAACACGGTCGAATAAAAAATGAGTTCAATTAATAAACAATAGGATTAATTTACTAATTAAAGACCCCAAACAAGAGCAATTCATATCGGGGCAAAAGCCATGGTGATAGGCTATGGGCTACGTTTGTATAGTAGGTATAGTCATGCTGCCGTTCCCAGCCAAATTCAAGACTCAACACTTTGAATTCGCACAAACATTGTTCCAGTTAGCAAGCGGAAATGTATTGAATTGTGTACATTCATAAGTAGTATGAGCTGACGATGGTCTTCCTGAAATAAAAGAATGTGGTTGCAGTTGAATTATACATACCCCGTTTTGTTTGTTTAGATTCATGAATTCATATAACATACACATATTATGTTAGTGTAGGCATGAGCACTCCTGTACTCGTACCCATAGATAGGATTCCCATGATCGAAATTAATTAACATCAATTTTCTGTCTGATTTGAGGAATTAATTAATTTCAGCAAATCTATTGCTTCATTGGATCATATATCATGTTGAATGTATATTCATAATAAAGTCAATTATACCATATTGGGAAGATATGAAGAAAGAAAGAAAAAAAAGACACGTTGTGCAGTATTAGTTGATAATCTGTTGGTGATCTTTTAATAAATATAAATACTTATGGCTGCCTACTCAATTTTTTATATTTGCTTTATTTACCTAAACTATTTGCTCATTTAATAATATTTTTTAATAATAAGAGATAGGAATAGTATAACCATGAAATAAGATTTCACAAGCGCAACAAGTGAAGTAAATATCATATTAAAATACATAGATACCTACCTATACATTTGTTTGGTAACTAAGCGGAATTTTCAATAGTGCAAGTGTGGGGAAATTGAAAAGATTTAATATTAACTTTTATTAGTGACAAAATGAACACACTACTTTCATAGTTAGGTATCCAGAATATACGGCAATCCGACGAACATTGCTTCGAACTATCATAAACTGAGTTTTGTCATAAATTGATTTATGCTCTCGTGTCTTTTCACTACAGATGTATGTAAATATAAAGATTATTTTCTACCTGCTTTTAAAACCAAAATATTCATCACTGAATGATATAATAAAGAAAATTCCCTTTTATTGGTTAATGCCATAATTTACACTCTTAACGGTCTGCATGCCGGCCCACAATCGGGAACATTCCATCTTTTCCTTTCTTACGGAAGAGGCTAATATTAACTCATCCTTCTGGTAGGGAAATAAAAATGTATCCTCTAAAGCGAATAAGGACTTCATATGTGATTATTCGCTTTATGTCATCATCATCATCATCTTACTATAAAGTATTTTAAGAGCATAAACAGTTTTTTAAAACAACCCTCGCAAATATTATCGAATAATGATCTTACATATACTAAATTAAGTGTCTTAAACCTGTTAAATATTAAAAGCGTTAAAAATTCTTAAAAAATTGACGCTAAGTCGAACTTAGTTTATGAGTTAGATATAGGCTACATGAAATATGGCCGCACGAAAATGGCCCAAAACCAAAAATTAAAAATGGCCCCTTAATTCTGATTTTCGTCAGGCAAGCGCCTATGGCAACAGGACCTGGACGACATGCAGGATTAGGAGATTTCTACCATGGATTCATGGACACGGACATACTAAATAGACATAAAAATAATGTCCGTTTGAAGCAGACTTACTGTCCGTGGGGCTTATTTCATCCCGCCTTGTTTTTCATATTTATTTTTAGGGGCATTTTTCATATTTGTTTTGGGGAAAGAGCTCAAAAGGTTTCAGATCTTAGGGCATTTGTGTCCAATCAGTGTTTCCTGTGGAAGAAATGATACGCGATGGAAGCCTAAACTTAAATTTAGGGCTCCATATTCCGTTCTCTACACTAGTGAAGTACGATCGTTGTGGTATGGTGTCCAAGCTTATGAAGCGTACTCTGCAACAATCTAAAAAATCTCGTATGTTGAAATTTAGTTAGACTTATAATTAAACATGTTTTGAACACACCAAGTGATAAACTTGAGGCACTGACACCGAGAATGAACGGTCTAAAGTCGATAATACTATTAACTGATCAAAAATGTTATTGTAATTTAAAATATTCGTTCTAATATCATAGAAACGTATAGTTAACCCTTCACCCATATTCAACTTCTCTCTCAGTCAGAATCAATATGTTGAAAAAATTAACCTAAACTATAATACTCTCTGTTTCACCACTATCATCAACCTGTTGCGCTTAAACTGGCTGACCGATATAAATCGTTCATGAGAAATGGTTCAATTTTTAGAATAATGCCATGTCACTCTTTATACCCTATCCTAAGGGTATATTAATTTTGAAACATAGTTTGTAACACCCCTTAATATTCGTCGTAGACCCATAAAAGTATATATATTTATGATCAGGACCAAATCCTAAGACTATTTAGCAATATCCGTCTGTCCGTCCATACGCAATTTTTAGGCCTTTAAAATTAAGCTAGGAAGCTGAAATTTGGAACACATACTCCCTAGGGTTCCGAAATGGTTAAGTGTAAAATTTTTTTGAATACGCCTACTGCCACGCCCACAATTTAGAAAAAACCGCTTTAATATGTAGGCACTGTTCTCCTTTATAAGTTTGTTATATAAAGTGTTTTGCCACACCTACTTTCTGTGGGCGTTTTTCACTAAAATGTTGTTTTCTTCGAAAATTTTTATAGAAAGCGAAAAAAAAAATGCTTAACAAGATATTTAGCCAATATTTTTTCCAACATATCTCCCATACTTTTGGCCACGCCCACTTTTTGGGGGCGTTTTTTTTTTCAAAAAATCTTTTGATTTCCAATTTAATAGAATGAAATAAAATGCTATTCATCATCCTCTTAATGATTTTTCTTTGGGGCATATAGGGATATGGATAGGGTATAATACTGTTCGCCCCAAGCGGACTGTAGCCTTTCCTTATGTTTTTCAACTATATTGCGTTTTCACGCCATGATGCCTATTTTGTATGACAACACCAATTGTAAGATTTAATGGTTAAAGCCAACTTGCGATCCTGAAAGTACGAAGATTAACTAGTTTAACACGAAGCAAACGAAGCCGATTAATTATGGATCAGCTCTCTGAACGTCGTAAAAACACTAATATTTTTATTTATATCGAAGCTGAAAATAATGTTCAAGTTACCCCAACGCTTTTAATTTTTTGTTAAAATAATTTCGATCAAACCTATTAAGTTATGCGGCTGTTACAACATTTTTAGTGATGCCAAAAACCGAGAGTTCCACTATTTGAAAGTTGTGGTTTTGTTATAGTCCAGGAAAAGTTTCTAAAATAGACCTATGTATATTGATTTATCCCCAATTACTCTGTCGAACAAAACAAAGTGCAAAATTGAATATTTTTTCTTCAGTTTTTGTATATAAAATTCTTGACCTTAAGAAAAGAAAAATTAAGTAATAATAATAAATAAGAAGATATTAATATACAAGAAGAAAAAATAAAGTGCAAATTAAAAAAACCTAACAAAATCTATTCGTATCTTTAAACTCCATCTTTGAAAATGTAAAAACTTAAGAGCTGATAGCTCCTCCTTTATTACTAATTACAGCCGCAAGTCGTTTGGGCATACTGGAAACCAGATTTTTTAGCACATCGCCTGGAATATTCTCCCATTAATTTCTCAGACTCTCCGAAAGTTGCTTCGTTCATCTAATGGAATCCTCTCATCCAAAATGGACCAAAAGTGCTCAATAGGGTTAAGATCTTGAGTCTGAGGTAGACATTCCAATTCCAATTGTATCTTGTTGGAAAATGTAACTTCTCAATGACATTTTAGAGGCAGAAGTAGCTAAATTTTCCTTAATGATTTTTACGTAAGTTGGACGTGTCATTTGTGTGTCGATTTTGGCAATGCTTCCAACGCTGCTGACGGAGAAACGTCCCCGCTGTATACACCTTTGACTGAGTCTTTCGGTTGGTCATCACCATACTCGTTGTCTTGCTTGGAGTTTTTTAACTCAAATTTGGACTCATCAGACCAAATTACATTTTGCCTAACAGGATTTTAAAAATAAATCAGTTGCTTTTGCACTTTATTTAGCTTGGTAGTGTATATATCCAGCATGTTGAACAGAACTTAAAATATACCAGACTCTCATGTTTGGTCGAATTTAAAAAAAACTAATGCAACAGAAAAGCAGCAATTTAAACTTTCGGATCACAAAAATGCAATAACCCAACGTTTCGTCGATATGAAACCAGGTGGTCTGCAGTTATTTTTGGAGGTTAAATCAACAAACCCCAAATGCGGATTAGTAGGGATGCAGTAAAGTAAGCCTACCCTCGTCAAAGTAGACGGTTGTAGACGAAGTAGACGGTTGTTTGAACAACTGAAATCTAGAATGAAAGAAAATTAAGTACATAAATCGTGATAACAAAAATTTCCATCGGAAAAAATATAGAAACGAAAAAAATATCTAAGAGCAGAATAACCGTTTAAAACAAATACAATTTGAATGAATAATAAAAGTCTCCATTTAGCGTCTGAATCAACGTTAGTTTTCTGGGTATGGGACCGGTTGTGGAAAATGGGCCACAACCATTAAAAGCCTACCGGTAATTGTCTCAATACAAAAAATATCCTGCCACAAGTTGTAATAATAATAATTTTTATTAACTTATGGCTAAAAGAAAAAGAATTTAAGGGTGTATTTAAGGAAATAGGCAGGTAGCAAACAGTACCCCTAACGAATATTGACGAATGAATGACTTTAAGTTGCCAATAGAATACTTCGAAACATCGGTAGGTAAGGTTTGATGCTTCTTGAAAAAATGTCTTTTTAGAATGCTTTATAGTTGCGTCAAAATTTTTAATTTAGGATTCTCAATGCAAGGTATAAAGGCTTTTTAAAGGCTTAAGTTTCCATTAAGCCTCTAGGGAAGCTTTGCGAGTATGATTGCATTCATACGGTGACATGAAATAAAGCCAAATTCTAAAAATTTGGCATTATTTCCATTTCAAAATCGAAATAAGACCAATTTGGCATTATTTCGTTTTTAAAATTCTAATTCTTAACGATTTCGTGATGGTTATAAAATTTGGCGTTAGTTCACGTTACCCATTCATACGCATGCTGCGCATAACTTCGGTCAAACACTAAATGCCGTCCATGGCTTTGGCTTCTATTATTCGCCGCGTTTGAACTTAAATATGTTATCTCCGTGAGTTGCGCTCTACGAATAAAAAAAAAAACGGTCCATACACAAGTCTTCTTTAAAGTCTCAATTAAATAATGGAAGATAACTTGAAAAACAATATTTAATAGAAGCAAAGTGGAATCTGCTGAAATTTCTTCCATCCAGACGTAGTGGTGAATTTATTTCTTCTTTTAAGTTTCATCTTATTTCTTGAAAGGTTTAAATGACTGAGGTTTGTAAGTTATGACTTCGATTGATAGTTTGCTTCACTTAAAAGCTTTACAGAAACTTTAAAAAAGCCTTGGCCTGTAGAACCTTAAACTTTTAGAATATCGCTCTACCAACAGAAATAAATGCAGAATCTTGTTAATCTTTTATCAAGTGAGTACCCGGTACCCACAAAAGTAAATGTATATCTACCTATTTTGTCAAAGTAAGTGAATTTACTCGCAGACTGTAAATAGGTCATATTACCAATCCCTTATAACTTTCTCGTTGGAAACATATATAAAAAACCTTGGAATTATTCAGAACGCCAGTTGGAACACCAGTAGGTAGGTACCTACCTACTTTTATTTATATAAACCTAGCCACTTGTAGAACAAAAAACAACACACATTGCGTGCGTAAGCCACGCCTCTGCAAAAACCATACGCTGTTCCTTCCATTCTCCCAAATAAAATTTGTATAATATTTAAACGTCTTCGATATTAAAACTCATCTACGTACTGGCTACTGCGGGATTACTTGGACGTGGCCGAGCCAGTGTACACGACGATTTTTGGCTTTTGGAGTATCTTATATCTTAGTATAAGTATCTTAGCATAAGGTTTTAAGTTTAACGATTATAACTCGGTAGTTCCCCTGTTGCCTGTACCCATTTTTTCGTCGGGACATCGAAACGTCATGTATTTAGGGATATTTTAATATTTTTTCTTTGCATAACTCCCGAGTTGATCTAGCTCTTTATTAAAAGTTCCTGCTATGAATTTCCTAAGTTTGCGTTGATAACGTTTTATTTGTTTAGGAGGAGAACAATTATAAGGGTTCTAATAATGACTTCATTTTTGTCAAGATCCTCTTCCTATTGATTTTCAGTGATTTTTGCCAGTTCTTCATCAATTGCATAGATAAACAATCCGAAAAAAATAATATCTTTGATTTGCCAGTACTGCTGCAACTAGCATTTTATCAATTTGTAGCTTGTTTAACGACATCCTCATCGTAAAGCCAGAGGTTTTCATCTTCAGAAAGTTTTTCCCTTCGAATGTATATAAAACGGGATCGACAGCAGGAAAGGACCCAGAAGGCATCCTTCATTCACACGAACATTGAAACGAAAAAATGTTTACATTCCATTGCGGTGTTATTTTCTTACAATTTCTATACCACAATAAGTAGGTTTAGTTAAGCATACCTAATACAAGATGGTCCGTTCTTTTGGGCAAAACATACCTTATCTAGTAAACTGAAGTATTTTGGCATCACCCTCGACCCAAAACTTTTATTTGCGCAACAAAGCCTAGAACCTCTAAGGCCACAAACATTATCTTGCAGTGCCGTAGGATGTTCCTTGGGTCTTAGTCCCAGAATAATTCACTGGAAAAATGTACTGGGCGTGTATTCTAAGACATAATGTATAGTGCGGTTGTTCGGTGGCTATTAGCTCTTAGCTCAGAAAACATTTGAATAAGTTTCAACATCTTGCGTGTTTATGCATTACAGGTTAGAAAAACTCCCACCGCTTCTATTGAAATGTGTCTCCGTTTGCTTCTCTAGCAGTTCCATAATGTAAGTTTGGTCATAACAGCACTTTATCACATGTGTGTGATACTTGGACGACAGAAGGGGTGCTGAGTTAACGGCGCTTCTTGATAAAATGCATGGTCATGCAGGGCCACTCGATTCCAAGAATCCAATACAGATTTTTAAACACGGCTTTCGAGTCCTTTTTCCTGATAGTTCAAGTGATAGGTACCATTGTTTATTCAGATGGTACCCTCATGAACAGTCTATCTAGAGCCTAAGTCTACTTTAGAGATTATCGGATCTGAATCCTTGTGTGAACAAATGACTGTCTTTTAAGCTGAGATATTTGCGATCGTAACTGCTGCGAATATGACTGCTCTTTTAAGAAAAAAAATTAAACGCGATACCTTGCAAGCTGAGTGAAGATTTGAGTTAAAGAGTGCGATAGTTCCTACATACAGAGACCAGGCAAATGAAAAAGTGGATTTGTAAACAAACTATCTGCAATCAAATCAAATCACTAACATCCGCCCGAATAATGCCAAAAGGACTCCAAAATAATATAAACGCTGATATAAAATGAGTGTATCTTACTATCAAATGCTGGATACAAAGAGGATAAATCTATAAATCAGATACATAATCAATATTGAAAAGTGTCAAAATCATGTATCTATTATTTTTCATTTATTTTCTATTTGGAATGGGTGTTTCAACAATTTGCTACAAGCACTTATCAGACACTTACCAAAGTTAATTATAGAGCAGGCAGAACAAATTTGTGACTCCCATCACCAACCCCTCAGCACACCCAACACCATATGTATCCCTTCGAGTCTTATTACTTTCTCATTCATCAAATTGTAAGCCCAACACGTGTACATGTCTTGCGCCGACTTTTATAACCCCTAACCAAACAATGTCAAGATTTCAATTAGAATTAACGCTATTTACCACAAATGTGTTTATATTTACTTATTTTTTTTCCAATCAATTTATTTCTTTTTATTTTATTCCTTCGACAGGGAACTTTATGCAATAATAGAAAATCATAAATTTACAAAAGCATCTTATGGAAAATTACAAGCAATGTGGTTGGAGGCGCACTATATAGAAGCTGAAAAATTACGAGGACGCTCGTTAGGTAAATGTTTTAATTAATCATATAGAATATCATCAATTCATGTGGTGGAAGCATTGATTGACAATGTTAAATTGACTTCTAATTTACAGGGCCTGTGGACAAGTATCGAGTACGAAAAAAATTTCCATTACCTCCAACAATATGGGATGGTGAGCAAAAAACACACTGTTTTAAGGAGAGAACGAGGAGTCTTCTAAGGGAATGGTATCTGCAGGATCCGTATCCAAATCCTACAAAGAAAAGGGAGCTTGCCAAAGCAACCGGACTCAATCCTACACAAGTCGGCAATTGGTTTAAAAATCGAAGGCAACGAGACCGAGCGGCTGCTGCCAAAAATAGGTAAACTATTTAATCTAGATCAGATCCAATAGTTCGATCATAAGACAAATTTAAAAATACGCTGACATGTCGACATATCTGCTCAGTTGAACGAAAATTGTAACTTAAGAATTCATATACCTAATACGTGCTGATATTTCAAAAGAGCTTCGACTACAAATTATTAACCGAAGTTAGAAAGTATTATTTGAACATAATTTCGTGTCGAATTTAGATTACTTCCGTGCATAAATTTTTAAATAACGTGGTTAGGCTTTCATAGAGCAGTTCATCGCTACCCCACCGCTTGCGGACGAATCGGCATTGAACTGTAGGTCCCTTCCATTCGTGTCAAAAAATATATCTTCGCACGCACAGTGGTTGGAGAAGCTAGGCTTTTTTTAACAAAAATGTATCGCAAAAACCTCAAAGGTTTGTTTCATTGCATTGTTTCAGTTGGTGGCGGAGTTGTAGATGTTAGTGTGCCCTTTTATGACAATATATTACCTCAAAGAACTTCCGGGTGGCATAAGGTCTATGGACATATAAAACACTCGTATTATTGGCGACTGCCTATGTAATATTGCTACAGTGGCATCAAGATTTACCAATTATGCCAATACAGTAAAGTAAAGGTGTTCTTCAAGCATGCTTTATTCAATATCGACAAGGCAACTGATAAATTCGTTAATACTGTCATGTTTAATTTAAAAGTCCTTGCTGTTGGGAGTTGTCAAGTTAAAAGCGTTAACAAGATATTAGATCCGTAAAGATGATATCCTAAAATTCACTGGAAGCGCTTAAAGATTATCCAGAAGAATATTTGTCGATAACAATAGATATGTATGTTGCTACACTGACGGTATCATCATTTACTTCAAAACAAACATTCTCCAGTTTGAAGCGGATAAAACTATTCAACGAAACCACAAAAAGTGTATTTGTTATGTCCCTTCTTATTATTTACCTAATTTTGTAGTAGATTGGTTTGTTCAAATATATTTTTGCAGCAGTTAACCATAATTCAAAAATATTTTACCAATCGTCACTCGCTCCTGTTTATTTGTTTTATTTTTTTTTTGCGCCACCGACAAATCTTAGTTAAATTTAGTAAATTGACAAAGATCATGATGTGGAGTATTGTTTCTTGCTTTAACTGAAATTTAAAAAGAATAGGCTGATCCTACCAGGCGACAACTTCTAGAAAGTATTCCCAAAATCAAAATACAGTGCGACCTCAATAAAAGCAACCCTCGATACGTTCAACTCTTCAAAAAAAAGACCCACCTTAAATCTTACCATTGTTGACTGAGTAATTGCAACTTCTCACAAACAGTGACCCGATACTATTTCATAAACTCTTATTTCGTTTGCTGTTTGTATCAAGGGGCTGAAGAAGATGATGCTTCCCTGAGTAACATTTTAGCTTTGTAAAACTTACGAGAGTCAGCTGTGGAAAACAATTCTGCGTTAAAAACGACACAGTCAATTTTTTCTAAAAAAAATGTTACTTTTTTACTGTACTATACTGAGGTGTTTAACTTTTTATCTCATTTCTGGCACCTAAAACAAAAAATTGTTGATATGGATATTTTTTTTGCAACAATGTTGTTGATATTTTTATTGAACCTTTCTCCCATAAAATATGAACATACAAACGGTGGTTGCGTAATAATGCCGCGCGTGCTCAATTATCCTTTGAAGTACCTAACAACGTTGAATGTTGAAGAGCAAAAAAAACCTCTGCAATCGCACAAAGTGTCATTTACTTGACTCCTTCAAGAACAACATATGCAAATCTCATGGGGGAAATTTGAACCCTTATCGTGCAAGTAAGTTGATATTCTTGAATTCCGATCAATTGCATCTTTTTGCTTGTAGTTTGCCGACTCACTTGGCTGACATGCACACCAGTGTACGTGTACATACGTATGTATCGACTAACGCACTTCTAGCGGAAATTTTAGAGTTCTCGGTTTTCTCTGTGGTGAAATAGTCTCACATCTGAGAAAGTCATAGAGAAGCCGCCGCAAATCCGATAACTACTTAAAACGCTATAAAGAACATAACATTTTTTTTTTCTTGAGTCTATTCATCGGTATCAATGCCTAGGGGGCAAGTAGATCAAAGTCAAAGCCAACGCAGCTTATTGCATCAAATATCGCAATTCTCAACAATAATACAAGTATTATTATAAGTAGGTATGTGGGTATAAAGTGCAAAAATAAAATTTCGATCGACAGGTACCCCTGAAGCTTGTGTGTGAATATCTACGTATAAATGTAGAAAAATCATCGTATGTGTTCCCTTCTGCTTCCTACTGAGACAGACAAAATCCTTGAAAACACTACAAAATAATAATTATCACATAATGAACTGGAAGCTACACATTGAACCTTTAGTGTTTTGAAGCTATTGCGAGAGGAGAGAATCACTTAAGGTACTTCAACCAGACTTGATATGCGTCGACAAATTGTTCATATAAGGACTGGCTTCCCGTTCGCCCATTCACCCGATGACATATATGTTTTTTGGTGCTTCCACTATTCTCAGTGCTGCTGGTGCTGCCGCCGCTGCCGCTGCTGCTGCCAAAGAAGTCTTCGTTGCTTCTCTTAACGGGAGGAACACAAAATACAGTGTATATACGTAGGTACCTATCCGTATTTACCTGCTTTAAAACCGTGGGCTTGTCTGGTCGACTAAAACAGGATGGGGTTACATAAATGATGCGACGTGAAAATGAGAAGATCGGAAGATATGTGAATGGATGATAAAAGCAGAAGCGCCTAAAAACATGCATACTTAAGTATAACCATTACATCTTACTTACTGTGTTGAAGTATTTTCTGAAAGTCATCGAGTTATTAAATAAAGAGGCAAAGGCACCACCAGAATTCCGAATATTGTGCAATCAAGAGTTATTAAAGTAAAGACTGGTGGAACAGTCAGAATGCCATGCTATGCCATGCCATGTGATGATGATGGCTGAAATGATGACGCAGCATCAGTTAACTGGCATTATGTGCGCAAAATATCTCACAAAAGTTGAAGTAGACGCGTAAGAATAACGAGGAGTTGTCAATTTTATTGTGTTCCTTCGTTTTGTTGTGTCTTCTCTGTTTCATTGAAAATGACGAACGAGATCCATCCACCTATATATGTACATTTAAGCGCGTCCAATACATGTACATATGGAAATATGTACGACTGATGTTCTCATCGCAGTTTTTGTAGTTATTCATGTTTGTCTTTGAGTTTTTGATAAAACAAAACATTGTTTAAATACATTTTTTCGCGGCGGCATAATGTTAAATTTGCATCGCAATTATTTTAATTTTGTAGATGCATACTTTTATAATAACTATAATATATAGCTAATTTTTTTTTATTTTATACCTTTAAAAGTACTAATTAAAAATGATTTTGGTGTGATTTATTAAGCTTGTATATGACAAGCCTATTGTTAACGATTTGAAAATAAATGGAATACCTGAATATGGTGGGTACGGTAATGGTCGTTGGCCATTTAACCTTCTTTCATATACATATACATATGTATACTCTTTTCTACTTCATAGTTAATATAAATGGATTTTACAGTTTTCGGTTTTGATACATTTACTTTTCGATAAATATCATTTTTAATTGAATACGTAGGTACGTACTTTTAGAAACTAACCAAATTAAGTAAATAAAGTCATAGTGCAAGTTCATTAAGTTTAGTTGTGAGCCTTTCAAATTCAATTTCGTCTATTTTATAAGGAAAATAAAAAAAGTGTTTGAAATAAGCTTCAAGTTACCACTAGTTGGTTCAAATAACAAACCTTTGTACTCATTCAAAATTTTCAATTTCAGTTTTTACTGGAGGACTTCTTATTTTAGTTTTTTTTACCTCTTCTTTGGGTGGTTGTCCCGACCAAAGCGACCAGATGAGTCGATATAAATAATATGTGTGTAATATATAAGGTTTCACTTTTCTGCTGTCAGAACAGTTTTATCATTCCATTTCAAAAATTGTTTGCTTTATTTTTATATTAAGAACAATTTCTGCTTAACTCAAACCAAACGCAAGATTCACACGCACGTTACTCGCACAAACACCAAAACGTTTGGCATTTCTCGCATGTCACTTATAAATTCAAATATTTCCATAATTAATTAAGTTAGGTATTGGTTGAGCTTACAAATACAATCAAAATAATATCTTAGAAGATTTTCGGCACTCAGAAGCCCTATGTCCAAGCAGATATACTTTATAGGATAGGTTTAACACAAAATTTGCTTTTATCCTGAAGACAATTGAAATCCCGTGTATAGTACAACATGGCTATAGCTATTTGAGTTAAAACACGTCGACTAAATTGGCTCGGCCACATCGAATGAATACACTACTATGCTCCAGCCAAGAGTATGTACGAATGTCAGCCCCCAAATTCGAGACAACAAGAAAGAAGGCTGCTGTCAACAGGTCGGGAAGTAAAGAGATCCCGAGATTATAGCAAAGGGCAGAAAAGTTGTAAAAGAAGCACTAAGAATTGAAGTTGAGAGATTTAAACAAAATCAATATAATAACTCAGATTTAATTGTTCAAGAAGAATAAGAAATGGTGAATGGTCATTTATTTAAAAGCTTGCCGAATTTGCAATCCAATGAAAATGAGCACTTAGATGAAATGGACTGGAATGAGTATTAATTTCATTTCTGTTAAGTTCGAAGAAATTTTAGAGTTCAATTCAATTTTCGACCGCCAATTCGAATGACCGTATGCTATATTTGCATGTTACTGATAAACAAAGCTTAATGATGACTTGCTCTGTTAGTTCTCACTTTATATGTGTGTTTAAAAATCTTTTAGTTAAATCGCTATTTCATCCAAATCCCGGTACTCTTTTTGTCCATATTAGCATTCCTATTGAATAAGTTTGCTTCTGCCATTGATTTTGTTTGTTTCATTTATCTTCCATTCTCCGGTTTTCGTTAACCGTAATAACTTCACAGTCGCCTTATACGATAATTGTCATATTTTGGTAAACAAGACCGATGTAGTCTTTAGTGGCTTAAGAATTTCAATAACCAGCCACATCGACAACTTTATCGCGGTCACCCAATTACTTGCAATTGCATTTATTTGTTCATCTTTCAACTATCAACTTATTTTATTCTTTATGTTATACAATGCAAAACCATCATATTGTTATACTCCAAACATCCTTCGCCTTCTATTAAATAATTTGTATACCTTCTCGTAATAAGAATAGAATAATATGTCAATTTCCCTTGTCTTACACTGTCAACGGCTATGTAGGTACTGCTCTCAGCTTGTTCGTCAATGAACGTTGTTTATCTGAATTCGTAAATTGTAAGAATGCACATATGCACTTCATAAATGTGTGAACGCCATCGACTGAAAAACAAAAAAAGACAGAGCATTTACTTAAGCTTGGCTAAACTACTGTCGGAAGCAAGCAAGTGACCTAAATTGCTGTCAACTGTAAAATTACTGTAATTATTAAGCCGTTTTCAACAGCAGAAACTCTCTACATTCGGTGACTTAAAAACCAAATGAAAAAACTGGAAACAGAAATACCAATTTGAAAGTAACAAATGATCAACATTCGTATTTATGTACAGTCGGAGAGAAAAAGCCCCTCGCACCGCCTCAAAGAAGCGATAAGCGGGCTCCTTTTAATCGTTTAATATATCGAATATTAGATCCGACGTACCATTTGAAAGTTAGGCTTTTTTCACACACGACGGTTTCATCCGTACTTTTTTTTTGTACGGACGTAACTTGACGGTTTTTCCCTTGAATCTTCTACGTTTGGTTATATACTATTTTTTACCTCAGTTGGCTTTCAACATGTATCGAGAGCGCATCAGTGCCATGTGTTTTTAGTATCGTCAGATACAAAATGCATTTTTGTCTTTATTTTGTAATTCATTGAAGTCTCATTTTAATTCAATGCAAACCTTTTTCTACGGCTTTCTTGTACCCTTCCCATCTTTAAAAATGTCTAGCTTCAACAAGAGAAATAAATAATTCCGTGTTAATATCAGTCACATTGGCGTGCAAAACAAATTAATATATTAAATGATATAATTAATAATGAAATCGAATAAAAATCGTCTTTTGTGAAAGCGTGCGCGAGTGGTCACATGACCACTGAGAAGACGGTGACGGCACGGTCCCCGTGAATTACAGACCGAACGGGAAAAAATCGTCTCCGTCCAGTGTAAAAGCTTTAGTTACTTTTATTAGTTTATCATCAACGGCTTACGGATAAGAGACTATTCGCAATATCATACATATACAGCAGTTTTGCCATAAAGATATTTTTTAGATCTTGAAATCCTGCGTGTTGATACTTAATTTGATATAAATTGTGGAAGAATACACATGTTAAGAACGTACACGACAGACGTTTGAACAGCTTTAATTGTTTAGCTTATGGGGCTGTAGGTTAATACAAAAAAATACTTTTTGATTTTGGTTGTACTAGACGAGTCCAATCCAGTTTTATTTGGAAAAAAATATTATTCAAATTCATTTCACCGCTTTCTAACTTTTTCGAATACATTAGTAGGTATATTAAAGATAATGTTATTGCGACGTTACCAAATTCGAGGTTAAACTGAGTATGAGTGATGATATTACGACTATAGAGAAATCCAAAAAAGAGGGTCAGCCAATGCTGTCCGTCGGGCTGTCTGTCTGAGAATCGTATGGCAATACGATTCTACGGATTTGCTTCTAAGTTCGTATATAAAGCTTTTGGGGTAACATCCCGCGGCATTTTTTCCTGTTTTGCTTTATCTTTTTAAACAACGGTACCTGCCATATATTTCTTTTTTTTTATAAAAATCACTTATAACTGATTTTCTAACGTATCCCATGTGCAAAAGTATATCGAAATCGTTTAGAGTGTTTTTGAGAAAATCTAATTTTTATAAACTAAAAAGTGATTTAAATATCATCATTTTGACCCTGGACACATGCACAGAATATAGTGATAAAAGAATGAACAAATAAATTTGTAATAAAATTCCTTGCCTCTCACTAAATATTAATCGTAAGCGGCTAAACAGGCACTTAGTCCAATTTTGTTACTTAATAAGATAATTAACATACATGACATACCTATTAAAACCGTTTTCTTTTCCTGTTATACGCACGTATTATTGGTTAGTGGGAAAACAGAGAAAATAACATGGCGGAATCTGGGATATCTTCAAATGGTTTCTACCGTCCTGTATGCCACATATAATTATTGATTCATGGTCCAATCTTACCTTATATATGCATCTATATATATAGAAAACAAAACAAATCTACCTACATACATACATACATAACAAAATGGAAAGGCTACATCTAATTTGATCGGGGAATATTTTAATTTGTAACACATTTTTTTGATTTCCAACAAAATGACCGAAATATGTATATTATTCTAGTAAAAAAGGTGGACATGGCAAACAACTTTGTTTAGATGAAAAAGGCATTGGTTACATATTTTGTTAGACAGGTACCTGTTATATTTTGTTTTAAGGAAAACGTCCGACGGAAAGTCGGGCGTTCATTCGATCAGCATTCTCCATAATAAAAATTTAATCACAAATAAACTTTTAGGATCTACGACCCATTGTTTATGTGTTTATACCCTTTCCTAAGGGTATATTAATTTTGACACATAGTTTGTAACACCCCTTAATATTCGCCGTAGACCCATAAAAGTATATATATTTATGATCAGGACCAAATCCTAAGACTATCTAGCAATGTCCGTCCGTCCGTCCGTCCGTCCGTCCGTCCGTCCGTCCGTCCGTCCGTACGCAATTTTTAGGCCTTTAAAATTAAGCTAGGAAGCTGAAATTTGGACCACATATTCCCTAGGGCTCCGAAATGGTTAAGTGTAAAATTTTTTTGAATACGCCCACTGCCACGCCCACAATTTAGAAAAAACCGTTTTAGAGCTAAAGTTAGAGAGATAGAGTATTACAACCTTCACAAGATATGTAGGCAATGCCCTCCTTTATAAGTTTGTTATATAAAGTTTTTTGCCACGCCTACTTTTTGTGGGCGTTTTTCACTAAAATGCTGTTTTCTTCGATAATTTTCATAGAAACCGAAAAAAAATGTTTAACAAGATATTTAGCCAATATTTTTTCCAATATATCGCCCATACAAAGTTTTTGGCCATGCCCACTTTTTGGGGGCGTTTTTTCAAAAAATGTTTTTTTTTTTTTCTAAATTTTATAGAATGAAATAAAATGCTATCCATCATCTTCTTAAGGTTTCTTTTGGGGCATATAGGGATAGGGATAGGGTATCATACTGTTCGCTCCAAGCGGACTGTAGCCTTTCCTTATGTTTTTTTCTAGGTACGTGTCAAAGTTAAAAGGCTTGAAGTCAGAGTAAAGAAAATATTTGCTCTGGGTTTGAATTTCGATCGATTCGATAACAACCCGTAGGTCGTAGCCCCTAGGTTGTGTTATTTTGAGAGCAAATTGACAGACACAGTGCTGAGAGCAAATCGCGGATATGTAATGTACATTTCAATTTGCTAGAACTTATAAAATGTTCTCCCATTACAAGTCTTTTAAAATAGGGGCCGCCAAATAACTTTTTTTTTTTGAAAATGCTATAAAAAAAAAATACTGAATATTTTCTCAAATTTCTAAAGTACAATCCTTCCGGTTAATAATGGAAAATAATTTCATTCAAATGGCTGCCTCGGCTGGCCATGCAGTAGCCTACACGATCGGTCCAATTTTTAAGCACATTATCGATTGTGTGCAGCTGTATTTCACCAATGGCTTCACGAATATTGCCTCTGGCATGTCGCCTTAACACATATCTTTTACGGCACCTCACAAATAATAGTCCAACGGTGTTTAATCGCAGATCCGCATTGGCCAAACGACATCAGCTCTGCCGCTGATAATGCGATCTTCAAAAACAGGGCGCAAAACATCGAGTGTAGCTTCGGCTGTGTAGCACGTAGCGCCGTCCTGTTGAAACCAAATGTTGCCAATATCCTCCTCTTAAATTTTTGTGGCCCGATAACGATCGCCATTGACTGTAACGGCCACTCCTTGCTCATTTTCGAAGAAAAATGGCTCAATTATGCCTCTGGACCAAAATCCGCATCAAACAGTGACGACTCGTTTTGGCTATATCGACTTTGCAATGTATGCGTGCGGGTTTTCTGTGCCCCAAATGCGACAATTTTGCTTGTTTACATACCCGCCAAGATCAAAATGAGCTTCATCGCAATATTTCCCAGCGTTGTTCAAGCATATGCACAACCATATTCGTTCAGCGGAAGGATAAAACTAATTATCTTTCAAATCAGACATGAGCTAAGTGTTACCATTCGCGAAATAAGCACTAATTGAAAAAAAAAATGTTAAATGGCGGACCCTATAGTAGGTGAAATTTGCTGGTGAAATTTCTTTTAAAAACATCTATGTGATTTCTGGTCCCAATTTACAAGTATCTATCTGTAAAAAGACTGATATGGTATATGGTGTTTCCTATTGAAGAGAAATCATAGGTATACAAACTTTACAAGTTAGAAATAATTTTTATAATGTATCTGCATGGTTGTTTGCAGAGGCCGGAAGTTGGGGGGGGGGGGGTAAATGCCTTCCCCCCTGAAAATGTATTGTGTTTATACAAACTTTAATTTTTGTGGAGGAATACATTATTATACATTAATATTAAGAAACGCTTGTCATTGCAGTACTACAGCAGTACTGCATTTAGGAATTCCGCCTTTGTATTGGCACATGAATGAGTTTGCCACCCCTGATCAAAATTCTGCATACGCCCTTGTGTATCTGCACGAAAAATCTGCGGCATGTTGCCAAATAGAATAGAATCTGTTTGTTAAGCGTAGACCCCGCCAAGAGTTCACCCCGCTCAAGCTCTCGTGTGAGTGGCACCTGCTGTCGAAGATCAAGCAATATTTTACGTGTTGTTACCCGAAATACTTATATGCTGACATGTACCTACAGCGTAGCTATCGGTTTTCGCAGTTCCTTTGTGTTCTAAGGTACACACCAAGCAAGGGGTAATTGGTATCTACCTACCATTTTGCGCCATTGAAAGGGTTGCGCCCATATATGGTCGTACCTTATTTTTATTATTTAATGTCCCTTAAGGTGTGTTCTTAATAATACCTACCTAAGTATTTATATTAATATCTAAAAAAAAAACAATACATCTTTCAAGAATTAGTGCACTACGCGATTTCCATGGAGGTAAACATACAATATATTAAGAGCTGCCCCATAGAACATGAAGCGGTCTGCTAAAAGATTTAAATGTCATTTAGGTACCTACTTACATTTCAACATGTAAAAAGATCCGACTTTGATTCTTAAGTAAAGTCAATATGTACCCATCTAACAAGATCGAATATAATAATATATGAGAACTCTCCTATTCTCAGGTAACATGCCTATACCAATTTGGAAAAAAAACACTTCATAAACTAGAATTGAACTTCATAATTTGGAGCCTCGGTGGGGTGAACCCTCAACTATTTCTATAACTTGAAACATTATCTTTTGTTTTTGTTTCTCAGGCATATTAACGATGTTTGTAAATAAATTCAAAGTCGTTTCAAGTGCTCACAAGTTGGCTTCCACCTTTCCCAGAGTAATGTGTAGCTACAAATGTAGAAGCAAACAAAGAAAAGCAATCGAAACAGAGAAGAAAAAATAATCAATAACTACTTTTCAATTCAATTGTAGGTACAGCGCGGTACATTTCAATCTCGACGAAACGCAGAAAAAAACGCTTTCAAATTATCATCCAATTTAATGTTGCATGTTGCATGAGTATCAAAGAACATCTCAAAAACATGTCGGTGTGTACACAGTAATCGTGTTTCTTTGCTTCCGTTTATCCCACATCGGTGCACACAGCACACCGCACACGGCCGATTGAGAGAAGACAGTTCAACATGAATGTACGAGTAATTCAGCAACACTTCAACACCAGCCGATTACTTTTCCATCGTCGTAAATGTCAATGATCAATCAAAATATCCAACACAACCAATTTCCCTCTTTGTGCGTCGCGTCGAGTATTTGCTCTTGTTCAGGAGCTTCTAACTATGTATACATACATACATTATATACCTACCAATATAACAAAAGTCTATGTTTTCTTAACTGCCGTTTAATATACATCGATACAATCATACACGAACGTTGAACCGGCCAGGAGCAGGGGAGAAAAATTTGAAAATTAAGGTTAAGAAAACATTGAGCACCCTATTGTTCAGCCAGACAGGCCATCGTTGTCGATTCAATGGAGATAAATTCTCCTTGGGGTATTAAGGGTTTTGTGAATTTTCTGAATTTTCCATCAGGTTCTCATACTCCTCATAAGAATGATGATGATGGGCGATGTGATACCAAATGAAGGAGAAAGAACAATCAGGAAAGCAAGAGGGTTGAATTTGCATTCGAATGTCAACACGGTCGTTAGAGAAAAAAAAGGTACGCAGGATAAATTGATTTGCCTACGTTAGTTTAAATTCATTAGGATTTACATTCAAATATTTGCCTTGCGATTATTTAGCCTGAAAAGCATTAACAGTGTAACAGAATGAAATGAAGTGAGTGTTGTGTTATGTATATAGTGGTAGGGGTTTTAGGAATACATAATATTCACGGTACGTATCTGTGAATATTTTGATTTACTGAATGAGGTATTGGTTGGTAGAGCTAGGATAAGATACTGGTTAAAGTCATCATAAAGAAGAAATGTACACACATAATGTATGTAACTACCTATGTATAAATATGGGTTGATTTTTAAATAAAAGCCCTCACAAAACACATATATGTACCTAATGTTGTAATTATTCAGTTCATACATGAAAACAGGTAGGTAATTCAAATTTAAAATAAATATACTACATGCATTCATGCCTGGGCACCTAGTAGGTACCTAAACCTATTCCTTGTTGGATAGAATGTAAATAAAACTTTGTTTAAATGTTAAATAAACATGTTTACTACTTTATAAGCGTGTACTTATTGGGACTAGAAGTCTCAAAAAACAAAAAACAAATAATTTAGAAAAATCATGACACTCTAAATTTGGTTAACCATTTTGTAGGACATTTTCTGAAAATCTAAATCGTTTATTGAAATCACGTGTGTGGTTTGCAGCAGCACGCATCTGATCGTAGTATTTGTTTATAAAAACGCCAGAAGGCAGGTTCACGGAGGTTCACAACTTGACCCAGCTAGTAAATGAGCCGACACGAATTCCGCACATTGGTAGTCAAACACCGGACTTGATTCTCACCTCTCATCCTGATAAATACACCATAAATGTATTAGGTATCGCATCTAAGTTCGTCAGACCATTGTGTTATTTTGGAGAACTTCTCGTAACAAAGTTAAAGAACAAACTCCAACGAGTACAGTATGGCAATACTTGGGAGCCAAATGGGAAGCATTAAACGGTTTTTAGGTGTTTTAAATAGTCGCTATGCTTAATGATAACAAACATAATAAGCTTGGTTATGAAACGCTTTATACCTAACAGGATGAAAAGTATCAACCCCAAGGTGAACGCATTGTTTAAATTGAGCTGCAAAAAGGCTATTAGGCTAAAAGAGGTGATCAGGGCCTCTTATAAGTCCCACCCAACTGATGAAAACCGAATAAAGTTCAAACGAAGCAGAGCTCTTCATACATCCCGACCCTAATTTGCAAAGACATTCCAGCTATCAGCACCTTGAAATTTCCTTACTCGGTATGTGTGTTAATGACAACCTTCGTTGGAATGACCACATATTCGATGTCGCCAAGAACGCTGCGAAATGTCTAGGCTTCCTTAAGCGATGCAAGAAATATTTCACCCCTTCTGATCTGCCAACAATTTATAAAGCGTTTATTCGCCCGCAACTTGAGTATAACGCTCATAACTGGTCCGTTGCTCCAATTATTTGGATTACTTGACAGGATTCAAAAACCTGCGGTAAAACTTATTGGCGATCGAGACATCGCGAAATCATTGGACTCCACCGCAATACTCGCCAGGCTAGGAATGCACATCAGTTAACCCTTAAGCCTATACGGACGTACAGTGAAATACAAGGATTCGTTTCTTAACCGTATGCGAATGTGAAATGCTCTACCACGCTCTGTTTTTCCCTCACATTACAGTTTACAGACATTTAAAACCAACGTGCATCGGTATCTCCTTTTTCCTAATCCTTCACTTCCCAATAATAAAAATGTGCATTACTAAAAAAATGTAAATAAGGGAAAAAATACTGTGTATCGTTTTTAAAACTATTGCCATGGTCGCGGGCCTAAGGAAAAAGAACATATCTACCCCAAACGAAATCCCTAAATCATCAATAACCCTTTATTCCTTATACATAGTTGATTTTAAAAAAGGTTACACTGTTTATTTCCGAAAATGTAGTTTGGATAACGTTTGTTCAAACAGACCATGTGCCTCCAAATGGGAAATTTTAGCTTGGTGTTAAAACAAACCCACCTACCGTACAATAGATATCATCCATCGAATCAATACCTATCTTAAAGCTTAGTCTTAGAACACGTTTAATGTCCACCTGACAGAAATTTCAAATAAACGCACATAATTTTTATTTCTATAAAATAGACAATTTTATAGTGTGTTTCGTTTTTTCATTACGCCATTTGATAGGAGCATATTTTGAAAATTATATACCCGAAGGATATTCCTATCAATTTTGCATGTTCTGCGCACGTAAGCCAGTGATTTGTACTTAAGTAAAAATATACATAATCTAGGTACTTTCCTTCTTTTCATTTCATTCGCGTTAAATATATCGCATGTATGTATCTACTACCCTAAAATTTAAATGGAAAAGGTGACCTCTAAAATTAATAACTACACATGAAAAAATTGCCCCCATTAATCTATTTGAATGTAATAGGGTTAAATGCAAACACCACGTTAACCACATTCCATTTATACCTACCTACATCTGATGGACTTTAAATCGAAAACAAAGAGCGAAAGCTTCGTTTATTCCCCTTCAAAAAAAAAAAATAATAATAATAAAAAATAGTGAACAGCAACGACAAAAGAATAAAGAGATTTCGGTATCATATTACCTTACAGCAATATCAAAACGTATTAACTCATGACATGAGCCGATTAAGAATTTTCCAAGTTTTGAATTACATTTTTGGTATCTTAAGGTATCGTAATTACATACATTTAGGTAGGTGCCAGCATATCGGATTTCGGTAGTTTAAGCTCCTTGATGATATGTTTAGTCAATTGTGTGGAAAAGTATTGGTAGATGGTCGTTCCTGATCGGTAGTTTTTCGTTCGATTAGCCTTGAAAATACTATAGGGATTCATCGGCCAAATTGAAGAGAATCGCAAAAACAAAAACAAAAAAAAATGACTGGTCAAATCTCGGATATCGATTTCTTCTTCCTAGCTTCCAAAATTAATAATGTGGCAATAAATGACAACCATACACACATCCGTTGAATAGGTATATGTCCGCAATCTCAACACAAGCTGACGGTTTGATTTTTTTAAAATGAATCTCCCCATATACCCGAATCAAATTACCTGTTATCCTACTCCCACTATCGATAATCCGCAGAAAAATTCATTAATAACATGGATAAAAAAAACCCAAAGAATTAAGAGTCGAATTCGTCTTATTTGGTTTTCTTTTTTTGCTTCTCAATGAACACAAAAAAAACCGTGCTGGAAGTCATCAAGAAGACACCTCTCGACTTAAACCCAAGTGCACATAAAAAACGGAAGAAGACATGCCATCAGATTTGTGGATACATGTACCCATATATTTCTGCTTTGTGATGACATCGACGGAAGGTTAGTAGTAGGTGTATGAGAAATTTACCAGACTGGCAACTGAGCTGAGGGTTATTAAATGATGAAGACACATACCTACTGCATGACAGAACAAGTGGACATCTATATTGATACATTGCCCATCATCTGTACACTGTAAACGATCACACAATCCGATTTCTAGGTATTTCCTGCTTCTCCAACGGAATAACTTTCATTGCGTCTTTAAAAGGCTGCCACGACTACCCGACACCCTGATTGCCGCTGCCGCTGCTGGCCGGTACCAAGGTGTAAGTGTTCATCTTATCCTGAGTAATATGTGCAGGCAGCATCTATCCATCATTTCTGTTGAAGCAAAACGATTTCATACTTCACACATAATCTTTGTTGATGGTTCGTTTCAAAGTGAGTCCGCAAACGTCCCCTTTTGGTTTTGCTTTGAAAAGTGCGCCTTGGCCCTAGGGCCAGCAGCAGGTTGGTTGGTTAATTCATGTGCCTTCTGCAGTTGATGATCATCATTAATCACTCAACATGAGACGTCAAATCAAAAGGAGGCGCGCGAGAAAAACTACACACCAGAGAACAAATTATTAATGACACCCTGGTGGTGGGGTATATAAACGGCAGAACCACCGTATAACCAATAATTACTATTAGAGTAATACTTTGCCTGCATACTGATATTAGGCGCAAATCACTTTCTCACCTAAGTGGATGCTAATATACCAATTTCTAGACAACCCCATCAGTTTAAGACGCATGAATGTATGTGCAGTATGTAGGTTCCCTCTGGAGACTGAAGAGCTTTGACGTCTCAATCCAATTTGTCAGCAGCCAGCTGAGTGTATTTTTCATTATGATGTACATTCACATTCACAGCAGCCGAACAAAGAGAATGAGATATCAAATCGTCATTAGGATCATTACGTGAATTGCGGGATACTGAACGATTTCTCACACAGTCTGGAAGTCTGATCGCTTTAAGAAAAAAGTATTTGACGAGCTCATTTGTTAAGCTGACACTGAGACATTGCATGTGTTACGAGTCATGATGATCGCGCTCCCGCGTTTATAGACACCAGCGGTGCGGTATTTCCCTGTTGAGCTGAATCAAATGCGCACGTAAAAGGGGGCGATTCTTTTGTCCTCATTTTTATACAGTATCATGTTCGCTTAGAGTCGAAGTTAAAATAAATTTAATTGATTTTTATAACTTTCATGTTTGGTGAGGCTAACCAATATCGGGGAATTTGAACTGATCAGCATGTTGCTTATTCCACGCCTTATCCTTTGTAAAACTTTAACGAACAATAAATATAATTTTGTACCGTATTTTTTTCGCAATAATTAATATCTTCAATGATATAAGATAAAATGTTTAAAAGGGATAGGTACGTCACAATCTTCTACCTGGTTGACTTTTCGAAGTACTCTGGAGATGATTCAATCATCATGATATCCTCTGTTGAAACTAAAAAAATTTGTGTGATAGGTTTCTTTAAATTTTGCATAGCATCTTCTCTGCATTTAAACATTTTACGCCAGACGCACCTCGGGGTCCAGTTTCCTACCCGAATTTGTTGTGATTAGCTCTTTGCAAACATGCAGACGATTTAATTTCATACAGATTTATTCTCCATTTGTTTTTGTCCAATTACTAACCGTTTTAGGCGCCTTTTGTAATTTGTTTGCTGCTTTATCGCCAATAGTCTCTACCAATACAATGTTTCCAACAAACAGTCTTTTCAGATAAATAAGGATCTGAAACAAATGCACATTTGGTGCTGCAAATTGTATTTTACTAAGTCGCAGTTAATTTCGATATCTAGAAACATTGATTTGAAGTCGAACGTTTTACCTGATGAATGGCTATTGAACTGAATTCCGCTGAGAGTGTCATAAGTCTGGGTCACCGCAATGTGGTAGATTTACCACTATAACTTAATATTTGTCAAATCTACCAGTGTGCTCGAAAATTCTACCACCATTACGGTGCTTCTCAGTGATTTGAATAAACATTTGTGAATTTAGGACAATATTGAAAATTTCGCAGAATCAGGGAGGAGCGTTAAAAGTTTTTTGGTCTACCTTCTCATCCATAAATTTAAAAGTAGCAAAATCTAGGTCAGTTTGTGCCTTGTGGTAACGTTATATCGAATGCTAATTGAGTTTAAAACCACTTCGCTTAATTCTGGATATTGGTTTTTTCTAAAGTTCTTTTAAGAAACTGGGTGTGCAATTTTCTACAATAATCTCTTGTCTCCAAAATACAAAAACGGCAAACGAACACACCGCAATACGTTACCCAAAAACTCCAAATACTAAATCCGTAAATCAGTCAAACAACGCCACGCTTTCTGGACAGACGGAGACCCCCTTTTTGGAATTCCTTATAGTAGTAATATCATCCCTTATTTGCTTCTCCAAAGATTAATTCTATACTTGGAGTTTTTGAAAATGTGATGATGATGAATGTGCAACAGAGCTCGTTAACGTCATTTGGTTGACCATATTCAACCATATCCAATAATAAAAATAAAAAGCAAAGAAAAAAGCCCGTAGTACAAAAATCTTAGTTGTTTTTTATATATAATTAATTGATTAATCTTTGTAAATAGATCGCTCTGTATTTATGTTAATGTTTATATAGTTTGAACTGCTTGTGCATCTGAATTTCAAAAATACCACAATTCTTTGGAGTCATTCACTCTTATTTCTGTTCTTTTCTATTACATTTTAAACTTATGCCGGAATATAATCACACCAACATGGTTTGATCGAATTTACGGATGTCGCCGTAAGCGCAAGTATCACACTTACTAAGTCTCGACGCAGGCTATTAATTGCTTTAGTGTTGCCAAATAAAACTTACTTTAAAGGAGTTTTAGATTCCTTATAAAAGAAAAAGTTAGCAGTAGTCACTTCCGCTGCAGCATTTAACGTGACTACAACCACATCCTTCGTTGCATCTGTACCAGAAACTGCGTATTCTTGCATGAAATTATAATGTATCAATCTCCACGATATATATTTAATATCTTTATCGTCAATTCTTGAATCCATTCACATTTTATAAATGTTGTAATCTTTAAACATTTGTTATTAAATGAAAAGTTCTTTTATTAAACAAACTAAACGTTTAAATTTACATACATATTATGTTTTAAATATTTACTACGTATCTATATCGTTTGATCTTATATTAAAAATTAATCATTTTATTATCATTTCAGAATGCAACACAATCAAAACAACCCAGGAATGTCTTACCAATGTCGAAGAGCAGAAGGTGCCTCATCTCCAGCTCCATCCGACACATCCGATTCAGATATATCGTTGGGAACTCATTCGCCTGTACCTAGTAGCTTACCTCTGCAACATAGCCCAGGATCAACGTCAAATGGTGGCAATGATCGAGATGATCGTGACCTGTGTATAGACGACGAAAAACCGCGAGATCTGACAAGTTCTCTCAACGCAAACGCTGGTTATCCCGCCGCAATGTCTTGCATGCAGCCATTTAAATTAGATACAACAGCTGCTAGTTTTTTCAATGCGGGCTGTTACTTGCAAAACTTTTCAAATCTTAAAGAAATATCACAGTTTCCTATTCAACCTACTGTTATCAGGCCACACCCACAGCTTCCGCAAACCATAACTCTAAATGGTAATCAAATTCATTCATACACGACGCCAAATTATGCATCTGAAAGCACACCGCCGCCTAAGATACGAGTTAGCTCGCCTGAGAAGCTTAATTCTTCGGCCAATAGTATTAATTCAAATACGATTTCTTCACTTCAAGAAATGTCCTATCACCACTCTGCGGCGCAATTTTTACACCGACCTTTCTCAACTTCGCCGCAACCCCCGCACACGGCATCCGAAGTAACATGAGATTAGCGATTTTCAATTTTTATTAATCATTTTTATTTAGCTTCTTGAGTTAGATCTAATTTAAGAAAAATACACCTAAGCAAGTAATCATACAAAATGTGATTGCGTGCAAGAGTTTGTAGGCATATCGTTAACGCTTATTGACTTTTTTTTTTTAATTTTTCGTTTTGTATTTAAAAAGACGTATCTTATTTTATATACATAGAAACTCAACGCAATTGAAATTGTAAAACTTGTATAAATATCATAACAGAGAAAAAAACTTATCAATATTACTATCCACATTTCGTTTATATTTCTAAGCCTTAAAACGGTTAAAAGCACAAATGTTCTATATTTAAGGGGACCTTATGCTTCGCCTAGTGATATATGACTACATACATACATACATAAATTTTTTGTTTTTGAGTAACATTGTGTTTGTTAATTTAAATATGTAATATGATTTTATTAAAACAGATGCGCGGTTGGTAGTATTTGTAATTTAGAAGCATTTGGTCGGATATGCTTAAACTCCTAATTATTAGAATTCATTTAAATCGTAGTCATAATCTAAAGAAGTGTATAACATAATATAAACTAATAAAAATAATTCAAATATAATTTATTTTGTATTTTGTTTCTGTTCTTTTAATTTAAATAGAATTAAACTTGGACTTTTCTTATCTACTTATATGGGCTCAGTTAATGCCATACGTAAAAATGAAGGAAGTAGAAACACAGAGTAATTTGTTTCATTTTTGTAAATTGACAGAGATTAAAATCAAAGAAAATCATGGACACAGTTTTTCTTGTGTGAAAATAAATAAATTCTTTGTTCATTTCATTTCATGAACTAAATATTGTTATTATGTAACCCACAATTGGTCAGTAACTATTGGATTACTCTAAAGCCCGATAAAATTCTTAGTAATTCACATTTCCAAGAAAAATGTTAATATGAATCTATTGCCGGACCTATATCTAAATAATAAAAAAATTGAAGCTGTAGAATCAGTCACCAGTCATGGTTTTACAATAAATCAAAATTTGTCTGGTTTTAATCATACAAACATGGTCATTGGACGTATTTGCCAAATTTGTCTACGCAAATTGTGGCTTAGGGCTTATTACTCCACAGAAAATGCGACGAAAGCTAATTAAAACATTAGTCTTGCCTCTTATAACCTTTGCTAAGGTTGTCTACACTGAGAGAAAATCCACGACCCGAATTTAAGTCCTTTTAAGATTAACATTAGAAAACACACATCATTAACACAAAATTCTTACATTAATATTGATTTTCCTTACTTCAATCAAAAACATTTCAATTTAAAACGTGCGAAGTTAAAGTAACCAAACGAGACTGCTTATGTATCGCTGACATTCTCTACAGTCTGCATATTTGATAAAAGCGATAAGCAATAAAATGCTGTTAAAGAAGCGTTCCGTGGAAAATGGGGATATTAATTAAAATATATTTGAATAATATTTGGTAAAAGTCATGTGCGTTACGTAAGAGTGATCTACTTTGTATGAACAATTTGGATTTTTTAAAAGAGTGGCCACAATTGTTTGTTTCCAAGGCCAGTGATCTAGTATCCTTCTCGTAATAGGGCATTTATATTAAAACTTTTTCTATATGAACATTTTTATATTTCAAGGTTTAATATTTGATTTTAATATGGACTGGAAATCGGATGAATTTATAATAAAACAAAAAGGTATTTTTATTTCTTAGCTAATATTAAATACTGAGAGTATTTTCTTATTTCATCTGCTTATTTTTAATGACTCAAGAAACTACGTTTTAACTACTTTGTTGAACTGCGTAATTAAACCAATCGCAAGAATCAAGTTTCTGATCAAAAAATACTTCCAAAAAGTATCACCACTAGGTGCCTAAGAAAGGTTTTTCTTCATCTCCCCTCATTTAACAACTTTCAGAAAAAGGTAACTAAATTACATTGGCATAGAAACCATTTATTGGCATTGGGCTAACTCCACTAAATTTGAGTGATTTTTATGTGTTTTTTGACTTTGTATTATATAAAACAAATTCATTTATATGAATGAAATTATTTATTAAATAAATGCGTTTTTTTTAAACATTTATATAGCAAGCCCACTTATAACACTAGAAATAGAATAAAGTAAATAGATCTATAATTATTAACTTAATAATGTCAGATTAATTAATCATATATAATATAAGAATAACTAGTGTATTAATAGTTAAATTTAGCACAGCGTTCTTAATTCAATAACAAAGCGCTTTGAGAATAAAATACAATCCTTATAAATAAGGACTAGAAATGTTCTTAATTCAATTTCAATTCCTAAAAGTAGGAACAGTTTGTTACTGGTTTCCGACTGATGTGCTTGATTTAAGCCCAGATCGGATAGCGATGAATATGAGTTGAACATTGATTAATTAAAGCGTGTTTCTACTTACCACTGCGTGAATTTCGTAAGTTTCTTTCAATGATGCAGTGTGTTACATTAACGGCATTCACAGATACAACCATATCTCTGTTTATGCTAGGGATTTGCTTTATTGCACTCTGTAGAAAAATATCAATGTCAGGAACTTTATTTTCTTGCAAAAAATTATTAAAAAATAAAATAAAATGCACGACTGCGTCATACGAAACGTTCTCGGTACATGAAATGCGTTTTTGAATCGCAAAATGAATCGAAAATGAATGGTGACATATTTATTTAAATCACTTTTTAGGTTTTCAAAAAATAGATTTTCTCAAAAACGGTACCTACGATTTTGATGTAATATAAATTTATAAATTTGCATATCATCTGCGTATATTAAAATATTGCTGGTTTTTATACATGCTTTAATGTCATTTATAGCAAGTATGGACAAGCTAGGGCTTAAGTGACTTCCCTGAGGTACTCCAGACTGAGCAGAAAGCGAACCTCTAAATTTTACACGATTATCCCTACCCATAAGGTATGAAGTAATAAATTTTATAAAACCAGGTGGGAAACCATACGCCCTGAGTTTAAATCTGACTATCTCATGGTCAGTGTGTATGCAGTAGACTTCATTATTATTTTCTAAGGACAAATTAACAAATTTGTAACAGTGGACCTGGTTCTTACAAATCCATGTTGCTCGTTACAAATGACATTATGACATAGAAATATTAATTTTTCGCAGACTATTTGCTGCTTGGGAATACACAAAAGCTTAGAAATTGGTCTGTTATTCGTGATATCACCACTTTCACCCTTTTTAAATACAGGCGTGATAAAGGCACATTTTTATCGTCGATAGAGAGAGGAGAGTCACTGAATGATCTACTAAAATAGTCAGCAAACATTTTGCTAACAGCAAAGGAATCAGAAGTTTTACTATTACACTAACTGAAAAACAACACTGTACCTGAAATGTGCGGACACTCTCCACTCCAGGTGCTACTCGAAAACTTGAGTCTTTTCTCTCGCGGAACAAGCCCGACATAATTGCGATTCAGGCGATACGATGGATAGGATCAGAAGAAGACATTCGATGTTGGACGCCCTAGCACACCTGGAGAAACCAGAGACTAAAAAGAGCGCCTGAGTGAGAGACACTCCATTGTACATTTACCTAGCACAGACAGTAACAACCAATAGTTTCAGTATCGCGACGTCATCCAAGAGGTAGCCGAAACCATCTTAGGTTAAAAACCCTCCCAGAGCTAAGAGAAGAGATGAGAAAAATACACTGCGTAGAAGGAAAAGAGAGTACGCAGTCTCCCAGCTGAAGGAGATCTTAGCGCCTCGCGATCGAAACAACATCCGGAGGTTTTATAAGAAAGCCAAGCAACTGGCTTCTGGCTTCAAGATCGAATCGCAGACTCTTTGAAACAGCCAAGGAAACAAAGTCACCGACGCACAGGTATTAGATGCCAACTCAAACTTCCAATGTCCAGTTTTTTTTAAAGTTTATCGCTGAATAGTCTTCTGTAGAAACCGGCAATACATCCTCGACCAATTATCTAAAGAAGAAATACGAGTAAAATCTCTCAAAATGAAGAATATTTTCCTTAGTCGTTACTTTGTTTTCCCTTACTGCATAGTTGCCACCTCAGAACAAAACCAAAACAATTTGGTAAACGTTATTCTTCGTTTTATTTTTGAAGATGACGTTTTCAGATTTGATAGCAGAGCCGAGGTAGACAAGTTTTACTGTTCTGCCATATGCGGTCTTGAAATCCATAAAAAGGAGCTGAGTATCGATTTGAGCTTCTTTTGGATCTGACGGTAGTGTGAATATTTGATCAATTGGGGATCAATTGGGTCGGGTAGACAAAATTCAACAAACCTAAAGCATTCACAAAGAAACCTGTCTATGCAAAATAGCTTGCCTATGTAACATCGTATATGATTTATAAGAAAACCTTTAAAATAGTGTCAGAAAAGGATGTATATAAAAAATACAAAAATGCAAAACAGAGGGCCAAATTGCCCCATAGAGCACTTTTTGGCAACGCTGTCGGACACATCGATCGAATGGACAATAATACTCCACCTAAGGGGATCTTCGAATCCCAGCATCCTGGTTCGAAACGACAAGGAGATATTGTTATGTTGTGTGATGTAATTTAGTGAAATTTGTGTTTATTCATGGGGTGCCTTAAGGTATCCATCTCAGTCATCTGGGGTGCAGATATGGGTGCAAATATTTTGTTTTATGCAAAGGACCTTAAGCTTCTTTTCAATGTGACCAACACACTCGAGGCTGCAGTGCTTGCACTCTCTGGTTAACTGGAGTAATAAGAACGGCATGATGCTAAATGTGGAAAAATTCAATATTATTTCCTTCGAAAGAAACAAAAGAGAAATAAAATTTGACTAAACTTTACATTGACGGACAAAAATTAGTTCGAAAATTTGTATTACAAGAGTTGGAAATACTTGACTAGAAACTTAAAAGTAAGTTTCACCACATTAATTAAGCAAAGATCAGGTTCAAAACCTAAAACGATTTAGAAATATCCGCCCGTCCGTCCGTCCTTCCGTCCGTATCAACAATTAAGGCCTTTTAATTTAAGCTAGAAAGCTGAAATTTGAAACATATAATCTCTAGGATCTCGAAATCGAAAATTTTTGATATTTTTTCAATACGCCCACGCTGAAAAGCTGTAGTTGAAGAGATAAAGGGTTGTAACCTTCACAAGATATGTAGATACTGTACTTTTTCACAAGTTTGCAATATAAGGTTTTCCAACAAGCTGTAGATGAAGAGATAAAGGATTAGAACCTTAACAAGATATATAGTTGTTTGGCACGCCTACATTTTGTTATCGTTTTTTAAAGAAAAAAAAACTGTTTTCTTTGCAAATTTCTATAAAAAAGGGAAGATAAGGTAACAGGTATTTAGCCTATATTTTTTTTACTATAGTGTCATCATACAAAGTTTTTGACCGCGCCCACACTATTTTTTTTTGTCAATAAATTTCATAGAATGAAATAAAATGTTATCCAACATGATGGAACGCTTTTGTTATAAGATATGGTATCATAGTGTTCGTCCCAAGCGGAATGTAGCCTTTGCTTAGGTTTTCTTATTAATAAGAAATTTTAACTTGTGAGTAAACTCTTATTCCATTGTTTTGTTAGCTCGTGAGTTAGAGGTGAGGTAAGGGGTTTTTATTAATAGTACTGGAAAAGTTTGTGATGCTCAGTTTCGTCAAATTCAAAGCAAAAGAATTTGACGTCCTTATATCACAAAAGCGATACACTGTTCATTTGGATTTTCCTTCTTAAAATACCTATTTCCTGTTAAAATACCGTGCTTTGTATTATTTTCCCATTCGTTTGTTACTGACTCAGCTTGGCCATAACAAGTGCATCATGTTTACACATGCTATTGCTGGGTAGTGCTAGCATTTGGCGAATAACGGGCCGTTTGGTGTCGATTTTTTTTGTTGGTGGACTTTAATAAGTTACTGTATGGGCATACGGTAGCGCCGGAGTTTGTGTTTTTATGTTTGTTCTTTGTAATGTGTAGTCAATTTAGATTTGATGTGAACAACATTCGTGGGCTGAAATCTAATTTGTTTTCCTTGTACGCCCATGTTTCCCACAGTAAACCAGCTGTTCTGGCACTTAGTGAAACACAGGTTGACATTGATTCCTATTTAAAGGAGTTTAGCCTACCTGGATATAACTTGGTGCCATTATTCTTTCCACATCGCGGTCGCGTTGGCAGTCAAACTGCCTCACCCCCACCCCAATAAATACACCATAAATATATTATCGCCTCTAGGTTCATCAGACCATTGTATCATATCGGCGAATTTCTCGTACAGTTAAAGAACAAGCTCATAAAAGAACTGTATGGCAATACGAGAAAGCCATTTGCGAAGCTTTAAACGGTTTCTTTAGGAGTTTTAACTGATTGTTGTGCTTCCTCGACAATGACGTGGATGCCGCTACCGATATGATCACAAATATAATTTACCTGGGTATGAAACGCTTTATCCCATCCAGGATAAAGAGTATCAAAACTAAGGAAAACGCGTGGTGTGACTTGAGCTGTAAAAAAAGCTATCAGGGCTAAAGAGTTAAGTTTTCGGTCATTTAAGGCCAACCCAACTGAGGAAAGCCGAAAGAAGTTCAAACGAGCCAGAAATGAAAAATACTACAAAGTCCCTCCGGTAGTAAAAACTTTCGGTCGTTTGTTAAGAATATTAAGAATTCTGCCTCAACATCTATACCGACCCTCATTTGCAATGACACTCCAGCTGTCAGCTCTTTGGATAAAGCGAATCTTCCTCCCCCTCCTCCTACCGACCAATTCCACTTACGTCCCTTCTTTCCAAGGTCATGGAAACGCTAATAAATCGTCAGCTCATGAAATATCTGGAATCCCGAAAACTTCTTAGTGACCGGTTATCTATTCACCATGGTGGTTGAAAGTAAGGTCGTTGCACTTGATTTTGCAAAGGCATTTGACAGAGTTTGGCATCAATCTCTTTTTATTAGAATAGAATAGATTAGAAATTACCAATTCAATTCAAGTTGTTTTTAATGGTTTCAGGTCTGCAACCCACCCAAGGCTCCGTTTTGTCTCCGACTCTCTTTCTAATTTTCATCAAGGATCTCCTCTCTGTCACCTCTAATCCAATCCATACCTTCGCTGATGACAGTACCCCTAGCTTCGCATATTCGTTTTGGGATTCAAGACCCTCATCTACGAGCGTGCAGCTGGAACGGCAACGTATGTTAAGCTCATTAATTCTGACCTTGACGCTCCAAAACACAATGCTGTCTACTGTCCCTTAAGCGAAACCGCCATACTCTGCCATTATCCATGAATGGCACTTGCATCGTTGAAACTAAGCGACTTTCCGTTCTCGGTATGTGTGTTAATTATAGCCTTCGTTAGATTGACCACATATTTGACGTCGCCAAGAACGCTGCGAAATGTCTAGCGATGTTAGAAATATTTCACCTCTTCTGATCTGACTACAATTTATAAGGCGGCCCAAATTTGAGTATAATGCTCATATCTGGTCCGGTGCTCCAATTACATATTTGGAGCTACTTGACGGGATTCAAAAACTGGCGATAAAACTTATTGGCGATCGAGACATCGCGAAATCACTTGACTTAGTCATCGTCGTAATGTCTCCTGCCTGTCATTTTTTTATCGCTATTTCCACAGCAAGTGCTCAAACGAAATAGCCAGTTGCATTCCACCCCTTGAACAATTCAATCGCACTACCCGCTATGCCAGAAATGCTCATCAGTTCACCCTTAAGCCAATATACGGACGCACAGTGAAATATAAAGATTCGTTCATCAGCCGTTCTACACGTATGTGGTCCGATTTTCCTGCACATTACAGTTTACAGACATTTGAAACCAATGTGCACCGGCATCTCCTTCGTTCCTCTAATCCCTAAATTTCCTGAATGCCCGCACTGTGTTTATTCATAATAAGGATACAAAAAATCCTTTTAGTGCGTGTGAATTATAAAAAAGTTTGATAGGATGGATAGGAAAGAGTTAATATCTTTAATAAAAAGATCATTAATATTTTAAGTCTTTTTTTAAAGTGGGGCTAATTAGCACTGCGAAAATGTTCGTGTCTTAGGAAAACTAAGTTTTTAAAGAAGAGTAAAATTTTTCTCGAATGATGAAAGAAGTATAGCCGAAAGTTTTCTTAAATGAGAACCTATTCCTACGTCCTTATTTTATGTTTTAAATTATTTTTATTTTAAGTTATAAATAGTTATTATTAGTTACGTTGACTTTATTTGACAAATAAAACATAATTTCAAATGGTCATTTTTATATAAGTTTGGTTTTTAAGCCTTTGATTTTGAACAAAACACATGAATTTAAAATTGGGTTCAATCGAGAGAACACGTATTGCAATTCTGAAAAATGTCATCCGAAAGACAAATTTTGTCCTTTTCAAGCATTTTTGGCTATATGTCCTCAATAACACGAATAATATTAGCTGAGATGATTGCTTTGTTTCCTGTATTGTTGACCATAACACGCTGATTAGCCTTATTTCTTTAAAAATGGCCTGATGACTTCACCACAGACTACACCAAACAGTGCATTTTCATGTGAGCCTCATCTCTGAACACTACTTTTTCGGTAAAAAAAACAAAATTTCGACGCAAACTCTAAAACTCTATCTATTAAATAGAAATAAAACCGACAGTTTTCCATCTGCCAATTGTTTTGACAGTTAAAAACAGTAAAATAAATAAATAAAGTTTCTCCAACCATAGCGCATGTGAAGATTTATGTTTGGATAAAAGGGAAAGGGAATTTTTTGAAATTGTTCTCATTACAGTAGGGAAACGAATAAAAATATCACGCTTTCGTCCAGGACATCTTTTGCATACACGTGGATGATCCATGGGATGTAATTGATGATGAAATTGTCTTTTAAATTGTGGACTCATTTTCCGAATTTAACTTACATAAAACCAATTCTATATGAATTTTATAATATTATTTTCAACTTTATTTTGTCATCAAACCAATGGAAATAAGAAAATGCATTTTATATTAAATTTTACCTATACATTGTTCTTAATTAATGCAAAGCACTTATATTTTGTACAAACGTACCTACGTATTTACGAGTAAGTGCCGTAGAATACAAGGTACTACGTCTAAGTGTTTTGTGATACAAACACAACCAAGTATAGCCCAAATGAAGAGGCATTAGCATTAGCAGAAATATTCGGGTACCTACTAGAAGTCCGAAATTGCCCACATCGAAGTGCGTGTAGGAGTAAGTATCTTCGATTTTGCGTTATGGGTACACTTCCATCCCCATCTTTTTCTACATAAGTTGATATTTTATTTCTCATAATGCCTCTCAATGATTGTTTTTATTTTAATGTTCGTAGGTATTTGAAACTTACTCAGTCACATCCTATTTGCATAATTTTACGCCCACCTCGAATTTATACTTATAAGCATTAACCAAGGGAATGTCAATTTGGTCAATTTGAAGAAGCAAATTGACAAACCGTGATTTTATTGAGGTTTTAACATGGAAAATTTAATGTAGATTAATGCTTACCTTTTCACGGGCTTTTGACTTTTTAAAAAGTTAATAACCTGTAAAGTTTTTTCTTTATTTTTTTATTTTTTTTTTGTTTTATTTATACAACAATTTCTAAATATGCACTAAAAAAATAATGTTGTTCTCGGATACAAGTAATTTGGAATAAAAATGCTCATTAAAATGAACAACATTCGGAAGACAAGAAAAAATGACGTAGGCGTTCAAATTGTCGTGATGTGAACTTATACCCCCAGTACCTACATACCACTTAAATATTTGAGTGCGTACTTTACAATGTATATTTTATTTAATTGCTTTGTTGTATAACTGCTTCGTCAAAAGAACCCAATAGGATTGCAATTGGGACGAACCAGGTGATATCTTATAGCAATATATCTATAAAATAGTAACTATGTATATATGTAGTTACCTACATAATGATTCATATATTCATTGGTTGTATCTTTATGGTAAATCAGAATCCGGTTTTAATGCGAAGCAAAAATCATTCAGGGTAGGACATAAGGAAAAACTTTGTGGATACACATGCAAGCCCTTGTTTGATTTGCAGCTGGATAAACAAACAAAAAATTGTCAAAACCCAAACAATGGCTTAGAAATTCAGCACATTCCACAGAACGAAGCATATTCAATACCACCTCTTTTGTGTAAAAACGATTCTATCTCGAATTGATTCTTCTTTTTCTTTAAGTTGGTGTAAGTTCTTAATCGGGAAAATCTTTTTAATCCCTAAATCCCCAACAAATAGCAAATGCTCTTCTGAGATTTTAGACACATTCTACTAATCCACAGAAAAACCAAAACAACAATTCCAAAAAGGGAGTTAAACCAAATCCCTTAATAGAAAACTGAAACCGGGTGTGAATGAATAGATGAGGCACATATTTATTTAAAAAAAAAAATATGTGGACATTATTAAAACGCCCTCGTCGACCGACAACGACGGTTCTTTGCTTCCGTTCACAAAGCGATAACACAATGTACGACTAATTCGGCTAAATGTGTTTATAGCCCAATTGAAGGAAACCAATGTTAACACCTTTTGGGAGTGTTGAAGAGGAAGGCGATTCATTAAAATTGCACAAAAACATCTTCACCTTTGTTACTTGTTACTGAGAGCAGAGATTACCCGCAATTAAAATTGTGAAGACAATTAATTTTATTTCTCTAATTGAGCACTGGAAAATTTCAATTATATTCGCAATGATATTTCCAGTAGAATAGCAAATTGCTACATTTGCGAGAGTACTAAGGATGGCACGCCTTAACATTGGTCAACATCACTGTTTCAAAAACACTCAACAGATTGATTGTTTGTTGTGAGCATGTTCATTATAAATTTTAAGTACATGAAGTTGGATATTGTGGAAAGTAGTTAAGTATTTCAGAAGTGGCGGATGAATATTGTATTCCAGTAGTGATTCCCAGTACTTCAAAGTATTTTTATCCTGCATTTTATAAACAATTAAATACATTTGTAACATATGTATGTGTAGACATGTTGTGGAGGAGAACCTTTATCATCGTCTTTATCTTCATTGTTACTCATTATACATATGTATACATCTAAGCTCGTGACACAAAAATTGTAGGTACTTTTAAATATGGCGCCTAGTTTATACCAATCGCCATATTTTTTGTATTTTGTGAATTCGAAACATCATTTCATAAATAGAACTTCTAAATTAACATAATGTCTCGTTGAAATAAATTCTGTTACTCAATTTTTGTATAAAATCTTTTGGTAAAATAAATCTATATAGTTTTTCGGGGGTAGTTGGAAAATCTTCCATGAGGCATTATTATTATTTTATTTTATCCGAGGGTAGGTCGAAAATCTTCAGGTTGTTCCCATCTAGTAGTTCCTATTTATATTTTTTACACGTTTCCGCAAATTTTTCTCGTACAAAATTTGTAACATTTCGTTATTCCAAAGGCGAGTCCGTTGCTTACGGACAAATGCTTTTATCTGGTCTTTGAGAGAACTGTTTCTGATATACCACAGGGCAATTACAATTGTTCTTAACACTTTACTTTGAAAAGTTTGTTAAATTTGTATATTACTTGTTTTGGTACAGCCCCAAAGTTGTATACCATGCGTCCAAACCGGTTTTAGAACTTGCATGCAGCTTATTTTGCATGCTGAGTTTGGCAAACCGACCAAACAGCCAGTTCATTTGATTATATTTAATAACGAGCTCTTCCCGTTTCTTCTCTATGTACGATTTCTATTTTGGTTTCGCATCTAATGTTGCTTCCAAATATTTAGCTTCATTTGCGTACGAAAAAAAAACTTATGGATTTATAGTTGAAAACCGTTAGGTCAAAATCAAGTGGTTTGATATCACTCGCTACTTAATTTCGCTGAAATTATTCACTTCCCATTGACGATTACGTTAATTGGCTAATTCGCATCGAATTGGCAGTCGGTCACACATTGACAACAACTACTTAGTCAATGGTCGAATTGAGTTCCCGATGTTGGCGTTCAAAAAAATATTTGAATGTAAATTTTGACGCCTAGCGTGGGCCTATATCCTGAGGAAAGGTATATTATTTCTTTTAAACTTTATTATTTAATTATAATTAAAAATCTATAACACATTTCAATGTATTCAATGATTGCAGCAAATTTTAAAATTTTTTCTGCAATAATAATATCAGTATTACAGCTCGATTTTTTTAACTCGCCAAGGGCGAACCAAGGTAGAGGGCGTTTTACCCAAAAGGCAAAATGAATCACATTTAATTTGTATTAAAATAAAAAATTGTTTCAATGTTCCTATTGAAAAATCTGATACATTGTTAAAAAAATATATTAATGAAATTTGTATTTCACATAAGCAATGTGATTGATAAGTTGGTTTGGTTTGCATCGCTACGCTGCGCTAGAAACATAGATATGTATCTAGTTGCAGTACAAGACTAACAAATTAACTTATGCAAGCAGACAACACATTCAATATTTGATCAATGTTTTATGCTGGCTGGCTTACTTAACGAGGTCTCGGCTCGTGAAGAGTCCCTGCCTAAGATTAACAGTCATCCATCATTCTTTGCGATCCCTTGCACGCTGTTACCAGTTATCCAGACCAAGAGCTCAGGCTTCAAGGTTCGGTCTCCTTGTCGTCTTGAACCTGAGGATTCGGAGATACTCTTAGCTGGAGCATTACTTTTCATTCGCTCGATGTGGTCGAGCTAATGTAGGACTACATCCACATCCACATCATCTCCTCCATTCCCCTTTTCGCACACGCTGGACCAAATATCCGCCGAATAATTTTTCTTTTAAAGTTGCCTGGTAGTAACTCTTCATTCTTCCTTATCCTCCAGCACTCGACGCCGTTTTATGGAACTGACAGAAAAAGGGTTATTTAGGCCACATACTTTTTCCTTCGAGTTAGGAGTTTTGAACTCATTTGTTTTGGAAAACCGAAGTAGCAGCGATTTCTTAGGGTAGTTCTTCATCGCATCTCCACTAAGTTGTCATTCTTGAAGTTGATATTCACACCGGGGTGGATAAAACTCTTGGTCTTCTCCAGGATTTGCTTTAGTGTGAAAATTCGATCTAATGTCGGACCGGAAGCCACACTGGTACGTGCCAATTAGTGTGTTGCAGAAGGGTGTGAGACGGTCACACAGTACGTTGGATAGAATCTTATATGCAACATTTAGCAGGGATATGCCTCGATAGTTCTTGGGATGGGATTGCCTGATTGATGATTTGCTGCATGTCACCTCCGTATTTGAAGTGCTATGCAGGTCGTTTAGCCTTTTTATAGCTAAGCCAACTTCTTATGTACTGTGTGGCAGTACTGGTTATTTATTGACTAGAGATGGGTTCTCTTCCTGTCCCATCACTACCTCTATGTACATGATGCCCGTTTAACAGCTGCTGGATATGTTGCTTAAGTACATCTACTATGCCCTCCACGTTTGGACTAGGTGTCCTTGGCTGTTTCGAAGAGGCTACGTTTCGGTCTGAAGCCAGCAGCCAGTTGCTTGGCTTTCTTGTAAATCTTTTATCGATCGCCTTGAGCTAGGAGACTGTTATTCTTTCTATGCAGGATGTTTTATTACTCTCCTTTGCTGCTCTTGTTTTCCGCTTCAGCGTTCTATTGTATGCATCTTCTGTCACCTTTTTTTGGTATACGCATACATCATCATACCACGGGCTTTTTCTCTGGGGTGGCTGGTAACCAAGGTTGGTTTCGGCTAAATCTTTGATGATGTCGCGATAATGAGTCCACTGGTTGTTAGTCTCTGTATTTGGTGAATGCGCACTGGAGAGTCTCTTATTCAGGCGCTCTTTGTAGTCTCTGGCTACACTAGGTGTGCTAAGGCGTCCAACGTCGAATTTCTTCTTTTGGGCACATTGCAGCTTCTTCAAATCAATCAGCAACAAGAAAATAGTCAGAGTCGACGTTTCCTCTCGGTAAGTGTGCGCGTTCAAGATATTCGATGCGTGCCTCGCATCGATTGGCACATAGCAGATTTGGTTCGAGAGGGCCAGGTTGTTGTGTGGATCATTAGCCATGGAAACCTAGTGCTACTTTTTACCGTATTACAAGCTGCTGCAAAATCAATTCGTCGATAGCTGTTATCTATTGTCAAAGATGTTTTCCTTTCCGACTTTAACATTGAAATCCCCGAGCACGACTTTGACATCGTACTCCAGACAGGCTCCGTAGGCTCTAACCAGAAGATCATATAATTGCTCCTTGATAGAGTCTTCAGCATCATCAATAGGCTTATATTTTGAAATGTAGCTTTGATGCGGATCACACCCAGGCTATCACTTATCGGCTTGAAGTCAATAATTTTTGACCTAAGCCGATTTCCCACCACGAATAAGCAACCTAATAAATGCAATCTTTTATGGGAGATGTAATATATGTATAACGCATATTATACCTGATCCTAGTGCCAGTAACCCACTTCGGGTGAAGTATCATCCGCCACTATCTCTTTTCCAGAACCCTGACTAGTCCAGAAAACTCCTTATGGCCCTCGGCTCCAAATAAGTCGAAGAAGCTCACGTAAAGTATCTAAAAAAATTGCTTTCACAAACAGACAACACATTGAACAGTTGATCAGTTTTTTTAGGCTGGCTTACAGGATTTATGAAGAAGAGGAAATTCTGGACAAAAAATATTTTCAAAACCCATGAAATTGGCTTCGTTTAACAGATAATTTTATGGAATGAATGTTTGAATAAGATTTTGGGCATGTGGTCCGCGCCACTTGTGGAGGTCCAATTTGTACTAGAGTCCGAACGAACATTCGGCTTCGGCTACATTCGGACAAATTTTCCACCTTCGGCAAAACATTCGGCTTCGGCGAAAAAACTACGAAAGCTTAGCCAAACCCGAATATTGAATTTTCCGGTTTTTCCGAGGATTTTTCGCAAGAGCGAATTCGACTAAGTTCTTTCTTATTTGTTTCGTTTTTATAGTGGATGTTGCACCTGAATGAATGTTAGTTTGCATTTGTAGTTATTCACAGGCAATCAAAGGGATTCATTTACTAGCTATTTTTTGCTTTTGTTTTCAAGTCTTTTTAAGTTTTTCAAATTTATTTAAAGAATGATTTATTGAAGGTTCCTTGGTTTTTAAGGTTGCACTACATTCGGCTTCGGCATCGGCCAAAAAATTAACCTTCGGTCGGACTCAAATGTACACACATTCTTCGCAGTAAATACGGCTTTCAAGTGCTTAATTGTTTCTAGTTTATCGACGTTACATATTCCCAGAGAAAATATTTCAAGAGTTTTCTCTTAATAATCGAATGACGTCAAATACAAAGTACATGTCTGCAACTTTAATGCCTTCCATTGAAGCACGAAAAAGTTAGTAATCATGACTTTGTACTGCTCCCCGTTGATTATAACATTCTGACCATAACTATTTTTTATGACATGATCCGTTGAAATACGTCACATGAAGCGCACCAAACGATTACTTTCTGGATACAATGGTGTCAATGAATTGTCGAAGCCTTGCAGATTACCATCGCTCCAAATGCGAGAATTTTGTTATTGACATAACTATCAGCGTTGTCAAAAAGTGAACCATAGGGCCCCATTTTTGTTTGGAGACTGGAAATGGCCATCGATTCTTGTTTTTTTTCGATTCGTAAAGAAATTCTTCTATATATGTATTTACATTGCCTCCCACAAAACCTTATTTTGACAAATTATTAAAGTGTAATTAATGGCCATACTTTGTGAGTTGTTTACTAAACTGGCTTTTCACTAAACTAATAATAGTTAGTTATTATTTGTTGGTAAATGTTGTAGCAGAGCAAGGGCAGAAACCCATTTCAATTTGATTTTCCGGTTTGGCTGCGAAAAGGAATTGGTGAAAAAATTAACTTTCGGTTTATTAACGAATCTTCTTAATGTCAGACAAAAATACAGGATGAATTAATACTTTCAACGAACGTGAAATGACCCATAAGAAGTTCGCTAATATTTTTTTCTTCGTAGAATAGCTGATACAAGTGCTACCGCTGAAAAATTTCATAAAGGGGCTTAAAAAGGAGCCCGCGCTTAAAAAAAGGGACTTTCAGCTAAAATATTAACAAAGCAAAACAAAATAAACAAACAAAAACATGAGAAAAAACGTATCACTAATCTTTTAATAATATAAAACAAGGTAGAAGTTTGTAAAAGAATTATTTTGACTGACCTACGGAGCGAATGGATGAATGGATTTTAGTATTTTTATGATTAAATACTCACAAGAAGCAGCTTCTACATGCTTAGCAATTTTAGTAACATCTTTCCAAAACTAATTTTTTTTATAATATGTTAATTGAGCAAGATTTTCAAATCGATATGGACATTTACAAAGAAGGTGGGGGATCGTTTCCTCCTTCTCTTCCCCCATACAACTTCCACAAACATCGTTTGGGAATGCACCAAGATTTGTTGCATTTCTGCCTATGAGATAGTGTCCAGTGATGATACATATAGTAGTGGTAATGTCAAATTAACAAGGAACTATAATTACTGTAACAGAAAAGAAAAACTATTAGCATACCTACTTAAGAGAAAGTTATTGCGATCATGCGAACTCAAACTGAGTATGAGGGATGATATTACGACTATAAAGAAGTAAGAAAAGTGGGTCCGCCAATGCCGTCCGTTGGTGTCTGTCTTTCTGTCCGGGCACCGTTTGGCGAAGCGGCTTGACGGATTTGCTTCAAAGTTCGTATACAAGGTTTCTGAGGTTACATCTCGGGGCATCTTTTTATTTTTTGCTTTATAGTTTTTTTCTACAAAGGATACTTGGAAAGAGGTTAAAAATACTGCTTACTCAGTTTCTGGAAAAAAAGTCGACTAACGGTAATTTATAAAACCGCCAATATCTCAAAACCTAATAACGGGAACTCAAAAAAATTTCGGTTTTTTTTTATATAAAGTTGAACAAGTTTGAATACTTCGATTTTTTGAAATAATTTTTTTCCATATAACGATTTTCTTAAATTTAAATTAAATTCGTTTTGAAATGTATTTGGTATGTGATCTTTTTGAGGCGATTTAAAAATTCACATCTCGTAGCGAGAAAGTTTCGTATGACGCTGTCGTGCACTTTATTACATATGCTTCCGTGACGGCTAGACGAAGTGCAGCCAAATACAGTTTAGCTGGCAAGCGAAGTATTTTAACTAATATCCGAAAGAAAAATACCGTTCTTTTTGCTATTTGTAAAGGCTCAACTACATTCAATTCGCACTGTACGTTTTTTTCAACTTCATAACAATCTTTGTTGACTTTTTTCAAATTTAAATAAGGAACTTTTAAATTTCCTAATTGTTAGGTTTTGCTTGTACAATTGTTATTTTTTTAGTTCATTTGTAGTTTTGTGGTACGAAAAAAATTGTTAATTCTTAAAATTCGTCTGTTTAAACTGGATCAATCAACCAACATTTTATCTAAAAGTTAAATTAATAATTGTATATACTCTCATTATTATGTAATGGGTACCGAAATTAAGGAAAACATGAATTTCAAATTTGCTCAATACAAAATTTGATACCACCAAAACCAGCTTTCATCTTTCCGAAGGGTGATATGCGTGATATTGTTAGGGAATTGAGTTTACTTCGAAAGATGGAAGATTTAACATATTAAGAATGCAAATAAAAATGTCTTGCTCGTCCATTTTGCAAAAGACGGTTCGCATTCCACCTAACTATTTTCATTTATTTATGTTTTCCATACACACATCTATAGATGCATACAAAGTTTCATTTCCCTCTTTGCTTATAGAACTAAAAAAAATGTTGTATCGACATCTGTATGAAAATGCTAATCAAGTTGTTTTGACGCACTGAAGTAGGTTTTCCATATACGCGCCCGGGATAGATAAGAATGTTCCTGAAGTAAAGCTCCACATTAACCATCTTTATGCTACCCCACAAGTGTATATGCGATTCCGTTGACACGATTGGAGATTACCAGTGTCGTAAACGACAGGTTAAACAAAAAAAAGCAAGCATGCTCACGTTCCATGTTGCAGGTCTGAAACCCCGCCAGTATTTGTGATTTATTCAAAACTGAACCAGCGACTGCCACAATCGGACCAATAGGGATGCCGCGAAATTGAGAAAGTTATGATCCCTATCCCTTACTCCCTCGTCAATAAAAAGAAGAACATTTATCCAATGCTCAAAAGTCCTGACGCGAAGAAAAAATGTATGCTTCTTAACAGAACCTTAATTCTGCCAGTTATTCTTTACGGGGCCATCGAGCGCTTGGTCTGAAAAACTGAAAACTGAAATGGGTAGTTCCAAATGCGCCGCACACATTTTTTCATTTTTTTTAATGGCTGTCTGAAACAGGCAGCCCGTACTAAGGCTACTTGCTTCAGATAGGCATTTAAATAAGATTACTGAACTGCATATTTATTAAAAAATGTAAATCTCTTGCACATTGATAAAGATACAATTTGTTTAACCTCTAGGTTTTTTAGTTATGCGAGCCTTGATAAGTATGTATATATTATAATATGTATGCAAGTAATAAAAATATAATCAGAAAATAAATTATAACATAAAATCTTCAACACAGGCTGCTACAATCGAAAAAGATTATAACCAAAAGCGAAAATGCGTAACGTGTTGGACAATTTAACTTGGCTTACCTATGCCGTCGGCCGGCGCGAAACAAACCATAATGTTTGTTCCACTATGACCTCCTACTTACAGACATAAGTTAAAAAAAACACTCCCAAAAACACTTTATTTATTAATGAGGCGGTATGACGCACTCCATTTGAAATAAATAAACGTACTAGCTGAGTACCTTCAACAAAAAGGGATGCGGATGATCTTTTTTTCTGAATAATGTACACACAAGCAAGACACATGTATTTAAGTCGACTTTCTGGAAAAGTTAGCATTTGGCTTTGTTGTTATTTGCATAATACTGACACTGCCGAAGATTGTAAACATGTGCCTAAAGGGTAACAACGGTTAGTAAGGGCGAAAAGGGTTCGATAAGCGCTTTACTAAAGTTACCAAAGCAATGTGCGTGTATGTTTTGTTGGATATGTATTCAAACAAGTGCCATATCCCCAATGAGCACAAGAATGAAGCAGAACGGTCCATGAACGGGGGTGGTAGGCAAAGTTGATTCCACAAACTGAGCGAACGTCTAAACGACTAATCCGCTTTGTTGACATTTAACATAAGCGCCCAAGTAGGTATTCCCTGGTCGACACTTTTAATTTCCATTCAAATCGCGTTTGTCTATTTACACTCCATTTGCTCATTTGATGATAACGTCGCTTTTCAGCCAAATAAAACAGGCTGCTGCGTTTCGTTTAGTCAGGCAAAGGCTCAGGACAGGATACCATAACGAGAGAGGGTGAATAAATTTAATTTGGGTAAACCTCTTCGCTTATTTTTGTGGTTTATCTAATTGAGTCGTCGTCTTTTAAATATGTCACCCTCAATTGCGAGCATGTAAATTACGATAGAAAATGCTAACCAGGTTGATTTGGCCATTGTTCAAATGTTGACGCGGTTGGCGGCGTTAACGTGCCAACACGGAGAGTCACTACATGCCCAAAAGCAAGACGTAATCAATTATTATTAAACATTACAATGTATATTTGTCGAACTGCAGTGAGGCTAATTGCGAGACGAAATTGGACATCCATTACAGCTTGGCGTCGGCGGCGGCCGAGAACTGTCATTCCGTCATTCTAAATGTAAATTTCGTATTTACTTGTGGAACATTTCGACGAAACGTCAGAAGCAGCGACAAGAGCACAGAAATCCATCGAAGATAATTACATGGAACTCACCTTGTAATTTGAACCGAATTTTTGTTTGAAAGCAGTAAAGGCAGAGGGGAGAAGAAGGAAGCACTTTACAGAGGACTTGATTATCTTCACTGTAAAAATAAACTACATATACCCTACCCATGATAAGTAGGAAGAGCGAGCGAACGACGACGTGGTGTAGAACAGAGGGCCAAAACAACAACATTATTAGATACAACATATTGACAGTGACGCGTCACTTTTGGTGCATTTTGTCTTGAGCAGTGTTGCTGGTGCCTGGTGCTGCCTGCTTGCTTATTGTACGTGTGTATTAACAAGGTAGACATCTTCGGCCAAATCTATTTTCATAATTTCCGAACCACTCGAAATGTACAGGCTTTTAGAGTTTTGGTATTTGTGGCGCCAGGTTCGCGGATGGGAATATTTTGCTTCTTGACTGTGGGATGGTGACTTAAAGCATGTGTTGTTTACACAGAAACTGATATTTTATTTCAAAACATAGATAGGTAGGTGCCTGCTACTTCAGGCCACCGCTTAGTAATAGGGGACAAAGGAAATCAAGGAACAAAACGAAGGAGACGTCAACGTTTGCACATGGATAGATTTACATCTACATATAAGTTGCCTTCTTCAATGATAGGTTTAGGTAGTAGGAGGTGAAGAGACGTAGAGAAGGTAGTTAAGAGGATTTCTAAAATGGAGTTTGTTTATTTTCTCTCATAGGTATATGTATTATTTACTGTGAGTCGATACAATCGTCAGTGACATTAACTTACATACTATGTATTTATAACACAAAAAACTAAAATGATAAGGGGCTAATTTGATGCCGCTCTCTATAGAGTCTATTGTCAAAGGAGTTAACATTTTCGACCACATATGTACCTACTCTATAGGTATATTTGCGATTTGGTCATAACTCTGCTCAACGCCTACTCTAAACTCGCAACTTCAGTATTTTTTCAGCCTGTGGCTGAATGTTGATTACATAGATATAAATAAAGGAAAACTATCGATGGCTATACTGAAGCTTGAAATTGACATTGCAATGTATGAAAGATATGAAGCTGCAGCCCATTCATTTCAACATAGGCCAGTCTATAGGAGGGTGAACTGTTTTTCTCTGCAGGTGATAAGCACAAATATATAAACTTGGGGAAAAACTTAAGAAAAGGCTACAGTCCGCTTGGGGCGAACAGTATGATACCCTATCTATATCCCTATATGCCCCAAAGAAAAAAGCATTAAGAAGATAATGGATAGCATTTTATTTCATTCTAATAAATTTACAAAAAGAAATGTTATTTGGGAAAACACCCCCAAAAAGTTGGCGTGGCCAAAAACTTTGTATGACGATATATTGGAGAAAATATTGGCTAAATATCTTGTTAAACATTTTTTTTCGCTTTCTATGAAAATTTTCGAAGAAAACAGCATTTTAGTGAAAAACGCCCACAAAAAGTAGGCGTGGCAAAAAACTTTATATGACAAACTTATAAAGGAGGGCAGTGCTTTCATATCTTCTGAAGGTTATAACGCTCTATATCTCTAAGTTTAGCTTTAAAACGGTTTTTTCAAAATTGTGGGCGTGGCAGTGGGCGTATTCAAAAAAATTTACACTACCATTTCGGAGCTCTAGGGAGTATGTGGTCCAAATTTCAGCTTCCTAGCTTAATTTTAAAGGCCTAAAAATTGCGTACGGACGGACGGACGGACATTGCTAAATAGTCTAAGGATTTGGTCCTGATCATAAATATATATACTTTTATGGGTCTACGACGAATATTAAGGGGTGTTACAAACAATGTGTCAAAATTAATATACCCTTAGGATAGGGAAGTTAGAGAGATAGAGTGTTACAACCTTCACAAGATATGTAGGCACTGCCCTCCTTTATAAGTTTGTCATATAAAGTTTTTTGCCACGCCTACTTTTTTGTGGGCGTTTTTGACTAAAATGCTGTTTTCTTCGAAAATTTTCACCGAAAGCGAAAAAAACTGTTTAACAAAATATTTACCCAATATTTTTTCCAACATATCGCCCATACAAAGTTTTTAGCCACGCCCACTTTTTGGGGGTGTTTTTCCAAATAACATTTCTTTTTGTAAAATTAATAGAACTAAATAAAATGCTATCCATCATCTTCTTAATGCTTTTTTCTTTGGGGCATATAGGGATATGAATAGGGTATCATACTGTTCGCCTCAAGCGGACTGTAGCCTTTCCTTATGTTTTTCATTTATTATTTATCATTTTACGCCAGTAGAGCACTGTCTTGCTCTTGTGTGCCCTGTAAAGAGAAGGATTAAAAGTGCGATCAGGCGGTAACAATAATTCCGTCTGCCGTAGCGTGCCCGGGATCCCAAAGGATGGAGGGTAGCCGTGTCCCAGGCAGGGACCACTCACGGGTCGGGAGCCGGATAAGTAAGTAGTAGGAAAGGTACTACTACTTAACTATATAATTTTGTTAGCTAAAATTTTAATATTTCAAATTATTGGTGCTTTATAGTGACGGACCCCAGCCACACTATAAAGCACCAAATAATCAATTAATCAGATCAAATGCTAAAAGAGTATTTGGAAGCAAGGGAAATTATTTGAAGAAGGCGTAGCCCGGTATATCTGTTAAAGTAACTTATGGCTAGAAGGAAGGATTAATGGATTAGATGTATTTGGACAATAGCTGACAGACATAAGACGTTCAAAAACGAAACCAGTTCATCATTTGAGTCAACAAAAACTAGTTTTAATATTTTTTGCACAATAATTATTCTTATGCTTTTTACAGAACACAATTTGTTGGTATTGACAACCTCTTTCGACCTCATTCGACCTCATTTAGTATCATAGAACAATTTTTTTAATGTTTTCTTCTCTGGGCAGTATGATCTGCCAACAATACCATTTTGTTTTCGTAATAACTTCTGGACTTTCGATCTTCTGGAGTTTACTAATGTCCTGAAACATCCTTATGTATAGGTATTCGTCTAATAGGGGAAATAAAAAACTAAAACTAAAACTAAAATCCTGTAGACCCAAGTTTCCCAAAGTGTGCTTCGCGGAAAGATTGGAAAAAATATACAAAATCCTTTTGAATAGTTAATTTTGTCCTTCTGAAACTTCATGGAACTTTGTAATTTTTTTCACTGCAATCAAATTTGAAGTGCTCATTTAATAAGAAATCAATAAGCAAATAGGAAACTGGAATTTTTTTTTAAATGGAAAAAAATCAGATAAAATTACGACCTAAGAATTCAAGGCTATTAAAAGTATTGCGCATTGACATGAGCAGTCTGCATATGTCTTTAGTGCTTGACAAAGAAGTAATATAGCTTTCTCGCGGTTGATCGAAATTAGTGCTAAAGTCAGAGCCAAAGATGACGACTTTGCTGTGGGTGGCATGATGTGTAATGATCGTTGGCGTATCTAGCCGATATTTTTTAAAAAAATAATGATTTGAGTCTACGGCTGCAGGGAAAAGCAATAACGGTCTTCGATGCCAGTGATACAGAAGAAGCATTTGAAAAGAAAATTAAATTTTGGACTAATTGTGAGCCAATTTAAAGAGGAAACAGATTTGGCTATTCCTAATGTGTCGGGTTTAAAAAGCCAGCTTCTCTGACAGTAAGCGTGCTTAATAGATTTGACATAGGATGCTGCAATATTGATGATGCAACGAAGATGTCACTCAGCCTTATTTTAACATTCTAATTCGTTCGAAAGTTAGTCGAATTTGAAGAGTTTGTATTTTGACATTCATTTATCATTCGAATGTTAAGTGTATTTTGAGATTCGAATGATTCGACCAAACGTCATATTTTATTCGACCAAACGTCATATTTCATTATGACATAGATTCATGGTATTATTTATATTAGGCTAAATTTTCATTTGACAAATATGCATAAAACAAGGTTTTGTTCATTGCTTACTCATTTCTTACTCATAAAATGAAAAAAACGAGTGATACTAGAAAATAATATAATTAAAACCCTTATCTTTTACAAACACTATCATACAACATATGCAGTACAGTTTTGAACACTACAAATTCATACATTTAATGTATTTAACAATTTACTTTCCACTTTTCTCGCACAAATTTCACAAGTAAACTAACCGACCGACCGTACGGCAGAAGGGGTCTATTAATTTGACGTTACAGCGCTTCAAAGTGGGTGACCTATAATTTGGAGGTGTAACCACTTTAAACGCTTTAATTTCTAACAATAATAGTATTATACATTTTGGAAAGACAATTTCTAAAATTTCCACAAGTACATACCTACAAGTCTTAAACACTTTCAGCCCTATTAATATAAATCACTTAACTCACCTCTAATTCACGAGCTAACTAAGCGATGGAATAAGATTTAACTCACGAGTTAAAATTTCATATTAATAAATATTCTGACGTTCTGTAATAATATTAACGCAATTCTATTACTTTTCTAATGTTTTTTAGATTTAAAAGTGCAATGTGGACAATCAAAACGAAGAATCGTATAAAAAGAACGAAAGATATGTGAGAAATGTCTGTAGTAAAAAAAATAAATGTTATCGTTTGCCTGCTAAACCATCTTCGGCGGTGAATTAAGTTAACTAATGCCGGAAAATATGTTGTAAAACTGTTTGGTAACATTTGCAGAGAGCGGTGGATAGGATCTTATATGCGACATTATGCACGTTGATATGTATCATATGTCTTATGTGGCTATCTATTGGACCCTTAAAATTAACAATTATTTTATCAATATTGTTGAACCAGTTTTGGCTATCCAATTATACATGATAAATGTGTTTTTAAATTCGACCAGGTTTTGCGAATCTCAAACAAAAGACAACATTCAAACATAACACCAAAGTGTTTGACATTTTTTGGGTGCCACTTCGATGTTCCCATTTCGCGAAGTTGCTTAGTCTTAATAAAATCAATTAAATATAATATTTACTATCAAATGAAAATAGTTATGAGTGAATTAATTTTCCTGAATTATATACTATTCCTTGCTTCTCATTTATCAATACAATTTCGATGCATTTCATACAAAGCACGAAGTGATTGATTTATCTTTTGCAGATAATATAATATCGAACACAAGAAGCTTAATTTACTAATATCAATTTTATATGGACTAAAGAATTGTATTTTGAAAATTTCATTAAAGCTTTTTTGGCACTGCGAACTTTAAACTAAAGTCACACGACAAATGTCAAACCTTTTAGTTGTACAGTAAAAGACGCTTATAAGGAATTTAAAAATGTCACAATTTTTGATTCTTTTAAGCATATATTTCTTATATCCTAAACACCGATATAAGAACAAATTTTCTTATAAGAAAAACACGGATATAAGAAACAAAAGTTTCCTATAAAAAATATTCTTTCAAAAAAAAGTAAATGCACTTTATTTGAAAAAAAAGAACAAGAAAATTAAAAAAATAATAAATACGTAGGTATAGAGAGAGAGCTTCCTTTCATTGTTGCAAACCTTTAGAACATAAAAGCTCTTCAAGATTCGGCCTTAGTAGGCGGCATTGGTATTGACATTTGATCACATTCTTCTTCCTCTTCCGATCGGTGCTTATTCTTCCAATATTATAAGTTTAGTTTTATTTGAAATATTATTTCGAGAATTGTTTTTCAATTCTTTATTTCAATTTCACAAATGAACACAAACACAACTGAACTAACACTTATGACTTTTATTAAGCGCATGTTCGTTCACATTTAAGAAACATTTCGGTGGAACATTTTTATGTGTTTTTTTTATAAGTGTGTTTTTTTATAAGGTATGTTTTTTGCATTGGTGTAAATGTGCTCGTACACGGTGATTATGTTTAGGTTTGTTATAAAAGAGCTTTTCTTATATTCGTGTTTCTTATAGTCCAGTGTTGCGCCCATGTCCATTCGAAAAATTATTCTGAAATAATCAAAACCTAAAGGCATTTGTTCTCGTATCACCACCATATACCTTTTCAAATAAGGTGTTTAACGTTGTGTGTCATCAACGACATTAAGGTTCCACTTCTATTCGATTCAATTGGATTCGAGGTCCGCAATGAACAAATGGGCAGAAAAGAAGAAGAAGGTAGATTCCTATTTCACTTATTATATTGCTTCACCTTATTATATTTTAATGATAAGATCCCATACAATAAATAAATAATGTTAATATTTACAAATGTAAATAGATTTTTCTTAACACATGATTCTTCTAAATAATATTTACTTTCCTTATAGACAAATTAAGACGGACACTTAATTCATATTTCAATTAACATAACTTATTTTGTAAATTGATTATCAATTTTCTTGTGCCTATTTCTATTCTTATATTTATAATGCCATCAGATCAATTACAGCTGACTGCTTGCATAACAATTTGCCTTCATTCAAATCATATTACCAAATCTGAATGCATTTTAATGTGCTCGATTTTGAAAACATCTCCGCATAGTATTATATTACGTGAGCCAAATCAAAGTCATAGTACATTGAATTATGAATTAATAAAAATGTTTGCCCGCAGGCAAGATTTGGGTTTCAAAAAGTACATTCATCCCCTAGTTTGTATATGCAGAGCCCACGTTCCACGTTTCTCATCCAAAGGCTACATCAAGCTGTACGCAATTGCTTTGTATGCTGAGTTTTATGTAATTTGAGGATGTATCGTCTTTTATGGGCCAATAATTGGGTAGGAATAAGACATGCGGAAAAATCGTTGGGTTCACCCATAGCATTGGCACCGCACTCCTCCTTTCCTTCTCATCTAGTGGCTGACAACGAGTATGTTCGTACATTTGGATTACAATTGTTTCATAGAAATTTTATGACGTGTTACACTATTGTGTTTTCAAAATTAAGTTAATCTGATGGACCGATGATGTTGCCATAAGGAGGCGAAATATACAACTTTGTTACTTTTGAAATTTGTGACAGGATGTGTAATTACATAATGAGCGTTAGTGAAGTTCGATTATACACATTTTTCTACTCTTATTTATATATTGAATTTATGAGTTGAAGAACAGTATATATCTACAAAATATAACTTATGAGATATCACATTTAGGTACTGTAAGTACGGTAAATATGGTGCATGTGGGTAATATGGCCTACCAAAATATTTCCTAAAAGAAAGAGAGAGAGAGAGAAAGAGAGGGTTTGTCCCTGTTGATCGCGGTAGAACTGGCCCGACGGGTGTGCAAGATTTAGAGCGTATTGGCTTTTTTCGTTTTCGTTGTAATTTTTTGGTAAGTTTTGTAATGTTTTTTTCACGTAAATAAATAAGTTTATGACTTATATTAAAAATGAAAATCAATAAAAAAACCAGTGTGTGTAATATGGCCTACCCATATACTGCCATTTTCGCCCAGTGGAAAGGGATCTTAATTGAACTCCAACGTTTTATTTCGTTGCTCTAAGAAGATCTGTATATCTATATTTTATATGCGCATTTTGCTGTGATTAAGCTCAAGTTTCTTGAAACCCAAACCACCCTAGGCCATATTTAACACCAGGTTGGCCATATTAGCCGCACTTTTTTTAAAAAAGTGCACTGAAATATTAAGATTTTTTCAATTTTTTTTTTATATCTTTAATAAGTTTATACATATATTCAAGTTATTAAAGATTGTTGTTGATGTGTGTTGATGGGCCATAGTTGCTGCACTTACTCTAATCCAATACATAGCATCTAAGCTGTTTAATAGATTCTCTAATTTTGCTGATTGATAGGCTGACATACGTAAATCATTCATTCTTCAACTTATCGACTTTATATGTTTGTCATACTTTTGCTGGTATTATATCGACATCGCTAACAATTTGCCGAAATTACTTACATAACTTTTGTGGTTGTATATAAATATGTTGCTAACTTTTTGAATTTGAACTTTGTTTGAACTGGCATATACCTTTTTCAAGGTGCGACAAAAGGAATGTCATAATTTGAATGTGAAATAATTTTTGCATATTGCGTCAAATGTCATTGTGCTTCGGCATTTATCGTGTAGAAATATAGAGAATTAGTTGACAGGAAACTACACACCTTAATAACGCCGAATTATTGTATCTTATCACCACAGATGACAGTTTGACATTAATGATACCTACATGCCAAATGTTGCAAAATTACTGCGATTGTGTGCATGAGCTAGCTCAATATTTGATTTGCATCCAAAAACTTATACAGATACAGTTCTACGGCTTTTTCAAGCAAATAAAAAAGGAAGTGCTAGAGAGTCGACATGCGAGGCATTTGTAGTGGAAAAAGATTGGGCTACATTTTTATTAGAACGCGAACGGCACCACAATATTCTGCCGTAAGTTACTGAATTGCATCTTAAGCTGGCGCAACGATAAAGATTTCAAATTACCAATATCCGAACAGTATGATCTACCGTTTTAGGCTGCGATTTGAACTTTTTTTGGGTTTTGAAATCTCGCGTTAACATAAAAACAAAAAGAGCTTGCAAGTTTTGAAAGTACAATATGACATGAGTTTTGCCCCATCTTGTAGATATAAATAACAAGACATATTTAATAGCAGAGTTTATTCAAAAGAAGGTTGTGGCATTTGTTTAAGCAAAAATATCAATAAATTTATTAAGATTATTATTTTGAGATAGCGAAAATTACAGGCATTTCAAAACATCTTCTTATTTTCTTTTTCGAAGAAAAAATGTCTTGCAAAATTATTTGAAAAAATTACCGGGATCAACTGCTTTGTAAAACAGAGCTTGGTATTCTTAGTATTTAAACTTTTAATCGCCATCGTGCCGGTATGGTACTAGGGTTTTTATTTAAACGTATATTTCGCGACAAATTTATAAACATTGAATAAATTTGAATAAACAAGTCAAGTTATATGTTCGCGAATAATAGTCTTTCTACCTTTCGTTCGTAGAATTTCATATTCCGATTCATATTTTTCATATTCTTCATATAAATTTAATACCAAAATTAAGCATATTTACTGAAGCTTGCTTTTTATTGTTAGCTTTAATAATTAAAAAGGCTTCACATAAAAAATTGTTAGGGTTATTATCATATATTTCAAAGTCCTTAGACTTCGCATTGTCAATTTTAACTATAAGTTAATCATTATACTTCTACGAAATTGAGGCTGTTAATTGCGCCAATAGCTATTCCTCCCACTAATATGTTTTCTATTGGAAACAAAAAGATTGAAATATTACTGGCAATCACTTTGTCCTGACAATTACTTATTACCTACCACAAATTGAGTGTATTTCAATATTTGAAAACGCGTCCAAATGTTTCTCGATTTACCAATTTTTTTCCGTTAAAAGACAATTCTAATTTTAACCCAAATATTAAGCGGCAGCTGCGTGCCTGTAGGGGGGTGGGGATGTCTGTTAAATAGAAATATATAGGTTTTTAATGGCCGCCGCCGCCATACATTTTAATATGACAAGAGCAGATTACACCTCACAATTTGAGTGTAAAATGAACATGCGAAATATGCAGCGAATACGGATTTATAAAAAGAACTAATAACATAATAAAATATTATAAAATTGAGAATAAGGCCAATTTTTTAACCAATTTATTCTAATTTTTAATGAAAAATAATCAAAATTATATTGATAAACGTGACTAATATATAATAAGTGAGTTGATCATACATTTTCGGTTGACAATAATTTAAGTATTCCTATACAAACATGGATTTTAAAGTTAATGTGTGGTTTTATTAAATTTTCACACAATTGGGCACTAATTTAAATCGCTTGTTTATATAACATAGACCAAATTCAAACAAATACTATTTTTGGTACATAAAAAGCATTTTTTTAACAACATTTGCAATCACTTACTAATAGCAATAGTAATAGTAAAGAAAGAGTGGCTAAATAAAAATAATATACAGGGTGTCCGCCGGGAAGGTATACTACTTTGTTTTGCCGCCATTTTGGTAAATAATAGTCTTGACAGTTCATATTTGGCAGTCGTGAAGTGACACGTGGCAAACTTATTATGGAAAAATATTCGATAAACCAACGTGTTTTAATCGTTTAAACATTTTATCAAAATCAATCACCGATTTTCATGAAAAAATCATAATGAGTGATGAGGCACATTTTCATTTGAATGGATATCTGAATAAACAGAATAGTCGGTTCTGGGCAATGGAAAACCCAAAAAATATTCATCAGTCACCTTTGCAAGTTATTTCAAGAAATTGGCCTCCACGGTCGGCTGATTTGACTGCTCCGGACTTCTTTTTGTGGGGATATCTGAAAAGCAAGGTTTATGCAAACAAACCAGAAATGCTTGAGCAACTCAAACAAAATATTCGTCATGAAATTAATGAAATATTGCGTGAAATGTGTGAGAATGTAATGAAAAAGGTGCTCAAAAAGCTCGCATTTGTGAGACTAACAGAGGCAGACATTTGCCCGATGTTATATTCCATACATAATTGCCGACATTAAATAAAACATTTATCAACATAAGATCCATTCACTTTCATTTAATAAAAATTATAAACAAACAAAGTAGTATACCTTCCCGGCGGACACCCCGTATAACTTCAATGCAACTAAATGTGCAAGCTCATTTATGAATTGTACTTAATCAAAATTTCCGATAGAAATATGCACCCACAGTATATTTATGCAGTTCGTTCCAGCTACCTTCCGTTCTCCTTCTTTTGTCTATCACTTACTATTAGTTGGAAGATATAGCAGGTTAATTAAGATAGAAAATTTCCAAACACACAGCTAAGAAAATTCAATGACTAAACGTACAAAGTTTGTAACAAAAAAATACTTCAAAAATGATTAAAAATACTTGTTTCCCACTTTTTTTTATCGATCCACAGAATCCGAATATGAATATACACTAAACTTTCATATGTTGAATAAGAATTTAATATATACATATACATATAAAAAACCAATCCAAAACTACTTACTATAAATATTTTACACCCAAACATTACTAATTTAGTAATATTTATGCAATAATAAAATAAAATAAACTAATTCCTGTTATTTTGTTAAACGTTTTTTTCCATCGGACGATGTCAGTAAAGCACTAATGATTGCTTTCGAAAAATCCAGTCCGGCTAATAGAAAGCCCAAAAGAGCTCAGCCAAAGTGGTGGAAAAGGGTGCAAAGAGGAAAGAAGTTCGAAAACGCTACAATAGGGCGACACTTCTTAGAAGCGATAGCACATGGAGTGAGTACTATGAATGTAAGAAACACTTCAAGAACATAAGGGCTTCATGACAGAAGTTCTGCGAGTCTAATAAGGTAACAGGGTATGAGGCTCTTCGAGGTTACGCAAAATGCTCTCCAAAGGGCCAGCGTTTCTAGTTACTTCAGAAAAAATTACGGAACTTGGGCTGAAAGTATCCAAGGGGTTCTGATAACATTAGTGGAAACCCACTTTTCTGGATCCACATTATCAGATGACTCTGGCTCACAAAGTCATATGATAACATGAATCTCTCTCTCTCTCTCTGAAGAGCAAACATGTGCTCTCATAAATAGGCAAAACTTACGTTGCGCAATTCAGTCCAATAAGCCGTACAAATCTCCAGGTTCATAATTCTACCGATTATGCTACAGAGCACCAGTGGTAGCCATCCAAAAAATTATGGAAATTATTAGACACAGTCTAAAAATGGGGTACACTTAAATACCAATAGCTTGGAGAGAAGTTAAATATACAAAGCTGGCAAACATCGACATACAACAGCAAAAGATTTCAGACCAATAAGTCTGTCATCTTTTATGCTTAAAACCGTAGAGCGATTGTTGGAAATCCATATTAGGAATAAATGCAGCAATGGCTTTTGACTGAGGCACAGCATGCATACATAAAAGTGAAAATCTGTGGAAACCGCAGTGGGGAAAATAGAAAAAATTCTACACTTCGGCGAGTTTACGTTGGCGCCTTTCCTCGACATAGAAGGAGCAAGGAAACTATTTAAACACCTTAAGTGATGTTATGGAGGTCGCTTTGAAGACAATCAGCAACTGCGCAAAAAGCTGTGGTCTCAATGCAAACCCTTCCAAAACGGAACTAGTTCTTTTTACCAGAAAATACAAGGTACCGCAATTTAAGCTCCCAAAACTCAATGGAGTGTAATTGTCTTTCGGGCAGCGCGAAGTATCTAGTCGTAATTCTGGACAAGAAACTGAATTGGAATCTTAACGTAGCGGAAAGAATAAAAAAGCGTATAAAGCTCTTTTTAACCAAAAAGAAAACGATATACGGAACCGTAGAGCGGAAACATACACCGCTTTATTTACAGATCAAAAAACTTGCTGATAACAGTGCTATACGACTCACTAATTTGGGACTCCTCAGGAGTAATAGTTTTGGATATGGTATGATCCTTGCGGAGCTACTCACCGGCAATCCAATTCAAACGGATGTAATCCTTTCCTTTGTCGACTTTGACGTTCCATATGACATAACATATCCGGAGAGGAAGGATTGGCAAAGAAACGCAATAATCAGATCGAACAAATTTGTGATTTTCACTAATGGTTCGAAAACAGCAGAAGGAACATGTTCTGGTATCTTCTCAGAAGATCCAGGGCTGAGAGTGTCTATACGACTACCGGATACAAGCAGTGTCTTCCAATCGGAGGTTCTGGCTGTCCTCAGGACGGCGGAGCTAATACAGATGAGATCGATATCTACATCGATAGCCAGGCCATACACAAGGCAATGGAATCAACCAACATCTATTGCAATACAGTTAGGAGCTGTCGCATAATGTTGCCATTTGGAAATGTTGTACAACTTACCGCGCTAATGTCATATTTTTGACACACCAACTCCTCCCTACTTCACGTATTCACAGATAGGAAATTTGAGAGAGGATTTGCTACCATTTCAAAAAAAAAATTGCAGGTTCATATTCAGTTCTCTGTCCAAATTCAGTGGATAGTGGATAGATTCCTTAACTGTGATCGTCCCCCTCATGCCAGAACCATTAATATGCTAAATTTTGAGTTAATTAATCGGTTTGATTAACATTTGAGTGTTCTATGTTATACCAAAATTTGCAGTGCCATGTGTGCAAGGAAACCATAAAATGTTTCAGAAACCAAAGATTCTAATTTTACGAGAGCAATTAACACCCCAAACCAAATTTCAGTTTCCTTAAGGAAAAAATGTTTATTATCCGACAGCCCTGGACTTTCTTAGAGCTTCTGTAAAGCCTCTTTACAGATCTCTTGACTTAATTTACTTCTTTCTTAAAAAAACGTACCATATTTATTTTGAAGATTATAAATATTAGGAAAACATATTTTCATAACGGTAGAGAAGATTTGGAAAACGTTGAAAAATCAGAACCTTCGCTCGGCCTTAGCGATTTGGTATACTAATATCATACATATATAGGGTCCGCCATCTAACGTTTTTTTTCAACTAGTGCTTATTTCGCGAATGGTAACACTTAGCTCATGTCTGATTTGACAGATAATTAGTTTTATCCTTCCGCTGATCGAATATGCTTGAACAACGCTGGGAAATATTTTGACATAATTGGGCCATTTTTCTTCGGCAAACTACAGAGACCGCCATCTAATGTTTTTTTTTCAACTAGTGCTCATTTCGCGAATGATAACACTTAGCTCATGTCTGATTTGACAGATAATTAGTTTTATCCTTCCGCTGAACGAATATGGTTGTGTATACGCTTGAAAAACGAACAACAACAACTTGAAAACAACAAGGAGTGGCCGTTACAGTCAATGGCAATCGTTATCGGGCCATGTTGAACGAATTTTTGTTCACAAAAATTGAAGAGGAGGATATTGGCAACATTTGGTTTCAACAGGACGGCGCTACGTGCCACACAGCCGAAGCTACACTCGATGTTTTGCGCCCTGTTTCGATGTTTTGCGCCTGTGATATTTGGCGGACCCTACTTAAAAATTGACTTCCTATCAGTGGAATAAAAGCGAAAAAGTATTTTATTAAGCTATTAAAGTTATATTAGAAATCTTTCTGAAGCTTAAGCAATGCGAGGATTTATCGAAATTATAGCATTGGTTAAGGAAACTTGAAATAATCACTTTTCATATAAATGTATTTTAATATGAAATAGGGTGAGGGAGAGATGAAATTCTGCTTTCCCTATAATTGTTACGGAATCTATTAACGAATCTTGTGTTTAATATAGCATCTATAACGTTTTTGTAATTGGGTTATTAAAGTTCTCATAGAAATTGTATTAGAGGTTTTAAAGATATAATACCGCCGGTAAGTGTTTGCTTCTCGGGTGTAACAGAAGTTTGAAAGCATTCCTCTATTGAACCAATACGCAAACATGATTTCTCAGCATTTTAATTTTTGCACATTAATGTTTCTGGCCTAAGGTGGACAACATGTATTGTAATGTTGCATTATAAATTCTCGCAGAAACATTTAACGTGGATGAGAATATATCAATAAACATATTTGGGGTTTCTTTTCTTTCGTTTTTTCTATTTTATCAGCCAAAAAAAATGTGAACAATTTTATTCTCATCAACATGCAAACGTTGGAGATAAGAATAATGTTTCATGTATTCATGTACCAGGGACGCAGAGCGGACAGAAACAATACCTCAAAATCGAAATGTGCTTACAATATTACTTTTTAATAAAAAAAATATATCTATCTACTTACCAATAGTGGTAAATAAAATACATTGCATATTTTTTAAACAACCAGGAAATTGATTTTAAATTAAACGCAAAGTACTTCTCAAAGAAGAATTGCTAAAGTAACCTATGAATATTACTTAGGCCATTCGTTTCCAAGAAATAGTACATAAATACTTCAACTATGTCGCTACAACATCTTAGGTACCCTATCTTGTAGTTTCGATATCATAACCTAAAATAACATTTTATTTAAATATGCATCCTTACCTATAACGAATCCCTTATGTCAATACGCATATTCTGGAAGAGACAACTTCATTGAATGAAGGATCTATATGTATAAGCCATTTAACCGGATAACCCTATATTATACTTTGAAAATCATTAAGCCGACTACCACATAGGGTGTGGAAAAACCATCATTTTAAAATAACAACCGCAGACTTCTAATGACACAGTCATACCCATATTACCTAATCTCGGTATTCAATATGAAGCTTGCCATGCAATCAATGCTTAAGGATTAAAACCAATATAGAGATATTATAGCGCATTATCCCTTAATCCACAATAGTCAGCAAAACAAATTTTGCAAACAACTTACCACGCACCATTAGTAACGTACCTACGTTCACACACATAATCCCCTATCCCTACCTAAATCATTTACCAGGGTAAATACATAATATGCAATTCGTCAAACTAGGTATTGTTAATCCTACCTATAGGTATAGATCCAAAGAACTTAATAATTGTGTATGAAAAATTAAATAGGTCCGAACACATTTGCATTCATTGAATATAAGCTACAATTTGCTTCCACTGATACCCATGATACCCCAGAGTACGTAAATAGATCTGTAATCTTCTTTCACACCGACCGGTCTGCTATTCAGAATTAGGTGTTAAATAATTTGCAGCTTGGTCACTAAGGAATACGGAGGCAAACAATGAAACTAACGACATGATGGCTTCCTCATATTATAATAATTGTTACTGCATAAGCTGACGAATTGTTTTGTCACCTAAAAATGTGCGGAAGCATATTCGATTTTTTATAATATACCGCTAAGGATATGCTAAGGATATAAAAAAAAAAACAAAATAAAATGTGAATATATTTTGAAACAGAAAGCATATTAAATAAAAGAGCAGTAGTATATAAGGAGGATAGAAGTGCGCATGCATGGATAGTACCTACTATTAGGAAATAGAAAAGGGAGGCGCTTTTTCCCATTTTATCTCAAAGAATATTTTACTTCATAAATTAAGAAACGTGCATGCGCATAATTTGAGTGAGTTCTTTCATCAATTGTCTATTGGTATTTTCCCATAGCTTGTCTGTACTTCTTTTGAAAAATATATACCCATTCGACTCAATTCATTGCAGCTAAAAAATATAGCTGTTCCTTAAATATTGGAAAATTAATCTTGAATCTATTTTCTGGATTGCAATTCGAATCCCCAAATTTAACGACATTCATTTGTGTATGCAGTGTACAAACATGTAGACACGAGTAAGCAAAATGTAACAAAGGCTTAAGCTGATATGATTACCCAATTTTTTTTTCACCATTTTCTAACTTTCTCATATACATTAGTATACTAAAGAAAAAGTTATTGGACTCGTGCTGAAATTTCGATCTTAAACTGTGAGCCGAAAGGCAAAATGGGTTCAAATTTCGTATTTAATTTTTTTGGTGCATGTAAATTTTAAGAAAATAACCCCATCTCGAAGGTCTTAGTGCGTGGACGTCGTTACAAGAGGGGAGTCCTTCCAAGACGAAACTGTAAATGTTTTGCGGCGTTCACGCCGCATATCAGCGCTATAGGGATCTTTTGAGGTGAAAGAGGCCGATGTTTTTTTAACGAAGATAACACAACCACGGCACTGGGTGGCGGTAAGTGAGGGTAATAGAGAAGGTAACGGGGGTACCTTAACTTAAATAATAAATCCCTTCTTTGATTAAAAAAAAATCACGAATCAAAAATTGCCGTTCGCAATCAGCTTTAGCTTCGATTCGTGATATTTTTAGAAAGGTATTCAATAACGGTATTTTAGAAAAACGCCAATACATGTCTGAAAACTGAACGGTAAGGCATTCAAAATATTCACAATTTTGTTTTGATACTGAAACTCGATACAAAAATACCCTTTTAACGTTTTGATGCACTGTTTCATTTTTTTTCTGCCTAGAACAGATCTCTGCGGAACGTTCGTTGTATTATTTTGGTCCTTACTTTTTTGGTTGGCGGAAGCTTTGTACTCCCGCAGAATAACTTAGAGCAGATACTAGTCTATTGTACTTTCAGACATCAGGTACTTTCTTTTTCAGAAAGTCGAAGAAGAATTTTTGTGATAAAGCACTCATTCGTCACATCCGCGAAAGAAATGGTTGGCGCCATACATGCCGCGGACTTCGGTCGAACTAGTTTAGTCTGTTTGCACACCGAAGTATCATGCCATCGATCATTAGAAACCCTTACTAGGGATGTCATGGGAAAACTTCCTCCAAACCTTGACAATCAAGTTCGTCGGGGATCTCATTTTCCCTGATTCCAATATGACCCCAAACCAATTTGTTTTTGATTTAGAGCACTAACTTCGAACTGGTTAAAGAATTGAGCAAGGCCTTAAGTGCAGCTTGGCTTTAACTGCAGCCACAAATAAATTAACCATTCCACCCGTTTTCACAATATAATGCAAATCTGTTAGAATATCATAGATTACTGACTGATGCTTATATGCCATACGAGAAGAAAACCCTTACGTTGTCACATACTACGAAAGCGCCAGCACCGATTTTGAAACGATCCGTGAAAACGCGATTGGGGAAAAACGACCCTAAAATTTTAACACAGCCGAAGTTCTGGTATCATTGCAACGGATGCCTATACATTTGACATGTATCGCAGTTTTATTAAAACTCCAGTACGATTTGTACCTAAGAAAAACCATCGCAGCAGCAAATGACAATGCCCATCACCTGGACATCATAGTATTTTACGAGTTTCGACATCATCGTTGAATCTGGTGCTGGCTGCAGCAACAGAACCATCGGAGAATTAGCAGAAGCAACAACGACTATATGTCGTTTGCTTCGCAGCTTATGGCTGCAGCAACCAAATTCTGGCAACAAAATTGTCGAAGCTGAGCTGAAGGAAGGATTTTGACATATTAAGACAATTCTGGGCCTTCCGGACCTTTCATCACAAAGTACCATGGGGCCACGAACGCTACTAAGACCACAGATACTATTTTGTCACCTTCACGGTTCCTTAAAAGTTAACACGAATGGGAGGGTTAATGCCGATTCCGAACGGAAATTTATTTTTGTGAAGCTTCTCTTGGATGTTTTTCAGACGTTCGCAAGAGGTGGGGCAGCGAATAAAAACGTGCAGGTAGTACAAGTCGGGATTGTACCACAAGCACGAAAGAAATGTAGGCATAAATCTCTTGGATTACACAAATAGTAACAACAATATCAGCATTGATCATATCAAAAAATTCAAAAAAAATCGATGAAATAAACACAAAATACTGAGTAAAACTGAGTCAAAATCTAGTTTTTCCATTAAAATAGCTATGCGATAACCTTATTTTTTTCAATTCGGTGTAAAATCTTTATTTCGTAACTCTTCTTAAATTTTATAATTGCTATCACTAACCCTTATATAATGGGGACTTTATACAAAAATTACAGCGAGAAGTCAAAGTCGTTTTTATACGCAAACGCGTTAAGCCCAATCGCATCACCGCATACGAATAAGGACCTGTCAGCCTAACTTCTAAACATGTCAATAGCTGTTTAGCATTATGTACACAGCAAGTATTTCACGGTGTTGTACTTACGTTTTTAACAGTTTAACAAATGATATGCTATTAACTTGCACTCATGCCATTTATAGGATCCACTATATAACGTTTTTTTTTCAACTAGTGCTTATTTCGCGAATGGTAACACTTAGCTCATGACTGATTTGACAGATAATTAGTTTTATCCTTCCGCTGAGCGAATATGGTTGTGTACACGCTTGAACAACGCTGGGAAATATTGCGATATAGCGACATAAAGAAGATGCTGATTTTGCCAAAAAAAATCATCTTTTAAGATGATGCTCATTTTGATCTTGGCGGGTATATAAACAAGCAAAATTGTCGCATTTGGGGCACAGAAAACTCGCACGCATACATTGAAAAGCCGATATACCCAAAACGAGTCACGGTTTGGTGCGGAATTTGGTCTTGAGCCATAATTGGGCCATTTTTCTCCGAAAATGAGCAAGGAGGGGCCGTTACAGTCAATGGCGATCGTTATCGGGTCATGTTGAACGAATTTTTGTTCACAAAAATTGAAGAGGAGGATATTGGCAACATTTGGTTTCAACAGGACGGCGCTACGCGCCACACAGCCACACAGCCCCAGAGCTGATGTCGTTTGGCCACCGCGGAGCTGCGATTTGACACCGTTGGACTAGTATTTGTGGGGTGCCGTAAAAGATAAGTGTTACGCCGACATGCCAGAGACAAATGACGCTTTAAAGGACAAAATTCGTGAAGCCATTGGTGAAATACAGCTGCACACAATCGATAATGTGCTTAAAAATTGTACTGATCGTGTAGGCATGGCCAGCCGAGGCAGCCATTTGAATGAAATTAGTTTTCATTATTAACCGGAAGGATTGTACTTTCAAATTTGAGAATTTGAGAAAATATTCAGTATTTTTTTTTTATAGCATTTTCAAAAAAAAAAAGTTATTTGGCGGACCCTATAATTCAGAGTTAGGAGGTATGATTTAGATATGCTTTTTATTCTCTGGGTTATTGTAGTTGACTAAATTGAAAACAATTAAATAGTGAGGTGAAAGCAGCAATATATGCGTACGCCTCATCTTATCTGGACAAAGAACAAAGCCATGATATCCTTGCATGGCTGAGGCGCTAGTCCTTTAATTATCAGTTAGTTCTTAGCTACAGCTATGAAAGCGATACTGACTTAAATGGTTTCAAGCAAGAACCAAGGTTATTAAAACTATGACCACGATCAGCTTTGATTTTGCATCACGCTAGTAATAACTACCACCCTGTGAACATGATGAGATACAATACAAGCATCTTCATAACGTTATAAATACTATAGAGCTTGCGCTTTATTTTTCAAAATTTTAAGTGATAAACAACCTGTTTATCTTTATAGTAAAATTGTTTTTTCACACTCGCTTCGTTCTTACGGTATCAGACCCTTCGTATACACTTGTACGGTATCACGTAGGCAATTTTTCATTTTTGTCATTCGCCTTTATAACCAACTTCCCCTCAGTATAAGAACTATGGTCGAGCACAGACGTTTTTTGTCGTTAGTTTTTTCCCATTTTAGTACGCGTCATTGATGTTAGCCCAATTTTACTTTTAATTTTTTTTTTTTATAATTAAGAGTTAACAAAACTTAATTTAATCGTGTTTTTAATTTTCCTTTGCTGTTAGTTTAACTTTAATTATCCTATTTTTATTTTTTTATTTTTTTTTTCCTTACTGAATGTTTTATTATTATTACTATTTAACTTTTAATTACTTTAAAAACCTTATTTAAACTGTGCACTCTTAAAGAATTTATTTTCTTATTGTACAGAAAATTTCAAAAATAAATACAAATACAAATACAAAGCATAAAGGTGTTTCGTTGAAATAAATAACTCATCTTTGATATAACGAATAACACTTCACAAAATGCAAAATACCATCATTTACATAGTGGCCACTTTTTTGACGCCACGTTGTAGATGAGCATATTCTTCTTTTCGCAAAGCATATCAAAATCATTGACGTAATACTCCTATTATGGTTAGCGAGTCCAAAGAAAAAACTGGTGAATATTTTTCTAATGATTTTTTGTAAACTAAAACTAAAATTAAAATTAATTTTAATTAAATTAAACTGTACCAAATCTAGAGATTGACCATTCAAATTTTTATCTGAAATTGATCTCTTTATCGATTTATCTATTTTCGGACGAAGAGCTTTTATTTTGTTTTATCTTTGATGGGAACAATATTTATTTTAATTTTAATATAACTAACTTAAAATCATCACAAATAAGTTGTATTTCTAAACAAAAACGCGGCGGAAAACCATGGAAGTGGTGGGACCTAACTTAACAACAAAAGTGGTTGTGATTCACAGCTCTGCTTATTCCCGGCTGAGGTCCTTCATCTGTCGCGACAATAGTTGTTAAACAGGTCGAAATAATAGCAATACCATCTTGCTGATACTATGTTTTTAATAACATTCAAGAAGGAAGACAATAAAAGCAATGTCTGCCATAGAAATAAGAAACGAAGCTTTTTCGTCGCTATCGAGAAGAGCTTTAGGGCCTCGACACGCAGCACATTCTAAGATTCAGCTGGGTTTGCACAAAGGGGTGCCTCTTAATGAGAGAGCTAGTGAACTAACATCGTAGCACTTTTCAATATTACAACTGTAAATAAATACTACAGTAAAAATCTCACTCTATACTATTTAACGGAAGTGTGTGAGTTTGAAGTGTGCAAAATGTTGCAACTGGCAAATTTTGTCGTTGTATTCTCTTGTGAGTATTGTAACAGGACATAAAATTCTGATCTGTCAGATAAAGAAGCAATAAAATGGGACAAAGCTCTAATTTCCTATACTCAGCAGCAGCACTCACTACCTCAGAAATAGAAGTATTGGAAGACAATTCTTCCAGAATTTAAAAACACTTTTCTATACCTATACAATTCTTTGCTGAAATTCAAGAATGCCTCAGGATGACTTAGCAATACTTTATTGGTTATACATCGAAGAGGCATAACACCAATGGATCCACATTGATGTAGGTGCAGCGGGTGGAAAACTTCATTGTCTCGTCAGTCCATTAATCTGACCTAACTAACCTCCGTTAGCCGAATAACCCCTTTAACAAAGCAAGCCAAACGAAGACTAATCAAATTCGAACATAAATCCCATTTTACCTGCATTGGCAATAAATAAATTAAAATGAATTCTTTTCTGTAAATATTACACAGATCGCTACATATATATTTTGCAAACATGTAGTAAGCACACGTTGTATATAGATTCATTTTGTTTTATTTTAAAATAAATGTAAGAGAAAATCTGAACAAAAACTTTCGTATCTGCTAAGGTTAAAGGTAAAATATCAGCTGCTTAATCCGCCAGTGAGTTAATGGAATTCGGATTACAGATGTGGGTTTGTTGGTTTTATATTACTGCCAACCGGAATTAAGAGCATCAAAAAGGGAAAAAAACTGAAAAGTCATGCAGGGTGTTTCATTGAATAAGTAGCTTTGGCTTTTGCTAGAGAACTCGTTAAATTAAAATTATCATAATAACATTTATCCTATCGAAAGTAGAATATATATTTTTGTTTACTTAACACTGCGTTACATTATAATAATATGTAGATAGTGATGTGTAGTGTGTAAAAGGCAACACAACGTTGAATTTAAATCGTAACCGAATTAAAAAGATGAGTGAAGGAGTTGGGATTCTGTAATGGCGATTACAGAAACAGAAGCCTTGCAGCTAATGCAGGAAAGGACGGTTTTTCATAAATTTAACTTTCACAGACTTGGCAGAGTGTAAGCTAACGGATGGCGAAGCGTCGATGTCGGATCACCGATGGCTACGCTTTAAAGTGAACTTAAATAAAAAGCTATGTAATTTTCAAAGGAATCCTGGAAGACACACGGAGTGAGTATTATGAATGTAAGTAACAGTTCAAGTACTTAGTAAGGAAGTCAAAAAGGACTTCATGCCAGAAGAACTGCGAAACTATTGCGGTAACAGAGGAAGCTTCGAGGTTTCGCAAAATACTCTCTAAAGAAGTGAGCGTTCCAAGTTACCTTAGAACCTGGGTATCATAAAGTACCATAGGGGTTCTGATAGCATTGGTGGAAACCCATTTCCCTGGATCCAGACTTTTAGATGACTCTGGCATTAATCTCTCTCTCTCTCTGTGAATAAGCACTAGGTGTTCTTATGAACAGGGAAAATTCAGTCTATTGAGCCATACAAATCTCAAGGACCAGACGGTATTGTATCGATTATCCTACAGAAAGCACCGAAAGTAGCCATCCAAAAAATTATGGAAATTCTTAGACACGTTCTAAGAATAGGGTACATCTACATACCGATAGCTTGGAGAGAAGTTAAAGTGGTTTTTATACCCAAAGCTGGCAAATAACCCTGTCATCTTTTATGCTTAAGACCCTAGAGCGAGTATTGTAAGTCCATAATAGGAAAAAATGCAGCAATGGCTTTCTGCATGCGTCGTAGCATGCATACATAAAAAGCAAAAAGTGGTGGGGAAAAGGAAAAAAGTCTACACTTCGGTGAGTTTGCGTTGGCAGCCATCCTCGACATAGAAGGAGCCTTCAACAACGTGTAGTGTAGTATCATAAACATCGCTCTACTACACGCTAAAATTGAACAGTACAACAGTACTGTTCCATTGAACAAAGTTTAGTCAGAATGTCTGTTAGCAGAGGAAATCCCCCCTTCTCCAGGGACGAGTCATATCACCTCTGGGTGCTGGTTACTAATAACATTCTCAAAAATCTGAGGGTATAAGTGTCACGGCACATGTAGATGACGTTGTCATAATAGTGCAGGGAAAATATTTAAATACCTTAAGTGAGGTTATTGAGGTCCGAAGACGATCAGCACCTAGGAAAAAAGCTATGGTCTGCATCCACAACGGAACTGGTTCTTTTTACCAGGAAATACAAGATACCGCAATTTAAGCTCCTAAAACTAAGCTCCTAAAACTCAAAGGAGTGGAATTGTCCCTTTCGGACAGTGCGAACTATCTGGGTGTATTTCTGGACAAGAAACTGAGTCGGAATCTTAAAGAGAGAATAAAAAAGCTTATAATTTTCTTTTTATCTGCAAAAGAAGGATAGGGTGCACTGGCTAATACGGCGGCGGAATCGAACCATTTTCTAGAAAAATTGTGATAAGTGATTTTCCAAAAACAAATTGATGCAAACGATAAAGTGATGTACTTCCTCAGCAGTGATGTGCATGCTGCTCCCAATAAAATGATAACAAGCATTATTAATTAAGACAAGTAGAACACTATCAGCCTTATTTATTAAAATTCATTAAAATGCCTCTAAACAGTTGTATAGTTATACAGGGTCGAAGTATTTAAACGGCCTCTATACAACGTTGCATAAAACATTTTGCTACCCATGCAGTGCTTGTGCTTGTGCTTGTGTCAGATAAAGTACCAAACAGCCGAAATTTATTACAATTAGTTGTCCGAATCGGTAAACACAACTCAGCTGTTTGTAGAAAAGCAAATTGAATGTATTCAGTTAAGACTCGGAAATTTCGTATTTAGAACAAAATGAAAACGAATTAAACGTTTTTTAATATAATATAAGTGGTTGCTCATTTTTCGTAACAACGCATAATTAGACAAGCTCTGTGCAACGTTGCATAAGTTTATAATAACGTTTTTGCGTTTAGAGGCATTTTAAAGCGTGCATAACTTTGTACATTCTTTAAAATTCGTTTTTAAATAAGACTGTATATATACTGGTATAAAAGGCATTTCCACTTATTGTTCTAAAGTCGTATTATCCACAGTGGGAAAACCACATCGAGACAATTAAAACAGGAAGGGTGAATCTTCCCCTCCTACGTGTGAAATATCTTGAATTCCAAGTTAGTAAAATCTTAATCTTAAAAATCTTACACAGACAGGTAATTTTGGTCAATTCAACACCGAGGCTAGTAAAAAACTTGTGTTTTTTTTCGTATGAAATTGAATTTCTCCATCATGTTTTACACGCTTCTTTCTAAGGGCCATATGGTAGTGTATCATAATGTTCACCTCAAGCAGACTGTAGTTTATACTTATGTTTATACCCTATCTAACGGGTATATTGATTTTGACACATAGTTTGTAACACTCCTTTATATTAGACGTAGACCCCTAAAGAATCTATTTGAGATCCTATAGTTATGAAGCCCTAACCAGGACAGGCTAGGGCGAGTTTGATGCACTGTCTGATTCCATTACCAGAATTGTTACCCTCTATCCTCATACTAAAATCGTCATTGCGGGCGATTTCAATTCAAGTTGACTTCGACGTTCTGGACAGACTACACCCAAAGAAAGGTATGTTGGCGAGATCTTTGCTAAGGGCTACCGGGCATTAGCGGTCAAAATGCCATCACTCTGGACTTGTTTCTTACCTCTTGCTCTCAACCTGATGTTCGTCAGACCATTGTATCAAATCGGCTAATTTCTCGTACTCCAACAACACAGTTCAAGAACAAGCTCCTAAAAGAAACGTGTGGCAATACAAGAAAGCCAATTGGGAATTTGCTGCGGTGCCCCAATACCATATTTGGAGCTACTTCATAGAAATCAGAAACCCCCGATAAAACTTATTGACAATCCGAAAATCGAAATAGTTTGATTCTCTTAGTCATCGTCGCAATGTCTCCTGCCTACCGTTGTTTTATTGCTACTTCCATCATAAGTGCTTGAACGAAATAGCTAGTTGCATTCCACACCTTCAATACATATCAGTGTTATATAAAGATTCCTTTCTTAAGTGTACAATACGAAAGTTGAATGCTCTACCACGCTCTGGCTTTCTCTCACATCACATTTTACAAACATTTTAAGCAAACGGTTTCTCTCTTTCCCTAATGCCCCCACTGTGTTACTTTATTAAGGTTATACCTACAAAGTTCTTTTAGTGCGATGAAGGGATGAAATTTCGTATAATATTCGATACTACTGTAGAGAAGTCCAAAAAAATTACTACGCCAATATCGTGATTCGGTCTGTCCAGAAGCCGCATGACGAAATCGGTTTTGCTAAATTTGGTATTACTTACTTAACGGGGTCTCAGCTTGTAAAGAGTCCCTGGCTGAGACCCTTCAGCCTTCTACCCACTGCATCCGCTATAACTTGCATTTTTAAATGGAGGTTTGGTCTTCCTTATCGTCTTGAACTTGAAGGCTAAAATTCGAAGGACTACATCCGCAGCTTCGTACAGCTAATAGAGTTCGCGGTTGTATCTTCACCTCCATTAACCCTCCTCGAACAAAAGATCAAATATTCGTCTTACAATTGTTCGTTCGAATGATACCCAGTACTATCTCTCCTTTCCCGCTTATCGTCCAACACTCCGTAAGGATAAGGGTTCTGTAGAGCATGGGCTTTGTCCTTCAAGTCAGGACTTTTGAACCCATTTGCTTCGCCAAGTCGAAGCAGCAGCAGTTTCTTAGGGTATAATTATTAGCCGGAACTCCACTAAGATGTCATTCGTAGAGTTGATGTTTACAGCGATGTAGTTGAAATCCTTCACTACCACGAAGTTTTTGCTATAAATAGTGACATATTGTCCTAGTCGATGGACAGATATCGGTGACTCATCGAGATTGTCAAAAAATGAATGCAATTACTATTTATTTACCATTCAATTTGAATGCAATCAATTTTCAACTATAGGCGATTTCAAAATACGACATAATTAATCCAGCCTAGGTAACAAACATATGTGCCTTTCTTCATTTTCTTAGAATACGTCCACATATCATACCCCAAAGTATTAAAAATGAAGTCGGTAATGTCGAGAATACACAGAAAATTGGCTATATTCTTAATTACAATATTTCAAATGGTTTTTGTTTTGCCTCTTTTAAACAAAATGCTTTTAAGAGAAATGCAAGGAACTCGAAAATACACAATATGTAAATGAATGCAAAATATCTTTCTGCGAGAAAGTTAAAAGAATCGGTTTTATTTTCGGAATTCGGATAGTTGTAAATACATGGCTCAACTGTTTTTATTTTAATGTTTATACAGTTTGCATAGCTTATGCAGGTAAATTTAAAATCTACCACAGTTATTTCGAATCTACCAATTTTTTTTTCTGTTAATCTACTACATTTTTCAAATTCCGATGTGAAACAATGATACTGACTCGATATTGTTGTTTGCCAAGTTTCCTAATTAGTTTGAGAGCAACTGAGGAATAACGGATATTCTAATAGATGGCTTTTATTTCGGTGGCGCCTAGGTTCATGCCACAAAATGTGTTTGTAAACGATCTAGTATTTATTAAAAATCAATGCAATCGTACCACTCAGGTGGACAAGAACAAAAGCTAAAAAAAAACATTTCGAGCTACTTATTTCTTTGTGATTTGCATATTTACAGCAAACTAGCTGGAAGTGGCACGCAAATAACTATTTGTCATTCATTCATTTGTGGTGGATTCACATGGTCACACAAACCAAAGGATGTTTTTCAAATTTCGTTTGAAATGAAGATTTTTTTTTTTTAATTTTTACTTAAAGCATCATAAAATCATCAATATTTCTTGCGTTATTAAATTACAAAATGTTTTAAATAGTTTTTGTAGCAATATCTAATATTTCTGAAAAAAGAGTTGTCCTTATTATATTGCCCAGAACATCCTTTTAATACTTAACAAATTTCTAAAAATATACTCATGTCTCTAAGAATCGTAGAGGAGAAAGGTGCCAACGCAATTCCAGTAAAAAATATTTATAAAAGTCATGAATATTCTAAATCCTCGTCTCAGGCATTTTCTTATCATTCAAAAACTGATTAATTTGCTGTGGTCATTCATAGTTTTACAAGTGACTGCTTCTTTAGAGCTCATGTCTTTTCTTATAATTCTTGAGAAGACAAATGTATTAAATTAGTGACTAAATTATTTTGATTTTCCTCTTTATCAGAATACACCGCCAAAAGAAGTAAATGCTGAGGGAAGGTGTGGGTATCAAAAATGACAAAGCCAAACCTCATACAAATTTTTGATTTATTACTCTATAAACGTCAGACTCTAGAGAAGTGTGTAATATTTGTTAATTAAAACTAGACATCTGCAATGAATGTCTTGAAACCAGTTCCAAGACATTCATTACTTTTTGGATACCTTATTCACTGAAAAAGAAAATGAATGAATAACCACACATTTCATTACTTTTTGGATACCTTATTCACTGAACTCATATCTTGAAAAAGAAAATGAATGAATAACCACACATTTCATTATTGAGTGAGTATTTCACCCATTTTCAACAGAACATTAATTTCAGTGTACTCATATAGAATGGGTACACTACACTGAGTACACCGAATACATTGAGTCCACTCATTTTGAATGAATCCACTCAGTACTTTATTAATGATTGTAGATTGATACGAAGGAACTTCGAAGCGCGGCGGCACTTGTGTGTTATGTTTTATTCTAATAAATACAATTATACGCAAAGTTTCAATGTTGTTAATACAGACAAGTAATAAATTATACTTCTATTTATTATTATTTTTTTTTTTTGTTTTTCAAAACAAAATTTAGATTTATGTGAATTTCGGAACAAAAATTAACTAACATAATTGACTTTCATTTTGTTAAGTCATATAAATTAACTGCGAAAATTTCGGATTAAGAACTTTTATTCTCTTCATCTCATGAAAGCTAGAAACTAGTAACCTATTGCATTCATTCAAATGGGTGCACTCATTTGAAATGGGTGCACTTACTTAAAATGAGTGCACTCCCTTACAATGCACTCATTTACAATGGGTGCACTCAGTATACTCATTGTACTCAGTGTATTTTTATGGTACATGTTTTGTTCAAAGCAAGCACTCACTTGAGTACATGAATCTAAACAGTGTACTCATTTTGGTATGAGTTGATCAAGTAGTGTACAGTGATCGTCTCTTTTAATATGGGGACTCATTTGTACAGTAAATTTTCTAGTATGATACAATGAATAGAGTACACTGAAGTATTGCACTCGTTCAGTCAAAGCAAATGGGTGCATTCATGCAGACCTCTAATTGAAACTAAGAGTAGAAGGTTTTTAGAAGAAACACACTTTATTTTGTTTTATTTATTCACTGAAAATGCTACCTAATTTTAAATGGTATGAAAGTCCATTATGGAAATAAAAAATGGTATTGAAATTTAAAGGACCAAATTATGTGCCCAAAAACTTTACCAATCACTGCCACACAGTAATGGCTTTAAATGGCCATTTACGTTGCAGAACACTAATGCAATTACTTAAACATACTCACTTAAACTAACCTTTTTTTATAGTACCTCTTCGCCGACACATCTTAATTCAAAACGAGAAGCAGTTTGTCTAAAAAGCATTTAGTAAATTCCAAGTTTCACTAGGATCATACAACTATACACTATACACCGTGGAGCCAATACAGTATTGTGCAAAACAAAAACAACAATAGAGGTGTTGTTAAAGTATTTGGGCACACATTTTGTCCTTTAAATTCCAATACCATTTTTTTCACTTTTAAATTTAGGTAGTACTTTCAGTGAATAAATAAAACAAAATAAAGTGTGTTTCTTTTAAAAACCTTATAAATGTAAATAATAAACCCAATTGTTCCTAATTTCTTCTGCAACCATCGAGTCGATAAACTTCTCTAAAAAAAAAGTTTTATGTTGTCTTCGCTTAAACATAAAAAATGTTAATGTTTTATTTGATATCTAAATAGTCTGTTATTGTTCTTATGTAGGTATTCTGATCAAGTTATGTACAGTAGCTCTAACGAATAATCAGACACAGGATGCATTTTTAAAATATATATAATAAAATGAGATATAAGAATTTGTTAAAACTTTGTATGTCATTTTATTCCTTTTTGCTTTCTTAATATTAAACAATTAATAAAAACAAATATGAAAATGCATATTTTTTTGTAAACATATTACAAACCAGAAACCATAACTTTTCTCATTCAATGAATAATCGAACAATAAGAAAAAAAGCTCCGTTAATTGCTGGCATCATGCGTTTCTTTGAATTTTTTGTTGTAGTAGTTTCTACATATATTGTTAACTAATTCCGTAATCCCTACTGTATCTGTACTGTATCCATCCCATATGGAAAACAAGCCACTTCGAAGTTAGGCAATTGAGTGTTGGCTAGCAGAATGCCATCACCATGGTATGCAATTATCGAGGAGCCAAAACACATTGCATTTATTTTTAATTAGGCGTGTTTTTCAAGAAGTTCGAAAAGAAACTGGAAAATATCGAAGAATTCAAACTACCGAGTGTCAAAATACCAAAACAACAAAGTGGAATATGTACTTGCCTTTAGCAAACATATTTCCGGCTAGGAAAATAGCACTAAATACAGTATATGTGCCTATTGAAGTTTCCAGCTAATCGTTTCTTAAAAATTAAACAAAACTTCAATTCTTTGAGTCCAAGTTCGAATCTCCATAAATTGTAAATAGTGATGGAGCGCAGAAACAGGATTCATATTGATTCGTAAGAATTGATTTTTTTTTTGTACTGGAACATGCCTTTTATTTTAGGTGAAAATATCAACAAAAGCTTGCTGGACATTCTATGAAAGCTGTAAGTTTACTAATAAAATAATTTTTTTTAAGATGAACAAACTCCATTTGTAACTAACATTTCTTATTTATTCTAAGAATTTAACATTTTGTTTTCTGTTTTCAATGGCAAACAAAATGATATTAATTTATATATGTCTATATTTTTTGTTTGTTTTTATTACAATGCAATTTCTAACAAAAAAATAAAAAGTGGATTTCTTTTAAACCAAGTTTATTTAAAACAATTCAACGAAATCATAACAATTAAAATAATTTAAACTTCAATTATAAATTTATCTACTAGGTTTTAAAAAAAAGAAAAAAACAACAACAAAATACAATTTAAATAGAGCTTAATGCATAAATAAAACAATCAACAATATTTAATTAAAAAAAAATCTCAATTTTCTTTTCTTGTTGCACACAAAAAATTGTGAACTTTTGGACGGATTTTTAAATTTTACCTTTTCTTATTTTGGAAATTTATTACTATATGTATATATTAATTGTTTGTTAAACTCTGAAAACATAACAATTTTATGCCTTTAAGGCCATTTAACGGTACTTATATTGTATTTCATAACATGATAAATATTTCTATTAAATAACGTTTTTTTATCTTGTTTTACTATTAAAATCTACCAGATATACATATACGTGTTTATATCCGAGTGTATATATCATTATTGCCAGTTTAAATAACAATGCAAGGAAGGTAGGTATCTACGTAGCTCCAAATATAAAAATATTATTATATTGTATTTTTGTTCTCGTTCGTTTTGTAGATATAATATCCTTCTAAGGGTTCTGTTTTGTTTGTTTAACAATTTTTAAGGTACATTTCTACAGTTTCAAGATTTATTATTTTGTGTTTTTTTTTTTGTTCCGACAAAAATAAATAAAATTGTTTGCAACAATATAAATATTTTTTTCTTTTCACTTTTGTAGAGCTAAACGAATATATCGCAGGGTGTTCCTTATATATCTAATTATTTTATAACCTTCACCATTGGGGTTCTATTTTAGTGTTCAGCCTAAATATTACTATGAATAAATTTTATGTATATATTTATATATCTAAAAACTTTAACAATTTTAATTTTGAAAATTTTGATTCCTACTCCTATATTTTGCTATCAAAATAATATTTATATACATTTATATATTTCTTTTATTAACGTATATGTATATAATTATATACATATTTTTTTTTGTTTGTCTAGTGCGATTCATTGAAATAATATTGTACCAGAATTCACCAGAATAATGCATGTGTATTAGGAGTTCTATGGTGATATTATAGTGTACAGTGTATGGTATAATACCTACTTGCTTCTATCCACTAGCAGTAGATCATAATGTGTACTCAAGGATGGACGACTAACCAAGAAATTGGGTAAAGGAAAGCTTAACTATCACATGCGATTTGCATTTTCCTAAAAAAAAAAATCAACAAGTCCAATCACAAAGCCACTTTCAAATTTGATGCTAAGCACTGTTTTTTTCTTCACTCTTTCTATTACTATTGATGACTTTTGCTCAGTAAATGTGAATTAAACTCGTAGACATTATTGCATTGCTCCCCGCAAATATTACACTTCCAGGGATTACTTTCGCTGTGGCATCCCTTGTGTAAGAAATATAATGTTTCGTCTGGAAATTCGATTCCGCAGAAAAGGCATGGTAAAATTTGTTTTCGATTGTTCAGTGACAAATCTGTGTCCTGGCCACTTGATGTTATGGTACCGTTGCAAATACTCGAAGAGTTGCAAGTTGAACTTTGCGTGGCACCATTTGGAATAACGTTGTTGTTATCGAGAAGTGCACTTCTGGTTATCCGGTTATTAGCTCTAGCACATATGCGGCGTTTAAGATCCTCGCGTAGCAATGACTTAAGTGGCGAAACCTGTAAATTAAAATAAAATCATAAGAAAAAGTGTGTGTGAAATATAGCTATATACAATTAATTAGTAAGGATATTTTTTTTTAAAAAACGTATTTGTCATAAGCTAAGCCTGAGCTACATCGAAACAAAAGTGAAGAAAAGTAGAAAAAAGTCAACAAATTCGTTTGAACTACCTCATCATATAGTAAAGTCCGTATATTATTTTTCAACGGCGATATGTTGGCAAAAATATTGGCTAAATATCTTGTTAAACATTTTTTATCGCTTTCCATGAACATTTTTGAAGAAAACAACATTTTATTGAAAAACGCCCACAAAATGTAGGCGTGGCAAACAGACTTATAAAAGAGGGCAGAGCCTACACATCTTGTGAAGGTTCTAACACTATATCTCTCTAACTTTAGCCCTAAAACGGTTTTTTTTTTAATTTGTGGGCGTGGCAGTGGGCGGATTCAAGAACTTTTAACACTTTACCTTTTCGGGATCCTAGGGAGTATATACTCTAAAGCTTCAGCTTCCTAGCATACATTTAAAGGCCTCAAAAGTTGATACGGACGGACGGACGGACATTGCTAAATAGTCTTAGGATATGGTCCGGATCATAAATATATATACTTTTATGGGTCTACGACGAATATTAAGGGGTGTTACAAACTATGTGTCAAATTTAATATACCCTTAGGAAAGGTATAAAAAAAAAAACTTTTGTGACAAGTGAGCAAGTGACAAAAAAACAAAACAATTAAAATCATTTTGTGTGTTTTTAAGCAATTTATTTTTTTTTACCTGAGTTGAATTTTAGAGACCTCCTTATCCTACCTACCTTTCCAAATAATAAAATTTTTAAATTTTTTCACTGACGTAAATTTTAAATATGTTCAATATAAGAAAAAAAGCTTTTGCGCTTATTTAGTTTAGATCTTGCTCATAGATGTCATATAAATATGTGTGTGTTTTGTAATGTTTTCACTTTTTTGTACTGTTCTTCAATTATGTTTTGATGTAGTTCAGGCTTTACAGCTGACAGGGAACAGAATGTGGATGACAGATGACATACATATCTTTCCCAAACTGAATTTTTTTAAAAGACACAAAAAAACCCAATTAACGTCTTATGACTTTCAGACTTAGAAGGTGTTAAAACTAACTGATAAAAGCGAATATATTCATGAAAGAGATAAAGGTTCTTAATTTTTATGTTTATCGATTTTTTTCTAGAAATACATATAAATTAAAAAAATGTGTAACATTTTGACAGATGACGGCTGATAGAATTGTGTCGATTTATGTACTGACAGCAGTTGGAGTCGGTTGACATTGTGGATGTGTCAGTGAAAATTGATATTAAATTAACAGACATTCGTTTTTGTTTTTCCAACATTTGTAGCCGTATCGTATCGTCAATCGTTTCGGGCTAATCGGCGTAGACAAGCGACTTCACATATCCCCACACAAAATAGTTAAGCGGCGTTAATTCGCACGATCATGGATGCCATTTCATGGGTCCGTAACGTTGAAACCACAGCTCCTGCACATCAAAAGTCAGTTATCATGGCCTTATAGCGGTCACCATTGACTGTAACGTTCTGGCCAGCATCGACCAATTATTCCACTAACCCATAAAGCACACAAAACAATCAGTTTTTGTGGATGTAAGTGTCTCAACATACACTTGAGGATTATCATCACTCCAAATACGGCAGTTATATATATATTAGATGTATGCCTGTTGTGTGAAGATAAGTGTCAAATATCCAAAACCGATCAGGAATTATCTCATTTCCAAAAAAATAACCCGTACACTATCGCGTAACAAAATGAAAAGCGTCAAAGTTTAATACATGTTTGTCACAATCATCCAAAAATAAACAACAATTTTGCTTGCGTTGAGATCCAAAGGATCAATGTGATAACATGGCAGTAGCAGACATATGACACGTCTAGTCTAATGGTAACATTATTTAATTTCCTAAATCCATTTTTGAGCTACTGACGTGTTTCTTTAGTTACTTTTAAAATAATTAGAGTAGTTAGTATTCTTGGACCCGCAAAAAAGTTAGAAATTATTTTTGGTGAGCATTTAACAAAAAAAAAATTATATATATGTATACAGTGTCGGACAATACTATTACACCAAGCCAGTTTTAGTATTTAATATCACTAATTTTATGAGCAGGGTGTTTTCGCAAAGTATACATTTTTTTTAGAACCTATATATGTCTAAAACATGATCAAGTTGGAGCCCAAATGAGATATAACTACTCTAAATGCTAAAAATTTGGAACTAGTATAGATAAAAAACAAGTTTAGGCACTTTCGAGACCTAATTTACCTAATTTATTCATAAAAGTATTAATAAACATATTAAGATGGCTTTATTTTAGACAAAACTTTAGCACAAAGACAGTTTTATTATCAGCATTATTTTCAAAACCTTTAATCTACAAACACCTTCTTCTTTATCTTAGGTAAGAGTTTTAGTAAGAAATTTACTTTTAAATACTTAATAATAGTAATAATACAAATTTAAAACTAAAACTGACTTGGTTCTTTAGTTTTGTCCGACACTGTATATATGTACAGCCGTGGATAACTAATTAGAAACGATTGCTTTCTTCTGTGCTTAGACATATTCTGATGGCTATTGATAACGTAACGGTGCATTTTTTTGCTCTTGTTATCTTCTTTTTTTCTTTCTCATTGAAACAATATGCTTACGCACTTTGACGGATTGCATCTCTTCCATTAAGGAAGAGAATTGGCTGCCAGCTAATTAGAAACGATTTAGTTCAAGCTAAGCATTATTGATTATCCCAAATATTTCAGTAAGTATTTATTCTTTTTTCCATTAAATTTGTGTTTAAATTTAACAAAAAATTATATTAGCACGCAGTTTAAACAATGGGCAAAGGCAAAATTTTCACACTGGAGACGCAAAAGGCTATTTTTGAGCTTAACATAATAGAACCTAATTGTTCTAAGAAGATGATATTTGATGCAATTTCCCATTGCACCACGCAAAACCTCATATCGCATCGACACAAAAATTGTCCGGCTGTCGAAAGCGGACACCAAAAAGAGCACAAAGGTCATTCAAGGTGAAATTATGTATGGAACTGGCGTAGATATATCAAAGAGACGGTCGCACGTCGTTTGGTGGAAGCCGGACTTCATGGAAGACTCGCACGCATGAAACCGATGGTCAAATTGACTCAAAGAAAACGGCGGATCGAATTTGCTAAAGGCCATAGTAGTTAGACGACAAACCAATGGAAATTTATATTGCGGAGCGACGAATCTAAGATAAATCGGATTGGCTCCGACGGCAGAAGGAACGTCCGGCCCGCAAAATGTATGTTACTTGATCCCAAATACACTTCGCCAGCAGTAAAGCATTGCGGCGGATCAATTTTCGTTTGGGGATATTTTTCGTGGAATTCGTCGTAATGTGGGAACTATGAATAAAGAACAATACGTTGACATATTGGAAAATGTAATGATACCATGGGCCGTAGAAAATATGCCGGTTATATGGTCTTTCCAGCGATTCAACGACAACGATCCAAAGCTTACCGCAAAACTTACAAAATTTTTTTTTTTTAACGAAACGCGATGCAAGTAAATCACTGAAATCACAGTACTAGACTGGCCATTGCAAAGTCCTGACTGAAATCACATCGAACATCTTTGAAGCGATGTTAAAAATGCAAAACTTTGAGAAATCAGAAAATTTAGACAAAATATATAATATTAAATCTATAATTAATATAGTAGTGAAAATTTAACCTGTGCACAAAAGTACAAGGTTAACCCCCCGTGTAAGCGTTGCCAACGCTATACACACGCATATTGCCAAAAGAAAAAAAAAAAACCAACTAAAGAACGGAAAATAAGGACTAAAGAAAAGTCCACACCACCGCAGCCGAAAAAAAGAAAACTTGAGGTACAAAAGTCGACGAATCACGGCCCGCAAACATACGCTGAAGCTGCGATACAAGTAAATTATCGAGTTTTAATACGACGCATGATCGATTCCATCAAGTTTTTTCCGCAATTCTTGCGAGACTTGAAGAGCAAAGCCAAATTAACAAACGTATTTTTGAGAAACTAGACGAGTTCAAAGTATTTCTTCACAAAAACAATATTGATATATGCGGTGTCTGAAACGCATTTCACGAAAGAATCAGGTATACAAATAAAAGGTAACAGCGGTTATCACGCATATAACCCATCACAAAGGGCTAGATGCGGGGCGTCACCACTGATCACTCCTCGAGTACAATAATTGAGCTATATGAAATGCAAAAAAACACGGTTAGCGCAAAAATTAAACCCATAACGCGTCTATTTATTGTCCTCCTAGAGCGACGTTAGATGATTAAGTTAAAAATGATTTTAGGAGCATAGTGAATGACTTGGAGAATATTTTGTAATTGGCGGAGATTTCAATGAAAAACACACTTTCTGGGTCTCCAGATGTATCTCACCAAAACGTCGTATTTTTTATGAACCCGGTATGAAGTTAGGGGTCGACTTTTGCTCGTCTGGCAAACACATTGGACTTCGGACATGGCAAAAACACCAGAGCTCATAGATTTCTTTATCGCAAAAGGAATATCTTCCTGCCACTCGCCCGTTATTCTAATAGTTTTTAGATGCGGTTTACGTGAAAAGGACGGTCCGCTAAAGCTGGCTCGCGCAAGAACTAATTGGGACTCCTTCAGAAAAGATTGCATACATAAAATCGATCTGAAGGTAACTCTACGAACACCATACGAACTCGAAGACGAATTTTTTTTCGAGTATAGGTGGAAAATCTTCCATAAGACACTATGAGAACCGACCGCACGTGCTCATAATAGTGTGAAATTCTTACTCACTAAAAAACACCTCCCTTTAAATTACTTTATACTACAACTAGGTTATTTCCTATCTAGTTTGTAGTTTAAATTTAATAATTTATATTCTCGTTTACTAGGCAGCTTCCCATCGGAGGAACCTGCTTTTACCGCCAAAAACACGCGGTTAAATGTTATTGCGCTAATTCAATTGGTTTTATCCGTTGAAGCCGGCGCACTAAATTTGTATCGTTCAAAATATATATCATTTCGTTATTGCAATGACCGCGAAGGCGAGTCTGTTGCTTACGGGCAAATGATTTTATTTCATCTTCGACGGTTGCCATATCCAAATCTCTGTGGATATCACTATTTCTCATATAGCACGGGGCGTTTACAATTCTTCTTAGCACTTAGTTTTGAAAAGTTTGTAAAATGTTGATGTTATTTGCTTTGGTACAACCCCAAAGTTGTATACCATACGTCCAAACCGGTTTCAGAACTTGCTTGTATAAAAGCAGCTTGTTTTGCATGCTGAGTTTGGAAAACCGATCAAGCAGCCAATGCATTTGATAATATTTAAAAACGAGCTCTTCACGTTTCTTTTTTACATGCAATTTCCATTTTAGCTTCATTTGCGTACGAAATTTGTACGGAGTCTATGAAAATGGGTAGCATAGTTACATTTCTGTAAGTAAAATTAACATGCGTAGTTTTTGTTTCATTAAGGACAATACGCCAAATATTTGTCCAGCTTAATTGTTGCTGATTCAACCGTATTACCCACGGCCAATATAGCGGTATCATCCGCAAGCGTCGCTATAGTTGTGCCTTCTTCCTGCGGAATATCTCGAGAAAAGATTAGAAATAAAATCGGACCTGTAATTAAATCGTATTCAGGAGCTTTGTTTAGTTTCAATTTTTGTATTTCATAGCACAGTTTAGCCAGTGATACACTTGTAATTTTAAAATTGTCAGGTATCCCCTCTAAGGCCATAATCTTCGATTAGCTCTTGACCGTCAAATTGCTTAAATCTTTCTTCTAAGTGATCGGCAAAAATGTCGGCTTTTTCTTTGTCTCGTTTCGCCCATTCGCCATTATTTTTTCTGATAGGAGGCGCTTGCGTTTTTGGTTTTTTTGATGCTTTTTATAGCTTCCCACAACGAGTTTGAACTACTCTTGTCCGCGGTGAGACCTTCAAGGTATGAAGAAACTTCGCGATTTTTAAAGTCCTGAATCTTTTTTTTTAAAGTGCTGCATAGATTATTTGATATCGTTTTATGCTGCGAAGCGCGAGATTCTTGCCATTTTTACGCGCTTTTCTTTTCCCCTTAACCAATTCGGTTATTTCCTGAAGATATTTTATTTCGCTTTTTGATTTTGTTATCCGTTTATAAGGAGTATTTTACCAGGCTGAACTTTGTATGACTCCGATAAATTGATCGACTTCGAGTTCAAGTTCAAATGGCGTTTGAAGAGACACGTTAAGATCAAACACGTTAAGATTATTTTTTACACTTGATTCCTTCGTAAGCCTGTATTCGGACGTACAGTGAAATACAAGGATTCGTTTCTTAACCGTACAATACGAATGTGGAATGCTCTACCACGCTCTGTTTTTCCCTCACATTACAGTTTACAGACATTTAAAACCAACGTGCATCGGTATCTCCTTTTTTCTAATCCTTCACTTCGCTAATGCCCTCACTGTGTTACTTCATTATGAAGGTATCCAAAATCCCTATAGTGCACGTACATTATAAAAAAAAAAGGTGCGTTTCAGAAATCAAGCATATGTCGATAATATTTGTACGAGTAAAAACTTCAAGTTCGTCGAACTTTTGTAGAAGGCCATTCGCATTCCACGGAATTATTTTTATTTTAGTTTTTTCGTTACTATTCATATTGATATTTATATGCGATGAAGTGAGCCCCGAAGTTTATGGTCAAGCTCGTCAAACTTTTCAAACATGCGTTTATTAATACGACTTTGTTCTTCCAGTCTAGCAAAAATTGCAGAAAAGACTTGTTCGACTGGGTCAGCCGCTGTATCGATTTGCTTATTAGCTTGGAGCGCCGCTTCAGCATATGTCTGTGGCCGAGGTTTTGACAACACTTTACTATTAATTATCTTTTCTCGCTTCGATTTGGACATTTCCTTAGCCTTCGGCCCGGGAGTCGACGACTTTTCTTTTAAATGCTTTCTCTCGACAGCTACGACGTTTCCTTTAAATTTTTCCGTCGTTCAATTGATTTGTTTGTACCTCTTTTGGGTTTGTCATTCTTTTTAACTCCAACGGATAACATCGCGCCTGCTTTGAAGCTCTTTAGCTACTTCGCAACAGCGATAGTTTGCCGGATGATTTCCCTTACAGTTTATGCAGGTTGGTAAATCCTGTCTTTTAAGACCGCAATCTATAGACAAATGTTTCTTGGCGCATTTAACGCAGCGTAGTACTTTTTGACAATGTGTATTTGTGTGGTTATACTCTTGACAACGCTTGCATTGAGGGATGAGTCTAGTCGTCTTACGCATCGGCTCAATTTTAACTACGATATTAAGGATACTTTTTATATTGTTAACGAAGACAATTTGTGGCTCAATTTATCGAAGCTTTACAATGTTTAGCGTGGTACAATTCTCCTCATAAAAAGAGAGTAATCAAAATGAGCGAAATTAGATTTCCACGTAAATTACTGAATTAGTAAAATAAAAACGAAGCAAAAGAAAAAGATAGCAACAATCACGTGCTCCGCATCATAAAACAATCTTAAATAATCTTTGCAGCAAACAGAAAAGAGATATTCAGGTTTTTAAAAATCGTGAAGTTCCTACATATCTTGTAAGCCTAACGGCGGAAAAAAGTTTAATTTATTCGTTCTGGAAAGCTATGAAAGGCATGAAAAACCCAAAGTTGCAAGTGCCACCTATCAGAAAAACAGAGGCGAATGGACGAAAGGAGACAAGGAAAAGGCCGAAATTTTCGCGGAACACATTGAATCAACGATTAAGCCATTTGATGGTCAAGCGTTGGTTGAAGATGCTGGTTAAACCACGGTAGGTGACAATTTTCAGATAAGAAAAGTATCACTGGTCGAACTGTGTCATGTTCATTACGTGTCAGGTTCTTAAAGAGTGGCCCAAAAAAGCACTAATTAAGTTTGTTTAACTCATAAACGCTTCGATTAGGCTGTTGTACGTTCCCCGACAATGGAAGATAGCTGAGGTAATAATGGTTCCTAAGCCAGGAAAATCTCCAAATGACAAAAAAATCCTGTCGACCAATATCGCTTCTACCAATAATGTCGAAGATAATCAAATAACTTAACTTGAAAAAACTCTCCCAAAATAATTATATGAGATCTTAGGCACTTATTTAGCGGACAGACTCTTTCGTGTTAAACACGGGAACGAGTATTCCGAATTCAAAGAAATCGCGGCGGGAGTTCTACAAGGAAGCGTTATTGGCCCGATTTTATTTCTTTATCGCGATCTTTATTAACGAGCGATCGAAAAAAATATGCGACAAAATCCACGCACATTTATTTCACCTACAGAAATGTAAGTAATCTACCCATTTTTATTGACTCAGTACAAATTCCGTACGCAAACGAGGCTAAATACTTGGGAATGACGTTAGATGCCAAATTAAAATGTAAATAGCATGTTAAGAAGAAACGCGAGGAGCTCGTTATCAGATCTAATCAAATGCATTGGCTGATTGGAAAATTCTCTAAGCTCAGCATGCAAAACAAGCTGCTTTTATAAAAGCAAGTGCTAAAACCTGTTTGGACGCATGGTATACAACTTTGGGGTTGTACCAAACCAAGTACTGTTAAAATTTTGCAAACTTTCCAAAATAAAGTTCTTAGAAAAATCGTTAATGCTCCGTGGTATATCCGAAACGCTGAATAAGCACAATAAGACGTAACCGCATGTTATTGACGCGCTGCCGGCCCTCATAGTGTCTCATGGAAGATTTTCCACTTACCCTCGGTGGGAAAAAAAAAGTACGCAAAACATTAAGAATTTGGATGTTTTGTTCGAAATAGTAAAGGAAGCGTGGTATGCGATTCCAGTGGAAAGATGCCGATGCCTAATCCAATGAATGCAAGGACGATGTGGAGCTGTATTGAAGCAGAAAGGATTTTCGCCGAAATATAAGCCATACTAAGTTCTTTTATTTTATTTCGTTTTTTTATATTTTGTTATTGTTTTTCTTGCGTTTCTAATTAGGTGTCTCAGTCATATCTGAGATCTTAGTATAAAATTAGGTTCAAAACTAAATATGGCATAAGATATGGGATGTGGGAAGATAAGAAGAGCTATAAATGCACCGTTATGTTATCAATAGCCATCGACATATGGGTAAACACAGCAACAAGCAATCATTTCTAATTAGTTGTCAACGGCTGTATATAATGCGCAAATCCTAATTTTACATTCTTAACTGAGATTACCTTGAGATTGAAACTTACCCTTTTTAAGGGTCAACTGAAAAAGAAAATGCAGGGATATCTTTGAAAAAATACGTTCAATCTTTCAAACTCGAAGAGCTGTTTTTCGCTGCAATAATTGACATAAATATAGATACGATTCGTCGTGTAGTGAATAAATTCCGAACCCCATACACTTTGGTTGATCATGTGAAACTTCACAAACCAATGAAAGTGTGCACAGAAAAGCTATTTGATCCGTTAGAGACCCAAATTTGTCGATTCGCCGATGTTCATATTAAGTTTGACTATACCCCTCCTACTTTAACGTTTAGAAGATCTTGGTTTAATCGCTTTAAAATTGTAAGCGCCAAGAGACTTTCGTTTTCGCCAAGAATTAGGTTTATGAGCCGAAAATAAACTGCGAGTTTTTTGCCAATGTCAATAAGCAAAAAAAAAAAATCAGACTTTAGAGACGATGTTATATCCCGAAAAATGCACTGCTTGGTGTGCTCTATGATCTCAAGGCGAATGCTATAAGGCAATGACAACAAATTTGTTCATTCCCCAATTGCATAGAATGGAAACAATTTAAAGCCTTTGATCTCTGCTTAAAAAAGTACGCAACCACTTTACTGCCTGACGTACATCACAGACGACATAATTGTTATCGATTGAGTATTAAGATACACCAAATTTAAAAAATGTTTATTGTGCATATCACCGCTGCGATAGGCGACCACCCAATGCGAAGCGACGAAGTTGCGTTAAAGTTTAACGCCCGTTAGCAGATACTGTTCATAAATCTATTTATAGTTAGGGTCAACTTGGGTTTATAAGTAAATCAGAATAATCCAAAACACTATGTACATATTTGAGGGTCAAGGTCATAATTTTTCATATTTGTATAGGTAAATACTGGCATGCAAGAAATCGGACCATGTATGTCAAGGGCGAAAAAAATTAGTTCGTTCTAAAACAACTTCACACTCTGGCGACTAAAGCTAAGAAAATTGCAATATTTATCTTCTTCAATTAATTGTTCATCAACAACAATTCTCTTTGTTAGAATTTTTCAAAGAACATTTGACTTAAGATTAAGTTGAACTTATACAACAGTTGAACCAAACGTGGAGCTGGGTTCAAAACTCCTGTGGTAGGAACGTGAAGCAAGTGACAAAAGACATATCTCGATTTTAAACAGAACTGATTCAGAGAATATAAACTACATTTCATTAGTAAAACTGCGCCGTAAGATATCCGATTTTTTCAATTGTTTCTCAGAAGACTTATACTCACAATCATCTTGACTAATAGGCATCTTAGAAACCCAGTCAATAAATTTATCGAAAATGAATTTGTGTGTTCTACGTTTCACTTTAATCGATTTCAAATTTTTCTAAATCGAACCAAAGTGAAATTGTTGTGTTCCACAATTCGATTTTGTCGATTTAAAGTGATTTCAAATCGATCTCTGACATTCGATGTGAAATGGGGAAAACAGAGTAAGACATTAAATTTTAAACAAGTCTGTGGAATCTGGAATCTGAAGATCTTTTAAGAGGTTTTAGGAAAAGATATCGAATGTCACAGAATTTTTGTGGGAAAATTTGAGAAAAGATGTGAAAAGCTAGTAGGTATTATATAAATATTTAATTTTATAATTAATAACAATTGAACTTTCGTTTATAGATTTAATAATATACGCAGCCTCTCCAGTTTCAAATGGATTAGATATATATCTCAGCCTTCGTATTTTTATTTTTTCTTGTGTGTATTTAAACCTTTCATTCTGCAATCTCGCAGCAATTAAGACAGCGCTCATTCGTTATACTTTAAAACGGGTGAACAACAAAATAATCTACCAGCAAACAATTTCCCAAAATAAAAACACTTTTCAAAATGTGTCAAATGACAGATATCAGCAAAGTGATGAAGTTACCAAATCGATCGGAATATAGAATACTGAAAATGATTTCACTCGATCTGCAATATCGATTTCGATTTTACTTGATTTCTGGAACCTAGCTGTAAGGCACAGTTGTGCCTAGCCACTCTTCTTATTGATCTTGTTAAAACTCTAGCTTAAGTTTACCAAACGCTGGTTGATGTCAGAGGATGTCGGATAAAAATTCGTATGAAGTTGTCAAAAATGTATATTAAAAAACTCAAATGATCGCACTGTAACTCAAAAAGCGGGTTTGTTTTGTCGTACAATAGAGTATAAAATCGAAGAATTTTCCATTTCGAAAGTTAAGCCTCGATGTTAAGCGGACGTTTTTTTGCGATGTGATAAATTTCAAATGTTTTTGCTGGGATTACCCATTATGCTCACCGCCGCTACTTTTTATAGATTAAAAAATAAAATAAATATTAGGCGTAAACGGCCCATACAGGACCTAAAGCCTAGCTTCTCCAACCATTGTGTGTGCGATGTTGTATTTTTGACACAAATGGAGAGACCTACAGTTTAATGCCGATTCCGAATGGAAATTTATATTTGAGAAGCTACTCATGACATTTCTTACTCTTGAATATTTGTCAGACGTTTGCAAGAGGTGGGCCTTCAGGTCGTACAGATCGGGATTTGAACCAGCGACCTCTCGCTTAGTGGTCCAACGCACTTAACCACTAAGCCACTGCACCCACAATAGATTAGTGTGTTTTTAAGTAATTGTTTTCAGCGATCCTTATATGCACATTTTTCATTGACTTTTTGTACATGAATGTGGTTAAACGTATTTGTTTCCTATTTCAGAGATAATTTGTTGGATTTATTTTAATTTGTCAGAATTTTGACCGCATAAACAAAAAGTTACCAAGCAATCCTAGTAATTATGAATCCGTTCCAGAGTTGTAGTACAAAGTATGTATGTAATCAATTTATTAAGAAATAAAGTGCACGACTTCGTCTTACGAAACTTTCTCAGTATATGAGGTGCTTTTTTGAATCGCATCTAAAAGAATGGTAGTATTTGATCACATACCAAATTTATATACATAAATCACTTTTAAGATTTTGAAAAATTGATTTTTTCAATAACGCACCTACGATTTTGATGCAATTTCGCACGATGAACACTTTTAACATAATTGCTCAAACTAAAAAAAAATATTAAAATCGTTAGAGCCGTTTTTAAGAAAATGGATTTAAATTAAATTTAAGAAAATCTTTAAAGAAAAAAAAAGTTTTGTTTTACTTAACATCATAAAAAAAATAGTAAAATTTTTCGGAATTCCCTTCATTGGTTTTTGAGATATTGGCGGATTTTTAAATTACCGTAGTTCGATTTTTTCCAAAAACTGAATATGCAGTACTCTTGGCCCCATCCCAATTATACACAAGTACAGTACAAAAAGACAGAAATCCTTGAAACCATTTTGAGAAAATTGGTGATAAAAAACCATGCAAAATTGATCAATATTATTGTTCTTATTAGCTGTGTTTAATAAGCCTACATTACATATACATTACAGAATATTAAAGAAAAGTTAATGTGCAATATTTTCTTCTACTACTTTTGAGGTAGAGCATGTGCAAGAGAATGTTCAAATGTATGTTGGTTTGTTTGATTGCTGTGTAATTTTGATTTTTTTTATTGAATATTTGAATATTAAATAAAGAACAAAATTGAAAATGTTTCAAATTAGTAATATGCGGTGTACTCTCTCCTTGCGGTCATCTCTCATAAGCGGACATATTTTAAATAACAGACAAAATTACGTGTTTTTCCATAAAAATAATTCTCGCATAAGCGGACTCCCTAATAATTGGTCGCGGATACAAAATGTCATAACCGGAGAAGACATTGGCTCTCTCTTAAGTGAACAAAAAATAGTTGGATCATGGTTTTGTGTTGCTTTGTTTTATATTTTGAGCTTCTTAAAACGCAAAAAACATAAACCAAAACATTAAACAAAACGCTTGGAAGCTGTAATTTGGAGCTTTCCCTAGAGTTCCGAAATGGGTAAATGAAACTAATTTTTACCTTCTTAATGTGACATACAAAGATATTAGCCAAGCCCAATTTTTCTATTAAATATACTTTCTATTGAATACGAACGTTCCCTATACATATAGATATAATACTGATTGGGTATAATACTTTTGAACCCGGGCGAACTGTAGCTCAACTAAATTAAGGAATTTTTTAAATGAAATTCATCAGTTTCTAATGAGCGGACCAATTTCTCGGTACCATCAGCGCCGCTTATGAGAGAGTTCACTGTATTTTCATTTGACTAGGCATTGATATTAAAACCAGCAGTACACCAAATTTAAAATTGGCAATATCAAAGAAAACGAAGCTGTACTTGGGTGTTCTGTCTTGATCCGACAGTTCTGATCTAGGAAAGATTTTTATTGCACGTTTCAACAAAAAGAAATACTTAAATTTGTTTTGCAGTTTGCTAGTAAGTGCTTTTACAAAGGTATTTCAAAATTTTTTTATATTACATATTAGGGTTCTGAAAGCATATTAGAGTTTCAAAATGGAAAAGAAAAAATTATATGTACATTACTTCACCTACTAGCCTTACACAAAAAGCGTTTAAGGATTAGTAATTTACCTTTATCAATGAAGATAGTCTGCTGTTTGGTGATGACATTTCCGATTCATTCTCTCCGTTAACAGAATCCGTCGTTGAACCATTCTTGGGGGTTATTAGATTTTTTATATCTGCAACTTCATCGCTAGGAGGCTCCTACATACACATATATTTATATATTTAGAAAAAAGTTATTGTTATACAAACTTTACCTGTTTTATAGGTATTAGACTAATTGAAGGCGTGATGTGGTTGTCGTGATGATTATTACTCTTGGGCGAAGCCACTGTTGCTGTGGAATTGCTTGTGCTAGACGGCGTTTTTACAGCAATGCATTCCGAATTAGGAATGTGCTCTCCCCCTGGTGCTGGTGATGTTGCACTTGATGTCGTCTCATTATTCATTTTTCCTTTGTTTTGCATTTCCATCCCTGCCTCGTTTTGATTATTCTGGATGTTTACAAGAAAAATATTTAATAAATGAGATATAAACAAAAACCAAAAAAAAAAACAGTAAGTATACGTTAAATATTTCTCCATTTTCTGTCATTGAAATTTCCACGTGTGGCGTAAGAAAATGCATTGGCGGTGTCGCATTGTCAGTAGAGCGCAATGACTCCCCACTATCACTGTGCGTTGGAGCAAGGGCTTGAGACGAGCTTAAATTCTGTACAAACGCCGCAGAACTTTGAGTCTCCAATGCCAGCAGCAACGAAGATGGACCACCAGGACCTGGATTGTCCAAATCAATTCCATGCCTACACTCAAGCAGTAGAGAAATGTCAATGCCTATGTAAATAATTATATAAGTATTGTCATAATACCGATTGAAGAAATGAATTCGCAATGACTTCATAGACCCGGCCCGATAGCTGCACAAGGGACATGTTTTAACGAGATCGTGTTGGCCCACGTGTTCGTTTTGAAAATGAGCCCTCATTGCAATTTGTCGCTGGAATCCCCTATTGCAAATCGGGCAATGATAAGGCAACGTTTTAGTGTGTGTTGTAAAATGCTCAGCTAAATGATCCTTCCTAAAGAACCTACATACAGAATAAAAAGAAAAACACCAATTAGGTAGTTAAATGCAAGAAACTGTATAGCGCTAACAAACCTCTTTTGACAAACTCGACATTCATAGGGCTTGACGCCCGTGTGCCTCATTTTGTGCCTCCTCATGTTAGCTCCGTTTGAGAACTTCATGTTACAGACATCGCACTCGAAAACTTTTCGCGATGAGCTTTGCTGCTGTTTGACGGTTCCTGGTTGGCTAGCATCAGTGATTCCATTTGAACTGTCCTGGTCTTGCTCTTCGGGCACTGCCAGCCTTGACGGGCTAGACAGGCATTGCACCACGTGCAACAGAAGAGATGGACGCGAATTAGTTTCGAAATTATCACATCGATCACATCGAAAAATCGAGGAGGCACTTGTTCCTTCCGTTGCGTTTGTCGATGACAGCACTTTTTCGTGACTGTCAACACTGTTTTCGTCTGTTCTTACAATAGGTCCTTCCAGAGTCCCCGAGTCAGCCATTCGACTACAATAACAAAAAAACACAATTAATTTACTTACAATTATACAAACGGAACACTAATAGATATTACACTCATTTTTTTTTAGTTTACATTCACTCAATTCACTCAACAAATTAACATATCTGCTGATTTTGGTAAGCGTCTTCTTTTTCTTCGAACAGAAACACAAAACATACTCATCCATGGTAAAAACGTACATACATATATGTATGTAGTTAAATATATAGGCACTGCTAAAGTAACGACTTACAACACATACTATATGCCTGTTAAAACTAGCGCAGCATACCCAAACAAAATACTTTTACTGCAAATCCAACACCACTACGACAGTAGGCAGTAGCATTGGAGGCAGTAGCATAATTAAGTCATTGGGTCAAGTTTTTATTCAAACTGGGTCACTTCTACTACACAACATTGCAATCGGTGAAGCAACCATAGCAAACGAATCAGCAACAGCAGCAGCAGCCGAAAGTCAAAATAGGCCGCAGCAAAACTTCGGAAGAGCATCAGAAATAATATAATAAATTCCGTTCTTATTAACACACTTTCCCGTTCTCCGTGTCTTTCCCTTTTAGCCCGTTCCCCCTTTGCCTATTCAAAGCTCACAGCTCACATCACATTCTCTCCCAATATTGTACAATACCCACATACTTCTTGTCTAATTTAAATCGATTGTGTCTTTACCTCATGGTTGTACGAGTTTTCTTGACGGTGGTGGCGGGGAATTAATGTCATCTATTAAAATTATGTAGTTTAGAAATCATACATTGGAAGCAGAAGAAAGTTGGACGCAATCGATAGTAGCGATGGAGCTTGTAGGCAACTGCGGTTTCCCCTCGGGAATCGCACTCGTCCCTTAACCCAGAAAAATATCGCAACCTCTTGTCCCGCACTCTCTCCGCCAGACAGGTGAAAAATGCTCGCAGTTGGTGGGTGCGAGCTGTAGATAAATATTGTGACCCAATTTCAGTTTTCTCAACGAGTGTTCGCTCTGTCCGAATACTTTGTCGATTTTTCACAAATTCACTTGTCACTTCCCGAATCGTCACACTTTATGGAAACTTTAAACAATTAATTCAGGACGAGAACACGTTTCGGATACAATTATTTCGGGCTTTGCAATGAAAATCAAATCAAAATTCAATGCAGTGGGCAGCAGTCAGCAGGCGGACTTATGTTGCCATTTGCCAATACCTGCGAATGGGTGTGTGAACACGCGCGCATCTGTGGTGGTGTGTTCTCGTGTGCACATAAAACAATCATACATCACTTTCGACTGTTGGCTGCGTGTGAAATTAGGTCAACAGGTTTGGAGCTGCGAACAGCCAGCGAGTCAGCGAGCCAGCCAGCCAAAGCCAACAGTCAACAGCGAGAGCGAACGGCCTGTGTACAGTTTTGAACGTCAAACTTGAAAATATAGCTGCTTTGACTTGGATTTCGACATCCTCCTCCGATTGCAGTGCTGTGCAAATGTAGTACAAACTACAAACGCTTTGATGTGTGCGATTTGGATTCGGAGAGCGGGAGGCCACTCAAGCATTGGAGATGGTTTCACAATCACATCACACTCGTACTTTGCCTGCCTAAAAGTTGGATTGTATGGATTTAGATCTCTTTTTTGTAGTTAACAAATATATTATATTTAATATACGCAAATGCTGAAGGCATATGTCACCTTCGAATTGGAATACTAGGATTATGCTCCTCGATTTGTGGTGCGCGGCGTCGACGATTTACGCGAGGGCGAAAGGTTGTGTCACTAACGCGATTCATAGGCAACGACAGCTACGGCGACGACGACAACTTTGGACATTATTCGTTTATTTTCTAATTGGAGCGCTCAGAATCAAACGGGAGAAACCAAAACACTCAAGGCCTACTGACGACAGATTTAAGCCTTGTATGAAGCAATTCATTTGCTTGTGTTTGTTTGACGGATGCGTTCAAATGCGAGAAATACATGTGAAGTGGAACCATATGCTTCGATAACAGAAATATCGAATTATGCTACACTTTCTGTCAGTGTCATATTAAATCAGAGCTACCATGGCGCACGAATCAATTATAAAGATTACAAGATTACGATTTAGAAATTGAAACCATTGTGGGGGCCAGTTTCCAAAGGGGTTGCAGGCTTTGAAAGTTAACAAGTTAACTTTAAAAGTAGGAACAGGTTCAATTAGTGGAAGTGAGGAGACCCCCCTAAATCGTTAAAAAAAAAATTTTTTGGTTTTAACCGCACATTTTCTATCGGATGGCATAAATATTGATGAATACAATATGACAACAGTACCTGGGAGGCCCGCTGTTCTGCGCGGGTTTAAGGGATTTTAACCCTCTTTTCGCGAGCGGCAAATACCGCTCACGCAACTTCGTTGCTCCGCTCAGGGTATTTGCTTTTCGTCAGTCTGGCCCCTATGGCAAAAGTGTGTGTGGTAACACTCAACGCAAAATAATCAATTAAAAAGGATTTTGAAACTTTCCTCGGGTTTAATCAAAAAATTCCCGAAAAAAATCAAAAAATATACTTCGATATTATATCACTGAAACAAAGAGAAGTGTTACAAATCCCAAAACAAACCAACGTAAAAGTAGCTGCATTTCGATGAACGCAACCATAAACACATATTTTTCTGTCATTTCAGTGCAAAAAGTGTTAAATTTAAATCAATAATTTCATTATAAATATCCATCTGCTCACATTCAGATTTAGGATTTATTATTTTTAACAGGTTTTCTATCGAATAAATGTATTAGTATGTGCAAATTCGTTCTACCCCTTTGGAAACTTTAGTCAGAACTTTAGAAAATATTTCTAAAAATCTCTATTTACGACAAAAACAAACGTTCATTCGCATTAGCCGCCAATGTAATGGAATCACTTGAGAAAGCTGATATTTATTTATTAAATTAATATATTAATACATGGTTGACAGATTGTTGTATATCTACAATTGTTCTGCTTCTCGCCACCAGGTATCGTTGACCAACTTGTACATTCGTCAATACGACTTTGCAGCGTAAACAAAATTGTTTCGATGTTTATTTGTTTGCTTATTTGTCGCTGGCGAATTATCTCTCAATGACTTCACAAGACCTAAGAATGTGAAGAAAATATTTCAAATACCTGAAAATAATGTAGAAAACATAGTGGAAATATCGTATGTTTTATAATTAGTTATTCTGTTAGGCTTAGGTTCTGTTTTCCTTAGCTTTTTTTAACTGTGTTCCTAGTATGTTTTATTATACAAGACTTAAATGTGTATTACAAATGTAATGTTGAATGTAAAATTATTTTATAATGGCTTTTAATCTAAATAAAGCAACTCAAACTCAAATATTTTTTTTTTTATTTTCCATCCAAAATGACAATTTCATATGTCTACAGCGATTCCACCACTCGCCACTAGATTACATTTCCATTTCTCAATCGTGTCGTCCACCGTCATTTAAGTATCTTCCATTCGCCAAATCGGAGATTGCAGTGCTAACCATTTGTAAAGCATTTTATTTTATATATTTTTGAATTGATGAAGTCTTGATTTTATTATTTCGCGCTGCTTTGCATTCATAATGCATCATAATCATTCACGATGCTCTGTTTGCTTTTGTTTGCGCCGTTGATGAGTTCAAAATGTGTTTCAGAAAAGCATGCATTGCACCATAGAAAGCAGTTTGCATTTTGGAACGATTGATTAAGCAGTAATGCAGAAGTACTGCGTTTTGGAATTCAGCCTTTCAAATTGAGAGGGAAATATAATTCAAATTGAAGATTTATATAATAACCACTTTTTGTTATCGCATATGTGGATTATTAAACACTGGGAGCATTATATCTATTTACTTTCCCAGCCTAACCCAGCACTGACCGAATACATACTTCGGAGGATAGCTCATAAACTAAAAAAACACCATGTAAAAATAAAATGTATTTGAAGGTTTTAATAAAATCCGATTTCGAATTCAATTACTTAACTATTATATAAAAATAGCCATAAAATAAACTGTAATTTTATTTATTCGAATATGAAAATTGTTCAAATTTAAATATGGCAACATAGATCGAAAATGGCAATTGTCTTCCTGTTAATATTTGTTGCTCTTAGTGGTAGATAGTAAAACAAGTTTCCAGGCCACAGATCTTGATCTCCAAGCTAGCTAGATCATGAAAATAATATATTAAATGGATACATTCAGCAGCATATGCAAATAAAAATTTCACTTTTAAAATTATAAAAGTGCTTGATTTGGATGTAAAATATGCACGTTGATGCGAGACGATAACATATTAACTATCGCTCAAAAATTGGTTGTCTTGATTATGATTGAGTTGCGTTCAGCAAATATTGAATCGTCAAAAACCATATCGACCAAGCGATAGCAATTATTGAAGTCACGTGATTTTTTATATTGTGTTTCTTATTGATTTGCTTATTATTTCTGATCAATTAAGTAAATTTTGATGTTTTAAAAGATTTACTCTTTTGTACTAATAATAATTCAAGTGGCACCTGTCTGCAACAAACGCCCACTTTCGGGCATTTATGATGAAATTCTGCTCGATGTCGAAAATTAGTTTTCAGCATTAAAACACCAAATTGAAATAAATATAATATAAATAAATATTTAGGTCGCATACCAAATTGCAGCAAATTTAAAATTCAATTCGAAAGCGTTTTGTCAACGAGGAAATAGAATTTGGTTTTAAATCAAAATCAGTCGTCGACTCCAACGAGAATGAGAGTGTTGTATTTTTTTCAATGCTGGAATGCACGAGGGCGAAGAAATTGCATTGATTATTTACGTGATCTATTAATGTTACGAGTTAATGTAAAACGACTGGTACCAGTACATTACTGCAGTTGGAATGTATTTTACTTTACAGATCTTACCGCTATACATAAGATCCGCATGTTTCAATTCCCTTGACAACACTTGTCGTTTTCTAGTAAGTTTAAAGGAGCGTCTCTTCTGAAGCCGTTTCTTTTGCGCAAAAGGTACTAAACATAAACTTAATGTCATCTCATATTATAGATTTAAACTAATTTTTTTTAACTGGACAAAACTACTTAAATTAATGTGAATGTGAGTGTTTTATCGAAACAAGATGATAAGAAAACCTCAAATAAAGTAGATAAATATTTGTCAGTGTTATTTCTGTCATCGCCTTCACCAATACAATGATATAAACCTTCAAAATTTAGTAGAGGCACATTTGCTGTTCCTATGATCTTCAGAATAAGTGAATCCTCAAGTGAAACAATTGGTAAACGACTATTCAACTTATCGACCAAAATAATATGTAAAATTCACAACTACCTCCCTTAAAGCATTTTCTTGGTGTCTGACAGCAGGTCGCGCAGATGAGATTTACCAAAAATCAAGGGAGAGCAAAATTATGGAACAAAATGATAGTAGCCGTTTTTTATTGTCCGTAGTTATTTGTTCGAATAATTTAATTACAATTACAGTATGTCAACGTGGATCATGAGTAATAAAAGACTTTCTATTGAAATCTATCAGTAAATTGTAAAATTCAAGTTCACAAATATTTAGCTTGAAGAATATTAAAACTTTTTTATTTGCGATACAAATTGGAACAAATAGAAAGAGATTAAAAGATCTTTCGCTGCTTTTGAGTATAGAACGACGTTATAACTCTGAAGTGGGATTTATGTAGACAATAATCATCTAAAAACTAATTCTACTTGAAATAACTTTAACGTGCACGGATTCGACAATACTTTTACTCACAAGTGTAAATCATCGCATTAATTAAATCTGCGATGTTTTCTTTTGCACCTTTGTGTTTATCATTGCATTAATTAGTTCTGCAGTATTATTTCGCGGGTGGTTTTTCAAATATGAGATAATTAATGCCTTGAGAAGTAAAATGCTTTCACACTGAGAAAGAGTTTATCTATTTTATAAATTGATAACCCCTCCTGTCCAGTAACTTGTAATCACTCCTGTATATTTCCTGCGCTCCATCTACCCGAGAATTTAAATATCAGTATAACAATGTCAATTCACACAATCAAATATCATCTCTGTGGAAAATGTTTGCGCTTGGGCTTGGTAGTATTCGTGCGTCGAGTTGTATTCGTTCGTTAGTTGCTTCCTTTTCGTCGTCGTTTAAAGTGGGTAAGAGGGAAATGACAGATTATATTTTACGTAAACCTTCTTTGTGTTGACTCTGAGGTAGGAATTAAAAATGGCGTCAGTGTTGGAACATAGTATTTTTTCAATGTGTAATTTTCCGCTCGAAAATCTTTAATTGTAGTAAACGCGGATAAGTGAAAATTTCTGTGTTGTTTCATATCACAAATAAATGAAATGAAAGTGTTATTGCTCCTGTAAAAAAGTATAAGTAATATCAAAACAAAATCGCAGACTGCATCGTCAAGTGAGTCAAATAAACACGCACAATTTCGTCAGTGAGAATGCTGGCAAATTACAGGAAATTTCAATAAAAAAACCAACGAACCAGAGCGAGACGGAGATAACAAAATTACGAAAAAAAAAAATTTTCATTTCATTTTAAAATCGATATGTGGCCCGTGAACTGATATCTGGTGATTACCCAATTGAAAAACATCGTATATCGATAATTAGTTGGTAAAAAATTAATATAAAACGCGTGTGAACATCGGAATTTTGTCAGAAAACGAAGCAGACCAAAGCCAAGATGTGTGCAGCGCAAAGCAACCCGCAATCCAGCTACGGCTACACTTGGAACTTCGCAGACAGTTCCCGTGCTGAATCTGTCGTAGAAATATCGCCCAGCATAAACTATACAGTCAGCAGCGAGTCGGTAAGATAACACGGAACTTCACACAAAAAATATTAAAATAGCGCACGTATGTATATACATAGCGTGTGTACGTGTGCATGTACAGCAGATACGATATACATGTACATAGCATATATATTCAGTGTAAATATACGTGATTAACACATACGCATGAGAGTTCGTTGCAAACATACGAATGACATACCACCTTCGATGACGGTGGGAAAATATAAATGCTCGCTGCTAGTCGTATGCGTGTGTCATGCGACATGCGCTGAGAGCTAAAACTCTCATCAATTCTATCCGATCTTTTTGGCGCGATTCTAATAAAGAATTCACTTTGAGCTTCGAATAATTCCCATTACTATTACTATTCTCATGCTCATCTGTAAGAATAATGGTGGCATCCAACTCGTAAAACACTTGTCGTTTTGGAAAACTTGTTTATGTTCCAAGAATTGATATTCGTGGTATTCGTCTGTTTTGCGCTAAAAACTCTAGACAACTCTACCTATACAATTTAAATTGCGTTTTCTTGCTCATTTCAATGTATATGAAAGAGAAATATAATGTAGGTATATTTCTTATTCGATGATGTGCAGTGGATCTGGATGCATACATATATTGCGTCTTCCCCTACATTATTACATGCATAGAGTAAACAATAATATTTTCGATATTTGTTGAATGCCTTCCAAAGTAATTGTTTATTATTGAAATTGGTTGCTGATGAAATGCTCTTCTAGATGCCTTATCTATTCACCGATGGACCGTTGACGCTTCAAAAGGACATTAAAGGCACTCTGACAACCAACAAGGGCAGCGTCGTTCGCCGCATGTTTGTAGTGAACGAGCCTTTCACTGCAGGCACCCAGAGGTACCCATTTAATTAATCTCCCAATTGATTGACTGATGATTTTAATGCTTTTTCAGGGTAATAGCTACCGGTGGAGGTTCCACCGTTGTCAAAAAGCAGGAACAACAACAAGTGCTGAGCATCAATTGTGATAAGAACTGTAAGTATTTAAAAAAAAAGTTTGACGATTTTGGGACCAATGTATGTCCCGCGAACTTCTAACATTAAATTGACTGAAGAAAACATCGCTAAAATAACATACATAATTTTATCACAGAAGATTCTTTAAGGTGTTTTAAAACAACGTTATATCGAAAGCTAGTGAACAGATTTTGGAATTAAAATCCAGAGGTTCGACTCTGCGACTAAATACATGACGCACATAAGTTAAACAAACACGAAATAAACAACCGAGTCATGACAAACATATAGCGCACTACCCCAAAATTTCAATTACTTGCGTTAATAAAGTGAAAAATACAAATCAAATTTACGCAGGTCGGCAGAAATGTTCATCCGTAAGCGTCAAAACTGTGCTGTAAGCAAGTCGACGTCGAGCAGATTGGGTATATTAAGAATGATATATATACAGGAAAGCAGGCAAATTGTTTGTATGTACGTGAATTCAAAATATTATCTGAATGTATTTTTTTTTAGAGAAGACACTAAGAAGTTGTGTTTTAAAGATTTAGAATTGTGAATTGCCACGAGATCACCATCGAGGTCGAAGTTTGTACATTAACATAAAACATTTTGTAGAATTTAGTACTTTAGTTAAATATTTTTCCTAAAAACAGTGAAGAGAATAAGGAAATGCTTTAATAATAGTATATTTCTTCACCCTCATCAAATACGCCTATCAGAAAGGCAAATCTACCGAAGGAACACTTTTTAACATAACAGCCCAAATTAAAAGGCCATTCAGTGCATTCCTTGAAATATAGAGTGCTTTTGATAATACTGGATATAATTCTATAGTAAACATAGAAATATAGATCAATCTACGAATACATGGATCAGAGCGATGCTGGAGAGGCCTAATATAACTGCTTCGTCCATCACTGACCTCGGTATCAGCAAAAGGCGGAAAGGGATCTCCACAGTGCTATGATCTTTGGTTAGCGACAGCGTACTCCAAGACCTAAGTAATTTAGACTTCCCTGTCATTGGATACGCCGATAATACCTAGGGGCATCAAATATTTAGGGGCAAAGAAGCAAACGATGTCACAACGTGTATGCAAAACAAGTCTTAAGATAGTTCTTGACTGATGTAATAAAGAGAGTATTTTTATCAACCCCAGTAAGGTTAATATAGTTCCATTTACGAAAAGAAAAAATTTAAATCAACCAAATTTCCATTAATGATAATATAATTATTAAGTATTCCGACGAAGTCAAATATCTTGGGAGTGATCTTAGATGAAACAATACAGTAAAGAAATCAGCTTATGCTAACTCTGCCCTGGCAGAACGAGGGGTATCTCTACAAAGATCACTCATTGGATCTTTACAGCAATGATGAGGCCCATCATAACATACGCTCTAAGGTATGGTGGAATCACCCAAACGACAAACAGAACAGGGTACAACGGCACGTGTGTATTGGTATCTCCGGGTTATGCGAATCTGTCCTCCGTTTTTAGAAAAAAAGTAATACCCAGCACAATTAGTTAGAATCAAACGAAAGAACAAACCATCAGCAAACACGCTGAGCTAAAGAAACTGCTTTCGGAACTTTCCGAACTTTACATGATCTACACTGTCACGGATCACCAAAGTAAGACTATGCTTCAACTAAAGCTGGTATCCATGGACCAAACAAAAATGCTTCAATAGCTATGGGAAAATGTCACAGTATACAACTCATATATTAAAGGGACTAACATTCATATATACACAAGCAGTCAAGTATTCACCCACCGTTGACTACAAATCAGTACTGCACTGTTTTAACACCCTCCAAAATCACAGTGACAAAAATAAAATGAAAATATTGTGGGTTCCTGGTAATCAGCGGTAAATTCAGTTTGAAAAAATTGGGAACACAAATTAAACATCCGAGGTCACTCAACCTTTCAATAATGATGCCAAAAAGTTACTTAATCTACCCAGGCACGAGAAAGTTAAGAAAGCGATGTCACCATCATAAAATGCACATATTTGACTTACCGGCGTGCCGACTATGTCTTGAAGAAGACGAAACTTCTTAGCAAATCATATGTGATTGCCCGGTTCTGTACGGTATCAGAAGGAAATCATTTCTTAGGGAAATAATAAGCACCGATGATATAAGGAATTCTTCTGCTGACAGTATCATCAGCTACGTAAAGAAAGGAGAGACTATCTTAGCAAAACTACACAAAAGATCTTTTAGGCCGACGTGTACTCTTTTATAATTAAAATTAAAATGTTAACTTAATCTTTGAATTGAGAACACCATCTACCGGTAAATGGGTATGTACGAATGGTTATTAAACAGAGAAGTTGAACATAGATTATTTACAATTCTAAAATAAAATGTGCAGTTCTGTATATAGAACTGAATCATTAAAAGCTACCTTAAGTTTTGTGTAAAATAGTAAGTCAAGCTGACAATAGACCGACCATCTTGGCAAAAGTAATGAGAGGAAGAACCAGATAAATTTTGAGCTTCTTCGAGTGAAAGTGAATGTAAAATTTGAAGTTTGCCACAGATTGCTAATGTAATGTCTAATGGTTGCGTTGGTATGATTTTATTTACGGCTTAAGTTTTTTTTTTATGTCGGAGAGCCAAAAGAAGATCGAAATTGCACATCGAAGGCTTCAAGAGCAATTGACCAGCGATGAATTTGCGATAAGTCATGATTAAGTCAAGAAGCCAGTTCATTAGAAATTATCATGGGTCGAAAAAAATATAGCTGAACGTAATCGTCTTACAAATGCACTGATGAGTGCTTGTATCAGTACCAGCGCTCAGTACGCAAAATCTATGACTAATCCGAAGAGATAACCCAGTAGAATAAGGGCTCGCCTCGCTTTATATGGTCCGCACAAGTGGGATTTGACCTCAGCCAACTTTGACTGCCCAACTAGAGAGAGTTATGCCGGCCGTCCTCTACGTACCAACTTTGTCCAATTCTTTATTTAACTCATATACCGGGTGATTTTTTAAGAGGTTTAGAACTTTTTTTAAAAAAAAAACAAAAAATTCGAAAAAATGAATGAAATATTTATTTGAATCGATAGTTTGAACCTTGCAATTTAATGTTTAAAGATAATTTCATGCAAATGTTGACCGCGGCTGCGTCTCAGGTAGCCCATCCGCTGAGTCCAATTTTGGCATACTCTTTCACACATATCGGCCGGTATCTCACGAATGAATGCATGGATGTTGGCTTCCAGTGCGTCAATCGAAGCGGACTTGTCCCTATACACATTAGCCTTGGCATACCCCCACAAAAAATAATCTAATGGTGTCAAATCGCACGATCTAGGCGGCCAATTGACCGGCCCGAAACGTGAAATTAACTGTTCACCAAACTCGCCTCGCAATTGCGCCATTGTTTCGCGTGCTGTGTGGCATGTGGCACCGTCTTGTTGAAACCACATATCATGCAAGTCAAGAACTTCCATTTCGGGCAAAAAAAAGTTTGTTATCATCGCTCGGTAGCGTTCACCATTGACAGTAACGCTGCGATTCGCATCATCTTTGAAGAAATATGGCCCAATAATGCCGCCGGCCCATAAACCGCACCAAACAGTTGCTTTTTCGGGATGCATTGGTAGCTGTTGCAATGCTTCTGGCTGATCTTCACTCCAAATGCGGCAATTTTGCTTATTTACGTACCCATTCAACCAAAAATGAGCCTCATCGCTGAACACAATTTTTCGATAAAAAAGCGGATCCTCGGCCAGCTTCCCAAGAGCCCATTCACCAAAAATTCGGCGTTGTGGTAGGTCGGCTGGCTTTAGTTCTTGCACCAGCTGTATCTTAAAAGGCTTTACGCCCAAATCCTTCCGCAAAATTTTCCACGTAGTGCTGTAACAAAGGCCTAACTGCTGGGAACGGCGCCGAATCGACATTTCGCGGTCTTCTGTCACACTAGCTGATACGGCCGCAATATTTTCTTCAATACGCACAGTACGTAAACGTGTTGGTGGTTTAATGTCCAACAAAGTAAATTTGGTGCGAAATTTGGTCACAATCTTCCGAATAGACTGCTCAGAAGGTCGAGAATGCCGATCATAAAATGGAAGCAGCGCGCGATGAACATTTCGAACCGAGCACGAATTTTGATAGTAAAATTCAATAATTTGCAAGCGTTGTTCATTTGTAAGACGATCCATGGTTAAATTGCAAACCAAACTGAAGCTGTTTGACAGTGACACAAGGTACTAAACACACGTCAGCTGTCAAAACCAGTGTTGCCAAAACCAAACCAGCTAAAAAATCACCCTTTATATAGTATCCATTCCTCGCGTTGAGCAACACAATTCGGTTTAAATTCCACCATATTTGCGTTCAACAACGTCATTAATTTATCCAATTGTCGAATAACTCCGTACACCTAGTTGATCAACTAGTTTCATTTTGGCAAGAAACTCCGTTGCTCGAGATATTTAACCACGTTTTCGATGAGCTTGTGTATTAAGGTGATGTACGCGTTGATACCTTCCTACACTAGACCAAGAATCGCACGTTGAGCAACGTTGTTCAACACACTCAGTAACTGACATAGACAGCTGTATCACACCTTTGATTGTCAGATTTAGTTTGGATTCATTCGGCAAAGTTTATTTTAGAAGAAAATATAAGAAACTTGGCTGCCGTGTTGATAATGTTTTGAAAAAATAAACGTGGCCGATTAAAATAGAAAATGTGGTTTGGGTCGGTAATTTTTTTTTAAGTGACAGGACGCCATTGACCATCTCGGATTGGTGTGAGTTTATCGATGGCGTAACAATTTTACCGCACTCAACCGACGAAGAATTAAAAAAGTTGATCAAAGCGTTGAGCAGATAATGCTGCAACACGAGCTTGGTTGATCAAAGTTGAGAGCCTCGTACATTAGTATTAAATGCATTGAACATGAAGTTGATGATAGTCGATAGTCGAAGACCCCGCAATTTTGCAATGTAATGCTTCCTCGATACGAGTGTGGATGCAGATGTCGAAGTTATAAAGGTGCGATCAGACGGTCATCCAAACTTGTCATCCGGATGACATACTGACGTCAGAAAACTCCGGATGACAAGTTTGGATGACCGTCTGATCGCACCTTAACAAATACAATCCACTTTGATATAAGGAGTGTCAAACCAACACTAACTTCACGCATTTTTTTATATATGTATCCGTATGTCCTATTCTTCCTAGGCTCTTCCCAAATAGGTGGAAAATAAAATTTGTCCAGCCCGGCAATAATGAATACGAACATTTTTCTCGTACGTACTCGTGAGGTCATGAAAACGCTGATACATCGCAAATGAAATAGTCTAAATTTAATTTTTTTTTAGTAATGAATTTTTATACCCTATCCTTAGGGCATATTAATTTTGACACATAATTTGTAACACCCCTTAATAATCATCGTAAACCCCTAAAAGTTTATATATTTATGATCAGGACCAAAACCTAAGACTATTTAGCAATGTCCGTCCGTCCGTCCGTACGTGATTTTTAGACCTGCCACGCCACAATTTAGAAAAAACCGTTTTAAAGCTAAAGTTAGATAGATAGTGTTACAACCTTCACAAAATATGTTGGCCCTGCCCTCCTTCATAAGTTTGTGATATAGTTTTTGCCATGCCTATTTTTTGTGGGCATTTTTAATAAAATGCTGTTTTCTTCGAAAATATTCATAGAAATCGAATAAAAATGTTTAACAAGATATTTAGCCAATATTTTTTCCAATATATCGCCCATACAAAGATTTTGGCAACGCTCACTTTTTTGGGCGTTTTTATTATAAAATTGTTTATAAAAAAATTTCATAGATTTTTTTTTTTCGAAGGTAGGTGGAAAATGTTCCATGACACATTATGAGGACCGGCTGCGCGTGCTTATAATAGTGTGAGATTCTTACTCACTAAAAACACCTCCCTACAAAAATAATGTTATACTACATCTAGGCTCATGCCTATCAAGCAGTTTTAATTTAAATATTTAATTACGTTTGGCAGGAAACCTCCCAGCGGAGGCACCTGCTTATACCTACAATAACATGCGGTTACATTTTATTGCGCCGTAATTCAAAAGGTTTTATCCTTTGTAATCGGCGCACAAGATTTCTCTGATGTAGAATCTGTTATACAGCGTGCAATGGCCAATTAGGCGAGTGTGTTGCTTACGCGCGAAATTTCGTATTTCGTCTTCAACGGTAGTTATACATAGATCTCTGTGGATATCGGCGTTTCTGATATACCACGGAGCATTTACGATTTGTCTTAGAACTTTATTTTGGAAAGTCTGCAAAATGTTAACATTACCATCTTTGGTACAACAAGTTGTATACTGTACGTCCAAACCGGTTTTAGAACTTGCTTGTATAAAAGCAGCTTGTTTTGCATGCTGAGTTTAGAAAATCTTCCAATCAGCCAATGCATTTGATTAAATCTGATAACGAGGTTCGTTATTCTTCTTAACATGCGATTTCCATTTTTATTTTGCATCCAACGTCATTCCCAAGTATTTAGCCTCGTTTGCGTACGGAATTTGTACCGAGTCAATATAAATGGGTAGAATGCTTACATTTCTGTAAGTAAAATGAACGTGCGCTAATAGAAAAACATATAAAAAAAAGTACATAGAAGAGTTAGCAAGCTTTAATGGATTTATGCGAATGTTGGGAGAGTATTTTATTTTTCGTCAAGTTTTCATGATTATTTATTTTATATCACGTAGCGAGAAAGTTTCGAATGATGCAGTCGTGCACTTTATTTGAATAACAGTTTACACCATTAAGTGAGACATACATAAATAAGAGATGTTATATTAAGCTTATTAAGGATCTATCTTTTATACTTGTGATGGATTCAATGGCCGAGCATTATTTTTAAAGTCACCAAACAAATTTCTTGGGGACCATAAGAGAACCTGACTGTGTTCTTGATGTGAAACAAAAGGTGGGCAAATACTGCATTTTCATCCTAATTTTTTTCTTTCTTTCAATTTGTATACATATGTACATAACCCGTAGGAAAAGACAATGATCAGAGATTGCCAGAGTAACGCATTCTTTAAAAAGCCTCTAAACGCAAAATTATAATATTTGCAACAAAACGTTGCATAGAATCTTTATAAGCTTAAGGCTGTAGAGTGCATAAGTTATTAAGAGCTTAAAGGTATAGAAATGTCACTTTCTTTTTATCTTACAAACAACCGACTTGCTAAAATTTGTTATGGATAAGTTTATGTTATATGCAAACAAAAATTGAAATCGTTTGCATTTGGGTTTGTGGATTACGTTTATTTTTGAGTATCGGGGAAAATGTGACATTCACTCCCATACTGCAATTAAAAAAACCAATTACGTCTGTTGTATTTGCTGATACGCTATAAATAAATTTAATATATTTTTCCACAAACAGCTGAATAGACTCCATGTGTTTCTCCACTGTACTCTCCTCTTTTTGTAATTACCTTTTGCTCATAGCTGCTACTTAAGGGGGACCAGAACCGACAAAGTATGCACAATTTGTTCGATGTGTTCTTGAAATAACGGTAGTTACTTACATTATGAAATTGTGACGTATGACAGTATGACGTATAGCCTACTGAACAATGTTTTTATATACGCTCATAAATCATTATCTTTAACGATTAACACAGGTATAATTAACAAAATACATGGAAGGAATGGGATCCATTGTAAATGCTCGCTTCGTTAGTTCCTATATTTTAGAAAGCAGCCGTAATCGATTTGCAATATTATGTTCAAATAATAATGTTTTTAGAATTTATAACACAAATTACATAACAGCAATATGTGCACGTGCAGTATACAGTTTCAGCTATTCAAGATGTTCTACTTTCAGATCTTCTTGTAGACCAATCAGATCAATCTCATTCCATTGGAAATGGGATCGTTGATACAAAAACTCAAACTATTTTGACAACAACAACTGCTGGCAAAACGCACTATAGTCCGATAGGACCGCTACATCTAACAGCTGAAGAATGTAATGAAATTTTAATGAAGCGTGCTCTAGCAGCATCGCAAAATCACACAACAATCACAACATCAGATGGCCAGACGGGTAAATTCCATGAAATATTCTATATAATATTGGTATATTTTTTGTTTTTCACTTAATACAGGAGACATTATTCCTGGCATGTCTGTACATGTTCAAAAGGTCATACAAGGCCTGGAGGATACTGAAGACTCGCAAGACAATTCTCCCAATTGCAAATTGGAGCCAGCTATGGAAATATCACCCAAAACGGAACTTCAAGACTCGGTAATTTACATTTATTGTGTGTGCTTAAATTTTTATATAACAAGTTTTTATATTTATCTTTTAGAACGATCAGACTTCGAATCAAACCGTAAAAGAAAGACCTTACAGCTGCGAAGAATGCGGTAAATCTTTTCTTCTTAAACACCACTTGACCACACACGCCAGAGTCCACACAGGTAAAAGCTTTAGCAAAACATTGAATACAGATTAACTAGAATGTTATTCAATTAATCAGGAGAACGGCCTCATGTGTGTGCTCATTGCTCGAAGAGCTTTGCCCATAAACACTGTTTAAATACACACTTGCTGCTGCATTCGACCGATCGTCCTTATCAATGTTGCGAGTGTAAAAAGAGTTTTACATTGAAACATCATCTTCTCACACATTCAAGAGTTCATAGTAGAGAACGGCCGTTTGTCTGTCAAGAATGTGGCAGGGCCTTCCCTCTTAAAAGACATTTAGTTACACACAGTAAATTCCATGCTGGAGAGCGGCCGTATGTATGTGAAGAATGTGGAGAAAGTTTTGCACAAGAAAATCATTTAATAATGCATTCGCGGTAATTTTTATTTTTATTTTGTGTTCTTAAATCTAGTTTGTAAATGTATATATTATTATTTGATTTGCAGCTTTCATGGATCAGTTAATCCTTTCGTTTGTCCCGATTGTGGAGTTACCTTTCCCAGAAAATTTCAACTTGTTAACCATGGGAGAATTCATGGGAAAGTGCCGCATGCTTGCACTGTCTGTGGCAAAGAATTTTTACAAAAGCGCACACTTGTGTCACATATGAGGTAATATAATGGCTGATAAAATAAATTTTGCAGTGCAAAAAAATAATGCATATATTTTTTAATTAGAATACACACGGGGGATCAGCCTTATCCCTGCACTGGCTGCGGAGATGGTTTTCCATCGAAAGCAGAACTCAATCAGCATATACGTGTAGCCCATGGTGGTGTTAATCCCAATTCTTCTCATACAACAATTGTTCCAGCTAATACAATAGTGACGACAACAACTCATAACCCGAATCAAATTCAGGTATCTTATGTAATGTTTCTTTTTCTACATAAACAAAATAGTGTAACATGTGTATGTCTTAACGTATTAGTTGCAATTGTAATTGATTTGTAGTTCTTGGAGGTTTAATGTAAATCAATAGTTTACTATTGAATTGTTTTCAAGAAACATTTGAAACAAGTCAATAAATTAACAAAATTAAATTCTAATATCAGCTAACTTAAATTCTAAATTTAAAATCTAAGAACTATAATCCCAAGAGTATACATGTTTAGCTATTTTTTTAATATTTTAGTCATATTTTCACGTTTGTAATAAAATACTAATGAATATATATTTCAGATACACCAACCCCAACAGCAACATCATCACCAGCAGCAGCAACAGCAACAACAACAGCAGCAACAACAACAACAGCAGCAGCAACAACAGCAACAACAACAACAGCAACAACAACAACAGCAGCAGCAGCAACACCAACAGCAGCAGCAACAACCACAGCCTCAAACGATAACAGTAGTTAGTAATCCGAATAATTCGGCACTATTAACGGTTACATCAAATGACAATAACTCAGGAAATAGGCCCCAATTTGCATGCCGGTAAATATACATGTGTTAATACATATATACTTTAAAATAAAATCTGAAAAATTAAAAAATGATAAATGCAGAAGTGACGAATCGCTACCACAACTATTTCGAAAACCTAAAACTCGGTATGTTAGAAAACCATTTCTATCTTTTATATCCCTCATTTACACTACGTTGATTCCTTGGTGCATCTCGCAGCCATACATTGTGAGGTTTACAAGGAATAACTGCAATTATAATTGAACACAGTTATGTTCAAGTTCTGCAGCACAGGGATTGACAGTTAAAATAGACGAGACTTCAGATCTCCGACATAACGCAAATTGGGTTAATGTGGAAGCCGATGTAGTTGTGAATGACAGACCCAGAGAGTAGATGATGTGAAATAACAAAATTAACAAGTTAATTAGCTTAAGGCGGTTTTCATAGGGAGGTAATATCGCTCCAACGTTGACCTCGAAAAGCAAACCAATGGAATCGACGTTGAATATTCTCAATTCTGGACACGTGAACACGCTGAAGAGATGCCGCACATGACTACATACTCAAGTTAAGGGGGCGGACTAAGATGCTGTATATCGATCTTGTTACATAGGGGTTGTTGGAGATATCTTCAGACCACCGTTTAACAAAACCTAAGATAATCCACCCACCAATCTACAATTGTCATATGGTGACAAAGCAGAAAACAAGGCGAAACAGAAAAACATGCTTCGTTGTCGATAGCTTTGTCGTTGTTTTTCAGAAAAGAAAATTCGTTGTTTTCTGCTCTTTTGCATTGGCTTTTATTTATTTGCGAGTTTCAACTCGAAATACTTATTTGGATTACTTTGTGCTTCGGTTGGCGTGTGTTAAAATAACACTAGTTTTCTTGCCTGTGAATCAAAAAACGTTTTACTGCTCTTACGATTAATATTAATATTATTATTAAAATACGGAAGAAATACACAAAAAGAAAACTTGAAGAATGCGATCAATCAATCAGCAATGTGAATAGATAATTGGCTGGTGTCAACTCGTCGAATGCGATCAATCAATCAGCAATGTGAATAGATAATTGGCTGGTGTCAACTCGTCGAGCGCGCAATTTCTTCGCACTTTAACGAATGAAGAATTCAATAAGTTGAGTAAGGCGTTACACAAATAACATGTTGCACATTGCAACTATCTGCAACGAGCAACTCGACCGGGTCCACTGTACGAGTATAGTACTTGTAAAACAACGACCTCCAACAATTTCCACCGCCTTGATTGGACAAAGTTGAGAGTCTGGTATATTAAAGTTAAATGCGTTAACCTAGAAATTTGGAAGTTGGCCACGTCGTGCATATAATACGTTACCGAATTGTCTTTGTTTTCTCAAGTGAGCACCGGCGGTATTTTTACGGTCACTGCATAACGACATTTACGGCATCATCTCTTTTATAAAACTATAGCTTTAGGCACTTAAGAACTTAATCACATTGGGGTGTGCAAAATAATTTCCGTGGCCGAAAGGTTTAATAGAAAATAAGTTTTGATGCTATTACACAAATTGAAAACGTAACCCCTACTATTAAATCCGCCGGTGGTAACACATCCAAATCCTAGCATGGATATTATTTCTTCTCATACGCAGAGAGATTGTTGCGGATCGGATATTCCCTCCGGCAGATTTAAAATACGTCTTCCAAAAAATAACAAAAAGTTGATTCCGTTTCAAATCAATTCGTTGAGTATCTTCGTTTTAAGAGAGAGATAATATAACATAATTTTTACCATATTGATTTAATCCATAAACGAAACCCATAGGTTCTGATAGCTAGTGCAAACTTTTTTTTATTAATTATTGCGATTTAGAAAGCTTCAACTTTCTTTTACATAGCTGTGTAAACAACGAACAAAGTCAGCTTCACTTCAAGAATGTCATTAGTATGGAATACAGGAAATTTATTCCTTGTCTATATGTAATGTGAAATAATATGAAACATTTTTTATTTATATTTGCAGTGAGTGCGGATGTGCTTTTAATAGCAAAGAAGCGTTAGCTTTACATTTGAGGTTGCATACAGGTGACAAAAACCTTATGACAGATTTGTGTGCGTTGACAGCTGCAATACCAGGCCATTACTTAAACAATACAAATCTTAATCAAGGTAAGTGATACTTTTAAAAGTGAATAATTTGTAATACTGTTTTTTCATTTTAATTTGTAGCAACCGTTGTAGCTGCAAATCCGAACATTGTTTCCCAAAACGCTGTTCCAGTGCAAATTATATCATCGACCGGTCAAGTTGTAAGTCAAACAACTATGGTGCAAAGTGCGCCACAACCACAAACTATAGTCACAGCAGTGCAGGCGGCTGCTCCCCAACAACAGAACCCTACAAAACCCAAAAGTCATTTTTGCAGCAGCTGCGGAAAAGGATTTGCTGCCAAGCATGGTCTTTTACAGCATAACAGACGTCATCCAAACGGTGGTTGCACTGTTCGTACGCATGTTTGTGAGTGCGGTAAGGCTTTCTTCCAAAAAAATCATCTTATGCTTCACCAGCGTCAGCATTTAGAAACAAAACCCAACATTTCACAACAGCAACAACAACAGCAACAGGTTTGTTAACTTAAATAAAAATAAAATAAAAAACCTTCGATCAAAATTTGTAATCTTTTGATTGTGGATTAATTTAGTTTATTTTAATGCCTATTCTAAATATTTATCAGCTTTTATATAATTAAAAAATAATCCAACAGGATGTTATTCAACAGCAACAGCAAGTTCAACAAATAACACAACAGCAGACGCAACAGCAGCAGCAAAACCAACAGCATCAAACGATGACGACAAGAGAGGTCCTGATTGGAAATCAGGCATTACATGTGCAGGTGTTGCAGGGTTCAAACACTGCCCAAGTGATTAAATATGAAATAAACATACCTCAAGAGGGTCAAACAATCGAGTAATGTTCAGAGAATAACTAACATTCTAAGGGTAGACGCGCCATCGGGGTCATTAGTTATAATAAGTAAAGGGGACAAGTATAAAGGCATAATAACAATCTACTAATTAACGTATGTAGTATGCAGATTAATAAAAAATAAACATCTGAGACGAAAGAGACATAAAAAAAGATTATACAGTCTTCTAGTAGGTAGGTATTTGGTTGACTACTTATAATCTAATATGTATAATGTATATGCAACCAACGAACAGATTCAGATGGATTATTGCGACAAAACGAAAATGTTAATATTAAGTAAGTTGTATTATACGTTTATATAATAATATATATAAAGATATTTTTTGAAAAAAAAAAAAACAAAAAAAAAAAAAAAACATTGTACTTGGACAGATGTAAATATATTGCGAAGATTTAGTACTAAAAATGAAAATCAATATCATACAAAAGAAAAATTGGAGGAACAAAAAAAAATATATAGCCGTACGTTTACAATAGGTACATTATTTGCGATGTGCCGTTGGTCGCATCTTAAACACGACCTTTCAATTAAAAAAAAAACAGCAAACAACACTGCTGTTTGGGAAATGCTTGTTTGCGTAAATATAACCGCCAACTTTATTTTTTCCGCACTATGGTTTTATAAATACATATATACAAAAAATGTTTTCCTTTCATTTCAGTTTATATTTGTACGGAAATATTTGTATAAATTTTAACAACATAAAACATCGTCTTTTTTTTCTCAGTAAATCTTGCAGGTTTTGCTTTAAAAACGGCAAAAAAAAAAAATAAAAAAAAAAAAAATAGTTTTAATTAAATATTTACTTACAAATTTTATTTTAGTTTAAATTGTAACGATTTTAGTATTAAGAACTACGAGTTTTAAAACTTATACACAACAAAAAAAAGAGATGATATATTTGTATGTATATAAAAAAACATATTTATAAATATGTAAAAAGTACACGTGTTTTAATATATAACACACGCATATACGTATACTTATAAGCCAACATTAAACATTTGATATAAAGTAGATCTAATCAGAAATAACTGACCAAAACGAACGATTATGTTAATTTTGGTTGGTCACGGTTATATTTTTATTTACTTTAAGTTCAAAAAATTATTAAAAAATCGATTTGGCGATTTTAGAATAAAGCTGTTGATTTTGCAAAAACAATACTGCTGGTTTGTCTTAAGGATGGTTTCACTTAGATCGACAGATTTTAAAATTAGTTTGTGCGTTTCTTTTTGGTTAATTTTGGCAGTAACATCGTTCAGTTAGAATTAAATTGAGCAGTTTTATATTTAGACGTATAACTACATACTCATTTGTGTATTACAATTTGGTTGGTTGAGTTGTTGGATGAAGAGTAAAATAATCAAATTATGCAAACCTCAAATATTTATGGGACTTGCCATTGACTGACTGCTTTTAGTTTCTTAATGGAGTTTATTCTACTGCTGAATCAATTTATTGAACGACGGCCCTAGCGGGGTATCCGTCGGAACGGAAAATTTTCCGCAACGCATACTTTGTCGGAGACCCTAATTACATTCGAGGTATCCGATTTTGGAAAAGAATAAATAAAATGCGACGGCGCATTTATTTGACATGCGACAAGTTAGATTCTGATTGGGTTGTACAAACCGATATATCAAAAAGCCGATATATGTCGACGCATATTTGCATTTACAGTACTTTAAACTTATGTATGCCGAGAGGAGGGAGGAATTTCATACTTAATACAAAAAAGTATGCCAATAACTAACTAGCGAGAGACCAATTTTCGAGTTACCGATTCAAAATATATTGAATCGATAAATATCGATACATATTCGAAATAGCTATCTTCATGTTTGAACATATGTTTTAAATAACCGAGTTTTCAAAAAAGTGCCAGAAATAAAAATTTGTGTTTTCAAAATCAGCTAGAACGAGAAATGCATATCGCAGCTTTATTTATGGAAGCGGAATCAAAAGCATTTAGGTTGCGAAATAAAGGAAAAAAAAGAGGATATCGAGAAATAAAAGTAAGATAAATTATCTGGCTGATGCGGCGTAAGTTATCCTATTATAGATCTTATAGAAACTATTCCCTTACAAGTCTGCATAAGCATATGAAAACTAAAATATCTAGTCTGCTTGGAGTAACTTTAAATAAATAAATAAATAAATAAAAAACGCAGTTCAAAGCACTAAAAAAAATTCTAGTTGGTCAGCAACTTTACCTCAAAATACAGCAAAAGCTTGCTGTCTCCTACATAAAACTGTTCATATATTGCCTGGTGCTTGTTTTTTTATTTTCTCTTGAAAATAGAATTAGGGACCCTTTAGGAGTATGAGTACTCATCACCTCCCTCAGAGACGCTTATTTGGACGAAGCTGGAAGGTGATACTGAGAGGCACTTCTTATTCTGCCAAATATATGTAGTTTTAATTTATGCTAGATGAACTAAAGAATAGAAAATAATTCTGAGGTTAATAATTTGACCCAGCTTTTGAGCCGACAGGAATAATGGACATTTGTGATCGAAACGCCAACACTATGGACTTGTTTTTTATTTCTCACCTTGATAAATACACTTTAAATTTATTATCGTCCTAGGTTCGTTAGACTGTTGCATCATATCGACGAATTTCCCGTACTCCAACCACACAGTTAAAGAACAAGCCCCTAAAAGAATTGTATGGTAGTACGAGAAAGACAATTGGGAAGCGTTGGCCTTCTAGAAGTGATCCTAATATTTTGCATTACTAAACATTTTACAATGCATCAAGATGCTAGTGATGTGTGACTAAATGTAAACTATGTTTCCAGTAAGAATTCTAAAAGCACTACAATAAATCAATGACTCGTCACAAAATCCAAAGAAGATAATTTCTAAATCATCGTCATAAGCAAACAAAACATAGTAGGAGCAGCGAGCTATGATACGGGAACTTATCGACGAATTCGTGATGTATTTGCTACGCAAGAAGAACATGGTAGAATACATCTGATTTAACATCGAATAGACACTAGAGATGCAAGACCAATATTTCAGCCCCCTATATCATTTCCATTAGGTAAGTAGATAGTGGTTGCAGTAATGGCTTTGACTATAGAAAGCGAATGCTGTAAGAGTCCGTGGGCGTTGGCGGTTGTATCGGTTCTGCGTGGACTATCTTCGGCAGAATAAAATCACCAAGATGAGAAGCAATCCACCGCCTGAGATTAATTACATTGGCCACACTGTTCGCAACTGAATGCTTTTGCCATTTGGGAACTTGGTCTGCCGGACTGAAGGAAAGACATATTTGGTGTAACTGAACGACGCAATCGATGGTGAAACGTTTCAAAGATTGTTAACGGCAAACAGCTCGATCTGGGTATTCTTACTGGGCTTTTAATGTGCTGTGCAAAACAAAACAGGTTATACTTATTTATAAGTTATTTTTCGGTCGAACAGTCCTGTTACCTTGTTAATTGAAACCATAGTCGGACACTATGTTAGTTTACTCTTCAAGAAGGTTTCGATGAAGTTCCTATAGGTGGCGCCGAAAGTAATTTTTTCATAGTTGGTCTTAAAGGTTGAAAGTTTATGTGGGGAAAGTCTGGTACGACCCTTAACACAACATTTTCTTCCCACGGTTAAGGATGGTGGTGGTGAAGTTATTGTGTCTATGTAAATGGTTTGTTGCGGAGTGAGAAATTTGTGCTTAATCGAGTCAACTATGAATTAGTACGGGTACTTAGATATAATTAAAGCAAATATATATAATACTATAAACCAAAGTGCTGAAATTGGGTTTAAATTATGTATATTATTTTATATTAAGACAATGACCCGAAGCATACCTCCGAGATTGTTAAGATCCGCTTGCTTTACAACGACCCGCAACAATTTTATTAACCACCACAATCGCCGGAATAAAAACCAATTGAGCATTTGTGGGATTTATTCGGAAATCGAAATAGAAGTAAAAGTACAAATTAGTAAAATAATAGTTGGTAAAATTGTTCAAATTACTTCCATTTTTTGTCAGTGTAAAAGGAATCGGTTTCTATATTTATTAAAAAATAACCTAAATAATGCCAAAGCTTAAAAACGTTTTCTGTTTACTTATTTAACATTATTTTTCTAAAAATCATAACTGAACCTAATGTATTTAGCTTGGTTCTAGGAAATAAGGCCCCAAGAAATAAAGCTCCAAAATAAAAATTAAATAAGGGCCCAAATTTGGGGCTTTATTTCGTTATGAAATAAAAAATAAAGTTCCAACAAAATATCAATATAAAGCAGAGCCCTAATACAAAATTTATGAAAAAAGAAAAACAAATCGATGGTATTATTTCCACATCAACATGGGAATAAGGCTATTGAAAGTTATTTCAATTATTAAGAATCGTCGAATGGAATACGGGAGGGCTACTTGGTTTCACTGTTAGATCTGGAGTATGTGCGAGGTTGGATATATGCAAAGATTTATTGGATATAAACAAAGTTAGCATTTAGCCAACCTCGCGCCTACTCTTCCAACAGTGAAAACAAGCAGGGGGTTTGCAGGGGGGCATCATGCCCATATTCCATAACCATCACGAAATCATTAAGAAATTTAATAACGAAATAAAGTCCGGCGGCCCTCCATCACGTACTTGATGAAAACAACTAAACCGACAGATACGTTGTAACAAAAAGTATTACATAGAAATGAACTCAAATATAGAAAAATTCAAATTCAAAAATGAATTAAGACCCACATAAAACGAAATAAGCCCCCAAAAAATTAAATAAGACCTCACTTTCTTAAAAACAAATTGCTGTTGTTTCGCGTTTATATTTTTGGGGCTTTATTTCTTGGGGCCTTATTTCCTAGAGCCGTTAAGCTTACCGTTAAAAAAATATATAGAAGATCATGGTCACAGTTACAACAGATTAGCTACAGATTTTCATAAATAAAAAATGGAACCATATTAACATGTATTACGACCATAACGACTATAGGAAATTGCCATCGTTGATAAGAATACATTCATTCATAAATGTATGAAAAATATATAACATTGGCCCAGAGTGTAAACCAGTTAACTCCATCAATTAGAATTTTTGTTTCAGAATATGATTTGTGTGTTGTCATATATTTAACATAAAGTTGTTGTGTATGGTTTCCCTAATTTTGATAGAGTAAGTAGTTTATGTTTGAAAGCTAAGAACTCAACTGTCTTAGTCCTCATACGATTTGGACCACTTTTACTTTGAATTGAATTTTGCTCTTTATATCAGACGTTTTCATTTGACCTTTCTAATGGAGTAATAATCTCAGATATCATAAAAATGGAGTTAGACGGCTTATAGTGTAAGCCGACGATACGCCATTTCAAAAACTGTTAAGTGCTTTTTGACAGAATACAAAATTACTTTTAAATTCAAATAAGTTGTGGTTAAACTATATGAATTAAGTGAAGTAAGTGTTGACTAAATGCGCATTTTATTTAGAAGGTTAGCCTCAAAAAACCAAAAATTTTAAGCCAGGCAACAGTTCCTGAAGTAGTACTAACTCTTGTTTTTTATAAATGTTTACTACATTCATACAATTTGTTGATGTGTTCCATCATGCCAGGAAATAAGATATTATTCTCAAACAAAAAGTTTAGAAATCCAAATATTTTTCAAAGATTTTTCTTCTTTTTCAAAAGAGAAAAAATGTCGCTGGTTCAAATCCCGACCTGTACCACCTGAAAGTTTTTATTCGCTGCCGCACCTCTTGCGAACGTCTGACAAACATCCAAGATTAAGAACTGCCATGAGAAGCTCCTCAAAAAATTAATTGCTGTTCGGAATTGGCATTAAACTATAGGTCCCTTCCATTCGTGTCAAAAAATATATCTTCGCACACACAGTGGTTGAAGAAGCTAGGCTTTGGGTCCTATATGGGTTCCATAATTACGTGCATACCTTTTTATTAATTATTATATTTATATTTTTTGTTTTTAGTCCCGATATGTCCCGATTCGCTGGTCCTAGTGTCCCGAACGATTTTTATAAAATTTCACCTGACAGCCCTAGCTGCGAGCATTATTGGTTAAGGCTTTAAAATATATAAAAATAATTCAAAAATTAATTTTGGTAGATTCTGGGACCTAAACTTGCGACTAAAATTGTTAAAATGTGACGACATAAACTTCAATTTTGTATTAAATGACAATTAATTCCAGTGTTTTAATTTTCAATATATAACCTATGTACATAAATGTTTTCTATTTCAGCTATTACATTATTGGACTCACGATTTTTAGAAGCAAGGGATAAGTTAAAGATTAGCCAGTGAATGGCAAATGTCTTGTCAGGCAAAAGAAGAAGTGCGCTCAATTTCAAGCAATATGTATAAAAGCCTGTATCTTGCAGCTACGGCAAGAAATATATTTTTTTCCTCTTAATGTAAACACAGATAGCTGCAAACAGGTAACAAACAAATAATCGGAAATGAAAAAATTGGCACTCAGTTATAAATACAAAAATCTGAATTAAATTTCCATATTTTAGGATTTTTAAAAATCGGAATTTCGAAACATTGCATTATCAAATTATTCATTTGTTGGCTATTTTAGTAGCGGATAAGTTGTTTAAAATGTAAGTAATTCTTAAAAAAAAACAATAATGTTTAACATTAATTATTATTTGCCTGTATTAAAGTTATTTTTTATTATTTTTTTGATGGAAACAAAAAACAGTAGCAAACAACATAAAGTTATGCAATACAATTTTGCGTTATATATTGTGCAATTCTTATGTGATGGTCTTAGCCAATTTGGTGTTGGTATCTGCATTCAGCACGGAACTTTAACATGGTTTCTAAAAGCGTAAAAGCTAGATTAAAAAATGGCTATTATTCGAAATGGAAATAATGCACCTGACCTCTCTGTTTTCAAATATATAACTCCAAGAGGTCTTACTTGTCGCTAAGTCCTTGCCAGACGCATCAAAAGGACATAAAATTATCTACATGAACTGAACCTCAAATAATAAAACTAACAACACGAAATATGTGTGTAGATTTAAATATCCTTTTATACGAAGAATTAAATAACTAGCATCTCGAACTAAGAGTCCACCGAACTCCAGCAAGGTTACCCGAATTATCTACAGTTTACATCGAAGCCTAAATTATTAAAAATGATAGTGCTTTAAGCAAAGCGAAGTGGCTAGTTTAAATTTATCGCAAACATCTTCAAGGGCAAAATATCTGCTAGGGATAACAAGTTTGATTTTGTAAGATGCCAGAAGGAACGGTATCCTTCAGTTTACAGACAGAGCTAACATAGGTCTTCTTACCCTGATAACAATAGCTTCTAATGTTTGAATGATGCAAAATCATGGGAGTATTTGGTATGCCCACTTTTGTGGGCAGACGATAGCTCTTTCATTACCCCGGTGGGCATATAATAATGCAGTTTTTGTGTGATGACCCAGATTAGAGTTGTAGAGTTACATTTGCTCAACCAGCTTTCTTATGCAGGAATTAATTCAAGATATAATTACTAAGACATGAAACTGACCGAGATTAGGCCAATAAGGCATATTTTTGTCTTCAATTAACTTTAAATAAATGTAACTAAATTGTTTCTTTTAATTATATAGTATGCCAAGTCATCTTTGGTGTATTCGGTGGGAAAACCGTCCATCCCAACGAACCTTTTTATATGTTCTCTCCTGACTTCATTTTTGAGTTTAAGTATTGGCTTTCATCATCAAGTTTCTATGATTCACTCTACTTAAAAGCGGGATTTGTATCGTCTTCGACGGTTGGCAGTCTGCAGAAATTGATTGCTCAACTCATAGAATATAATTTTATAAAAAAACCACAAGGCTTAGAATAAATTTTTTATTTTCAAAAAAAAAAAAAAAACATTTTACGATTTACATATTAATTCTATCTATTTAAATTGTATGTAGTATATCTTATATTAATTATATTATTTTAAAATACTTTTTGGAAGACATTTTATTTACTGTGTTGTTGTTATTGCATGCATGTTTTGTATATGTATGCGAATGCAGTATATCATTGGAAGACTCGTTTCTTTTTTGGAAGACATATATTATTTCTACATATAGTAGTATGCTCTACATCGATAAGTTATGATTTTCTTAACAATATATTGGGGCATTCGGCCTAATTCTTATAAACAAAATTAAAAATATCGAGAACATTTTAATTTCTTCTCTATAATATTATGTACTTTTACTAGTGTATATATTATGTATATATAAGTGTTATTTTTCTACAAACAGATTCATGAAAAATTAAAATAGTGTAAATGCTCATTAGCAAAGAAGAACAGAAATATGTAAATATTTTATATGTATAATAATTTGAACTCGCAGTAACAATATTCTATGTATATATCAGACACTTCCGAAAAAACAATTTAAACACTTAATTCAGTTCGCGATACTGAAACATAAAATTAATTACTTCAGTATTTACATTATTTGATATATTATGTATAGCATAACGTAATAACCGCGATCTATACAGTTACAATTCTTCAACAATATAAGATAAACTAAACAAATTGCAGATTACATTGTTGTTAAAATTTGGATGGTTTTTGTTTGCTTAAAATGGTAAACCGATTTCAAACGCTTCAATTAGTGCATTTCCAGAATCATAAACACCAATTACACCAAATAGCACTCCGAGAAAAATAATGAGGTAATCATAGGCTACGGCTTTCTGATCTAACAAATGACCTTTTATTTTTAGATGAAAGTAACATGGCCAAATAAAACTAAGCATGGTTCCCGTAAAACTGCCAATAAAGCCCATTAAAATAGAGAAGTGTGGAATAAATATAGCCATCATAATAGTTGAGACTATCACACCAACTCTAAATCCAAGACCCCATACCTTAAGTTCACCATCTAGATGCCAAATGGTGGGGAATTTTGTTTTTGGAGGCCCGCGGAAGAATGACCTTTCTAGTAATTCACAAGCCGCGTAATAGGGCAAAGGGTAACTCAGAAGAGCTTTGATAACTAAAAAGAAATTAACCATTCCCTTAAAGCCCTGCGAGTGCAAGTTATTCGTAATTACCTGCTGAGTATCATTTTGGAAAGTCAGAAAACAAATATAACCGAAAGATGCTTTAAATATAGCTGCCGCAATGTGGGACCAATCGAGCATCCAATTAAATTTCGAGCGATCAACCATATTTCCTTCTAAGGTTGGCAGAAAAATCTGCGAAGTATAAGAGAATACTATTACACCTAGCGATATCGGAAAGTTTTCCATGTCGATGCTCCATCTAACCTTAGACCATCCCCATTCTCCAATCTGTAATAGACAATATCCTAAAATGACTGCATTGATAACTAAATGCGACATTGTACACCAAAATGACAGGAGTGATACCATCTTCAGTGATTTTAGAAAACCCAAAGGCAGTAGGAAAATACCCGTCAGCATCATCCAAGATCGAGAATCTAATGACCCCTGTGGATAAGTACCTGCTAAAAGATCACCACATACGACAACATAGAGGATGCAGGTCATTAGAAGTTCGATAATTTGTGCAACACTTACAGCTTTGGCACCGTATTTTGGACCAAAGCATACTTTTGCAATGGAAACATAACTATCTCGGACTCGAACGGGTTGACCTGTATTCGGATCTGGTTCGTACAAGCACTGTACAAGTACTTTTCCGGTGTAGCAACATATGTGTGCGATTCCAACCATTGCAATGATTGCCCAGTAGCCTCCATGCAGAACTGCAAAAGGCAGTGACACGATAAACATTCCCTGGATGGCATTTGTGACATTCCACGCTGCTTGAAATTCGTTTATTTTAGCACTAGATCCTCCTTCGCCTTCACAAACAAATGAGCTGTCTCCAGAAGCAATACTTCCTTGTCTGCAATTAAATAAAAGGATTTTCTTTTTTTTTAAATTTGTAATAGAATTCTAAGAGAGTTTGTGCATTGTTTTTTGTTTATTAATATTATTTTTAGGTACTAATTTAGGAAATTTTGTTTACAAGAACCAACTCAGGCCTTTTAAAGTATTGAGCCTGTTTCTCTCACTCAGCACCCAAAAGAGTTATAGTAACCCAATTTTATATGGAGAACAAACACAGAAATAATGACCGCAATTAGTAATTATATAACAAAAAGGGGTCATGGAAAGTAAATATATAAATCAAAATTGTTGACTTCAAGATTTTCATTAATAAAATAACTACAAAATTATTAAGATCACAATAAAAAATATGTTTGTATGTATTTAAAAAATTCCTCTTTTTGTCTATTATCCTTTTCTACGACGGTTTTTACACTAGCATAGGCTTTCGTGAGATGGTACACTCAAAGCGAAGAACGTGGAGTGAAATCATCCAGATCAATTATCCTTGTTTACATAATCGGATCGATGAACGGACACTGTTATCAAAATTTGGATACTCAAAGCGAAGAACGTGGAGTAAAATCATCCAGATCAATTATCCTTGTTTACATAATTGGATGAACGGACTCTTTTATCAAAATTTGGTATTGTGTCAATACCAAAATCTTTCATATTTGTGTCTGCTAGACCTACGCAGGCTGTAAAGGGAGTGGCAGTGTAAAATAGATTAAGTACTCCTGAACTAGTGTGATAAACAATTTTTTTAACACATCAAATATGTGGCTCGATATATGTATATTTCGACGTTTATCTGCCTCATCATTAGTCACTTATGTTTGTATGCCAACAATGTATGCAAGTTTTATGCCATATAGACACCGTATAAATCAGTTGTTTTTATGTGGCATTAAAATCTTAAAATCTTAACATTGTCACATGTTTTCCAAATTAGTTTTGACAAAAAGAAACTAGTTAACTGACTTAGGGAAGAATCTTATCAGTCAATGTTTTCTGCACTAAATTTAATAGATGATAAGCAACTAGAAGACTGGGTTCCTGACTCCAATTAAATTCAGCCGTAGAGAAACAACATTACCTAAAAAAGGTAGTATCTATAGCTTGCACAATTTTTTACTATTAGTTAGTTGAACTGATTTTCGTTAAGTATGTATAACATAAATTTCAGCCTTAATAAATAATGGTGTTTTGCTGTAAGTTTTTATCAGAATCTTTTTTTCAGCAGGTACTTACTAATTTTTGGACTCTTCCTGAAATTTTTCAGAGAAATGGTAAAGTGTTGAGTTTTTTAAAACGCCTACTGCCACGCCCACAACCTAGATATAACCGTTTTAAAGCTGCAGTTGAAGAGATATATGGTTAGAACCTTAACAAATGTAGACACTAAACAATATCGCCACATATTAAGTCTATATTTTTTCTAGAATATCACCCATACAAAGATTTTTGGAGACGTTTCTGCATGCTCATTTTGCTTTACGAAGAATAGTGTTTTACAATTAATGGTCTAACAAGAACAACAGTCGTACAAATGTTGGCACTGGCAAATCATCAAATTCTCAGTACCTACACTAATTTTCCTTTAATCAACCAATATTATATATCGTCCAAAGTTATATATTTATTTAACATTTTATTTGACTCATTTTCACTAGGTCATATTCATGTATATGCAAATTTTGCTTTGTCGTAGGTATATACATAATAAAAAATATTACAATCCCATTTGTCATTATAAATTGGTCCTATTTTTATGACAAAGCGTAATACCATTTGTCATTAGAGATGTAACGGATATCCGGTTAGTATCCCTTTTTTTGCTTTCTGGCGATTGGCCGGATAGTCTCGTGGTATCCGGCTCGTTACCGGATAGTCATTTAAAGCCTTTTAATACTTAAAGTTTACTAAAAGTAAATTATGATGGATGATAACAAGTTTTTCTGCGTTTAAAGGAAATAAGTACGCCTGCTTCCGAAAAAAAAATCTTTCGCTGTATTCGCTGCTGCACGGAGGAGAAAGATAAATCTTGACAAATTTGGATAAAATTGCGAATTGTTTATTATTAGCTGATCACCAAGCCCTGAGATCACTATTCCGTTCAATCCGAACGGTTTTAAAAAAAAGTCAAGATCATTGGCTGTACCACTTTTGACGCAACCTTCATATTAATTATTGTCTTCCGCCACCTCGTTGAAAAAGTCCCAAAAAGTATCATGAGTATCGTCTTCACCTATTTTATTCCTTTTACTAACTGGAGAATTTCCCACTTCTTCGCTGTACAAGGATTCATTATCTTATTCACAAGTCATCTTTAAACTTTCTAACAAAATTCTTTGACGGGCTTTCTCAACCTGAATTGCTCCCAGGAAGTTTACCTTAAACCTCGGTTCCAGAAGAGTAGCGATAAGGTAATTTTGATTCTGGTTAAGTTCGATGACACGATTCTTAATTTAATTTTTTAATGAAGTTCTCATTTTTAATAATTTGGTTGTTTTCCTAGATGTTTCTTCTTTTTCGATGTATCTTAGTAATGTGGCGACATGTGGAATCACTTCAGAAATGCATATACTTTCATTTACATATGTTTCGCACATCCAGGTCACGGGATGGGCGAGTTCGATAGGTGATTTTTATGCAGGATAAGACACGAATTTATGCGTCACGGTGTGCAATTCTATCGGCCGGATATCCGGCTATCCGGCCTAACTACCTGCCGAATATCCGGTATCTGGCAAAATCAGTATCCGTTAGTTCTCTACTTGTCATACATAGACGATAATTATGTATACAGAAAACATGATTGTCAGCTCAGACGATTTTTAGATCCCACAATCTTACCACCTACTGATAATTACCTGCCGATAAGCTTAGAGTGACAAACTATTCCTAAAGATAATTTTGTTCCAATTTCTTACTATTTCCCGCTAGACAAATAGTTTATGTTTCTGTTGAACCGTTTTGCCCTACGGATGCTGAACCGACAAACAGACAGACAGCTGAACCCAAAATTACATTTGTTTGGTCAAGATAGACAGCACTGTAATTTTAAATTATTTGATAAAAAAGTCTCTGTTCCATGGTATTCATATCCATATGATTTAAAAACATATTTAGTTAATCAGTTTAAATTTACCTCTATGTGAAGTTAAGTTTATGTTTTTATTGGTTGCCCCAACTCTTGCGAAAGTCTGACAAACATCCAAATCTGTCATAAGAAGCCGTTCGTAGTCGGCATTAAACTATAGGTCCCTTTTATTCAGGTACATAATAAATCGTCACATACACGATGGTTGCAGTAGCTAAGCTTTAGGTCAAGTAACTCTGAATATTTCTTTTATTTTTTAAACATTATTATATCCAATCTTCCGTATACACTTCACCTGTTATTAGTAATAAAAATGAGATTGTAATGTATGCATATTCATTTCTAAAGAGGACACACAATATCAAGTGCAGATATGTCCTTGGTGCGAGGTTTCTAGCAACTATGAATCTAGCAATTATATATTTTTAAATATAAGTACGAAAGTACGAAAGAAAGAAGTGCATTGTTATATAATTACTGTCTGTGCAAATTAAGGTGCGACGTGTATATAAAATCGAATAAAATGTCTGATATCAATATACATACATACCCACACACGTGAAAAAGTTTAAGGTTTTATCTATAAACATTTTCTAAGGCCAGGAAAAATTAATCCTTTGCCATGCACTTACTGCCCCAATTTAGCATTAAAATCGATAAAAAGAATACATTGTTCAATAAAATTCTTTTTGCACATTAAAAACATTGCATAAAAATGTAATAGATTTTATATAAATACCTATATCCATCAGATTGTTGATATCGTCCATCATACTCATTATTAATAAATGAAGTCTGTTGAATTTCTTCACTTTTATATTCGGTATCTGCACTGAAGTATCCATTAGGGTTGCGAAAGGGATTAAGTGTATTCGTTTCAATACTATCTGTAGGAGAACATAAATTTTCATTAATGTATTAAAGATTAATACAATAAAAAATATAAAAATATTTTGCTTTTATTAATCCTACCATTGCAACTTTCTTCCGGAAAGGTGTTTGGAGTCTGAGAAAAATGTTGCGAATCGTGTTGTCCGGGTTGTTCATATTCACGTTTGTCAGGCATTTGTTGCCTGGCTGTCTGCAGAGCTACATTGAGAACATTTTTTAAGGGTGGCAATGGTGTTGATTTTAATTTTGCAATAAAAGAAGACATGATGGCTGCACTAGTGAATATCGATTTTATGTATATCTACTAAATTCCGAAACTATAATGGAAAACTGTTACTTAAATTTTTCTTGTGGGGTAAATTTTAAAGTTTAATTTTAATTGAATTCGTTTAAAATAAAATCACTTATTATTTTAATAATGCGTTATGTATGTAGAATAAACGAAAGTATATTGCACTTAAACTTGAAATATGTAGATAATGAAGGATTTTTTCATACTAAGTTCTAAGAAATATTTAACTTAAAACGTATGAAATGTTTGCAATTATGTAAATTAAAACGCCTTATAACTGTAACATTTTCTTACTTAAAATAAAAATTGAACAATGTTTCAATGCACAGCCGAAAAATGTAACAAATGTGGAAATATCGAAAAGAAATGAATAGTATAGTAGGATTTTCGCCGCGCATGGCAATGTCCTTTTGTAAAGGACATTGAATTTTCTGTAAAGATGTATGTACATATGTATAGGATATAAACTTCAAAATGTAACATATAATGAAATGTGTTCAAAAATATTCATTCTAAATTCTTTTAACAATTCCACTGTTACCACTTTTCGCGAAGCAAATTTCAATACACAAAAATAATACTTCACATAATATAGTTTTATTCATTTATTTGGTGGTTTTAAAAGTTTATGTACCTAAATATTACCTCAAGTTAACGGTGAGTTACCCTTAAGCCATGATTTGTGTGTAAAATGTTATTAAACAAATTTGAGAATAACTGACGTTTTTGAACTGTGTGTCGAAGATGGTTAAGCAGGCAAACGAAAACATTTTTTTGTTGTTATTTCTATAGTAATTTATCACTACTCTTTCATTTTTTTGTACGATTCTCAATTTTTATTGTCCACATTGCACTTTAGAATCTAAAAAATATCTACTGGAAAATCCACCCTCTTCGAAGGTCGGCTCTACGGAATCTGGGGAGAGCCGCTTATAGCAATCCATTGACCCTTTTATTACACGTTCAAGGGTATCTCGATCTCATCCATCAAGATCGAATAACCCCGGTAAGTCCGCCGGGAGCACCAGCGCGTGAAAAACAGGACGCAGTGAAAGATACAAGTTTTGAAGAAGAAAAGAAAGCACTCCCAATTTTTTTTTTATTTCATCAATCAGAGTTTAACAATCTCTTATAATTTCTTACTTACAAAGATAAAAAATGAACAAATTAAACATGTACAAAAAAAAGAAACTTAGTATATATCATAAATAAAAAAAATAACAAATATCATAAATAACAAAAGAGAGAAAACAGATTGAACAATATAAAGTGGAAATACTTTAGGATTGATCCAAACTTAAAATGAGTCGACTGCAGTTAAATCTTCTTGTAGTAGACAGGAATCAGATAAAGATTCTACATGGCGAAATAATTTAAGGTCATCTGCAAACAAGAGACACTGGGAGTGTTTAATAACAGACGGCAGATCATTAATAAACAACAAGAACAGCAAGGGACCAAGGTGACTGCCTTGGGGTACACCTGAAGAAACATTGATTGACCTGGAGAAGCTATCATTAATTTTCACAAATTGAATTCAGTTTAGGAGATATGATTCCAGCCACCTTAATAAAGTTGAGTGAAACCCAAAGAAGATAATATACGAATAAGCAGAATATGATTAACTTTGTCAAAGGCTTTTGCAAAATCAGTGAAAATTACTTTCAAAGTTTTTAATCACATAATTGCAAAATATTGCCATATTTGTAGCTGTTGATCTACCAGAGATAAAACCATGTTGCTCTAATGAAATCACATTTTTTAAGTGAATTGTTATTTTTTTATAAACAATCTTTTCAAACAATTTTGGTATCGAAATGATTTTACAGATTGGTCTATAGTTGCAGACGTTTTGTTTTTGGTATTATATTGGTATATATTGATATCTTCCAATCGTTCAAAAAGTGACTACTGGTAATAGATTTATTAAAAATTATACAAAGGGCGATCGACAATGTCTTACTAGTCATTTTAAGAAGTATTGGAGCAGTTCCGTCAGGATCGTCGGATTTGCTACTTTCAATACTATCAAGGGCACATTTAACATCATCTTCAGTTATTATCAGATTACCAATATCGACCATAGATTGAATGCAATCGTCGTTGGTCAATGGAGTACTGTCAACATCGGAATAAACTGATTTAAAAAAGTCAGCGAAAAAATTGCAAATAGTAATGGTATCTTCCGATGACGATTCCAGATAACTCATCTGACTAGGAAACCCAGTTGAGTTTCTTTGAGAGTTAATGAAGGACCAAAAGTATTTGCTATTGAACTTTAATTTGTTCTCAATAGTAACAATGTACGAGCGGTAGAGAAATTTGTTAAGTACATTAAATTCCTGTTGGGATCTTAAGTACTGAGACTTAAGGTGAATGCTAGTTTTATTTTGTTTGCATTGCTTGAAAGTTTTCTTTTTCCTATTTTTTAAGTGAGAAAGCCTTTTATTAAACCAGGGAGGGCTGGAATTAATATTAATTAACTTAATTATACCAGGATATCGATAAAGTTGCCTCTTCTATAATCCTTGCAGACTTTAGATTTAGTGATGGGTTTTTGATAATGAAGTACACCAAATTCCATTAAAAGGGCATTATGGTGTATATACTCATTATCTACAAATATAAGATCTAAAGTGCGATCAAGACTATTTTTTCTATTGTTAATCTGTACAAAATTAAATTGACTAAAAAAATCAGTTACTAAAATTTCAGTATCGTTATTAACATTGAAAGGAACAAGATAGTTTTCATCATTGTCAAATTTCCAGAAAATATTACCTAGATTAAAATCACCAGTGAACACAACATGTTGAGATGAGGTTAAGTTATTAAATATTAGACAACAGTTATTAAGATGGGTATTATACACCTCTAAGGGACTATTAGGTGGTATATAACTGACGACAACGAAAAGTTCAAAATCAGATGCAATCAGATGCAATTTAACAATAAGTTGATCAATATCAAATATTACCGAGGAATTAATTTTATTCGATGGAAGTTCAAGTGGCTTCCATGATATTTCGTATCGCAATTAGCACACCACCACCTCTTTTCAATCCTGTGGTGTTCACACAGCCATCTTTGCGTACAACGCTATAATAAGAATTGTTAAATAATTCATTAGTACAATGAGAATCAGAGAGCCAAGTTTCAGTTAAAGTTAAAAGATCATCTGAAGAAGAATATAAATATAAGTCTTGCATTTTGGTCCTAAGACCGCATACATTTTGATAATATAAACTAAAACTGCGATGACAACGAAATGGTGTTGATTCGGCGGGACTTATTAGTTTTTTGATGACAACAATTTTGTCTTTTTCTTTCGCGACTGATACCCATGAACCAGTATTCCTTTTGGCCAGAATTCGGGAGAAAGCAAGGCTTCTAGGTGTTGTTCAGGAACACTTAATTTAAATGAGGCAATTTCCCGAGGAACAATAAACTGGTACTTATAACATCTGACTTTTTTGATCAAACCGATTTTGGAATGAAAATATTTTAGGAGATCATCAGAAGTAGTTGCCGATGCGAGTCTGGAGATGAAAATTGACTTGTATGGAGTTTGCGGTATTACGACTAAGTCAATAGATTCAGAAGTCTGTTCTGTGGTCTTCTCACATTATGTTCATCGATAAGAATTGAAGACATCGTCGGCATTATTTCCCTACTTAATCGTTTCGCAGGTTTATGAGACTGCTTTTGGAACGCAGCTGAAGTTGATGGAATTGAAACTAATGATGGTGACGTGGTAGGAGAACATTCCGTGATATTAATGGCAGGAAGATCATCGCAATTAGAGCGAAGTGCTCTTTTTAAAGTTGGTGAAGGTTGTGTCTGTGGTAAATTTAAATTTTGTTTTTTCTGCAGATTATGTTGTTTAGGGTGTTTTTGATTAGCAACACGGTTAACGGTTGTTTGAGGTTGAATCTGAGCATAAAGTTGAGGATGTTGTAGTTGTTGTTGAAGTGGTGGTTGCTGTTGTTTAACAATATCTTGTTGAACAGAGTGAAGCTGCTGTTCCGTTATCCTTTAATTCACTCTGCTGTGCCAATATAAGCAGTTGGTATTCACTGTCAGACGGTTGATTTTTAAGTAGATGATCAATATTATTGAAACCTTCTTCCATTTTTTGCTCATTCGATGTGTCAAAAACAAGTAATTCCTGAACTTCCGAGAACAAGACACATAAATTGTTAAAGATTTCTTGCAATTTTAATAATAAGTTGCATAGCCTCCTTAAAGGGACGATAACATAGAAATTTAAGGTTACATCTTTAAGGAATAATGCGTGGAAAATTAACGTCGACAACCACGATGATTACCGGGCAGTGTAGCAAAATCTAAATACCGATAAGATCCAGTGGTATACTTTCGAAATAAAGTCAGAGAGGCCACATCGTGTTATAGCAAGGGGACTTCATCCCTCATGCACCAAAGAAGAGGTAATAAACGATCTCCAAGCCAAAGGGTTTAAAATTCTTGATGCCGTTAATATCATCAAGAAGGAGAAGCAACAAACGGAAGCCGATAAGGATGTCCTGGTAAGACGCGGACTTACGTTCTTATGCTGATAGTATCGAAGATATCTACCGAATTAAAACAATAATAAAAATCGTGGTAAAAATCGAACCCATGCGTAGAAATGTAAGAATAATTCCACATTGCAAACGTTGCCAAGGATTTAATCATACGCAAATGTATTGCCAAATAGAGGCTGTGAAGTAGCTAAGGAGCTACAAAAACGGAGAGATGTGCTCCTTACGCCCCAAAATGCTAAAAAAACGCTAACTAAGACAAAGCGTAAGATCGCTCAGGTGATAGTAGGCAATCTAAAACCTCCGTTTCCTGATCGTAGAAGAAACGCTTTTCAAAAATTACCATTAGGAAAGCCATCGAACAGTAGCCTTCGGACAGCCAGAGTGCAGACCTAAGCTTAGTCCGCGGCATTCAAAGAACCAAAAAACGTTGTTGACATTTGCTTGATTTCTGAAACCCACGTAAAAGAGCGATCACTTTTAAAAATAAAAGGCTATAATGATTTCCACGCTTGTCACCCATTGGGAAACGCGAGAGGTGGATCATCATTGCTTATTAAAGACTTCATTGAACAATACGAAGACCTGAAGATAGAGCTTGGAACTATGCACGATTCGAGTAAAAAACAATCAGCGTACTCTTAGAATTTCATATATTTACTGTCCACCACGACCACGCTCCGAGCTTGAAAAAAGTGATTATACTAACTTGCTTAAATCGCTCAAACCAAATTTCATTATTGGCGGCGATTTTAATGCGAAACATACGTTCTGGGGTTCTCAATACATCTCGCTCTATGAATGCTCTATGGGGCAGGTATGGAGTACAGTTGTGATTTCCACTGGACGGGAAAACTGACCTACTGGCCAACTGATACTTCAAAAATACCTGATCTGACAGATTTGTTCGTCGTGAAAGAAATATCTACCAACCACATTAAAGTTGAAGAGAGCTTTGATCTCTCATTCACCGGTTATTTTAACATTGAGTGTAAAACTAGTCAATAATCTAACTAACCTAACTAGAAGACTTTAGGAACGAAATTGAACTGATTGTTGATGTTGATCGTTTCGTTGAGGTCGTTCAGCTCGCCTCCTGGAATAATACGACTAATCCAAGGAAAACGCCGGCCAAATAAGGTTTACGATATCCGCCTGTAATAAAAGAATTGGTTAACGAAAAACGGAAGGCGCGTAAAAAATGACAACAGACTCGCGCCATGCAACATAAAGCACATTTGAATTATTTGTGCAATTTGTTGAAGGCAGCTATTAAGGATTTTAAAAATCGTGCGATATGTTCTTACCTTGAAAGTTTAACAGCGAATAAAGATTCAAAGTATTCACTTTGGAAAGTTGTAAGAGGCACCAAAAGGCCCAAAAGCCTCGCGCCTCCAATAAAAATAAATCAAAATGAATGGGCAAGGGAAGATAAAGAAAAAGCTTATGTTTTTTCCGCCCATCTCGAAGAAACCTTTAAACCGTACGATGGTTAAGCGGCAGTACCAATAGTGGGACAGAATTACTATCTGACGTACACTCACAAATGCAACACTAAGGGAACTAAAACGTGAAATTAAATCTCTAAAACGTAAGAAAGCTCCTGGTTATGAATTGATCACCGGAGAAGTTCTCAAAGTTATACCTAGAAAAGCATTAATTAAGCTTCTATATATTATAAATGCTGCGCTCAGATTAAAACACGTGTCGAGCCAATGGAAAGTTGCGGAAGTCATTATGGTATTAAAACCAGGAAATGAAGTAAAATCGTATAGACCAATTTCGCTTATCCCAGTCATATCCAAAGTTTACGAGAGGATATTACTAAGGCATCTACAACTGGTTAATAATCTCATCCCTGACCACCAGTTTGGGTTCAGAACAAAGCATTCCACGATTGTCTAAATGCATAGAATTACTGAAACAATCGAGAAAGCATTTGAAGAAAAAAAAATATACGCAAGCTTATTCCTTGACGTGAGACGCCTTTGATAAGGTGTGGGACGACGGCTTAACTCACGACAAGTTCTCCCCGTAAGGGGAAATATCATATCTCGGGAAAAGACTCTTCTGTGTTAGGCATAGAAACGAACACTCGGAGCTTAAAAAAAATTCGGCTGGCGTACCGCAAGGAAACGTCCTTGGGCCGTTTCTCTATCTGTTATATACTCGCGATATACCAAGAGAAGATGACACTACCCTTGCTACGTTCGCCGACGACAACGCTATCCTTGCAGTAGGTAATACGATAGAAGAAACGACTGCAAAACTGCAAACCGCACTGAATAAAGTAAATGAATGGACGAGGGACTGGCGGATCGCCCTCAACGAAACTAAATCTGTTCGCGTGAATTTCACGTATAAGAAAACTAATGACTTGCCAATTTTTCTAAACTTGGACCGAATACCCTTTGCAAATGAGGATAAATACCTGGGAATGACACTCGACGCAAAGCTGAAATGAAACGTAAAGAACTATAGAGAAATGCACTGGTTACTCCGAAAGCATTCCTAGCTTAGTACCGATAACAAACTCCTTTTATACAAGCAAGTGTAAAACCGGTGTGGGCCTACGGTATACAACTTTGGGGTTGTACCAAGAAAACAAATGCCAATATTTTGCAATTTTTTCAAAATACAGTGATTAGAGAAATTGTCCAAGCTCCGTGGTATACTAGAAACGACGATATCCACAGGGCTCTTGGAATTCCTACAATCGAAGCTTTTCTTCTAAAGTGTTGAAACATTCCACTCATGGTTGGCCAGTAGCAATGCTATTTTCTTATCATGAATTAATTTTGTTTACCGGTAACACATTTGGTCACAACGGTAAATTGATCGCAAAATGCAGTATTGGACGATTACATGTCAAAACGGACCAAACGAAATTCTAAAGATTGTTAAATTAAACAATTGACTTCTAAATGTATTCGACACTCTGCTAATAAGAGAATTAAAAAAGGAGCATCAGAAACAGTTAACCCTTAATACACTGGTAGTATTAAAAATATTAATATGAACCGTAAACTGGTCGAGCTATTGTCAGTTAGTACTCGTTCCTTTGGATATATGCGTTCAGCACAGCTGCGGAAAAAAAATACTTTTAATTTAATTAACAAAATCATTATAACATTGAGTTTTTCGAGACGATGTCGCTTTCACTTAATTTAACTGTACAAAGAGTCAATGGTTCGATGAAATTTTTTTGTGTTATTTATGAAAACTATTTACCTACTTTATCGCGGAAGCGAGTTTTGTAGTAGGCATGCAAATTTTTGGTATTCCACGTCGACTTAATCGCAAAATTCTTTAAGTTTCGCCACTCAGTAAACAAAACAGTTAACAAAAAGAAATGTAAATAGATTCGAGCATAGAGCATTTGGTCACAGACTTAATATAATAAAATGCAGATAAGGAGATATAAAGTTACCAACTAAATACATGGTTTCACTTTTTTCTTTGTTTTTTTTTTCTCTGAGGCTTGGGAAAATTTCGTCCTACTACGATTTCGGTATATTTAAGTATACCGACGCTTAGCTTCGGTACACAGGTACACTGTGCCAAATTTCGGTACTGTACCGGTCATTTCGGTACAGGCTGTCACCTTTAAGCATGAACTTTACTTAAAAATAAAGTAAAAATGAATTATAAATCGGTTTATTTGTTATTTTTAATCAGTTTTTTTTTACTTTATCATGTTTTAAAAAATTTATAATTTTTACCAATCAGAAATTTTTGATTTTTCTGTCAAAACAACTATTTTGAAAATATTTTAATTAAGATCAATTTGAAAGGTTTAAACATGTAATATTTTTATTTACCCAAAAAGCAACGTATGGCAATACCTATTATATATATATCTTGGTTAGTTAATTTAAATGAAAACAATTTTAAATTTAACTGATGAACACGTGAATAGGAGATTAGCAGCATTTTGCTGCTTGACTTGTAATTTCCTCTACTGATTGTTGTTAACTGAGCGTCTTAAGTACCGGTATCGATCATTCGAGGTAAGAGTTTTTAATTTAATTGAAATACATTTACAATTTGTTCCGCTTCGAAAAAACCACTACCTTCTCAAAAAAAATGGCCGTATTTTAAGTATTGGTTTGTATGTACTGAAAAATTGTACTGTACACACTTTTCATACAAATTGGTTGTGTGTATAAAAAAACTTCTATTATATTCAACGTAAATTTTTTCAATGCACTTACTTTCCTTTAGAGAAAAACTGCGAAAACTATACAATTACCATTTTAAAAACTTACACTCCTAAAAACGCAGTATCTCTTATATTTTATAAAACGTTGCTCTGAAACTTTTTTATTAATATTGATCATTTAATTAAAAATAAAATTGAAAATATTTTGGAAATTTGTATAGAAAAGTTAAAGAGAATACAAAAAGAATGTGAGGAGCACGCTAAATGGAAAATTAAATAAAAAATAGGAAGACGCAAAAACAATTATTGCTATGTTGCAATAAAATATAAAAAAGTTCTTAAAGCAATTTAAATTTAACATTTTCCCACCCACGAATAATTCCTGATTGTAGCAGCACTACTTGCCCTGCTCTTCGTTGGTTATTCTGGTTTTTTAATCTTTCTGGCTACCCTTGTTTTCCGCCAACAGTTGCCAATAGTCTGATTCACCCAACCTAATTTCGCACACATACTTAGGGGCTAGTTATAGCTATCAGTGAAATGCATCATTAAAAATCTAGTTTTCGTATTTTAAGACGACTAAGTAAACAATATTGACTTTAAGCAGTATTAAAATAAAGCTAATCACTTATCTAACTCATCAGTGGGAAGATTGTATTCCAAATTGTAGAAACGATTACCAGCTGTTCTTGAAATCGATTTCCTTCAGTGGAAAATTAAATTAAATTCAAAGAAAAGTTTATATCAGAATTAAGTAATTTTGTTTGTAGAAAAAAGCTGATTAGCTTCATTTTGCTTGTTCGTCTTAAAATCGCGAAACAAAATTTTCAATGATGCATTTCAATGACAGGTAAAACCTTTGTTTTTAGGAAATATTTCACAAAAAGATTTTTAAGAAATTCATAATTTAAGAATTAAAAACTTAAAAATAAATGGCTGTTTTTATCTAGAATTTCGATTCGATGCAAGTAGGTTTACTTTTTATTAAGTCACATTGGTACATTATGAAAGCAAGCAATATTTACGAATTCGATTCGAATTGCGTTTTATTAGGTTCTACCAGGATATCTTTAAAAAAATCGGTATCTAGCAGTAAACAATATCGAAAACAAATATCTAAAATGCGTTACCTCGAATGACCGAAATGTAGAAAACAAATCGATAACGACCAACATCTAGAATTAATAGAAATTCTGGGGAGTGCCTAAAATAAGGCCAAATTGGTTTTGTTGCGCTTTCAATTCCTCGAATGGGCATAATTTTTCTACAAGTCAGTGAAATTAATTTTATGTATGTAAGCCCACAATGTATAAACAATGCGTGCTTGCAATAGCTGTTGGATTTGGAGAAGGGCGAGGTCGGGTGCATGCAAACTTTGTTGATAACCAAAGAATCTTTGCCATACTATACCCAACCTTTTACCTATTCAAAATCCAACAGTGACACCACGCAGGGGTTGTCCCATACATATTTGCTTTGTTTACTTGTATCTTTTGTTTGATTTGAAATTCTTAATTTGTTATATAATATAGGTATATAAATCTGTTTTTTAGACGTGAAGTTACCAAAAAAGCGAAAATCACACGATCTGGCATCAGTGGTTTTTAGCTCTAAAAAGTTCCATTGGAAATGTCTAGCTGGTCGACCATCTGGGGAGCAACAGTTTGCTTGGATCCTTGGATCCTTGCTGCTTGTCGCCGTATTATAAAGCAGCTGCAAAATAAAATAGTATAACCTTTCCTCAGGGTATATTAAATTTAACACAGTTTGTAACACCCCTTAGTATTCGTCGTAGAGCCCTTAAAGTGTATATTTATGATCAACATCAAAACCTGAGACGATATAACAACGTGGTTATGGCGCAACCGCTAGTGTTCCGCAATTTTTCCTTAGCTAAATGTGTAATGACAATGTCGATGAAACTCTTAGCGGGATTGAAAGGCAGTAGAACATGTCCGACTTTCGCCTGTAGAACGTCCGCTAGTAGTGGGTTCAGATCAGAGCCGTACCTGGCCTGTACAGCCCTCCATGCTGGGCTATATACTCCGTACTACAATAATCACTTAATTCAAATTGAAACTATTCAACCTAAGTTTATTCGTTTTGCCCTTAGGGGCTTCCATGGAATGATCCATATAACCTTCCCCCCTACAGTCAACGTATCAATCTTCTTCAAATGTTACCCCTCTCTCAACGTAGACTGAATAGTTTTCTTACAGCAACTTATAGCTGGTCATATAGATTCCCTTGATGATCTGATGTCTTCTATTGCATTCAACTTCCATGGATGTGCTCACAACTTACGTTGTGTCGATCTTTTAGTAAGTGCTAATCATAGGACGAATTATGGCGGGAATGAGCCAATAACTCGCATGAGTAGAATTTATAACTTAAATAATCAAATGATTGTTTGGATGTCAGTAAATTTAAACTAAAATGTGTTTGCATAATAATGTTATGCTGTCTTAGATCATTTTTATATCTTTTGTGTTTGGGTTATCAATATATGTCTACCCTATGTATGTATTTACTAACACCAGCACTAAATGATGAGCCTGTGGTGCACTTTTTGTGCCGGCAAATTTCTGCTCGTCACAACTGCTTGTAATAAGCATTCCACGAAACATATCTGATATTGTTAAAAAAATGAAGCGTATATGGAAAAGCTACTTCAGAACGTCACATCTCAACACCTTAGATAGCATCTTTATACAGATGTCGATACAACATTTTCTTTTTGGTTCGATAAGCAAAGAGGGAAATGGAACTTCCTATGAATGAATGCTCATGCATTCAGCGTAGCGTGCAATCAAGATAATGACAAAAAGCTCATACACGAGCGGAATATCCCATCTGGAGAAAGAGAGTTGAAATCCTGTACGAGAGTTGAAATCCGCGTAAAGATGTTATTTAAGTTCGTTGCTATTTCTATCGAGCGGACGTACTGAAGTGGACTTTCAATATAAACATCCGGGAATATAGAGATTTTCTACAACTAAACTAAAACTTTGGTACAAATGAAACATATTCAAATATTTTTCATAACGTTACTTGAAATATTTCTTATTGTTATAAATAAATATATTCAGTTCATATAGGCTTTTCCAGAGTGTAATTTTTGTGTGTAGCAATTTTCGATATTGGTTATATGGTTATATAAAAACAGTTTTGTTTTGAGAAATTTTTTAGATGCCACTTTATGTTGCATAATTTATAACACAATAATTTCATCTACAGCGCTTTCTTTTATTAATTCTGTACATTCTCATTTTATTTTTTACATGTTTTCTAAGAATATTAAGAAAAACTTAGTTACTGTAACATGTTTTTCTTACACCTGCTAAAATATTGCTAATTTCATCATCTTTCCGTACTTCAAAAGTTTCTGTTGTAGCGGCACTGGGATATATTAGAGACGTCACTGGTTGTGGATTGATATTAACTTGGGGAAGCTCTGAACCATGTCCCATAAAATAGTTGGATGTCATCCCACTGAGACATATTGGATCTGCTTGATGGTACGGCAAGTAACTACACTCTACGTTATGGTTTTGGTAGGATGTCGGCGTTTGATGTAACGGCGAGCCGTTGTTCGATGGCATGTATGCGACTTGGGGGTAATAGTTGCTACTTGTGGAATACACTTCGTAGTTATCATAATTGTGATTCGTATCGGGATACTTTGAGAATTTATTTTCGGATATATGTTCAGCAGATTCTTCGGACCTATGCGAATTAGTGTAAACAGAATAATCTTTTTGTTGTTGCTGAGTAATTGGTGCATGGAACCCGGAGGCTACATCGAGCATTGGACTTGTATTTACATATGGACTTGATAACATTTCATTAATATTATTTTTGGTTTGTGTCGGTGTATTTGGCGAACTATAATGCGGGGACGGAGCAGCTTGAGTGGAACAATGTACACTGGTATTTATGTTGCATGCTTGCGACGAGAGATCCGTTGGATCTGTTCTTTGGTTTTCCTCCAAAGCTGACATAGGTATAGGTGGGAAGTATGTACCCTTCACAGAATGCCCTTGGTCTAATAGTCCGCGATTGCTACACGTCACGTACATACCCCTCCCGGCGATTAATGCCGAAGAAGTAAGCGATAATGCTGGTTGAAATGGAGACTTTTTGCCAGTCACATTGCTATTATCGTCATCTAGATTGTTGCACACTCGATTTTTATTTCTGGTTTTGTATACAAGATGTTTGGCTGTTTTCGGTTTTTCACAGTTGTTGCTGTTCACATTAGAACGTACTTGTTGCTGGAATGTCAAATGTTTCTTTTCATAATTTTGAATGCCGCCGTCTTGTGCCTGAAAGTTTCCATCATCCGAGCTGCGAGTTGTGTTCGAATTGGGAGAAAAGCAGATCTTCGTTGACCGATAAAAGTTCGGAGTCTTTGATTGGCATTGGTTTGAAACTTCAACTTGTGGCATATAACTTGGTACTTGGGACGACTTCATTTTTGAAAGTGACTTGCCACTAACTTGAATTGCAATTTGATCCTTGGCACTGGTTTGTATAACTCTCGGTTTCGAATGCTTCCGACGTCTTGGACGGTACTTATAGTTCGGATGCTCCGTCATGTGGATAACCCTTAAACGTTCGGCCTCTTCCACAAATGGTCTTCTATCTAGTGGAGTTAAAGACCTCCATTTCTTGCCTAAAATAAATATTTAAAGTTATTAATGGTTAAAATGTTTATAAATTTTTGTTATTCTATTCTACTGTTTTACTCAGTTTTTTGCCAGGGGTAAACAAGTGTATGATGTGGTGAAATATTAGCGCAATGTGTGTATTCTGGGAATTTAGATAGTGATTGTCGTTGTTTATTAAAATAAGTATTACACGCCATTTTCGTTGATCGGTAAGGAAAATATCTTTGGCAGATTAGTCGGTGAGCTCAGCCTCCCCGCCACGACAACAGAAAACAATATACGAACACAGTACTGCGCCTTTTTGAAGCAAATAAAAAACTATAGGAGGGAGAGTCATAAATCCTCTTAGTCGACTATAAGTATAATTACTCATCTGTGATGTGAACTTATCAAAGGTGTAGCCGAGACCACCGTAGGTTTTTAATAATCACAGAAAAAAGTCCGTGGTATGATGATGAGCGTGCAAGCGGAACTCTTTAATTATGTTTTCGTAAGGGGCATGTACCAAATCATCAACCAAATTTAAATGGAAAAAAACGATTTCTGATGACTGGACTATCAGCTCCATATGCCCCATTTACATATCGAGGCATATTTCTGCTTAATGTCACATAATAGATCCTAGTCGACAAATTGAAAATAGACAACATTTTCACACTAAAAAAATTCCTGGAAAAGTCCAACAAGTTGTGTTGCGTGAGCCCTTTCAAACATGTACCGGATACCGATAAGGAGATGCGCTATCATGAGACTTCTTCAATTTTATTCTGGCACAACGGAGGCAATATATTCAATAGATCTACACAGCTACACGATATCGAAATCATCGGCCGCTCTGATAGAGGGTTTAACGGCAATTGAAGAACTGGCGAATCTATTTGGTCTCGTACTTTAAATTACAAACTGCGTACATCAAGCGTAATCCTTTAAATCTAAGTTCATAAACGACATAATGGTGAATCACAAATAACTGATGAATATTCTAAATGTTGAGGTTATTTACGTCTCGGAACTGTACAACTTTAACATTATGTTTGGGAACTAAGATTTTTCAGTTCATAGAAATGTTAAAGTCTAGATCAAAGTTGTGAGATCATTTATACAATAAATTTGAAAAAAAATTGGTGCACTATTATGATATGTTGAAAATTGTTAATATTTACATTTATAAATATTAAATACTAAAGCATTACGATTTAGTCCGTCAATATTTTAATGTCTAATTAAAAAGTAATGTAATCAGTTACATTATTCATCCGAGAAAATACATTTAAATTATCCGCGTAAGTGAAAACTTAACGGAATTAAAAGCGGCAGCAAAAGTAAAACATATTTAAGAAGAAAAACGTCATTTCGACTTATAATGGGCACAGTAATCCAACACGATAACGAAAACAGGCAAAACGGTTTTTAATCATTAACTGAGAAGTGTCTTTTCGAATGTGCACCAGATGGTGGATACTGTCATTCCATGGCGGAGGAGTATTTACAATGGTTGTCTAGAGCTTTGCTATGTTCCCAGATCATAGAGAGAAGTTCGAGTGATCTAAGTAGGAGTGGAAAAATCCTTAGAACAAAAGGAGTAACCTTTGTTTGCATTCCTAGACAAAGAAGAAGCGTTTTATAACATCGAAGCAGACGCAATCCTGCTCAGGTTGAGGAACGCCTATCTAGATAGGAGATTAAGAGTTACCTAAGAGATATATGTATTGGAAGGAAAGCCAGTAGGGGAACACCACAACGAGGTGTCCTCTCCCCGCTTATATGGATCCTGGTAATGGACGAGCTTTTGAAGTTACTAGAGAAGGAAGGCTTCATCGTGAACGAATATATGCAGTCCTCAGCGATCGACTCAGCTACGCACTCCTCGTTGTTGGTAACTTGGTCGCTGGAAGCGGACTGCGAGTCAACCCATCTAAGACAGAAGTCTTGCTGTTTAACGGGAAAAGAAGAATCCCAACCTTCAGTTGTAAGGTGGAAGGCTACGGAAAAGAATTAGAAATGCCTCCTCTTTCACCGAAGTCCAAAGTTTGGCTTGTATAGGTATAATAGGGTTCCTAATGACAACCTAATGCAGCTTTGGAAGTACTGCTTAACCACACGCCACTGGACGTATACTGTAGCAGTAAGGCAACAAAAACGGCCGTTACATTAAGAGAATTTGGACTCTGGATCCTAATACCAAACGGACACGTCTCGGTGGAGTCCCAATCGTGCACACCAACTACGATATTCGCTTTCAACAGGGGATTCAATAACAGAATACCGGAAAGAAGCGTATGGGGCGAGAAGTCAGTTGCAATTGCAAGAGATGATAAGATCGCCATATATACCGACGGTTCCAAAATCGATGTCGACACAGGCGCGGTCATCTTCTGCGAATCCCTAGGATTAAGAAAATTCTTTAGATTTTTCAGGGGGAAATAACTGCCATTATGCAGGCTGCCGCTGGGCACACTGGTATCTCGGGAAACGAAGAAACGGACAAGTTTGCAAGATGGGGGTCGGAGATGACTGCATCACTGGTATTCGAAGCAATACGCACTCCTCTTAGCTTTATTGCCCGAAAAGTCGATATCGAGTCCTTGAGTAGAAATAACCTAGGCTGTACACAACTCGACGTATGCAGACATACCAAAGAGCTGCCAGAGGTTAACAAAAGGAGATCAAAATTCATGATCGTGCTTAACTTTAAGGATATCCGAGTACTAACGGGAGTCCTTACGGGGCAACTCACCTGTTATGAGTTCTGTTATCTATTAGTTTCTTGTTATTCCCTATCCTAAGGGTATATTAATTTTGACGCATAGTTTGTAACACCCCTTAATATTCGCCGTAGACCCATAAAAGTATATATATTTATGATCAGGACCAAATCCTAAGACTATCTAGCAATGTCCGTCCGTCCGTACGTATTTTTAGGCCTTTTAAATTAAGCTAGGAATCCCTAGGGCTCCGAAATGGTTAAGTGTACAAAATTTTTGAATACGCCCACTGCCACGGCCACAATTTAGAAAAAACCGTTTTAAAGCTAAAGTTAGAGAGATAGAGTGTTACAACCTTCACAAGATATTGTGGGCGTTTATTTTACTAAAATGCTGTTTTCTTCGAAAATTTTCACAGAAAGCGAAAAAAAATGTTTAACAAAATATTTACCCAATATTTTTTCCAACATATTGCCCATACAAAGTTTTTGGCCACGCCCACTTTTTGGGGGCGTTTTTTCAAAAAACATTTTTTTTTTAATTAATAGAACTAAATAAAATGCTATCCATCATCTTCTTAATGCTTTTTTCTTTGGGGCATATAGGGATAAGGATAGGGTTTCATACTGTTCGCCTCAAGCGGACTGTAGCCTTTCCTTATGTTTTAATTTGGTCTTAACAGAAAAAATAAACAAGCGACAATCATTTCCCACTTTCAGGCAAAAACGAAACGTAAAACTATTGAGTTGAAATTGGAAACAAAAATTTCAAGGTAGTACCATAAATTATTTCCAAAAACTTTTTGACCGCAGTATATTCTTAATTGAATTGTAGACTTATTTTTTTTATAATGATCCGCAGTAAAGCCCGAGAAAGATAGACCATCTGAGACCGCTATTATTGCTGACCGTTTTCTCACAAAATGTTCTTTGCAAGCTGCAGTGACACCGAGATATGTGTAGTATATACTAAAGAAAATATTGCATTCGTTTAGAAAGTGTTGAAGAACTTCCAAATTAATCTCTCCTACGTCGTTGACAGCAACTTGGTACTTATGCGACCACTTAAAAAACGTAATAGTTGTTTTAAAAAAAAAATTTAAAACAGCTAGTTTCTTAGTTATCGCTTCTACCTTTTCTTGTACTTTGTCACAAAATGTTGGACAAAGTGGGTTACATTTATTTAAATTGCAAGTCGAATATAATGAACTAAATAACCAATTCCGTGAGCATTAATATTGTCATTCTAAGCTAATTTCTCGTTAAATTATTTCAAAGAGGACCTCCATCATAATATTTACATACACCCCGAGGTATAAATTAATACATACTTCTACACATTGTGTAAAAGAGTTAACAAAACATAAATATATACATAACATATATTTTGAAAGAAATAACTTACCAAGCATTTTGCTTAAATCCGCGTTGTGTAAATCAGGATTTTCATCTGCTAACTTCTTTCTCTCAATCTTTGCCCACACCATAAACGCATTCATTGGTCGTCGAATTCGTGTCTCTTTGGCACATTTGGCAGAGTTTGTCAGCGGGCGAAACTTAACGTCATTCCCAATAACGTGTCGTTCAAGAAAAGCGCAATTAGCGGCGCAAACGTCATTTTGATATTCATATCCCCAAAGGGAAGCATCCAGATGTGAAGTCTCATCCACGTCCGGAGACATTGACATTGGCAGCATATTACTGTGTGATAAAAACTTACTGGCCAATAAAGGAAGATTAGAGTTCAGCAGGGAGGAATGCGATGTTAAAAAAGGATTTCCCAGCATAGAATTGTGTGTCAGGATTTGTCCACCACCGCACCGCATTGACTCACTTTCGTAGCATGAAGAATGAACTATTGGTGAATGTATTCTTGATGTCAAAATATCGTTCTCGTGCCGCATGTGGGATATGGTGCTATTTGTTTGATGTACATCATTATTCAAAGATGAAGCCGCATAGGATTGAATATCTATAGAGCTATACTCATTTGCATTTATTTGTTGGTTTTGATGAATATGTTGTTTCTGCGAACTTTAGAAAAGAACACTTTTAAGTTAATTTATTTTTTTTTTTTGCAATGTAGCAAAATGTTAGCGTTAGTAAAATAGCGTTATTAAAAATATGTAAGTCTTTATCTAGTAATTAGGTATAATCAAAAGTGTGCCAATTCTTTAAAACATTAACATAACATTTATTGTGTGAAATTTCACTTCAAATTTGTAAACTCAATAAAATACAGCAATTTACTAGCCTACAAAAATACATTATAGGAAAGTTTTTTAACTATGCGTCTCGCAGACTTTACGGTGATGTTTCTATCTGCTTACTGTCAGAAGCACGCATAGTGCAATTTACCGTTCCAACATACACAAAATATTTCTTCCAAAGAGAAATTATTAAAACGAGTTTTCTAAACAAACAAAATCATTTTTAAATACAAATGTAACCAAAAATATAAAAAAAATAATTTTAATTGTTATTCATTTATTAAACTTAAAAAATATCTATAAAATTTCTTTAGATCCTGCCTCTGGAAAGCCAGAGTATGTAGTCAATCTCAGTGAGCTCTTTGTTGATCATAAGAAATTTTTAATAAGCTTCAATATAGAGATGAAATTCTACAGCTGGTATTTCCTATGACTTATTTTTAGGAATATTGGAAGAATTTTAATTTTCTTAGAGTTCCGACATAAACTGTACAATAGTGGGCTTAAGTTACTTATTAATTCATTCTTATAGCTTATAGATTATACTTTGGCCGCATGTGGAACTTTGCAACGCAAAGCCCTTAAAATATTTTAATTTTGTATGCCATTAGCGGACACCGAAGGGACCGAGAAATTTGTCTGCCTCTGAGAAATTGATTTTGAATCTATAGGACACATGTCACATATATTGGGTCCGCTTTTTTATTTATTTATTTCAGAAGGTAATTAAAGTTTAGTTGGATAGGTTGGCAAGGAAGAAAAGTTTTAAAGTTCTTGTGGACCCATTGTGATACCCTTCAGTGGGGGATACGCCAGTGTTGTGGCCTTCCTTGTAGTTCCTACAATTCGTTTGTGGGTACTCAGTTCTATCAAGCCATCCTTATCAGGAGAATACCTAGCTGTGGATGGTGGAAGGAGATGATCTCCCCAAACCCTGCGTGGCGACGGCGTACTTCCCTGGTACTGCCTATTCGGCGGTCACTACGACTGCAGAACAAAGTTCTACCAGCAAGGACTGGAAAGTGCTTTGGAAGGTACGAACTCTTAGGGTTTTGCCTTTTCCATATCGATGGATGAGTGCTCAGTGAAACTTCTTGAGGACCGTTCTATAACATGAACCGGGTTCAATTCAGGATCAAGAAGAATCCTTACATCAAAAAGATACCTAACACCACAGAGCCGCCCAGCAGCGAGAAGGTGGCTAAGGAGGCTGATCAATCATTTCCCGCCTGCTCCACTGCTCCTACTTCAGGAACTCCCGAACTTCCCAGGTCATAGTCAGTCCCCCGGAGTTATACAGCCCGCTATGGGAACGGTCAAGCCCGTTCCTACACCAGCTGTGAAACCCATACCGCAACAGTCGAGAAGAAAAAACAAAAACTCTTCTGCCTCTTCTGCCAGGTAAAGCAACCCTAACCCAGCACGCAAACCTGGCAGACATTTGTTTTCCAGACAGAAATTGTCTGGCGCCACTGCCGGAACTTCCAGAGGTACTGCTCGTAGCCTTCTGATATTGTCCTTGGTTGCGACGCGAATGTACATTACACAGTATGGGGCACCTCGGACATACATAAATAGAACAGGTGAGTCCCTACTTGATTTTATCACATGTAATAATGTACATATATGTAATATCGGAAGTGAACCGACCTTTATTAATGCAGTTAGAAGAGAAGTACTGGACCTTACCCTATCCACTTCCCTGTCTAACAATCTTATCTCTAATTGGCACGTGTCACCTGAACCTTCATGCTCAGATGACCGGCACATTCAATTTGATATTGTTCCAGCCAACCCCATCCATACGCCATACCGCCAAAGAGAAACACTGACTGGCTCTCCTACAAAGAGCACCTAAGTCACAATCTCAATGGAATCACACCTCGAATTGATACGAAAGACTGGCAAGATCGTTCTGCCGACCTGGTCAGATCTTCTTTCGCCTCTGCCTTCTAGGAAAACTGCACCCTTAAGACAAAAAACATCAAAAGGGAAACTGTCTGGTGGAGCCTTAAAAAACCTTTTGACCTTAAAAAACTTAGATCTAGACTAAGGAAACTATTCAACAAAGCAAAACACAATGATGTCTGGCAGTCCTACTCTAGTGCTCTCACCAACTGTAACAAAGAAATTAAAAAGGCGAAAAAGGAATCATTCAGGGGTTCTGTGAAGATATATCTGACGCACCTTCCAGCTGCCGACTCCATAAAGTTCTTGCCCCTAATAGAACTGTCACATTAGGTACACTCACCGATGAAAACGGCCGTCTGACAGAAAATAAGAAAGACACTTGAGCTCTTACTTAAAACACACTTTCCTGAATCAATTATTATTGATTCTCTCACATTAAACCTATCTCCCCAAATCGTGCGGATTTGCCTCCCGACGAGAGAAGACGAGAAAAATGTGCAATCCTAACGCCATAAAATAAGCCACATTTTTTCTGAAGCCATACAAAGCAGTAGGGGAGGACGGCATATTTCCGGCACTACTACATCAGGAAGCTGACAAGCTAGTCTGGCCTACGGTCACATATTGGAAGCCTGACGAAAAGGAAAAGTTAAATATCTAGCCATGCGGGACAAAATGCGCACTCAAGTGCAAAATCCTACCGTCCTATCTGTCTCATGTCTTTTATTCTTAAAAGCATTTAAAAGCTTGTTGATAGACCTATTAGAGACAAATCTCTGTCGACCTTTCCGCTTAGCAAGTCTCAAAAGGCTTATCAACCGGGCAATTCCACTGAGTCGGAGCACTTAATTACTTAGAATCCACCATCCACCATCCACCTGCTTTTAATTACACATCCTTTGAGTCCAGCAACAGGGCTCACAACAATCTGTCACCAATCATAGGGAAATGGATAATGTGGATGCTTAATGGGAGAATAATCCAGACCCAGTACGCACTATCTACAGTACAGAGATGGTGTAACAAAGAAGGTCTCTCTGTAAATCCAAAAAATGCGACTATCGTCCCTTTTACAAAGAGGAGGAAACTAGACCTCCTCATTCGTTCCACGATGAATGGCGAAACGATCGAATTCTCACGGGAAGCCAAGTACCTGGGAATTGTCCTGGAATCCTCGAATAGAACGTACCGTAAACAGAGCCACTACATCCTCATGGATCTGCCGTAGAGTCTGCAGTAATAACTGGGGTCTTAGACCCAAGATGAAATACTGGCTCCTTTCGACGTGCGATGGCCTGTGCTGCTATGGTCTGCTGGGCAAAGACTAACAAAGTCACTACAGTCAAAAAGCTACAGCTACTAGCACTTAATGTCATCCTGGGTCTAACACCCATACAAACACACATTCAAATGGAGGAAAGACTGAGTATTCGTCGACTTTTCCATTCGAATAACATTGATCCCTACTCCTACCGTGGAGGTCATCTGTCTCTGCTAGACTATATGGAGCCTGAAAGCGCATTCAGCATGATCCTAAATGACGTGCTACCGAAATAAGGGGGAACTGGGAAAAATATAAACCTAAACCGTTACAACATGATATCGTCTAGTATACGGACGGTTACAAAATGGAGTCATAGACTGGATCTGGAATTTATGGAGAGTCGCCTCAAGTGAACTTTTTAGTCAGCCTTGTCAAGAACTCTTCCATTTTCCAAGCAGAAGTCTTTGCCATTTACCAGTGCGCTTGAATTAACTTAAGTTCTAACATATATCTTTTCAGATAGCCAAGCAGCCATAAAGCTCTTGATTCATCTGTCATCAAATCTAAGCTTGTTCTGGAAACCTTCATGGTCATCTATGAACTTGCTTCGAAAAACTTAGTCATTCTTCACTGGATCTCACCCCATAGGGGTTTTGCTGGTAACGAAGCGGCAGACTCACTGGCTAAAGTCGGCGCAACAACACCACTTGTCGGCCCTGATCCCTTTTGTGTTAGCATTGTGGTCATTGTCTCCTGAAAAAACACCTTCACTGCATTGGCCTCTCTCCGCACCCTATATGTAGATTGTGGTTAGAGAGTGACGAATCCTACTCGCACGTGTTGCAACTGACCCTAATAACTTTTAATTTTTGATTTTATTTGATGTAGGTACATACTGCGTAAAATAACATACTGGGTACTCAAAAAGCCCTGTCCATTTATAGATGGAAACATTATCTTACATTTTACATAATTTCTTCATTGCTCAGCTTATAGATCACAATGTTATGGGTGATATAAGCGAAATTGTTCCAACCGTGCCCAGTCTCCCCTACAATTGGATCAACAACATAGGAGCTAAAATGCGAATTAAAATATAGTATTTTATACTCGCAGAATACTAATAATACTTCCTTGTTCTCATTTGTAATTTTTATCTATTTAATATTCTAAAAAAACCTTTTTCGTTACATTAATTATATATTGGTAGATTGTAACCTTACACCGAGTTCGTTTATAATGTGTGTCATTAAGTGGGAACTATTTTGTGGGTGTTCAAAAGGTAAGCTTTTTTTTGATGAACAGCTGCGAATAATAATGGTTTATGTCGGATATGGTCGATTCGATAGTCAAATTCACAATCCTACACTAAGTGGTTGTAAATTTGAATACATATGTTGTGCATTTTACAGCTTTCGACTTCGTATCTTTAGCTTCGTTGTATTTATTAACGTGTTATAGATTTCTCATTTAAGCTCGTTAATTGACTCCGTTTTTGGATGTCAGATCTACAATCTATTATAGTTCCTGCTGTAAATAGTTTTAGATTCTACAATTTTGTGATAAAGATTTAAAATATTTGTATCTCTACATTTAACAACAACGTGCTGTCAATTGCACCTGTTGTTCTTTTAACATCTTTACTACAGCATTTGCTGTAAGTTCTTTAATAGTTTGTAAATATGAACGCATTTGTAGGTAAGTAAAAATTTCCCATTTAATTGTTAAAATGACTGTTATAAGTTGTGTTGTCAATGACATCGAATAACAACAAAATTTTCCAAATCGGAAAAAATCGACAAACTTACAATCGGTCATACCTATCTAAACGAACCGATAAGGATTTCTGGTGTTAACATCAGTGTTGTTAATTCGGAACTTAAAAATGTGATTGATAAACTAATGGAGGAGTGGTAGATTTTAAAAAATTGTGGTATATTTCAAATATAATGCTTAATCTGAGCGATGTATTTACAACAATATATTAATTAATTATAAAAGCAAAACTACGGAATTGAATGGTTTGGATAATATCAGCCAAATAACGTAAACGACGACATCAGCCAAATAACGAAACGTTCTGCCCAAACCGGAACACGTTGTAGATAAACAGGCTTCTCGTTAATCATTCCTGACTACTAAATTTCATGGTACGGTTAACAAGATGGAAGGGTGAATTCACGTACAAAATTAAACGTTGAGGAAGTAAATGAGGATAATAAAGGGTGATTTTTTAGCTGGTTTGGTTTTGGCAACACTGGTTTTGACAGCTGACGTGTGTTTAGTACCTTGTGTCACTGTCAAACAGCTTCAGTTTGGTTTGCAATTTAACCATGGATCGTCTTACAAATGAACAACGCTTGCAAATTATTGAATTTTACTATCAAAATTCGTGCTCGGTTCGAAATGTTTTATTTTTTTTTTTTTTTTATCGAAAAATTGTGTTCAGCGATGAGGCTCATTTTTGGTTGAATGGGTACGTAAATAAGCAAAATTGCCGCATTTGGAGTGAAGATCAGCCAGAAGCATTGCAACAGCTACCAATGCATCCCGAAAAAGCCACTGTTTGGTGCGGTTTATGGGCCGGCGGCATTTCTTCAAAGATGATGCGAATCGCAGCGTTACTGTCAATGGTGAACGCTACCGAGCGATGATAACAAACTTTTTTTTGCCCGAAATGGAAGTTCTTGACTTGCATGATATGTGGTTTCAACAAGACGGTGCCACATGCCACACAGCACGCGAAACAATGGCGCAATTGCGAGGCGAGTTTGGTGAACAGTTAATTTCACGTTTCGGGCCGGTCAATTGGCCGCCTAGATCATGCGATTTGACACCATTAGATTATTTTTTGTGGGGGTATGCCAAGGCTAATGTGTATAGGGACAAGCCCGCTTCGATTGACGCACTGGAAGCCAACATCCATGCATTCATTCGTGAGATACCGGCCGATATGTGTGAAAGAGTATGCCAAAATTGGACTCAGCGGATGGGCTACCTGAGACGCAGCCGCGGTCAACATTTGCATGAAATTATCTTTAAACATTAAATTGCAAGGTTCAAACTATCGATTCAAATAAATATTTCATTCATTTTTTCGAATTTTTTGTGTTTTTTTTTTAAAAAAAGTTCTAAACCTCTTAAAAAATCACCCGTTATTACCACTATAAAAAATTCCAAAAAGAGAGTCCCGCAATTCCATCTGTCCAGAAGCCGTAGCGTGGTTCGACGGATTTGTTTTAAAGTTCGTATTCGTTTTTGCTTGTTGTTTATTTATTTTATTTTAGACATCAGAGATGGTTTTAAGAAATTACGTACCAAGTTTCTTCAAAGAACTATTTATACTCTATGATAATACTAACATCTCAGAATCAAGCGAAGTGATTATAACCTCTCCTAAAAGTATATTAATTTTGGCATATAGTTTGTAACACCCCTTATAATTCGTCGTTCGTATCACACGGCAAATTGTAGCCGCTGTAAAGTAGTTAAAGAGCTCCAGAAAAGGCACGATTTAACAAACGTATTTACTTATCGAAAACCTATCTAATGGAAGAAAGGAAGACTAAAGAGACTAAAAGTCCAAACCACCACAGCCGAAAGAACGAACAATTAAGATACAAGAGTCGACGAATCGCGGCCCGTAAACGAACAAGTTTGCAGTCCATCAAGTTTTTTCCGCAGTTCTTGCGAGGCATGAAGAAACAACCCGAATTAGCATTAACTCCCGCTTAAATTATGAAAAGCTTTATAACAATAGTAACATGCAACGCTTGCATTTCTTCACAAAAACGACATGAAAAGTGTGTATATGCCTGATGGCGTATTTAACAAATTTTAACACTTTACCATTACGGAATCGTAGGGAGTATATGCTCCACATTTCAGCTTCCTAGCATAAATTTAAATGCCTCAAAAGTTGATACGGATGGACAGACGGACGGACATTGCTAAATAGTCTTAGGTTTTGGTCCTGATCATATATATATAGGCTTTTAGGGGTCTACGACGAATAATAAGGGAGAGAATTTTTTTCTCTCTCTCTTTTTTTAATTTTCTTATGATTTTCGGAAGTAAGGCCATTTGTTGTGTTTGTTATGGAAAAAAATTATAAAAAAACAAAAGGATAGATACCCTATCCATATCCCTATATGATGGATAGCATTTAATTTCATTCTATTAAATTAAAAAATAAATGATTTTTTGAAAAACGCCCCCAAAAAGTGGGCGTGGCCAAAAACTTTGTATGGGCGATATATTGGAAAAAATATTGGCTAAATATCTTGTTAAACATTTTTTTTCGGTTTCTATGAATTTTTTTTAAGAAAACAGCATTTAAGTGAAAAAGTCCTACAAAAGGTACGCGAGGCAAGAAACTTTAAAACTGTTTTTTTCTAAATTGTGGGCGTGGCAGTGGGCGTATTAAATTTATTTTACACTTCACCATTTTGGAGGCCTAAAAATTGCATACGGACGAACGGACGGACATTGCTAAATAGCCTTAGGATTTGGTCCTGATCACAAATATAAATACTTTTATGGGTCTACGACGAATATTAAGGGGTGTTACAAACTATGTGTCAAAATTAATATACCCTTAGGATAGGGTATACAAATTTTGAGTTACCATTTCTTAGGGATAAGGTGTACCATAGAGTGCAGTGGGATAATATACTACCATAACCAAATATAAATACATGACGCAACCTTAAGTTTTCATTTGATATAGAGTTTTTATTTGGCTATTACATTTATAGGTATGTATTTTATCGAGGTATATTAAAATGATGGATAGATACATGAAAATAGTAAATTATAACATTGTGTTGTAACCTTTAAAACAACGCACGTGTAAGGCAAAGAGTAGCCGCTTGTTTATCGACATCTAGTTCGTTTGTCTTGCTCTACAAAAAAATGGTTGATTTCGTCACACCTGATGTTCAAGTACTCTGTACTTGCGGGCTTAAAATTTCGTGGCCTGTTTCTTTTTTTTACGTTTCCAGTAAACCCCTAGCAATTCTAGGATGAAACTCCAATTTGTCCAGTGTAACTTTATTATATTTTTGAAGCTGCCATGCATTTGAAATTGTCATATCAATGCAATGAGAAAACAGCGGATAGTACCAGTTTTTTTCTTATAGCAATGCGATAAAGACCGATATTTTGGTCAGACCTATCGACGCCTCCCATATTTTTATTGTAAATTCTTACAAGTTTTGGCTAAGAAACTGATATTTCTATTGTTTTTGAGCGCGGAAGTATCTTCGTTGGATGAAATGGGACACAGTTCGATATCATGTTAACAATGTTGTTGTCGTTCCATTTACACACAAAATCATTGAGTTCTGAACAGAATTCATAGCTAAATATAAGCACCTCGCCCTTTTTGTTTTAGAGCTTTGTCAGATCCACGCAAAGAACAATTTTTAAAAAGATTATAGATTAGAAAAAACGGAAAATAAGTGAAAGCTAAGATTTAAGTTTCATCCAATCAGTGCACGACAAGAGTTTAGAACTTCTTGCGTTCCAAGTGAAAATTTTCTGTTTTTAGGCGTTGATGATAACAATTTGGAGGACAAAGGAAAAAATTGGGATTTCATCGTCTTCATCAAAGCTACCCGGATGTAAGATAACTTCTACCACTAGCTGGTTACGAGGTAAATTGTATACACAAACCACATTTTCCTCTCCCGAATCTTCATCTGTTACGTCCCCCTCCAGCAATGGTGGTAAAATTGGAATTTCTGAATGACTGTCATCTCCATCGTTTTCTTCTATGCAATTAACGATCTCATTAACGGTTAACCTAAAAAAACCGAAAGGATACGTATTATCCCACTGTACCACATGCGGTACATCAAAATGCAAATAAATGTAAAAGTATTATGAAGAGTTAAAATTGTCAAAGTATATGAAAATTACGATTTGTAACTCTTACATATTAGATTTATTAGATTTTCTTAATTGCCTTTTTATGCCTAAGGGTATATTAATTTTGACACATAGTTTGTAACACCCCTTAATATTCGTCGTACACCCCTTACTATTTAGCAATGTCCGTCCGCAATTTTTAGGCCTTTAAACCTAAGCTGAAGTTTGGACCACATACTTACCCACATAGGTCTCCGAAATGGTTAAGTGTAAACAAATTTTGAATACGCCCACTGCCACGCCCACAATTTAGAAAAAACCGCTTTAACGCTAAAGTTAGAGAGATAGAGTGTTAAAACCTTCACAAGATATTTAGACACTGGCCTCCTTTGTAAGTTTTTCATATAAAGTTTTCTGCCACGCCTGCTTTTTGTGGGCGTTTTTTTTTACTAAATTGCTGTTTGCTTCGAAAATTTTCATAGAAAGCAAAAAAAATGTTTCACAAGATATGTAGCCAATATTTTTTCCAATATATCGCGAATATAAAGTTTTTGGCCACGCAAACTTTTGGGGCGTTTTTTCAAAAAATCTTTTTTTTTTTTATTTAATAGAATGAAATAAAATGCTATCCATCATCTTCTTAATGCTTTTTTCTTTGGGGCGTCCACAGTTCCAGTTAGGTGGAAAAAGAGCTGCTTCGACTTATTTGAAGCCCAAGTCTATAGGGATATCCAACACTAAGCCAGGGTTTTGGAAAAGAGCTGGTGGCGGATGAGCCCTTGATGGTTCAACGGCAGTACTCATATCCCCGAAGACGGTTACTGGCACCGGAATTACCATCCTACTGTCCTAGGGTCATGAACAGGGCCTGGCCCTCCAGGTTGGGGGTTGTGCCGTCTGGGTAACTTCCCGGCCACGTTAAAAACATCTAGTTATGGGAGAGACTATGGCATCCTCGGATATAAATGTACCTCAAAGGCAAACGAGACCCGGAACGTTGGACATGCGAGTGTGTACCTGGAATGTGCGAACACTCTACACTCCAGGTGCTACTCAAAAACTTAAGTCTGTTCATAACCGCGATTCAGGAGATACGATGGATAGGATCAGGTACTATGAAAAGACAAAATTGCGACATATATTGCAGTCGTAACAAAAGATTGCACATGTTAGGATGCGTATTCGTCGTGGAAAATCGGCTTAGATCCAAAGTAATAGACTTCAAGCCGATAAGTGATCGCCTGGCTGTGATCCGCATCAGGGCTACATTCCAAAACATTAGCCTAATATGTGCACATGCACTTACCGACGAGGCTGAGGACAATATCAAGGACGAATTCTATGACCTCTTGAACGGAGCCTACGGAGCCTGTCCGGGGTACGATGTCAAAATTGTACTCGGGGACTTCAATGCTAAAGTCGGCAAGGAAAACATCTTCGGCGGATTAGTTGGTAAGCACAGCCTCCACGAAACGACAACAGATAACGGCTACCGACTTATTGACTTTGCAGCAGCTTATAATACGGTGATAAGTAGCATTACGTTTCCGCGACTAAGGATCCACACAGCAACCTGGCGCTCTCCAGACAGTCGAACCGCCAACCAAATCGACCATGTGCTAATCGATGTGAGGCACGCATCCCACATCTTGAACGTGCACACTTACCAAGGGGCAAACGTCGACTCTGTTTAATCAAAAATTAAAAAAAATATAGATGTCAAGTTTTTTAAAAAAATTTTCTTGTTAAAAAAAATATATATTGAAAAAAAAAAATAAAATGTATTATTAACTAAGGCCGAAAGGTAATAGTATTAAGTGATATAGTTAAGTTTAGAGCGTCCGCATAAGGACCAGTAACCTAGAATAAGTATCCTGTTAAGTTTAAGTTAGATTTAATCATTTGTGTCTAGTCTGTAAGTTTTAATTGAAAAAATAATAAAAATGAATTTAAAATTAAATTAATTAATTAAACGTCGACTCTGACCATTTTCTTATTGCAGCTAGATTCAGAGCTCGACTATCCAACGAGAAGAAGCTGCGAACTGCCCAAAAAAAGAAATTCGACGTTGGACGCCTTAGTACATCTGGAGCGGAAGAGCGCCTGCGTGAGAAACTCTCCACTGTGCATGCACCTACCACAGACGCCAACAACCAGTAGTCTCAGTATCGCCAGTGGTATATCTAGGAGGTATACCACCTAGGATACCATCCACCCCGGAGAAAAAGCCCGTGGAGAAGGGAGGAGAAGAAGATCCTGCGTAGGAAGATAAGAGATCACGCAGTCTCCCAGCTCAAGGAGATTGAAGAGTCCCGCGACCGAAACAACAACAACAACATGTAAGTTTTATAAGAAAGCCAAGCAACTGGCTTCTGGCTTTAAGACCGGAACGCAGGTTCTTCGCAACAGCGATGAAAACCCAGTCAGCGACGCGCAGGGAATAGTAGATGTATTTAAGCAGCATTTCCAGCAGCTGCTAAATGGACAAAATGTAGAGAGAGTGATGGGGCAAGAAGAGAACCCACGTCCAGTCAATGGAGAACCAGTCCCTCCGCCCAGTATAGAAGAGGTTGGCTTAGCTATAAAAAAGCTAAAGAAATACAAGGCCGCCGGCTCTGATGGTCTACCTGAGAGCTCTTCAAATACGGAGGTGATGTTATGGTAGGGCGCATGCAACAAATCATCAACCAAGTTTGGGTTGAGGAAAGCATGCCAGATGACTGGACCATCAGCTCCATATGTCCCATCTACAAGAAAGGCAATGATATGTCTTGCAAGAACTATCGAGGCATATCCCTGCTTAATGTTGCATATAAGATCCTATCCAACGTACTGTGTGAACGTCTCAAACCTTTCTGCAACACACTAATCGGCACGTACCAGTGTGGCCTCCGTCCCGGCAGATCAACTGTATAATATCAACTGAATAATTGACACATATGTAAATACATCAGCCTAGTTATATTTCAATATGAAGATTCAAAAAAGGATTTTAATAAATGTTTTTTTCTGAACTATAATAATAATTGGGATAGTGGGATAATTCGGTTACAAAATTTTGTAATTGGCGTAGATTTCAATGCATCTGGAGCCCACTTTCTGAGGCTCCAGGTGCATCTCACCAAAAGGCCGAATTCTCTACGAAGCCGGAAGGGAATTTTGTGTCGACTTTTACTCGTCTGGCAATTCGACATAATGGCCTTCGGACATGGCAAAAACACGATACCTCATAGATTTCTTTATCGCAAAAGGAATATCGGAAAGCTCTGTCAAAATTGAAGAAAGTTTTGATCTCTCTCGCCCGTCATTTTAATAATTTTTAGCGGTAGCTTACGTGAAAAGGACGTTCCACCAAGGCTGGATAAAACTTGGCTATTGTTCTCAACGAGACAAAAACCAAGCACGTTGAAATTCCCCTACTCCGAGCGTCGAACTTACCGAGTTGCAGAGGATGAGTTAGGTCGATGATTCTCGGGAATCTTTTCTCTAGATGATTTCTGAAACCAAAGGACGTTCTTCCCCGGGTTTTTCCCCTTTCTTCCCCTCCATTCCTTTCCCTGGGCCGGACGAAGGTGTCATACGACACGTGCCGAGCGTCAACCTGGCTGGGGGCCAAGTCAAACAGCTCAATCGCTAACGGAGTGTCCGGATACCTGGCGCCCTACGGATTTTGCTAGCCTTGACTATATATTGCGGATCTCTGTACAGATCGACCTCCTTTCTCCGCCACTCCCGAACGGTGGCAAACGGTCAAACTGAAGCTCTTTAGTAGCTTTCTACCCTTCGTGAGGGCAACCCCCGGACCGCCACTGACTACTTAAGATGCTGGTTGGCATCAAGGTCACGTCAAGCTAATAGCTTGCTCAGATGTCGGTGTTTTAATGTTTGCTGTAAGCAGCGTAGGAGAGGTTTGACCGGGTGCTAAGCTCGAGGTCGTAGCAAAGGAGAACATCCCTAGAGACCTAAGACTTGCACCTAGATCCCCATCGAACCAACTGCTGCGGATAAAGTCCTGGAAGTCATTCAGCTCTGCAATTCCACATCACCTACTCATGACTGGAAGGTCGCTAAGCTTGAAGGGCTAAGGGGTGCCTATAGATCTGCTGTGATAGTAATCAACCAGAAATCCCTTGCTATTTGGCGAAGACTAATGGCATGATAAGTTTTGGTTGGGAGAAAATTACTCTACGAGTCTATAAAAATAATGAGTTAGGGACTGGCAACTGCCTTCTCGCCCCTTCTCCTTTGGCAAAGACTAACGGCATGATAAGTTTTGATTAAGAGAAAATCACTATACTATACTATACTATACTATACTATACTAAATATTATCAGATTTAACCTAAGCTAGATCTAAGACGCTCAAAGAGTTTGATTACCCTCAATAGATAGCACATCAGTGCTACCATTGGTGTCATAACTGGACACTGTCTGATAGGCAGGCATGCAACAAGGCTTGGCGCTTATTCAAACGACTTATGTAGGAGCTGTATAGATGAGGAGGTGCGCGTGCTCTTCTCTCTCCCGGAAACGAAATCTCCATATAGGGACTTACTTCTATAATGATCTTAACGATCTAAACTCGATCGACCTTAAATGTCTTAAGCAGCTCAAAATGGTTCAACGAGTATGCAGAAACTTCAGATTCACGTGGTATCACAATAGAACTTAGAAATCTAATCCGACTGCCACTTTAACCTTACCGTATCTAACCTAGATGCAAAATTAAAATGGAAATCTCATGTTAAGAAGAAACGCGAGTAGCTCGTTATCAAATTTAACCATATGCATTGGTTGATTGGAAAATTTTCCAAGCTTAGCATGCAAAACAACTTGATTTCATACAAGCAAGTACTAAGTCGGTTTGGACGTAGGTCACCTTTGGGATTGTATAAAACCAAATAATGTTAAAATTTTAAAAACTTTCCCAAATAAAGTTCTAGATAAATCGCTAATTCTCCGTTGTATTACAGAAACGCTGATATCCACAGAGATCTAGGTATTACTACCGTGAACGACGAAATACGAAATTTCGCGCGTAAACAATACACTCGCGTTCTTGGCCATTGCAATGACGCTGTATTACAAATTTTAGAATAGAGAAATCTTGTGCGCCGACTACAAAGGATGAAAAGTTTTGAATTAGCACAATAAAATGTAACCTCATGTTATTGTCGGTATATGCAAGTTAGCAGGTGCTTCCACTGGGATGTTTAAGGCCAAACTTAATTAAATAATTTAAATTAAAACTGCTTGTGGTATGGGTGGTGGTTTTTAGTGAGTAGGAATCTCACACTATTATGAGCACGCGCGGGCGGTCCACTTAGTGTCTCATGGTAGACTATTAGTTCTTGGCTAAGATTCCTAAAGTATTTCAGTGTGTTGCAATTTTCGGGTAACGATAACAGCATTCATTAAACTGAATGCATAAATTTAAAATCATATTTGATTTTCGTAGCGGTGAAATCTAAATTCTTGAAAATTAAATTTTTTATATGTAAAATTTTGTCAGATACTTCAACGTCAATGAAGTGAGAGATCTTGTTTTCATATTTTCATATAAGCTTAGTATTTTTGCATTTCGATTATTTAATTGCCAATTCTTAATCATTGTTGGGGTTATTTAAAAGTAATGAGACTTCCGTGACGTAAATATTCTTAACATTGTTTATTTCTCGTTTGTCAGAACTTATTTAGAATACTCATCCGCTTTTTGGGATTCACCATATTTAGAATCGACAGAGTTAAAAAAAACTATTTATGTGCTACGCGTTTCGTTAATTAAACATGTTTGATGCGCTTCCTAACTGGGGAAGATGGTGCAAATTAGTAGTTTTCTTTCGATGCCATGCGATATTCCTAATGGAATACATCTATAAGAGTTTAAACACCCCAAACAGACCCAGGTGGGTTTTATGGAAGTAAATCTAAACTTTAGTTGCCAGATATACCTACATATGAAGTATCTAACGTGCTCATCCTCAACTCATATAATACTATTTTAAGTAAACGAATGCGAAAGAATGCAGAAATGTCAAACGGTTTTCATAATAATACAGTAGCACCTAACCCAACTATCGGCATTTATTCAAATATTCTATTTATTTTAAAAAGGCAGCGACACAGAGAAATCAGCTCTATATAGATTTGGGACGTCATGTGTTAAAATAAAGAAAGAATAAAAAACAGCAACAAACATAGTTACCTATTTTATAATCAAAAGTATAGCGATTGTGTAGCCAGCTTTGAAGAATTTTTTATCTGTAAAAGGGCCATTTAATGTAGTAAAGGGAAAACAAAATGTCATATAGGTCCCCCAATAAATTATCAAGTTCTCGGCTCTTCTCAATGCAGCTCCGATTGAAGAACAAGGTACGGTCCACTGTTTGCCGGTTGCGACAAACTTTAGGAATAAAAATATAAATAAAAAGAAGACACACTTTAAATCCGCAGCAGGGATGTGAGAACACATTTAAGTCGTTATTACCATATGAATCAGGCGTGAGGGTAAAGCTAAGCAACTCGTTGCCCAAGTAAATTTTACTTATTAAGAGCGTGTTTCTTGTACGCTTGTATTACTTACTATTCTTATTTTGCTACCTTTCATCGGCCTTATAGGTATTATTTGAATATTGCGAATTATTTCACATTCTACGAATACAATATCCTCGGCGAATCTCTTTTGGTCTTTTTTACGCTTCCACGCGAGGTAGCACATTGGTTTGAAATGTGGTAGCATAAGCATAAACTTGTGCATGCCGTATCCTTGAATGCGGTGTGCTTTGATATCGCAATAGCTGCACGCGCCCAATTTACATTTATGTCTACCGATATTCGCAAACTCCTTACTTCACATATGCTACTTTATGTGAATAGCCGTTGCCTGAAAATTTCAAAGGGAATAAGCAGAAACTGTCAATATGTCCGTTCTGAATAAAATGTGCAGACTTATAAATCGATAAATGTTCGGTCGCGAAACCAATGGCGGTAGTCACTGTATCAAAACTGTTGTTTAACAACTAAAAAGAGCGCCCGATTCCGAACATATATTGTGCTTTGGACTCTGCGCCAGTTTTATAGAGAAATATACATAACGTACCTACATACCTTCTTATATATATAGGTATTTCTAAGCGAGTGAGTGTTTCACAGAATAGTCTTTCGAATCCGTAGCATACTGCACAATATAATACATTTTTGTGTAAAGTCAATGTTCGGAATCACAGGAGATTCACCTTTCTAAAACCCATATAGTATAGGTATAAAAACACATCACAGAGATGTAGTTACGTACATGAGTGCGCTTTAGATCTGACATATTCAGGATTTAACCTTGCTATCATTTAAAAAAAATAATGTTTGCTTTAATAGAGCTGTGGCCTCCCTCTGTACTTGTCCTGGCGAAAACTGGCAGCACCTTGATTTGCGTACATACACATTCACTTAGTCTACCTATAAAACTAATTTACTAATAGATAAAGCTATTTTGTATGCATGTAGGCAAATATATCTAACGAGCTTATTATCGAATACAACGAAATGAATATGCGACGCTGACCTAACTAAGCGTTATATCATCCAGAGTTTTACCTATCCAATACTGTTGATCTTCGTTACCAATTAAATACTTATGAAATTAAAAGCAGACATTGTACTGTTGCATTAGATACATTCTTATCAGCCATAAGCCAACTGTTAGAAAAAAGACTACGAACGCTTTTGTGAACTCGGAATCAACCCCCAAAAGCCCGAACTTGTACAAACAAATAATCTGAGTATTTAGTCCTTGGTAAATTTAATTGGATGTTCTCAGTTGTCAGTTAATGAATAATGGAAAGTATCTAATGCATTTTACGAATGTAATGGCATATTTGGTAGAAAGCGGAACAAAACTTGAAACTAATTCTAAGAACCTACAGGGCGAGCTACACCCACATATAGAAGCATAGTCTGATGGCAAGCCGCTCAGACTTAGACCAATAGCGAATTGAGATAATCTTAACAATCAACTCTAACCCAAAAAAAAGTAAAAAATCTCAGCTCCGACTACTGTCACCCAACCAATCTCTTTCTCCTTTTAAAAACTATGTATATCCATATACTGAAATGGACCGAAAATAGTCTGTGGCACGGTTGCCGATTTATCAGAGAAAGTAAATATTAGAAGCTCTATCAAACACCGTATAATCACATCAATGTTTTCCAAGCTTAGGTCCTGGCAATTACGGAAACGACCTATAATGTATCAATGTTGCCAACACATCATAATCATTTCCCATATTTATTGGCATAAAAGCAATTAATTTGACTGAAATAACATCTAAGTATAGCCCGTGCCAAAAAAAAACCGCATCAAACATTTTTATGTTTTTATGACTTCTAGGAAGTTTCTCTCATATTTGTAACATTATCTCGGTATTATTGCAGATTTTTTGTGACCTGCTTATTATTTTTGATGTATAAAAGAAAAAATATTTAAGTTGATAACTTATTACTGATCTAGACCGCGAAAAGTGCTATTAATTAGTTAAGGAATTATACAATGGTTTTAAGTGAAGAAGATAAAGGAAATATTATCGCTCTTAAAGGTGTAATTTTTTCAAGTAGAAAAATCGCAGACAGTATGGCCTGGCACGAAAGCACTGTGAGACGACTTTTAAGGAAATTAAGCTCAACAGGCAGTACGGAGAGGCAACCTGGGAGCGGAAGACCCAAAAAATCGACAAGACGGCAAGATCGAATCTTCTGAAAGATTGCTTCGCAACTGCCAAGGAATTGAGGAAAGACATGAACGAGAGATGTTCTTTAAACAACAGCACGCGGATAAAGGCATAACAACAGAGAAAATTCAAAAACTGTATGAGTCTATGCCACTGAAGAAAGGATCCAAGCCGTCATAAAGGCTAAAGGCGGTGCTACAAGGTACTAGCGGCAAAAAACCTCGACTTCTAATAATAACGACTATTTAGTTTCATTCATTATTTTTCTTTTTACTTTTAATAAAAAAAAGTGGAAAAAACTAGGCGGGGATATTTTTTTTTGTGTTTTATAGTATTTACCATAAAAAGTCCTTTTTTACACCTTTTTCTGCCAGCGGCTACCTGGACTTGCACTTGTGTCGAATTTGTCAAATATGTTGGCGATAAAAGATAGATAGTATTAGAAAGAATAACTTCTCATAAAAATTCGATGAAATACAATACGTTTTAAAAAACATTAGAAAAGGCTACAGTCCGCTTGGGGCGAACAGTATGATACCCTATCCATATCCCTATATGCCCCAAGGAAAAGAGCATTAAGAAGATGATGGATAGCATTATTATTGATTATTAATTATTAATTATTGATTATTAATTATTAATTATTAATTATTAATTATTAATTATTAATTATTAATTATTAATTATTAATTATTAATTATTAATTATTAATTATTAATTATTAATTATTAATTATTAATTATTAATTATTAATTATTAATTATTAATTATTAATTATTAATTATTAATTATTAATTATTAATTATTAATTATTAATTATTAATTATTAATTATTAATTATTAATTATTTATTATTTATTATTTATTATTTATTATTTATTATTTATTATTTATTATATATTATTTATTATTATTTTTTGAATAATCTCTGATAAATGTTAGTACATTTTCTGCAGTAAAGTTGAAATAAACCAAATCTCTACAAATTGTGTAATTTAGTCTGTTAGAAATATATTATCCTAGCTACAATAAAGATAGAAATGAAAGAAGACGATATTTCAAAAGTTACAAGAGAGCTATGCTACGCGGGATTTTAACTCACTTTCTGCAGAGGCAGATACCTCTCATGCACCTTCATAACTACTCTAGCGGTATGTAATTTATGTCCGGCAAATGCCGATTTGTATTTATATGCTTCTTTTCTCGTTTTCTGTCCTACTTTAGCTAGCCCGTGCTAAAAGACTAAATATTAAAGTAAGCTGTAAATCTTAAAGTTTTTTAACACGGGCTAGGCAAAGTAACGGGCTAAATTAGTGCCAGCTCACTAAGGCACTTCGGATCAGAAATTATGAAAAGAAAAAATTGCGACATTTATTACAACTGTAACAAAAGATTTGCATGTTTTAAGATAAGATAAGTACAATAAGATTTCCGCGACTAAGGATGCACACAGCAACCTGGCGCTTCCCAGACGGTCGAACCGCCAACCAAATCGACCATGTGCTAATCGATGTGAGGCACGCATCCAACATCTTGAACGTGCACACTAACCGCGGGGCAAACGTCGACTCTGACCAATTTCTTGTTGCAGCTAGATTCAGAGCTCGACTGTCCAACGAGAACAAGCTGCGAACTGCCCAAAAGAAGAAATTCGACGTTGGACGCCTTAGTACATCTGGAGCGGAAGAGGGCCTGAGTGAGAAACTCTCCACTGTGCATACACCTACCACAGACGCCAACAACCAGTGGTCTTAGTATAGCGACATCATCAAGGAGGTAGCCGAAACCACCCTAGGATACCATCCACCCCAGAGAAAAAGCCCGTGGCTGCTCGCTTTAAGACCGGAACGTAGGTTCTTCGCAACAGCGATGAAAACCTAGTCACCGACGCGCAGGGAATAGTAGATGCATTTCCAGCAGCTGCTAAACGGACAAAATGTAGGCGAAACTAGTTGGCCTTGAAGTGAATGAGGACAAGACTAAATATATGCTATCAACAAACAAACAATCATCTGTTCACCGACTAGGAAAAAATGTCACTGTTGGTAGCAGCAACTTCGAGGTAGTTAAGGAGTTCATCTACCTCGGGGTAAATATCAACTCCACAAATGACATCTTAGTGGAAATCCGTCGAAGAATTACCCTAGGAAACCGCTGCTACTTCGGTTTGGCAAAACAAATGGGTTCAAAACTCCTAACTCGAAGGACAAAGTGCATGCTCTACAAAACCCTTATCCTGCCAGTTCTTCTATACGGCGCCGAGTGCTGGACGATAAGCAGGAAAGGAGAGTGAATACTGGTATCCTTTGAAAGAAAAATCCTTCGACGGATATTTGGTCCTGCGTGCGAGGAGGGCGAATAGAGGAGAAGATACAACCGCGAACTCTATGAGCTGTACCAAGATGTGGATGTAGTCCAAAAAGCCAAGAAACGTCTACTACATTGGTTCGGCCACATCGAGCGAATGGACAACAACGCTCCAGCCAAGAGGATCTTGGAATCCTTGCCCCAGATTCGAGACGACAAGAAAGACCGAACCACCGTTTTAAAGACCAAGCCATCGCGGATGACAGAGCGCTTGGTCTGGACAACTGGAAACAGCGTGCCCGGGATCGCAGAGAATGGAAGGCTGCCGTGTCTCAAGCAGGGACTCTTCACGGGTTGGGAGCCGGTTAAGTAAGTAAGTAAGCTTTAAGTTTTTATAAGTCGCCTCGGCCTTAAATTCGAGAACAACCAATGCGACGTAATTCGATGGTAATGCAAAAAAAAACCGGACGGGCCAAATGCCGTCGTAAGTGCTTTTATTTTTTATATAATTTAATTTGTGTACCATGTTCTAGTTTTGATTAAAAATGTTTGAGAATTAAATTTTAAAATGGATGCAGCTGTGGAAAATAGTTCATGTTCCGATTATTATTGCCATCATTATAAAGTGAAAATGAGACCGACTTCACGGCTGCTTAACTTATTATTATTGAAATTGGGAACGATGAAAAAATGACACAAAGGAAAATATCAATAATAATTAACAACTGCTATTGCCTGAATTGCTTCAACATTCACTTAAAAAACATCTGATAATTTTGTTGCCGAAGGATTCAGTATAGGTTTGTTTAGATCTGCCCCTAACCAACATTACTTTCTTCGATTATAATTCGATTCGACAGTAATCGTATACTATACAATATATTAACTATAATAAACTCGTAAAAGAGAAAAAAAAGTTTTGTGTTTGTAACTAATTCTAATTGATGCAATAAAATAAAAAATATTTGCATTAATGTAGAGCAGGGTACACCAAAGTAAAGTTTTTCTTAAATCCTTGGTGAGGGGTAAAAAAACTGCAGGTATATGTATGTACGCTTACTCAAAAACTAATTTTTCGTTGAATATGTCCACAGTAATATCCCATATTAGTGCAGTAGCTTAGTGGTTAAGCAAGGGGTCGCTGTTTCAAATCCCGGCACGTATCGCCTTAAATGTTTTATTTGCTGCCCCACCTCTTGCGAACGTCTGACAAACATCCTTGAGTACGAAATGTCATGAGAAGCTTCTCAAAAATAAAAATTGCCGTTCGGAATGGGTATTAAGCTGTAGGTCCCTCCATTCGTGTCAAAAATATATCTTTATTTATCACACAAGGGCTGGAAAAGCTAGGCTTTTTATCCTGTATGGGAGGTTTACGACTAATAACGGGTGATCCAAGTAGAGATACATTTTTCAATAGACTTTTTTGACTGATCACGTGTGAGTCGTGTCATGCTGTCATGTTATTTTTGTTTAGTATTGTTTGGCATTTCATAATGGAAATACTTACGCGTGAACAACGTTTACAAATTGTTCAACTTTATTATGAAAATTCACGTTCTGTGAGGAATGTGTTTCGTGCACTTCGCTCAACTTATGGTCAACATAATCGGCCTACTGAGCGTACTATTCGCAACACCATCACCCATTTTGAGACCCAACATTCATTATTGGATAATATTCGACCGAATAGACCACGTCCAGCACGCTGAGAAGGAAATATAGCGGCCGTGGCTGAGAGTGTACACGAAGACCGTAGAGAGTCGATTCGGCGCTGTTCGCAGCAACTCGGACTGACGTATGTAACGACTTGGCGCATTTTACGTCAAGATCTTAAATTGAAAGTGTACAAAATACAGCTTGTGCAACAACTGAAGCCGCTCGACCTTCCCAAGCGACATCGCTTCGCTCTATGTGCTCTTGAAAAGTTCCAAGAAGATCCGACGTTTTCGAGGCAAATTTTGTTTAGCGATGAGGCCCATTTCTGGCTCAATGGGTATGTAAACAAACAAAATTGCCGCATTTGGGACGAAGAGCAACCTGAAGAGATTGAAGAACTGCCACTTCATCCAGAAAAAACAACGGTTTGGTGTAGGTTTGTGGGCCGGTGAAATCATCGGTCCATATTTCTTTAAAAATTATGCCGGTGCGAACGTAACCGTCAATTGCGACCGTTATCGTGCCATGATAACCGACTATTTGATGCCTGAAATTGAAGCTCGTGATCTCGGCGACATTTCGTTTCAGCAAGACGGCGCCACTTCCCACACATCGCATCAATCAATGGACTTATTGAGAGAACATTTCGGTGAGCACATAATTTCACGTTTTGGGCCGGTCGATTGGCCACCAAGATCGTGTGATATCACACCGTTAGACTGTTTCCTGTGGGGATACATAAAAGTCAAAAGCTTATGCCGACAAACCCGCTTCGATTCAGACCTTGGAGGAAAACATCACGCGTGTCATTCGCCAGTTACCAGTCGAAATGCTCGAACGAGTGATCGAAAATTGGACTCAACGGATGGACCATCTGCGACGTAGCAACGGCCAACATTTGATAGACATAATCTTCAAAAAATAAATGCCAAAGAATGTTCTTTCAAATGATAATAAACATTCTCCATTAAATTTGAATTTTCTGTGTTTTTTTCTTTAAAAAAGTAGAGAATCTCGAAATGGATCACCCTTTATTTATTTTTGTATCCCATTAGTAATGAACATTAAATAGGAAACAGCCTGTATCGCCCAAAATGCAAATAAATATAACTATTTCCTATAATAATTAATATTAGGTGAAGTGGGTAATGCGTTGGACTACCAACATGTTTTTTCAATTAATTTTCTTTTAGAAGTTCAGAATTGTTATTAAATCGTAGGTACCCTCCTCTATTTGATTGATCTTCCTTTTAAGACGCCGTTGGTCTCAACTTGCGTCATGCAAACCTGCAAAATACAATTAAGATGTTTTGCTAGGCTAAACCGGATGTTAAAATGCACAGTTGTAATTTTGATTAGATACTTTCATTAAGTCGACTTTTACGATAAGCGCTTTTTTGGGGCAAAGATATTCTTATCTTCCGGTTGATAAGATAGTTAAAGAAACTAGGTTCAACATGGGTCAATTCTGCCTAAAATTTATTTTTAGGTTAATAAGTAATTAAAAGAAAATTAAAATAACGATTTTAAAGGAATTTATCTACACTGTTTTTGTTATGATAAAAATTAATAACTGCAAAAAAGGCATATGGTATACGAAATCTAAAAATTGCATTTATTTCCTTGAATAAGTGCCAATTTTGCCATTTAATAACTTCTTGTCCACTATTTTTTTTCAATTAATATTATGAAAATGCTCTTTAAATGAGAAAGGCTTCCTTGAAACCCCTGATGGGTGGAATTAAGAGATATGCAAAAATACGTATTTCATTATTTTTATTTAAGTCTATTGTCCTAAGCCTATTTTCCCGACAAAAAATATTATCAAAAAGTCACTTCTTAGTACGCGTCTGCAGAGTAAGAGAAATAAGCACTTTAAGTTTCATAAAATCTTTTAAAAGTTATGTCTGTCAAATTACAATAGTCTAGTAAAACCAATCAAAATCAGTCTTCAGTTCTTCAAGGGTATTGTTTGTTCAATTAACGCCATGTTTCAAGCTCATAGAAGATTAAAAAAGTATTAAAATATAATTCTGGGCTGTGGCGAAGGGAAAAACATTGAATTGAATTCTATGAAAATACGTCAAACTTCAGTGTTTGCAACCCAAAATGAACAACAGTGGAGAAAGGAATTACTGGATCACGGTTTTCTTGAGGAATATCCTGATTTATTCGTTGGCTTTCAATAGTAATGGCTTTTAAATGAACATAGATCTGGTACATAGTTTTTGTCAAGTCAATCGTAACATGAATTGCAATATGTAAGAAATAACAAGCTTAAGTTAAAAACTGTTTTTGTCGTAAAACATACTACAGCCATATTTTGTTTATCTAAATGAAGCCGCATAAATTGAGTACGAGATTTCTCGCATATATGTAAGTGTTTTGCTGGGGCGGGAAAATAAATTTCACGATTACGGGATTTTAACAACTTTTAGGGCCCATACACCAAAAAGGTACGCAAAGACCTGTTTTGGCATTTAAAATAAAAAAAAAAATCTTCGCAGCCTTCTAAATTTTGTCGCAACTGAGCAATGTTCACCACACATCACACAAACATGTATGCACAAACAATGAAATATAAAAAAAATTATAACACACAAACAGCATGCGCAAACTCACAAACAACTCCATACACCTTTATTTCGCAAGCACAACAAACACGTGTTTGGCTGTAACTGCCACTTCTGTATTCGATAAAATCCCGTATAGATACCGTATACAATCAAATTAACGAATACATGTACGACCAACAAGAGAGCGAAGTTAGATTAGAAGCTCCAATGAAAGCCGGGAAATGTCTAAGTCCTTCGCGTTTTATTACAATCATACATTATCTGCAAGGAAAAGTGAAGGATCGAACTCCCCGCATTAAGCACTTGATATTTGTGCGGATGTTTTGAGGAGGTATCACTGTCAGTCCAAACAAAAAAGCAAGAAATCTATTCTTATCTAAGAAATCTATTCTTATATCTGGGATCTGTGATCAACAGCAACCATTGATGGCGAAACTAGTCCTGCAGTCTTTTAACTTTCAGTCAATTGACTACTTGTATTAACCTACATCTCATGAATGCTAAAAATGACTGGTGAATGTAGTTTTTAAGTAAAAGTCATTTAGTAAGTTAAAAGAGTCAGTCATTAAATGGAATTAACTGCATTCTTTACATCTCTAACGAGCAGCGGGAAAAGAGTATCGAGCCAGGGGAAGCCTCCTACCTTCCTGTGTAGAAAGACGAGGACATACGCGTCTCCAAGCTCAAGGAATTCGCAGAGACCCGCGATCGAAACATATGCGTCATTGAAATTGTTATGGAAAACTAGACACCGAAGAAAAAAACCTCAATATTATCATCTACATCCTAAGTACTCGTAGGGCTTGCAAGAACTATTGAGGCATATTCATTCAACGGCAGCAGCTGAACTGTTTCCAACATGTACTGTATCCCGCTATCAGGAAACTGTTTAATCTTATTCTGGAGATAGTGCTCAGAGCAGGTGAAACACGGAAGCCACTAAGTTAACCAAAACAAATGGGTTTAAAGCGAACACCGAAGTGTACACTGATCTTGCCAGTTATGCCAGCGGTAAGTAGAAACTCTTAAATCTTTTGAGGAAAAGATCTTCAGCATTCCAACTCTCTTTCTGCAGGCGGCAGGTTTCGCTCACGCAACTTCGTTGCTCCGCTTTTCGCCAGTCAGGCTCCTATGAAAACATGAACATACAGAGTTTCATTTCCCTCTTCGCTTATCGAACCAAAAAGAAAATGTTGTATCGTCATCTGTATGAAGATACTATCCAAGTTGTTGCGAGAGGACGTACTGAAGTAGCTTTTCCATATACGCATCCGGGGCCGTTCCCGTGTCGCAGCGGAGATTCTCCACGGGTTGGGAGCCCGTTAGGTTAGGTTAGCTTGAAGTGGCAGTCGGAAGGAAGTTCGACTCACTTAGACCTAAGTAAGGTCAATTGTGATACCACATGGATCTTAATTTCCTGTCTACTCGTTGAACCAATTTAACCTTTTTATAAAGCGTGAGAGACGTTTTGGGTCGGTCGAATTTAATTCGTTAAGATCATTGTAGAAGAGAGAGAGCAGGACATGCGCAAAGAAGGTGTAGAGTTGTCTCTTCCTCCTCCTCATCTAAACAGCTCCTTCAAAAGTCGTTCGAGTAAGCGTTGGCGCCTTGTTGCATGTCTCCTTAACAGACAGTGTCCAGTGATGACACCTGTTGTAGCACAGATGTGCGATTTATTGAGGGTAAACAAGCTCTTAGAGCCTCTCAGATCTAGCCTATGTCAAATCTGCTTCGTTTGCAGACAGGCAGTACCGCCTGTCCATCTATGGTTTCAATAAGACTTTGCATGTGGAAACTGATATGCCTAAGGAGCCTTTTTCATGCAAGCAGAGATGAATGTTGAACTGCTCAGCCATCTCCTTTAGAGTTGATCGGCAATCTAGGGCTACTAAAGAGTTAAAAGAGATGGAGTCCAGACACTTGATGGCCGCCTGGCTGTCCGAAAAGATTTGGAATTCCTTTACGGATACCACGTTATTCTTAAGCCAGGCCAAGACTTCCTTGGTCGCCATAATTTCCACCTGTAAAACACTGCAATGATTAGAAAGACGGAAGGAGAGACTAAGATTTAGTCTGTCTCAGAAGACACCTCCACCCACCCCATCATTTGTTTTTGATCCGTCCGTATAAAAATGGATTGATTCCTCCTCCAGCAAGGCACCATCCTCCCAAAAGGATCTGCGGGGAATGGATAGCTGGAAGTTTTTATCGAACTGCTGTTGGGGTATGGTGTAGTCTATATTCCTAGGAAGGATTCTGAGTGTGTTCAGAATTGCAGAGTGGCCGATTTCATTTTCGGTCCATTGAAAGGTTGCTTTGAGGCGAATGGCCGTGGTAGCAGCTGTCTGTCTGCTAAAAATGTCAAGGGGTATTAAATAGAACAGAATGTCTTATGCAGCTGAGGAATTGGTTCGAAGTGCTCCACTTATGCATAGACAAGCTGATGGGAGCCCGTTAACAAACAGAGAAATAAAAAAAGGCCAAAATCGGTAGCGCTGTTTTTTTTAAAAACGAAAACCTAAAATGAAATATTAAATATACGAGAAAGTAAAGAACATCCAATCTAACTCTAATTCTAATTGACTTGTTCATAGTTCTATATGTAGATGACTAATTCATTGCCATAGGTGGTAAGAACATTGACAACATACTGGGGAGCCTTAATGAACTTAACTCCAACATCCAATTTACCAAAACGAACAGGGCGAACGCGTATTTGGACGTTTTCCACCAAGAAAAGGCCGTCTTTCTTTAAAATGGCGCCAGAAAGAGATAGCATACGGGAGGCTCATCAATTTCCGATCCAACCAAGCCAAACACATTATCATGAATACTGCCTCTAACTCAGTGTTGACGGTGCATAAATAGGCACTGAACTGTCAAGAAATACATTCTCACAACAACATTATATGTGCCGGCGGATTCAAACTAGACGATATGGTCTGCCAATAATCGATTTATGGAATGAGTACCCTGCGGGTTTGTTTACCAACTAAAATAAAACGGCAACGGTCGATACATTTAATTTTTTTAGATATTATTAGTGTTTCGTAGTTTGTAATTTGAGAAAGAGCCAATTTTGATAATAATTGAAAAACTTGGGAAAAAGTGGGGCCGGGTGTCTGATGCCTAAAATGTGGCAAAAGTTCCTAAAATAGCGGATAATTTTAAAGTAATTTTCAAAAGTTCGAAAGACGTCATCTTGGCATATATGTACGTCCAATGGAATTTTGGCTGCGCTATTTTCAAAGCTAAAATCGGATTAAAATAAGCGAATGGATGCCATCTACAAAATTGACTGTTTAGGTTATGGATGGGGGGCTACTTGGACTTGTACTACATTGGGACCACCAAACAATTCTTGGGCCAACGAATATCAAATCATCAATCAGACATAAAAACAATAAAACCAGGAAAGACAGCACGTCAGTGCTTTTTTTAACAAAATTTTGTTATTGCTATTGTTTGGCCTTTAATTCGATTCGACAGCATCACATCATACCGTTTACCTATTAAAAGCCTTAAGAAGTAGAATTCCAAGTTATTTGAAACACAATAATAACTAGGAATAAATAGAGCAACTAAGGAAAGATATCAAGGTATCGAATGAGCTTTGCAACACATTAAACATAAAACATCACCCTCCATTTGTGTCAAAATCAAATAACTTCGCACTCACAATGGTTGCCTTTTTGTCCTGTATTAGCTGATAACGCCTAGTATCTATTTTTAAATGTTAAAAGAAGTAACATCGTTTTCGCACTACGTTTACTCTATGTGATAATACGCATCCGCAGAGACGTCGAACAGTGCGCACCGAAGAAACAATTGCCGCTGTAGAGCAAAGTGTTGAAGAGGACCCGAATGAATCGATGTTAAGTCACTCGCCTACGCCAACAAACCAGAAACGTTAGGGGACATGGAAGCCAACATTCGTGGCGTTATTGCCGACATACAGCCCCAAATACTTGAAAAAGTGGTTTAAAATTGGACCTCTAGACTTGTCTTTATTCGAATGAGCCGCGGCGGCCACATGCCCGAAATAATAAATATTTGACAATAGCATAAGATGCCAAATTAAATTGGATATCGCACGTGAAGTAGAAATGGGAAGGCCTAGTTTTTAAATGTAATCAAATGAATTAAATGCTTGGTAAATTTGCATAACTCACTTTTCAGAACAAGCTGGTTTTATACAACCAAGTTTTCATATTGAACTAAAACCACTAACATCAAAATCCATCAAAGTAGTACCCCGTGGTATATAAAAAACCGTGATATCGACACCGCCGAAGATAAAATAAAATCATTGTAATTGCATTGTCATTGCAATAACACCATGCTGAATTTTGAACGGAACAAGTCAAGAGCGCTGGCTACAAAACGAATTGAATTGAATCTGAATTACCGGCACCGAAGTTAAATTATTTTGAAGTGAGGTGTTTTTAGAGTGTGATGATAATCTCACAGCCGGTCCCCATAATATCTCAAAGAAGACCTTTTACATACCCTCGAAGAAAAACAAATTTAAATCGCAAAAATTTGAATTCGTATTATTCGTTTCCGGCTTAGCGCGAAAAAGTCTTCTAAAATTAAAATCTCAGATAATTGCTCTGGAAAGGCTAATAGTTCAAGCCCTGGGAGACGTATAAAAACTATTTTTTTTTATTTTGATAATTATTCAATAAGCCTGGTAGATTGTGGAGTGCATAATTCTGAACTGATAGTATATAAATCCGTGCTCTTCAGCTTTTATGACCTATGACTTTAGCTACTTTCATAAAACGTAATTTTCTGTAGGAAACTCTTTAACAGCTAGTCCTGTAATCGGATCGTATTCAGGAGCTTTATTCAATTTTAGCTTCAGTCAGTCAGCGGTACAATTTTTTATTTTAAAATTGTCAGATATCGCGGTTGAAACAGTATCTTTAATTAAATCTTCATTGCCAAAGAATTTAAATGTTTATTCTAAGTGCTCGGCAAAGATGTCGCATTTTTCTCTGTCGCATGTTCCCTATTCACCAATTCGCTTTATGTCTTTTCTGATTGGAGTCTATGAAAAGGCATCAAAAAGCAAAAAACTACAGGACTTTTTAAGCCTTTCATAGATTTCCATAGCGAGGAAATGAAAAGTCATTAAGATAAAAAATATACATTTTTTTTAAAAATGCCTCCAAAAAGTGGGCATGGCTAAAAGCTTTGTATGGGTAATATACTAAAAAAAATATTAGCAAAATATCTTATTATACTAATTTATTCGTTTTCTATAGAAAATTTCGATGAAAAGAACATATTGTTAAAAATCGCCCTCAAAAAGTACGCGTGGTAAAAAACAGTGTCTACATATTTTGTTAAGGTTTTAACCCTTCGTCTCTTTAACTGCATCTTGTTAGTGTTACAGCGGGCGTATTTAAGAACTGTTAACGCTTTACCATTTCGGTAATGTTCCAAATTTCAGATTCCTAGTGTAAATTTAAAGGCCACAAAAGTTGATACGGACGGACGGACTTTGCTAAGTAGTCTTTGGTTTTGGTCCTGATCATAAATATATATACTTTAGGGGGTCTTCCACGAATATTAGGGGATTTTACAAACTATGTGTCAAATTGAATATGCTCTTAGGATAGGGTATAAATATGCTAATATGGAAATTTTCAAATTCGAAAGATAAAAAAAGTAAAAATCAGTATTCACGTAATTGATCTTCCAAATTCCGAAACCCGATATAAAGTAAATTATTTATATCTTTAATTGAAGAACGACCTATTTTGTGAGATAAGGATTGGACAAATTATTAGTAAAAAAAGTGCTATTGACCATCGCCTATACAACCGTAGATGCCTATATGTAGGTGAAATCGGTGGAAAAATCATGTCCTGTGAAATGGTGTCTCGTATTCTATAAGGACGTATATACCTACATATGTAAAAAAAAAATTATAGCGAATAGGGGTCGTGTGAACAAAAGCTAAGGAAAGTTTTAGTTGCCTCGATGACTTTTCGTCCATATCAGTTTAGGTTAAGTTAGGTTGAAGTGTCTGTTGGAGTAAGACTGACACACGTAGACCAGTATTGGTTCGTTGTGATACCATAGGAATCGAGGATATAATCTTCCTGTTGTACCATTTGAAGCTTCTGACGAAGCGAAGGAGACGATTTGGCAAATAGCAGGGCATGTACAAAGTAGGTGAGGATCGTTTTCTCCTCCTCTCCATAAGGCTTCTGCAAAAGTCGTTTAAATATGCACTAAGTCTTGCTGCGAGTTCATCACCCATCCATATTTAAAACTATTAGTTATGAGAATGACGCAGTAAGCAGTTTACGGAAATTTTACCAGGAATGTGTAAGCCGTACACTTTAAGTAGGGTTACATACTTCCGTAGAGACAAGGCCCGGAAATCAAATTTTTTTGATTAAAAGTGGTAACTTTCGTCATCCTCCGGCTACATCATTTTAAAATGACTTATTTTCCTTTAACAAATACAAAGTACTTAATTCATTTTTTTCGAAATTTTATTGTATTCCAGAAGATAAATGTTAAAAGAGCTTCCATACCATGAACATTAAAGAAAAAGAAGAAACAAGAACGCCAAGTTCTTAGTTAATGCGGTTTTTTAAAAGAAAACAATATTTTGGTAAGAAACGCCCACAACAATTATGCGTAACAAACTTATTAGTGAGGTAAGATTTTGTGAATATCTTAACTCTTTCCCGTGAAATCACAAATATATAAACTTTTAGAGGTCTACGACAAATATTAAAGGGTACGACAAGCTTTGTGTCTAAAAAGAGAGCATTAAACTTAAGGAAAGACTGCAGTCCGCTTGGCGCGAACAGTATACCCTATAAATGGATAGAAAAAGCATTAAGAAGATGATGGTTAGCTTTTTATTTCATTCTATGAATTTATTTTAAAAATTTAAAAAAAAAATATTTTTTGGAAAAAAAGCCCCCAAAAAGATGGCGTGGCAAAAAACGTTCTATGGACGATATATTAGAAACATTTTTTCTGTTTCTATGAACATTTTCGCGATATTTTGATCTAGCTTTGTATGTCGCATATAAGATCCTATCCAACGCATTGTGAAAGTTTTCTTCAAAACACTAATAGCCACATACCATTGCGTCGTCCGGCAAATAGACCGTAGACCAAAACAGGTACATCAATGTCTAGTTTGACAGAAGCTCATCTGAGCTCTTGTTCTTAAGCAGATGGTGCGCAAGGCAGGTGCCAATATGAAACTCACTATCTTTAACAGCGTGCCGTGATAGAGGCTTTTACGTCTATTGAAGAATAGGAGAATCGAGTTGCTCTTGAAGTAAGTGATTACTAGGCTAACTATATACTATCAACATACATGCAAGCATCTGCCTACCACCTAGGACGAAATGCCGCTATTAAAAGCAGAAGCATAGAGACACGTTAAGAATTCTTAACTTCTTACATGACTTGTTGTAAACTTCAACTCTACGAATATATATGAACCTAGTGGACATCCGCAGAAGAATTACCCTTAAAAACCCTCTGCCAGTTCGGGTTTGCAAATCATTTTTTTTGACTAGAAGGACAAAATTTGTAGGTAGGTATATGCAGAAAATCTTTATGTTTCGGGAGTACATTAAGTAGACTAACGCAAACAGTAATTATTCTTTGTCAAATTCCAGCCAGGAGAATTTGAGAATTGAGAAATTTTTTGTTTCAACGTTTCCCCTCTATCCTACAATACACTTACCTTCATAGCCCAAAGAAAGGCGTTTGACAATAGTTATTCACCTTTTGACTTCGTTTAAGATTTCGTTTCTAGATATAATAACAGCCCCAATGTGGCCAATATCCCTGGCTAATTTAAGGTTAAGGTAAATTGTGATGTTCGGTCCAATTTATCGATGTTTGAAGATGGTCCTGAATTAGTGAAAGAATAGCAGACACGCTTACTACGGTTGTCAAAGATCGATGTTTGATATAGAATACAATTTTATCAAAAAATCGAAAGTTTGGTATTATGGGTGTCAATTGATAAAAATTTCTTCCATTCTGGATAGGTAACATTTTGAATCAACCAGGTTGAAGTTGGTTGATTCATATTCAATAAATTCGATCAGTTACTTTCTTAACGGGCTCCCGACCCGTGAAGAGTCCCTGCCTGAGATACGACAGCCTACCACCCTCTGCGATCCCGAGCACGTTGCTTCCAGTTGTCCAAACCAAGCGCTCTGGCATCCGCGATGGCTTGGTCTTTAAAACAGAGGTTCGGTCTTCCTTGTCGTCTCGAACCTGGCGGCTGGGATTCGAAGATCCTCTTGGCTGGAGCGTTGTTGTCCATTCGCTTGATGTGGCCGAGCTAATGTAGTCGACGAGTTTTAGCTTTTCGGACTACATCCACATCTTGGTAAAGCTCATAGAGTTCGCGGTTGTATCTTCTCCTCCATTCGCCCTCCTCGCACACAGGACCAAATATCCGCCGAAGGATTTTTCTTTCAAAGGATACTAGTATTAACTCTGCTTTCCTGCACTCGGCGCCGTATAGCAGAACTGTCAGGATAAGGGTTCTGTAGAGCATGCACTTTGTCCTTCGAGTCAGGAGTTTTGAACTCATTTGTTTTGCCAAACCGAAGTAGCAGCGGTTTCCTAGGGTAATTCTTCGACGGATCTCCACTAAGATGTCATTTGTGGAGTTGATGTTTACCCCGAAGTAGATGAACTCCTTAACTACCTCGAAGTTGCTGCTATCAACAGTGACATTTTGTACTAGTCGGTGGACAGATGATTGTTTGTTGATAGCATATATTTAGTCTTGTCCTCATTCACTTCAAGGCCAACTAGTTTCGCCTGTTCTTCAATAGCCGTGAAAGCCTCTATCACGGCACGCTGGGATCGATCGATGATCGCATACCCCAGCAGTTGGACTGATCTGTTGAAGATAGTGCCTTCCGTGTTGAACCTGCCCTGCACACTATCTGCTCAAGAACAAGATTGAAGAAATCACACGACAGCGCATCTCCTTGCCGAAATCCGGTGCATATTTGAAAGAGTTCAGATGAGCTGCTGCCAAACTGCACATTGCATCGCGTGTTATCTAGTGTCAAGCGACACATCTGGATCAGTTTTGACCGGATCCCGAATTCGGCCATCGCCACAAAAAGCTCCTGACGATGAATGCTTTCATATGCGGCTTTAAAGTGGATGAAGAGATGGTGTGTCTCGACTTGAAATTCGTTGGTCTTTTCCAGGATTTGCCTTAGTGTGAAGATTTGGTCTACAGTTGATCAGCCGGGCCGGAAGCCACACTGGAACGTGCCGATTAGTGTGTTGCAGAAAGGTTTGAGACGTTCACACAGTACGTTGGATAGGATCTTATATGCGACATTAAGCTGGGATATGCCTCGATAGTTCTTGCAAGACATAGGATCGCCTTTCTTGTAGATGGGACATATGGAGCTGATGGTCCAGTCATCGGGCATGCTTTCCTCCACCCAAACTTGGTTGATGATTTGGTGCATGCGCCCTACCATAATATCACCTCCGTATTTGAAAAGCTTTGCAAGTAGACAATCAGATCCGGCGGCCTTGTTGTTCTTTAGCTTTTTTATAGCTAAGCCAACCTCTTTTATACTGGGCAGAGGGACTGGTTCTTCACTGACTGGACGCGGGTTCTCTTCTTGCCCCATCACTCTCTCTACATTCTGCATTTTGTCCGTTTAGCAGCTGCTGGAAATGCTGCTTAAATACATCTACTATTCCCTGCGCGTCGGTGACTAGGTTTCCATCGCTGTTACGAAGAGCCTGTGTTCCGGTCTTAAAGCCAGCAGCCAATTGCTTGGCTTTGAATTACAAAGCCGAATGTTCCGAATGTTGTTTCGGTCGCGGGACTCTTCGATCTCCTTGAGCTGGGAGACTGCGTGCTCTCTTTTCTTTCTACGCAGGATCTGATTCTCCTCCCTTCTCCTGGCTCGGTTCTCATCCCTTGCTGCCCTTGTTTTCCTCTGCATCGTTCTAATGTGCATCTTCTGTCACCTTTTTCCGGTATACGCAAACATCATCATACCACGGGCTTTTTCTCTGGGGTGGATAATGGATATGGATAAATTTTTTTGACGTGGTCGGAAAGATACCCCGACGGCACGAACCCCAACCTAGCGGGCCAGGCACTGTTCTTGACCCTAGGCCGGTAATTCCGGTGCCAGTAACCCGCTTCGGGGATGTGAGTGCTGTCGTTGACCCATCAAGGGCTCATCCGCCACCAACTCTTTTCCAACACCCTGGCTTAGTGTTGGATATCCCTATAGACCCTGGGTCAGTAATGTATTTTGTATTTAAGTGCGAATAAAGATTAAATTAATCTGGTGGCTCAAATAGGATACAGCAACTAACCGTTACCGAAGAAGCTGTAAGTCGCCTCATGCAAGGCGCTGAATTCGGGATAGACGTTGATTTTCAAAACTGCAGCATTGTGGACAGAGCCCCGTCAGAAATTTTGTGAATAAGAAGATACTATATGCAGGCATTAAGACCTACTCGGAAAACTGCAGCAGCTTTGAAGGCAAAAACGAAAACTACTGAATGACATTTTTGAATAAATATACCTCGGCCCAGGAAACATATAGTCACCTGAATGTAAGTAGGTAAGTAACTTAATTTTCCATACTTTCAAAAATAGGCAAAAATCTGGTTGCTTCTCCTTTATATAACTTGTTCGCAAACTTTTTCCGACACAGATACAACATTTGTTTTACTCTGTCATAGTTAAATGAGTTTGCTGGTTGTTGCACTACATATTTATATGTATGAATTCAGCAGAAAACGTAGGAGACATCTAAATACCTAAATATATAAAACAAATGTATCCACTTCTTGCTTTCAGGTGACGATATTACGAAATAATGTCATGTAAGATGTTCAAACGAACTTGTTTCATGTAGGAAAAAGTAGCAAAAAAAAAATATCACTATAATGGATTCAACAAGAATTTGTTAATAATTGTCATCTATCCTATTTAACAACCGTATATATCTACATACCCAAAAATCAAGCTGAGTTTTATAATATTCTGCTAGTTATACCTATAGAAAAAGCTGCATCTCATATTGCACCTACATAAGTAGGTACTTTTCCTCATTTTGGAAAATGAAATACGGGCATCAAAATATCCAACTAGCTTGAGATTACTACCTACATTGTTTCAAGATACCTTCCTAACAACATTAAATCTGCGAATTGGTCAAAATATTCAACACTTTCTCTTAGTTAATTTTATGCTAATATCATGATCTCACTCAATAAAAAATGGTGTTAGTGTATCTGCGACAAGTGGGTGTGTCTAAAATTTGTCGGCATCTGGTAACATCCCTTGAGATATGTACAATATCTGCATTAAAGATTTGACCAATAAGAAAATAGTGGGTAAACCACCAAATTAATCTTTGACATATTCGCAGTTAAACAATATTTTTTTTTTTATTATTATTCAATATAAATAGAAAATGTAACAAAGATACACGCACACGTACATACGATAGATCTTATAGTTTTGGTTTTCGCCATTCTGTTGACCTAAAATGTCTCTTGAAAGCACTTCAGTTAGACCTAATTCACATAGCTAATGATTGTATATAATAGGAAGGTAGGTAGGTAGTAAAGTAATACAGTTAGGAATTAATTACATGCATCTTCTAACTAAAACATATATATGTATGTGTAAGTATGTATGTATGTATGTTTATAATAAATACGTTTACAAACTTACACATACTATCCCGCACACATATTTTTTTTGCTGCATTCAAAACAAACACTCTTTTATCTTAGCAGATACCTATAGGTATCTCCACTTGAGCAATATAATTAAAATGTGTGAGAAAATTATTACTTGTAATTTGTCAGAAGATTTTCGTGATCATATGAGGGTTCCATCGTTGGTTGCGAATGAAATAAAACATTTTTTTTATCCAGTTGGTAAATATATGTCAAACATTGTCTTTGTTATTAACCATCAAATCAATAGACGATTTATTTTAAATGAGCCTTAAGAATAACCATGAGTTGAATTGCAGGTAAATTAATTTACACACTTCTTGGGTGTTCACTAGAATGGGTTCTTTTAATCTTTGCACTCTATTTTTAAACACTAACTTTAATTCGTTTCGTTTTTATGTAATACGATTCCCGCACGATTTCTTTGTTTTCACACGAGCTAGATCCGTTGAGATTTAAATCTTTTCCACTACGTAGGTATACATATATATATGTATACACTTCTACATATATTAAAATTTTATAAAAATTAATACGAACGAGGGTAATATAGGGAAACACACAAATGAAGGTTGTAGGTGGGTTCATGTAATCCAACGAATAGTTTATACCAGAAAATATTAAAATCAGATATCCGCGGATGGAAAACGCGTGAATAATCGCGGAACGTCTTCTCAAGACTAAATTTGTTTCCCAATGGACGAAATCAAGGGCTATTAGAATTTACATATACCTTCTACCTACCTACCTGGAAAGTAAGAAATACCTGCGCTGCATGCATGCATACTAAGAAAGAACAGCCTTTACTTTATGGTCAACGTAGGTGGAAGGGAAAGCAACTAAAGGCAGACACTTGCTTAGAACGGCTACGGTAAGATAAGTTCACATGGCCGAACACAGATGCAAACTTTATGTACCGATACTAATCGCTAGCGCTACTCAGCCGCATAGGAGGTGCATCGAGAAAAATACAGATACACACATTTAACAGTGTCTTTCCAGATTTTCCATTCGATCTGACTGAGCAGAGTGAGACTTGAGAGAGATAATGTAAAAGACTGGTGTACAGAGTAAAGGTATTATACCTACTTGGTAGGGGAATGATATTCAGACTCACGATTGGTTAGAGCCCAGGTATAAGATACGAAATAAGCAAACGTAAAAGACGCCAAACGCGTTTGGCTTAAGCTAGTGTTGGTACGATCAGTTCTCATAGTAATTAATGGAATAGGGTGAATCTGAAAATCTTTGTAGTGATTTATTTTTAATCGAATATAAATTCCTCCTTAAAGTTTTTGAGATTTTAGACGATAAACTTTTAAACTTTTATCGTCTTAAATTAAAAATCAAAGCTAAGATTGTTGATACATACCTACAACACATTTAAGTCGAACCTTAAACCTGAAGCAAACATAAAACAGTTTATATACCTATTTGCATACATAATGAGTATTAACTATTTACAATCGCTTTACACTTTTTCTTTGTAGACAAAACACGACTTTAACTTCACCCAGTTATTTATCCCCCAATGCGATTTCCATGCTCGCCGGGGCGTGAAAAGTGTCGGAATAAGTTTCGCTGGCACTGGCACCTACTGCCGCATCGACATTGAGATACTTTAGGTGACGGGTTAACACGCAAAGAAGTATTAGGACACATTAGGCAGGTAGGTAAGTATATATACTAACCGCTAACCATTGAATGTATCCAATATACATATATCTACTTACAAAAGGCGCATTTAAAAGTAGGTATACGATGAAACTATACAGAAATAACTGTGTTTCTTTATATACTTGTAGCATAAATATGTACGAGTAATTTAACTTCTTACATACAATTTTAATTATTTTAAAATCCAAATTAAATAATTAAATCGATTTTAATACGAAACTTGCATTAAAATTAGTTGCTACAAAATAAAACAGAGAGGGGCCCGCACAGTGACATAACATCATAGGTAGTATAGGTACCTATAAGAGATTGTTCAAGCGTAAATTAGAGAAGGGTTCATCAAAATCGTGCAGGTCTCACATCGCATCGCATACATATACCTATAATATTTAAGTAAGTAATTTTTTCACAGAGAGAAAACCGCGGTGGGTGCTCAACATAAATAGGGGGAAATGACCTAAAAACACATTTTATAATATATTAAACTATCTGTGTATGTACCTACAAGTTAAAAATGCTGTGTTGTGATATTTTGGTTCACTGAACTTCAGCTCAAGTTAGGTATCCTCTAGGTTCTGGAATACTTTCTGTTTCAGTACATTTTCTTCGGTGTGGTCGCAATGAATGAATTTATAGTAGGAGTAATAATAATACCTGACTAGCTACATTATGTAAAATGTAACAAGGTATAGCAGCTCAAAATAGATTTTTTATTACACTTTTAAATCTCAAAACGCTTCTAGTACGTATCTAAGTATGGAATGATAGTTAACAGTCAAAGACTTGAAGCTAGGTACCTATTTTCTTTTGTATCTAACTGGGTGTAACTTAATCTATCATATCAATTTAATATCGATAACAAAAACAGGACCTATTTCATTTTCAATTTGGTAAATTATTTCCCTGAGGTTTCCATTATGCGCACTAAGCAAAAATTATTCTTAAATTTTTTTTGTTTAAAATGACTTATTCTTAGGTGTTCCGTAAAAAAATGTTTGTGAGAAAATAATTTTTATTTTTATTTTTATTTTTAAGTTTTTAATTTTCACCAAAAAACTATTTTCTACGGCTGTTTGTAAATAAATTTAATGATACATGCCCCCTAAGTCATGTTTTACACGATACGTGTCGTGAGTTTGTCGACAAAGAGGATGAAAAGTGTGGGGGATAGCCAAACACGGATGAGCCGCAATTCCCATCCGATTCCTGTATTTTCTTTTGCGCTTCTTTCGTTAATTTTTGTGGTTTGCTTTATTCATGTATTCTACTCGGTCGTGTTTGCTTCGAGTTAGGCAGAAACCAACCAATCAGCAATCAAAAATAAATAAATGTTGGAGAACGAATGAAGAAAACAAAAGCAATTTGAAAATTGAAACAAACAGTCACGAACCGCGTGCCCAAAAGAGAATTAAGAAGTGTCATACGACAAAAGTCGTATCGTGTAAAACATGACTAATTAATATACTTACAACCCTATTAATAAAAACATCGTAACTCAACTCTAACTCCGGAGCTAACTAAGCGAAGTTAAGTCACGAGTTAAAATTCCTTTTGACAAAACAAAAATGTATGGAAAAACATTTCTGACCTTCACTTTGCGCAAATCTACTACCTACTATTCTATCACAATCAGTAACATTTCTGTTGTCTCTAGCGCATTTCTCAAATAAAATGTAAGCAAATGAATGTTCTTTTGTGTTAATAGTAAAAAGTAAACAATAAAAATGGACAATTTTACAAAAGAAATAAAAGCGAATTGAGAAAGTTCTGTAGAAATAAAAAAAAAACTTTTACATTTTCCTGCTATTCCATCGCTAAACCACCTACAATGGTAGTTAAGTTAACTCACAGTTGAAAAAAGTTAGTTAACCTCAAATTTGTTTATTTATAATATTTTTTAAGGGTAACTCATCGTTAACTCACGTTTATTAATACGGCTGTTAAACATTAGGCTCTTAGCGGAGCGACGTAGTAGCTTGACCGGCTAAGCACTGTGGAGAAAAGGGTTAAAATCCTTTTACCGAGCGAAGCGACCCACCCACCACGGACTTGAAATTACTCCACACTTTCTTCCAGTCCATACAAGTATGTATTTAAAGTTAACTTTGTGTTTTTTCATATTTTTCTTTTCTACTACTGCTTGAAAATATATTCTACTGCTGCATATCTGCTACATACCCCAGGGTAATATACTTCAGCCGTCTTCCTGAAAGTTGTTAATTTACCCTTAGCGGGGCGACGAAATCGCGTGAGGGGCTGAACCCTGCGAAGAAGTTTTAAAATAATTTAAATGAGGGAAGCGAGCTACCCAATACATACCTACTTGAAGTACACCAGGCGATCCATACTCAAGGATCGAATCTCAGTGGTGTGACGTTTGTCCAAGTGTAGAATAGTGATGTAGAATATTGTATCCACAGACCGGTATCAACTTGCCGATGACCAGTGATATAAATAGTTTCTAAAAAAAAACATTAGGCGTAATCGGCCAATACAGCACCCAAGGCCTAGATTCTCCAACAACTTTGTGTGCGAAGATATATCTTTTGACACAATGGAAGGGACCTAATATTGCTAATTCCGAACGGCAATTAATTTTTGAGAAGCTTCTCATGACCTTTCTTACTTTTCTTACTTCATGAGATGACAAATTTGTACTAGAGACATAGGTCGACGGGTGAAATAAATAATAAAACATCTTTAGCAAAATGTAAGCACAGATTTCAGAACACAACAACCGCTTTGTGAGCTCCTCCACGTAAGTTAAAGTGAATTGAAGACAGCAAATCAGAGGCATCAATATTACCAGATATTCTTCGCGGCTGTCTTATGGCATATAAACGGCAAAGTGTCTGTGATATCACTGCCATATAAAAGTGGTAGAAATGTGCTTCGTCTAATAGTAGCTTAAGAGCAACAGAATGTCAGCAGATTTCTCAACAGATTTTGCATTTCGTATCATTGTAAGTGGAAATAATTTTAAACTTGTTGGTTTTAGCTCATAAATTTTCCCGAAGTTTGATGTATGAATTTTGAAAATTCCTTAACTCATTTAATAGTACAACTTAGAGTTTGCTAGCTGCTTGATATTGTAGACGAATTATTTTCCTTTAATTCGCTAACCATATTTAAGCCGCATTCGCTATTAATCTAATAATAGCCTTTTCATCTTCGTTAATTCATTTATTTTCATTATAACAAAATAACTTCAAAGTCAGCTTATAGTTTTTATACAACTACATTTTAAAATTATTAACTTTCTCATATATATTAGTGCGGTAGGTAGTAAGTAGGTTGGTGGATGCTCTTGTGACAGTAGTGACGGCTCACTTAGACCATCAAATTGGGTCCATTTTATTCATTTGGGTCCTTCCTTGAACAAAAAAAACACCTAAAAATGTCCAAAAAGAAGATGTGTTAGAGGCAACTAACAGATTCAATTTCTTCAAGGTCCCCGGCTTTTGCAGTAGTGGTTGTACAGTATGCCTAGCTGTTCCGCATGCAGACCCACAGCGTTATCGGCTTTCCAGGCATGCAGCCTTTGCCGGCCGCGACTTAAGCCTTGCGCGCAACCCTGAGCGGGTGGCATTTAGCGAAGTAAGCTAGAGACGATCTTTCCTTGGCATTCAAGATGCCATAGATGTGTCTGGCCTTGCTAAATAACCTCTTTCGTTTTAAACCATGGGCTATTTTTTTCGGCCTGGCCTCATTTGTATGTCCGTTATTCCCGTCGGACTCATGGGAGGATTTAACTAGTAGCTGTTCCTCTCTTTCCTTAGAGATCTGCTGGTCAATTAGACCGCTTTCACAGGCGTTGTCTATGTTGCATGAAACCAGCGATAGGGTTTCGTTCATGCCTTGGCACTTTCCATGATCTCCTTATCCAATTAAGTCCAGAAAAGACGTCCTTCCCGGCAGAGCCGACCGGGACTCGTGGGAGGGTTTAACCGTGATAAGGCGCTTATTGCCCAAGCATTTGACCATGCAGTTCTCGGCTCGGGTGCCTAAACAGCTTAACTTTAAAGTTGGGATTTTATTCTGCGGGTTTACTCTCTGATGCGCTCTAAATTTTCACTTCAGGTGTTTGAGGACTTAGTCGCCTACATCATAAGCCATTCGTCTGAGGCAACCCTCTCAATGGTTGGGTTTTGCCTAGCCTTGATAGTATTGATCCAAACAAAAGGTGCTGAGTCGGCTTAAGCCCATTTACCACGTCAACTTTAGACAATAGTATATTAAATAGAAAGCTCGGAAATTTTCAACTTAAACTAAGGATGAAACTGGGATGATATTACAAAAGAGAAATCCAAATATCTGCCAATGCAGTTCGTCGGTCTGTCTGTCTGTTTCGACAGATTTGTTTCAAAACTGGTTTTCTTAATCGTTAGAGCCGTTAGAGAAGATGCAACATTTTTTCAAGACATAAAAAGTGATTTAAATAAATTTGAGGCGGTTCAAAAACGCATCTCATGCACCGAATAAGTTTCATATAATGCAGTCGTGAACTTTTTCTTATTTTTGGGAGAGTTGGTGGTAAAGACTTGTATGGGACATTATGACGTATGCTCCTAATAATGTGAGATTCATACTCACTAAAGTAAAAACACATCCCTTCAAATCAATTTTTAGAACAACTATTTAATAGTTTGCATTGCCAACCGTTCCAAACACGTTTTATCTTTTTGTTTCGTTTAAAATTTGAAGCGTGTCAGTTGCACTAAGGCAATTAAATAGAAGTAACCGAACCACTTTCTCTTCAAAAACACCCAATTTCGTTGCGAGAGCAAAAAATGCCTTTTTTATTTTAGCTACCTATCTCTTTACTCTAAATGTACAAAGTAGTAAGTATGCCTCTAGAAACTTCATGGGATTATGCGATTATCCCTAACATTCGCACAGAAATGCTCGGTTCCTCCAAGGTTTGTTGGTCGCCGCAGAATCTGCGTCAGCCAATTCTCAGTAGTTCCGTGCTAACTTAAGATTTTCTTTAAACCACTTTTTTAAGCATTTGTGGCCGTATATCTTCAATAACATGTATTGACATTGCAACGATTGCTGGTGGTTTGTCAGCGTAGACTAGCGACTTTATCCCCAAAGAAAATAATTAAAAGGCGTCAAATCACAAGAGCTTGGAAGCCAATTTACATTCTATTCTATCCAATTCCAGGAATGATTTCTTCAATAAGTTAATTGCTCCGTTTTCTGTTTGCACATTCCCATTCATGCCACGCAATCGGGGAACTAAAAAGGATTTCATCATGGCTCTATAGCGAAACCGTTGAACGTAACGGTTTTAACGGCATTCCAGACTATTTCAGGTTTAATGTTCATTGAGCTAAGTGCAGCTTATGGCGATATTCCAACTGGATGTTGATCCCATTCACATTGGATCTGCTGCATTAAGGGGGCAGTTAGGATTTTCAAAAAATCAATTTTTTTTCTTGCATTTTTACAAAGTAGGTATAACATCAAATAAAAATATTGTCTGAAAATTTCGATGGAATCCGACGAATATTTTTCGAGATATTCAACAATGAACGGCGAGACGGTAGACCGTCGGGTGCAAAACTTTAAATGCGATTTTCTCAAAACCACTGTCATTCAAAAACCGCTCTGTGATTTTGAATGAAATTTGTTCAGCTTTTTTAAAACATATAACATATATAAAACATAAACTAGTACCTGACTATTAGAGTTAGTTCACTATTAAAATACCAATTTTTTATTTGAATGAATTTGGTAGTATTATTACTTTTATAAAAAAATAAAATTATTGATACAACAAAATTATTAAAAATTCTTGTTTTTTCGTGCCCGTGACTACTCCTCACCCCCTCAGAATGCTCTTGTCCGGCAGTCATATAGATACGTTTAGTCTAGATCCGCAGATAAAATAAGAATCCGTCTCTTCTTCTCTTTTTGCAGCCATACATTTTATTTGGCAAATAAATTTGATCCTTTTCGCATAAGACACGCCATGCGAAATATCGAGGTCAACCAAGTTGTTTTATACATGAAGATAGCATTATGCGGTAGTAGTTCTACTATAATCGTACCCTGTCCAAAATTGCAGCATTTAATCCGACTAATGTCGGATATACCACACTACTGCCGGCAACTTGTTTGCTTGTAAGTCAAGCGGTATAAGGCGCAAAAACGTGCCAAGGGGGTGCCCAACCATAGAATGAATGAACTTTTTGGATACGTAACCGAACTAATAACCCGAATGGCTTTACTCTCGCTGTATACAAATTCCATGTTGTACCATATGTTAAAAGTTTCGTCCTGTTCACAGATGTGTAATTAACTCTGCCACACCCTTTCCCCTTTTTTAAATGGCCACAAAATCAAATTTCCGAGTGGACTAAAAGACATAAGGTTGGGATTTCGTTGAATTCCCAAAAATATGAGATTAGTGCGGTGATTATTGCAACATATCTAAATAGCAACAAAAAACAGCTGCTCAGCTGCGGATGTGTTGGGAAGTGTTGAGTTTAGGTAATTAATTTTTTGTAGACATTTTAATGTATATGTTTTTGAAGAAAAACAAATTATTTTCATAAAAAGTATGAAGTTGTTGTAATTCAATGCGAATATTTTTGGGGGTTATAAGACATAGTTCTCTACCTATTTATCTGCAATTCAAATAAAGAGTAAACATATTTGGGTTGTATATTTTTTATCATTTCGGTTTGTTTGGTTTGTCGGCGTAAAACAGCGGATGAACTACACTTGTCGGATTAACATCGCTTAAACCTGAATGTAAGCTAGCAGCATTATTACTGTTTTTTGCAGAAGCAGGGGCCCAAAACAAGACTTCAATAATGGAATGGCACAATCAACGGTATCTTTAACGTTAGCGGAAGTTTTAAACACTTTAAAGGAATCATTATGCCCTAACTGAATACCTAAGCTTGAAAATGTCAGAGGAGGAAAATATGGAAGCGTAAATTTATTTTTAGGAGAAGTCTGAAATTCCAGGCATCGTAATGTGTGTGGATGGTACGCACATAAATATTTTAAAGCCCCCTGGCTTAATAATCGAAAATGTTTTTATGGCTTAAATACGATGATAGTAAGTAACTGCACTCAATTACTATAATAATAATATTATGTGGGTACGAGATATACAGGAGCTAGCCAGAAAACAGTGATGTATATTTTTATTTTAAATCACTCTATGATAATGGAGACAGAAATACACGATTATTAGGTAAAATATTTTTCAACATTTTATAAATCATCGATTAATTACTTTCTTAATAGGTTGATCACCCCATTTAGAAGTGCTGGATTTGACTTCCCAAAGAGTTGATTTAACAGTATAGTCTATTGTATTATTGGCGTTTGGAAGAATTGGTCTCGGTGTTGCTTGGGAGCTCGTCAGCTATTTTTTTTTTTATTTTTTTTTTGTCGGAGGTTGATGGAGCGCTCAGACAATGTACTTTTTTTCCCCGTCTTTCGAAGAAAAACGAGAAGGAGCTTCAGTGATAAAGAGCTTAAATGTTCGGCACTCACCACATCAGCCCCGAAAATCCGCCACCTGATGCGAGCACAGGCCAGACAACTGCAGATAAAGTGTTCTGCTGTGTCATCCTCCTCACCGCAAGGAGGACAGGTAGTGGTGTCGCTTAAGCCCAACACATTTAAGTGTTTAGCAAAAGCTTGGTGGCCCGAAAGGACGCCTACAAGCAGCCTACAGTCGACCTTTTGCAAATGTCCGGGCGCAGTAGCTTGGTCTGTCTACATCCACCGCAATCGCGCCACCGAATCTTGTGTTCACGCGAAACCCAAGAATCAATAGAAGACATGACTTAAGATGCAGGCAGACCCAACACAGGTTCGGGTTCTGAGAAAACTTCTTCTGAACCCTGACTAGCAAGCTCATCCGAGATCTCATTTTCCTGGATGCCAGTGTGACCTGGTACCCAGACAAGATTCACTGTGTTCAGTCTTCCGACCAAATTCAGAGAAAGCTTGAGTTCTAGCATAACTTGGACGAGGTAAGATGGCATAGAAGCGCTTTTAATGCAGCTTGGCTATCACTGCAAATGCAAATGCCTCTAGCCCTCCACCTGTTGTTCACAATATAGCGCATAGCATAGCATTAGGATGGCAAAATACCAGCTGTGCCGCGTGGTATTAGTCGGTTCAAATGTAGCCACCGTCGTTTGAATTGCTGAAAAACACGTAGTAACCTGATTTCCCGGAAAGTGAGTCTCAAGGAGAAGACTGAAAGTCTCCGCCTTTGTGTCAGTGTCGTGTCATCAGGTTTAAGATTGCATCCAGTTTACTTGGTCTGTTCCTTTGGAGGACTTTAACAAGCCTACTAGTTGCACTTAGAGATTCGACCTCTCACAAACTTGTTATAGGAGTAATTTTTCGACTTGCGAAAACTCTTAAAAACTTTTTGTTTAGATCGATAAAGATTCCAGTCTTCCACTAAGTTGGTTTTTAAAAACCGACTTAGTAGTTTCCTAGTTTCTTTACGAAGACACTGCAGTTCGGAGTTCCACCAGGGTACTCATTTTCTGCGGGGGGCTTAGAAATAGTGCACGAAAGTTCAAAGCAGCGGGTGAGGACGTTGTTCAGATCCTGAGCAGACACTGCACTTCCTGTCTTGATCTAAGTTACCAAATCTTGGCTACAAAAGCTTTTGATCATAGTAGCTGTAAAAGATTTCGATATAATAAGACAAGTCCTAGGTCTTTCAGATTGCTCATCATAAAGAACGTGTTATAAATCACTCAAGTAATCAAGACCATAGATGCGATTTTTCCACACCCATGGTTCCTGAATGGATATTATGTGTGATTTTGTTCTACAAGCCACAAGCCTACTACTTAAAAGGGCGGTAGCAGCCTTGCATTGCTGTAGGTTAATTTGAGTAAACAAGATGGATGAATACTCTGGGTAACGTCTGCTATTAGCACAGTTTGACATTGAAATGGAAATGGATCCTGCCAAGATGCAGATAGGGACGCATGTTATATAGATTTGATGATCTCGGCAGCAGTCATTTTTATACTCACAACAAGAGAACTACCACCTTCACTGTGGCGGTTTTTACTCTTCTTGTGTAAAGGAACAACCCAGGCTTTTGTGTCGAGACCAGGATTCTGGGTTTGCAAACGCTTTAACACATCCGCCGATTTCCCTAGTTTCCCAGGGTTCCAGCAGACAGCTGAACGGGGCAGATTGTGAATGTTATAATGAACAGTTGGAGTACCAAGCAAAAGACGCCGAGATTAGAGAGAGATCTCTGGCGACAATGATTTTAAAGTTGTAAGAGTGGGATCGGAGATCAAACAGTCTACATTCGGCTGATACGACGCAAACTAACATTACCGACCAACGTACGTGTCACGTATTTTTGCGAGTTTGGTAGTGCTGTCTCTTCACCGCAGTACACTTTTTGGTATTGTGCATCTTACTTATCCTTCCTCCTTCGGTTAGGGGTTAGAATATAACCGATGTAGGCATGTCTGTCATAAGAGGCGACTCCGTATACCGAGTGTATAGGTACCGTATACAAATAATGCTATGAACAAAACAAATAGATACAATACCCCAGGTGGCAGTCCAGTTCTACTTTAAAATCCACACTCATCGGAGGCAGGCTCTATGGACTCTGGGGAGAGCCTTTTATTGCTATCAAGTGACCCTTTTAAAAACAGTAAAAAGTTGTCTAGATCACCACTATCCGGATCAGCAACAGAAAACCCCAAAAGAAGCCCAACGGTGCCGAATGCACTACTACGTGTTACTCGGGAGTCAACCCAATTAAAAGAACTAAAGAAATAACTAAATCTAATAAAAATAGAAAACCAATCACTTAGAGTCGCAACTCCAAAAAAAAATCCGAAGACAAATTATGCCGCCCATCAGTAGCGATTATTCTACTGACGAGGAGGAACTGACGCGTTAAACTGATTGGATCACTAAGAGAAACTCTAAAACAATTCTTACGGGTAATAGCGGACAAGAGCCGAGACAAAAAATAATCAAAATACGATATACCTTCCGCCACCGATAACCGTTGTCGGAGTTACCAAGTATAACAAACTTTATAATCTTTTAACATATCTTTGTTATATCTTCATTTAAAGTAACGTCTTTAAACAACAATGTGGGGAAAATTAATGCTAGCGATGCGGACAGCTATCGCACAGTTTCATACATATTCCAATTCAATGGCACACTTATGAAAATAAGCCAGAAAGGCCACAACAAGTTATAGCCAGAGGACTTCATTCTTCATGCCGCAAGGACGACGTGGTGCAAGACCACACCAAAGGTTTCAAGATTATCGCTGCCGTTAACTTGATTAAGAAAGAAAAGCGAATAAGTGATCGAGATGATGAAGTTATAGTTAAGTGTGGACTTCCGTTGTTATGCTTAGCTTTGAGAAATCAGAAAATTTAAACAAAATATATAATATTAAATCTATACTTTATATAGTAGTGAAAATTGAACCTGTGCGCAAAAGTACAAGGTTAATCCCCCAGTGTAAGCGTTGCCAAGGCTAAAATCATACACACGCATATTGCCAAAAGGAACCGCGTTGCGTTAAATGTGCCGGTAAACACTTATCAGAAGAGTGCGGAGACGGAGCTTGCATTAATTGCAAGGGAAAACACCCGGCAAGTTATCTCGGCTGTAAAGTAGCTAAAGAGCTCCAGAAAAGGCACGATTTAAGAAGAAAACGTATTTACCGATCGAAAACCGATCTAAAGTAAGAAATAACAAAGGAAAAACAACTAAAGAATGGAAAATAAAGACTAAAGAAAAGTCTAAACCACCACAGCCGAAAGAACAAAAATTGAGGCACAAAAGTCGACGAATCGCGGCCCGCAAACGTACGCTGAAGCAGCGATACATATTTGCGTCTATTTATTTTCCTCCCCGAGCGACGTTAGAATGCAATGATTTTAGGAACATATTTGACTCATTTGGACATTATGTTGTAATTGGCGGAAATTTCAATGCAAACACACTTTCTGGGGCTCCAGATGCATCTCACCAAAAGGTCGTATTCTTTATGAAGCCGGTATGAAGTTAGGGCTCATAGATTTCTTTATCGCAAAAGAATATCGGAAAGCTCTGTGAAATTTCACGAAAGTTTTGAACTATCTTCTGACCACTCGCCCGTTATTCTAATAATTTTTAGCGGCGGTTTACGTGGCTAGCGCAAGAACTAATTGGGACTCCTTCAGAAAAGACTGCATACATAAAATCGATCTGAAGGTATCTCTACGAACACAATACGAACTTAAAGACGAAGTTGATCAATTTATCGCAGCCTTACAAAGTTCAGCGTGGAACAATACTTCTCATAAAAAGAGAGTAATCAAAAAGAGCGAAATTAAATTTTCCCGTGAAATTACTGAATAAGTAAAAGAAAAACGAAAAGCGCGAAAAAGATGACAACAATCTCGTGCTCCGCAGCATAAAACAATTTTAAATAATCTTTGTAGCAACCTGAAAAGAGATATTCGGGATTTTAAAAATCGTGAAATCAAAGGTATGAAAAAACCAAAGTTGCAAGTTCCACCTATCAGGAAAAACAATGGCGAATGGGCGAAAGGAGACAAGGAAAAGGCCGACATATTTGCGGAACACCTTGAAGCGACGTTTAAGCCATTTGATGGTCAAGCGTTGGTTAAAGATGCTGGTTCAACCACGGTATCTGACAATTTTCAGATAAGAAAAGTGTAGCTGGCTGAACTGTGTCATGAAATAAATAAACTTAAATTAAACAAGGCTTCTGGTTTGGTTCTGGTCAGGTTCTTAAAGAGTTGCCCAGAAAAGCACTAATTAAGTTTGTTTATCTCATAAACGCTTCGATTAGGCTGTTGTACGTTCCCCGACAATGGAAGATAGCTGAGGTTATTATGGTTCCTAAGCCAGGAAAACCTCCAAATGACAGATAATCTTATCGACCAATATCGCTTCTATCAATAATGTCGAAGATATTCGAAAAATTTATATTGAAGCGATTGCATCCGATTATTGAAGAACACCGATTAATACCGGATCACCAATTCGGATTAAGAACGAAGCACTCTACCATTGACCAGGTATAAAGAATAACCAACGAAATTGAAAAAGCACTAGAGAAGGAAAAAAATTGTTTTAGTGTTTTTCATGTCTTTCGATAAGGTATGGCATTCGGGTTTAAAATATAAACTTGAAAAAACTCTCCCAAAACAATTATATGAGATCCTTAGCTCTTATTTAGAGTTCTTGTCCCGATTTTATTTCTATTATACACTCGTGATATACCGCTAGAAGATGATAATATCGTAGCGAGGTTCGCAGATGATACGGCCATATTAGCCGTAGACGATTCGATTCAGTCCGCGACATATAAGCTTTAACGAGCAATCGACAAAATATGCGCTCGGACAAAAACTTGGTGCATTGTTCTTAACGAGACGAAATCCACGCACTTGGGAATGAAGTTAGATGCAAAATTAAAATGGAAATCGCATGTTAAGAAGAAACGCGAGAAGCCCGTTATCAGATTTAATCAAATTCATTGGCTGATTGGAAAATTCTCCAAGCTCAGCAAGCAGAACAAGCTGCTTTTATACAAACAAGTGCTAAAACCTGTTTGGGCGTATGGTATACAACTTTGGGGTTTCACCAAACCAAGTAATGTTAAAATTTTACAAACTATCCAAAATTAAGTTCTTAGCCAAATCGTTAATGCTCCGTGGTAACTCAGAAACTCTGATATTCACAGAGATCTAGCTATTACTACTGTGGACGACGGAATACGAAATTTCGCGCGTAAACAACACACTCGCGTTCTTGACCATTGCAATGACTGATTTTAAATCAGAGAAATCTTGTGCGCCGACTACTAAAGGATAAAACCTTTTGAACAGCTTCCGCTGGGCTGTTTCCTGCCAAACGTTATTAAAAAAATTAAGTTAAAACTGCTTGATAGAAATTAGGCTAGTTGTATTTAGTAAGATAATTTTTTGATGGAAGATGTTTTTCAGTGAGTACGAATTTCACTATAATGAGATGTTTATTTTCAACGTACACCATTTAAAATGTTTTTTACTTATTTCTTATTCATTGTTTTTGTTTTGGACGAACTAAACTTTACGAATCCGCACCTACGTTGGTGTGGATTGAAAACATATGCAATTGTATGTTCGCGTTTACAATGATACTTGATACTCGAGAACTTCCTTACCGACATCCGTTTACTTTTTATCCGGCATCATTTAAACGAGTCAATCCGCCGGTTTCAATGTTTGGGGTGAGTATATTTTAATATGTTTCTTTTAGCGGCTAAACAATACAAAACTTTAAAACATAAGGAAAATCAACAAATTTTGATTGTTTTAATATGATGTTTTATTTGACGTATTATTTATTTGTCATCTCATATCGAAAAAATTGGATCACGACCGACTCAGTTGGTAGTATCATGTTCAAAGGAGGGATCCTACGAACCCCGTCAAAAAGGCAATGATACGTTTAGTCGGTGAATTGTATTAGATGTTTGTTTTCTTAGGCGGCTATTAAAAATTTATTATCTATATTAATATGCTGTTCCTTCCAATTTATAGTTTTTTTATTTCTTCAACTGTTCGCAACATCCTGGAAGAGACCAATGACTGTCTAGTTGAGACACATCATCTCATAATTGACATGATAGGATTCATCGCCAGGAGCTCTACATCCCTTTATATTTTAGATCAAATGTAGTTGGCAGCAACGGAATACATCCTATTTTTGTAAAAGATACCGAATTGCTTAATACCCTGCCTTATATCACACACACCAATGAAAGTAAGTTAATTTTGTAGCAATTCAAAAAAAACCTTAGCCTACCTACCTTAGCCGATTTCAACTATCATTTTAAATTTGCTTTAAATGAGGATGTTCCTTGTTCTTCTTGATTTTTCCATAACAGTGGATCATGCTTTACCGTATAAAGTAGATTTAAACCGCAGTTAAACATTTTAATGAATTCATTCGAAATTTGTCAAAATAACACAATACCTAAGCGATTCATTTAAACCTCAGGTAAAACGAAACATCTAATGACCCGGCCGGCGCTTATTTCCGTAACGAAACCGTACAGCACAGCCTATTAATGTGAAGCCAACGATCACGAGCTCTTATGCATCGATCTTATACCTTTATCGGATTAAAAAAAATATCCTTAGTAAAAAACGAGGTGAGGTCAGATGGAATGATCTTCTCCTCTTTTTATTATTTTTGTATATTTTCCGTGTACATATAGACCCTCCACCTTCTTTACGATACGCACAACGTTGATGTTGATCTTGTAGCGAGTATGTACGTACAACGTACATGCATAACGAAATTGAACTCACAGCAGCATCTCCATGAAAGGGATATGTGTTAGCTGCCCCAATGTAGGATGGACCTGTTGTAATAATAAACTCGGTCATAAGAAACATGGGCGGGTAACATTAGCTGCTCCTATCATTTATTAATCTTTTATTTGATAAGAAACTTCCCTTAAGGTGCAGTAGAAATCTTATCAGAGATCGGCCCCAGGTATTTTCACTTGGATGCATTGCTTTGCGAATCGCGATCATCCAAGCCATGAACACAGATACACTAAGCTCTTGAGCAAGTAAACGTATAAATATCTGAGTCTGCTAATATTTGCTTTAATTTCAAGTCAATAAATACCAAATTATACGTGGGTATGCATTTAGGTAGGAAAGGCACACACTTTGTTTTGATAGAGGTATCAGCCAAGAATAGTTCAGGTTAGTGAGTTTATACTTTGGATGCGTATAATTTAGACAGGGAATACCTAAATTTTTGTCAATATGACATTGTCACAAAAGCGCTAACTAAACTAAATAGCTACATACATACATATATACATTATGGACCCTTTATAGGTATGTTGATACTTATGGGAGGAGTCTGAAATAAGTAAAGTAAATAATCTAAATTCCGGTTAGTGACATTGACCAATGTCAAGCAAGCCAATCAATTTTGTTATTACATTTTATTTTATATTTTATATACGCATTTTGCTATAATGATATTAGGCATGGTTTGGTAAGATACCTATTTAAAAAAAAAACTTGAGTGACAGAAGCCATTTCGACTTTAATCTAGAGCGCTAGGGAAACCACCTTGGTTCAATAAAAGGCTAAGAAAATGCTAAGAATAAGGCTTTTAAAAGAGTCCCTAACCATGCATTTGATCGTAATTATTTCTTCCGACGACCGACGAGTATGACTTTCTGCATCATTTTCTGGCCAAGCAGTTGGTACATTTTATCAATAGAGTAAAAACTAAAGTCAAACGGCCGAGTTTTTTTTATTTGTATATTTGTAGCGTCGAAATAATGACATTCCAAACTCCATGAAGTACAATGGAGCAATCTCAACTAGTAAAGTGTCTTCCTGACAGTTATTCAGTCTATGTTTTTGAACCTCTACAATCTGATTGCAGATATTGGATTGCTTTACTTATTAGATGAAGGTGGGTTCAGTTAGGTTGAATCGGAAGTCGGATAAAAGGACAGATTCACCTAGGTAAATTTTTGGTCGATTGTGATATCACGTGGATCTGGAATTTCTGAAGAAGGTGTTAGAAGGACCAAAATCTCTTGATAGTCCATGCGCCTTTAGCTCAGGAATATCGGATTCTCTTTATTTTGCATTCATCCCACACTTCCGGGAATTTCTTCGTAAGTCTTCTTAAGTCGTAACCGTATATGTTTTGATATCCCGCTTATCGTTCAGCACTAAGCAGAACTGATCGAATCGGTCTTTTGAACCTCCACTAAGGTGTTATTTGCGGAGTTGATGTTAACCCAAAGATAAGTAAACTTTTTAACCACCTCGAAGTTTCTGGTTTACAGCTACGTTTTTTCGTAGCCAGTGGACAGATGTTTGCTTGATTGTTTAAAACATGTATTTATTTTGTCGATGTCTACAGGACGCATCAAACTGTCCAATTTTTTGGATGCAACGGTGATTCTGTAATCTTCTCTTTGAATGCAACAATATTGCATATTGACAATTTATTGAGCCAAAAAGGAGCCTCATCGCTGTACACAATTTTTAATGGTATGACAAAATTAGACCCATTTTTTTTTAATTTGGTAGCGTATCTGGACGCGTTTGCCATCGCGATGAAATTGTTTCGATGTGATATCGGTTCTGACCGCATTCCAGACTATTTCAGGTTTGATGTTCATCAAGCTTGAGTGCAGCCTAGTGTAGATGGCGGTATTCCAACGACATATTGATCCCATTCACATTAGATCTGCTGCATTAAGCATTGCTTCCAGCAGTCTTATAGACACATTTAGTCTAGATACGCAGATGAAATTAGATAAAATCCATCCCATCTTTTGTTTTTGCAGACATACACTTTATTCGGCCTAGCTATTTCATTCCTTCCCGGATAAGACATGTCATACAAAATATAGAGGTTATTCATGATAAGGAAATAAACAATATAAAATCCCACTGCAAAAATTATTACACAAATCTATGTAGTAAAGTATTGAAGCGGTTTAACTTTGAAGGTAAAACATTGGTTGAACTACAGAAACTGAATCCCCAAAATGTAGGTGACAGTATGGTTTCCTTACGTAAATTATTTCCTCAAATAAGGGATGATCATCAATAGTTTGTTTCAAATACTGGAAGTGTAGTAAACTTTTGGGGAGGTTTTTTTTCATGTGAGAACCGGTTTAGGAGAACTTATGTTTCCATATTAAACAAAATTCCGATCAAAATCGTTTTCTATACAGGGAAAAACGCCCACAAAAAGTAGACGTGGCAAACTACAGCTTTGAAACAGTCCATAACCGAACCTCTCATAAGCGGACACCCCTCATAACCGGACAGATTTGAAATAAGGGGGAAAATGTGAGCTTTTCCATAAAAATAATGCTCCCATAAGCGGACTCCCTAATAGCCGCACGCGGCACAAATTTTCATAACCGCAGAGGTTACCGCTCTCTTTTCAGCGGACAAAATATAACTGCAGCCCGATTTTGTTTTATATTTAGCGGTCCTTAAAAAGCAAAAAAATTACAGGCTCTAATTTTGAGCTTGGAAGCTGACTCCCTATAGTCCCGAAATGGTTTAGAATTTGTTTGCCTTATTAACTAATTTGCCATACAGAGTTTTTTTTCCACGCCCACTTGTTGAGCGCGTTTTTTTATAATACTAATTGAGTATAATATACTGTAATTTAAACACTTTTTTAAATGTCATTCATCAGTTTCTCATAAGCGGACACCTCTCATAAGCAGACTAAATTCTCGGTACCATCAGTGTCCGCTTATGAGAGAGTTCAGTGTTGTTATTTCTTCATATGAATGAATTTGTTTTTGTGCGCAAGAATAAAAACAGTTTATGAAGTTTTGAATATGCGTTTTCGTTTGGTGATAATTTTAGGGACAATAATGTACGTATCTGTATAATTTCTTCTAGCTAGAAAATCATATATAGTTTTTGTTTCGAGGCTACTTTTTTATGGGTTGGGTTGCATTTGGAACTTTGCGGCACCCACGAACGTAAGATTTGGGACTCCAATATTTTTTTCCCGGCTGCAGCGCTGGTGAATACGTGGGGACCAAGACATAAAGTTCGGACATGTTGGATTACCAATATGTTGGACATTAGCGCGGTAAGTTTTATAACATTTCTAAATTGCAGCGAAAACAGGTGGTCACGGCAGATGTGTTGGGAAGTGGTGCGATGTGTTGATTTTAAGTAATTATTTTTTTAAAGATATTTAAATAACTATATTTATGTGGAAAAACAAATTAGTTGCATAACAAGTATGCAGTTTTTGAAATACCATGCGAATATTTTTTGGGGTTATAAGACATATTTCTCTACCTATTTATCTGCCTTTCAAATAATGAGTAAAAGAGTTGTATATTTTTTTACATTTAGGTTTGTTTTAAGACGGGTGGATGAAAACGCATAATAATTTGATAGGAATTATTATATTTTATTATACCTATTTTTCTGCCGTAAAGAAATGTAAAACTTTAGGGCTTAAGATAAGCAAAATCAACAATTTTTATTTGATTCCTTGTATATGATTTTATATATATATATATATGTATATATATATGTATGCAATATGTTTATATAAATACAGCCGTATTTATTAGATTTCCTTAAAATACCTCTTAGAGGTGGCTTAGTTAAACAACGCGTAGCGCACTCTTTACGCATCTTTGTTGAAATTCTGATTTATAAACGATTTTCCTCTGTGTTTTAACTAAACGAGGTTTGTGTCTAAATAAGTAAGAACACTTAGAAAACTAGTACAAAAAACATACGATTCTCCTCCTTTTTGTTTTAAGAGTGCAGAAACTCAGCTGCATTTGACTGATTTTTGTTTATTTATATTGAAATATTTTGCGCAGCATGATGCACTCCCAAAATAAAAGAAAACGGTAGGAAAATTGTGATTCCACTGATAAGGTACTACAATTTGCTTATGAAATATGTAACAAAGGCACACATATATATAATCAATTATACGATTTGCATTGTCTCGGGTTAATTTGTTGGCTAGAGAAGTTAATTAAATCGATATCCTTCACAAAAGCCGCATTTGAAATTGCATTTTTATATCTCTTTATACCTTTTTACAACTTTTTTGTTTTAATGAAATATAAAAATGACATTTGCAATCAAAAACACATTTTACACACACCTTACGAAGCCTCTAAATGCAAATTTTGGCGTTTAGGTTACGCATCGCTTAAACAACGTTGCTTAAGTTTTATAAATAATGTTTTGCTGCGTAAAAGTAGTTTAAGTATTGCGTAAACTTACGCTGGCCTTAAAATATTTTTATAAATAAGGCTGATAATATATAACAATATGTTAGACTTAGGCTGAACACACACCAGAGCAGTTAAAACGTTTTTTGACGTGCAAGCAGGAAAACATGTTTTTTTTCAACACACACCAACCGAAGCACATTGTTACAAAAAAAATGATTTCGCTTTTTTGTTTCGTTTGGTGTGCGTTGAGACGAAACAAAACTGAGTTTGCGACTTCTTCATAGTGTTGTTCAATATGTGGTCCGATACAATCGTATCAGTGTGCATAGTAGAGAGTGGTGGGTTCATCCCTGCAATCAAAGACGAGATGCAGAGGACATCATTAAAAACCTGATGGCAGAATTAAGAACTTACACTGAAAAATTATAAATTACACAAGAATGAAGATTGAAACATTCGATTACTTGCTTGGGTTAATTTAAAATGCAATTGCTAAACAAGATACTAACTACCGAAAATCATAACTTCTGGTGAAAGATTATTTATAACACTACGGTAAGTAAAAATTTGTCAATAATAATTGTATTTGAATGGTCTTTATCTTTGTAATTATATATTGGGTTCGATTAAATATATTAACTTCTCTGCGTTTACGTCCATTGTGCACGAAAACTCGCAAATAAATAAAAAAACAACAACAACCACAAATTTCTGTTTCGGAAAAACTACGATCCAGCTATCGACAACCGAGCATGTTTTTTGTTTCAAAATACTTAATAATTAAATGAACACAGTTTACATCAATTTATTTATTAGAATATTTTTCTGAAAAATAAATTTCCTTCACTGGATTCGGTTTTTGTTTTAAACATTATTTGAACTCAAGACAAGTCAATTCATATTTATATTTAGTTATCAAAATAGATTTAATGGTTTCTACCTTCATTTGTTTTTTTTTTTGTCATTTGTTCAAATATTGTTTGTTTAAAATAGACAACACTCTTCAGGCGAAACAAAATAACCTGTTTCTGGTTCGATGTGAATCATGGCTGGTTGTCGAAAATACATGGCTTTTCATACGGCCAACCCACACCGCATGCAACAAAACGTTTTAAACCACTGCCGTTGCCGATTATTATATACTTCCTTATTACGCAACACAGACCGCATACGACAAAGCAAAATAACAAGGTGAAACAAAAAACATGCTCGGTTGTCGATAGCTGGATCGTAGTTTTTCCGAAACAGAAATTCGTTGTAGTTGTTGCTCGGTTGTCGATAGCTGGATCATTGTTTTTCCGAAACAGAAATTTGTTGTTGTTGTTGTTTTTTTATTTATTTGCGAGTTTTCGTGCACAATGGACGTAAACGCAGAGAAGTTAATATATTTAATCGAACCCAATATATAATTACAAAGCTAAAGACCATTCAAATACAATTATTATTGACAAATTTTAAGTTTAATTTTATCCGCAAAGACAAAATTCCATGAAAGCCTTAAATATATATATGTATATATATGTTAGTGGGCGCAGTAGCTTATTATAGTATTTATACACATATTTATATATATTTTATAGATCGTTTATGTTTATGTTACAAACTTGATACGTTTTAACAATTTGTTTTTTTAGGTGGCTACTAAAAATGGAATATCTAAGTTAACATGCTTTTACTTGCAATTTATAGTTATTAGTGACTGCAAATTTTGTTAAAAAAATGTACCAAAAATATTATAAATTATAATTATAAATATGTTTGTACGAATTTGGTTCATGGTATATCAAAAAGCGTTTTAAACCACTACCCAAATCACCTACGAAATCCGTTTGGGTATGGGTACACTCAATTTTCAACCAAAAAGTTTTTCTTTTTTAGTAATAAACTTGTTTTTAATTGAACTAAAATAAATGTTGAAAATTGGTAGAAACAAAAACATGAAATAAAATTTTCATTTATGTTTTTATTAGCCCTTCTTGGAAGCACCTGAAGATTATTTTTCATGTAATGAAACCGTTTCGCCCATGTATTACAAGTGACATGTGAAACGCAATATTTGAGTTATAATTTGCAAAAGCTCCATAAACTTATACCCAATCTCGCTTTTTAAAGGTAATCTAATAGTGCTTCGTTTTTTAATAATTTTTTTTATTTAGATTTGTTTAGATTTGTTTTTTTTTTTATTATCTGCCTACTTTGTCTGACACAATCACTTTACAACGATAAAGGCTGCTTAAATACTTCGACCCTGTATAAGTATTCAACTGTTTAGAGGCATTTTAGTGCATTAAAATAAATAAGGCTGCTTATGTAGTATGATGTTATATGATTTCATAGTTTTTCGATTCAGTTTAGTGAACTTTACTTGATTTATGAATCCTTCTTCATTACTTCACATATCCATTGAAAGTTTAATGCCTGAAACAGATTTGCAGTGAAAGCCATGCAGCGAACTGTTTTTATATGGAATATGACACTGCATGTCAATTCGTGCTGCAAGTTGTCTCTATTTCTAAATTGGCTGCGCAGAATCAATGCAGCCACCACACAGAAAAAATATTACTTAAATAATTTTAGTCGGGCCTTACTGATTTTTAAAGAATCCGACTTTATTTTTGTATTGATGTAAGCAAATTCAATTTGCGAAATTGAAAGAAGAATTAATTGAGTTTGGAAAGCAAAATAGGTTTTTATATAATAAAACCTGCTCATTATATAACAATTTATACATTAGGGATACAAAATTTAATGAAAAAAAAAAAAAATTAAAATTAAAAAAAAATTGGGGTATTAAAAGTTCTGTCAACTAAGGCATCATATTAAAAAAAAATATACACGTGTGTCTCGGGTGCAGCAAAGCAAGCAGCATTTTTCCCAAAGGGCTAGCATGCTTTGAAATTTAATTTTTTTTTCTCAGAGGTAGAGAACATATTCAAAAAGTGGAAGTGATGTGACCCCCCCAAAGTGTTAAAAAAATTTTTGGTTTTAACCCCACTTATTATTTTGCAGAATATGGAAACAGTACCTGGGTGGACCGCTTCGCGGGTTTAAGGGATTTCAACCCTCTTTCCGCAGGCGCAGTGTGTGCGACAACACTTACCGCAAAAAATTAATTAAAAAAGATTTTAAAACTTCCTGGGGTTTAATCAAAAAAATCTCCAAAATTCAACTAAAAAAGAAAAATTCCCTACAATTCCCTATGCGATCACTGAAGTACAAAAAATCCCAGAACAAACCAAAGTAAAAGTAGTTGCATTTTGATGAACGCAACCATAAATCCATATTTTGCTGTCATTTCAGTCCAAAAAGTGTACATTTTAAATCAATAATTTTATTATAAATATCCATCTTCTCACATTCAGATTTTAAATTTATTATTTTGAACAGTTTTTCTATCGAATAAATGTATTCGTATGTGCACATTCGTGCTACCCTTTTGGAAAGTTGAATCCAATCAAGGATGCATGCATCCTTTCAGCACATCTGTTTCAGGCATAAGAATAAGGACAATCCGATTATAAATACAAAATTTAGCATAGTTGATATCTAATACATTACTTATTTGCTTGTTTAGTTATTTTTTATTTTGTTATTTTCATTCAAATCCGCTAGATGCTGTATGCGTATAGCCGAGTTATGTTGCTAAAAAGAACATACCTAACTATTGCGTTTATCCATTTATTAGAATTGGCATCACTTCTCTGGCCAAGTCGAAACCGCAAACGCGAGAACAATTTTTCTGCAGGAAAGTACGCTGTAAAATTTGCAACAGCATATTTCTTTTCTTGACACTAAATAAAAAGCTGAAATGGATCAAATCGGTCCAGAATTGTTGTCAAAGATTTTAACAAACGATGAATTGGACAAAACACCAAAAGATGTCCAAGAGAAAATTAACAAGTACTTTGAGGAAATATTTGATGAATTCCTCACAACAAAGGCAGTCGGCGAAACTTCAAAAAATGTTGTCGGTAAGTTAATGCACATGCCGGTTAATTGTTCTCCCAAGTATTTAATGAAGCATGTGTTTAATTAAAACTAAAAATTGTATTTCATCGCCACATAACCCGTAACGAACTATATGATCGTTGCAATCGCCATCGCTATATAGCTTCAATAGGTACATATGTAATAATGGAGTCTCGTTGTGTGTTCTAGAAATATGCAATATAAATTGTGGAGTTCCAATATAAAACTTAATATATTTATTTTGTATTTACTATAAATAAATAGCAAATGTTGCACCAAAAGGTGGGCTTTAAATGCACTCATTGAAGCTGCGTTTGTTGTAGAAGGATTATGTTTATAATGTATAGGTTTTTTTATACATTTTTGTTTTTATTTTAATTTATTTACACGTTTGGCATGTAATTTATCCATTAAAATGTATTTTCATTGAGTTCGATTCTTGTCAAGCAATTTTAGGCACACTTATAAGAATCTGTATTTACATAAATCAGTGGTACGAGTGCTGCCCCTGTGTCCCTGTATCTAGTGTCACAAGATCTTGACTTGCTTTTCATATTAAGGAACGATTTTGTTAACAAAATGGAAAAAGCTTTATAATCGATAGTCGCCATAAGACAGATAAAGGAGTGGTTCATATTAATATTAATATAAATATGAACCTTTTTCATGATTAGGCTTATTGAGATCATAACAACCCTTCCAATTTTTTGCATCCTTACTGGTCCGATTGTGTTCTCCGCTGGTTTGACCTCAAAAGTTATACAAGCCTCCTTTTGATTTCGTGCTTCTTCGTCACTTTTCACAAATGCTTGTGCGGTTTTATTTATGTAAACGAAAAGCTCTTTTCTTTGCGTTTGCATAGGAACAATGATTAACATTTCTTTTTTAATAGAGTTCGTAGAATTCTAAAAACCTGACACTACTAAATCCGGTCATGCTGCCCTTTTTTCGAAGTGGGTTCGCTACCGTAGATTTCTTAGCGTCTTTGAATTTTTAATTCGATTTGTAATGATTCGAACATTTATAATGTCTGTTACTTCGTTATTGTAAGAAGTGATTCTTTGGGCTTGCCAGCATAATAGAGTGGCGTAAATCCGATAGAGTGAAATAAAATGTTTCCAAAACATAACCTCAATACCCCAATGGCACTAGCATCGCTGAAAGCGAACGACTTTTCATTCGGGGTACGTGCTTTAGAGACATCTCTGTTGGCATAACCATATATTCGATGCCACTAAGAATGCTGTGAAATGTCAAGCGATGCAAAACATTTTGCATACACAATCTCATGTGTAAACTAGATTCTTGTGACGTGATCGGGAAGATACCCAGACGGCGGAGCTTTCAACCCTGTCCTTAACCTAGAGAAAGGCGGCTCAATCCGAATTACTGTTGACTCATTATTGGTTCATCCGCGCCCAAATCTTTTTTAACATCCTTCCTTAGTGTTGGGTATCCCTATACACTTGGGCTTTAAATATGGCGAAGCAGTTCACATAAGGATATCACTTAATCGACTTAACTGGAACGAACTTTCTCTGAAACAGAAGGAAGTGCCTTAATGAGAGAGCACTATTCTCCAGTATATATGGTATTTTACCTTACAGTCGGTGCAATCGTTTTTTTTTTCGTTTAAAATGTACAGCATGGCGTTATTGCAATTACATATTGCAAAGAAAAGGGTCTGGAAAATGTCGAGAAAAACAGTGATTGACAAGAATTATTTGTTAATTATTCTTTAAATAAGCGAGGGCATCTGTTTTAAATCCGACCAGCTGGAAGTTCTTTTTTTTTCTTGACTCTTGCGACAGTCTGACAAACATTCAAGAGTATGAATTTTTAAAAATAACTAACCTTTCGGAATGGCCATTAAACTCTAGGTCTCTTATATTCGTGTCATCATAATTTTTATCGTGGTGAAGCTCAAAAATAGTTACATATTATTGCCAAAACTCAGTCGGTGACGGCAAAAGCTCATAGCCAGCATTGAACGAGAGTTAGCGGCAGTTTCCTTCGAAATGTGTGGACGAGTCATTTAAAATTCTGTTCAATGAATCGATCGCTGCAAACATGGCTCGTGGTGGACATAAAAACGACGTGTTTTTTTTATGTTTTCATTGAGCTTCAAACATTTTCCAGATATCTCAATTAATCTTCGTCGTTGCGTTTTATTGGAAAAAAAAGTTGCCAAGTCCTTATTGGAAACCCCGATAGAATTTTTTAATATACCTTTTGCAATATTCAAATTTATAATGTCAGGACTTTTTGCCATATCTAAAGGTTAATACTTCGGTTTATCTGAGATGTAAAATTCGACCTGATATTTAATACTAAAAGTTGTTTTAATTTAAAAGCATTACCGATAACAAATTCTATTCAAGTGAAGGAAAGTAGCATAACCCTACGATTAATGGTTTGACCTGCTATACTTTGCTGTCGGCACAAACTTGTTGATAATATGTAAAAAATTATAATAAGTTGATTATATATAAACCAAAAAAAAAAGTTTAACTTCCAACAGTAATACCTTAATTGATGTTGGATTAACAGTGAATTTTGTTTTACAATTTTTCTCAGTAAAATAACCGATTGTTTAAAAAAAAAACATTTTTATATATTCATAGATGAAATTCGCAATACCTGTGAAAAGAAAGTAGAAGAATTATCGTCACAGATTCAGGACTACGCGCATAAATTGGAAAATTCCGAGAGAAATGTTGATGAACTACGAAAACAACTTGACGCCTATTCTGCGGAAAGAACTCACTTGACGGATTTGACCAACAAATATGAAATGGAATTATCTACCCTACGTCGTGACAAAAACAGTATTATTGATGAGCGTGACTCCCTACTTAAAGCTATCGAGAGGCAAAACTCGGAACTTGAGCGGCTACAGCAAGAAGTCAAATCTTGCCAAGGACAACTTAAATCAGCTATAAATAGCAAGTGTGAAGCTTTGGCTCGTGTTGATGAGATTGAAAGCAAAGAAGCTGCACTTGATTATAAAGAAAAGAGAATGGAACAAGAGCGCTCTATTCTAACCAATCAAGTACAAACACTTACCGCAGACTTGAATCGTAACATATCGGATCTCCAAAACATTCGAAGGGAAAATACAATGAGAAGTCTTCATTTAGAGACAAAATTGAATGAAAAAATTGAAGAATTAAAAATCGTTCACACCCAATGCGCCCAATATAAGGAAACTATTGAAAATCTTACAGCCAACTCTCAAGAGCTGTCTTCAAAAATGCTAGCCCAAAGTGAAGAAGCCAATAAGATGATGGATTTCTATAAGAAAGAACTGCAAGCCAAGACGAAATTATCCGAACTTTACAAAACCAACTCCGAAGAAAGAGCTATGGAAAGTAATGAAATGGGGGCCGCTATAACTGATTTGAAACGAATGTTAGCAGAAGCAAGCGAACAATATGGTGAATTGGAAACCAATATGAAGTCGGTGTCTATGAAGCACGAAGAAGATCTTGAAGAGAAAAATAAATTAATCGAGTCTCTTAAAGCTGAGATTACACATGCTAACGACTTGCTAAAAGAAGTACAAAGCGAAAACATGGAAAATGCTCTAGGAAAACTGGCACCTTCTGCGGCAGTAGCCAGTCGACTTATAAAATCAGACATGACATTGACCGAGTTATATTCATTATATGTAAAAGCCACTGAAGAGTGCGAACATCAAAAACGGGAAAACAGCCGCTTGAACCTCCAAATGAAGACTATTCTCCATGAACTCGAAGAACGTGCACCCATCTTAAAGAAGCAAGAATTAGAATATGAAAAACTTGTAGAAAACAACAACATATTGGCACAACAGCTTGAGGATATGATAATTAAAAAAACCGATAATCAACAGGACATAGATGAAGCTCAAACCAAGATCAATCATCTAGAACGTGAAAATAAGAAACTTAAACATTCGCAGAGCGATTTAAGCCGGCAAGTGTGCTACTTATTGAAAGAAATTGAACAGGTAAGACCCATCAGCGAAAATTTGGGGGAATATTTATTTAAAAGAACTCTATTTTTTCAGAGTCGTTGCGGTTATACTTCAGACAATCATCAACCTCTCAGTAGCAATTTGTCTACAGACGAAGTAATATCAAAGAAGTTGGTAACTTTTGCCAGCATCACAGAGCTGCACGAGAACAATCAGAAATTGCTTTTATTGGTTCGTGATCTTAGCGACAAGTTAGAGGAAGTTGAGAATGTAAAGCAACAAATAAATGAAGCATCTTACCAGGAAAAAATAGAAAATTACTCAAAGAAAATTCGGGCAATGCAAGACTCTTTGCAAAGCCAATCCAAAATGCTAAATACATATTTGAACAAAAGTGAGCGCTATAAACAATTATATATCGAAGAGTTTGCCAAAAATGCTGGTAGCACGTCGAAACTTAGATCCGAAGATGCTAATGACGATAATATGGAAATAGCGATTGACAACTCTGCTGCTCTCAATGTAAGCAATAAAGAAGCTACTGAAAAGGAAAAACGTATTGCTGACTTAGAAAAACAACTACTTGAAGTAAAGGAACAATCAAAGTCGTTCAAAGAACAATACGAGTACTACACCCAAGAAAAGAAGAACAACGAGAAAATAATGAACGATCAGTTCGATTCAATGCGAACTGAGGTGCGTGAATTAACTGCAACTAACTGTAAACTTATGTCGACAGTTGAATACAATAAGGAGCAACTGAAAATACAACAAAAAAACATAAATACATACAAGCAACAGATCTCAGCACTAGAAGACAGAAACAAGAATTATGAAAACACAATTATTAAACATGAGCAAACAACTTTGTATTTGAAAGATGAGATTTTAAAAGCGCAGAAAAATCTTTCAGCAGCGGAGTCCGAACTAAATCACTTGCGACACGAAACACGCCTCTTAAAGGACTCCGCTGCACGCTTGCAGTCTGAAAAGGAAGGCTACCATCGCGAGCGACAAAATCAGAATCTGCTTTTAAACAATTTGGAAATGATTAAAGCCAGCTTTGAACGATCCGAAATGGAAGGTCGCGCTCGCCTTGAGACCAGATTGGATGAGACATCAAGAGAGTTATCCGCGCAACGACGTCGCTACCAGGAGGAACAGGATCGCTTTAGAGAACTTGCCGCCGATTTGAAGAGACAAACTGACACCGCAAAGGAAAGGATGGAGGAAGAAAAATCTGTAGCCGATAAACTGAGGACCGAAATGATGGCCTTACGTAATGAACTAAGTGTCAAGGCAAAGCAAATTGACGATCTTAGTAAAAAACTACAGGAAAGTTTGACACCCACTAAAAACGATAATCCAATAGCAATAGCAAATAAGAAAGTGCGCGAGTTGGAGGCTAAACATGATGAATACCAGCTTGAAATCCAGTCTCTGCAAAATGAGTTGACAAAATCAAGAGAGCATGCCGAACAGTACTTCAAAATATCTCAGAGTGCTGAAAGCGAAATCAAAAATATTCACGAACTTCATACAAATTATGTTACAAAAACTGAGGGTGACATTAAAGCTTTAAAGCAGATAGAATCAACTCTTAAATCGCGAATTGAAGAACTAGAAACTGAAATTCAGTTGCAGGCTGTAACCGAAGCTCAAATTAGCGGAAGTAATAACCCTGCTCAACTTCAGAAAACTCAAGCAGAGCTTAAGGAGACTCTTCAGAAACTAAACGAATCAAACCGAGAGCTAAGAAATGTACGTTCCGAATGTAATAACCTTTCCGAATCACTGAATTCAGTTGAGCAGAAGTACGCAAATGAAATGGTTCTGCATTCAGCAGATATTCAAGAACTTGCCAAGGTCAAATCTGAACTATCTAAGGTAAGAAGATCTTATTAACCAATTTTATGTAAACATTGTTATTATTTGTAAATATTTAAATTCGGGTCATAATTATTTCAAAGCGAATTTTTTTTATCGTACATGAAAATCCAATTGTTAACTTAAGTATGTTTAATGTGATTGCTATTTTAAAATAGTCCAATAGTCTTTCCAAAAATAAAAGGATAGAAAATGCCATAAAAACCTTCTCAGACATGCCGTTTGATATATATGCTCACGCTTAATTTTTTGCGACCCCAATCTCCACTCATTTTTTCCACTTCGAAGACACCCGCGATCTAGCATCATATCATCAAAATAATTTCGTGAGATTCGTACGATCAATTCTCAACTGGTTGAAATCATATACTTGGGTCCATTTTAATACCCTATCCTAAGGGTATATTAATTTTGACTCATAGTTTGTAACACCCCTTAATATTTGCCGTAGACCCATAAAAGTATATATATTTATGATCAGGACCAAATCGTAAGACTATCTAGAAATGTCCGTACGCAATTTTTAGGCCTTTAAAATGAAGTTAGGAAGCTGAAATTTGGACCACATATTCCCTAGGGCTCTGAAATGGTTAAGTGTAAATTTTTTGAATACGCCCACTGCCACGCCCACAATTTAAAAAAAAACGTTTTATAGCTAAAATTAGAGAGATACAGTGTTACAACCTTCACAAGATATGTAGGCATTGCCCTCCTTTATAAGTTTGTCATATAAAGTCTTTTTGTGGGCGTTTTTTAATAAAATGCTGTTTTCTTAGAAAGCAAAAAAAATGTTTAATAAGATATTTAGCCAATATTTTTTCCAACATATGGCCCATGCAAAGTTTTCGGCCACGCCCACTTTTCGTGCGTTTGCGTTTTTTTAAAAAAACTTTTTTTAATAATGGAATGAAATTAAATGCTATCCATCATCTTCTTAATGCTTTTTTCTTTGGGGCATATAGGGATATGGATAGGGTATCATACTGTTCTCCCCAAGCGGACTGTAGCCTCTCCTTATGTTTAATAATTCAGATTTAATTCGATCACTCGATTGGGTTCCCCAAAATCCGATTAGATGCAGCTGTTATCTGGGAAGTTGAGTCAAAATGCGTTTTTTGTCTATAAGTAATTCCTATTTTGTTAGATCAGTCTTGATTTTATAGGTAACTTTTAAGTTTTACAAACATTATTTATGTATTTGATTTATATAATTTATACATTTACTTTTAAAAGGATTTAGGCCTTTTTAAAAGTAAATGTATAAATTTTCATATTTTATATCACTTGGCAACTTATTAAACAACAATAACCCTTTGTACATTATGGTGTTTTCAGCTGCTGATGATAACTGCCTTTGTATTCTAAAATCATTGAAGTTCCGTAGTGAGTACGACTGTCTCGATCCATTTGTGAGTTATCTTGGTGCACCACCCTTCTTCATCTTAAATACAGCTATGCGTGTATTGAGTTCAAATCTTTCCATAACATTAAGCCATTTGAGAGAACCTAGCATAAGTCTTATTGATGTAAATCGATTGCATATTTAAATACTTCTCATCGCTTTGTTTTGGAGTTTTTGTAGTCTCTCTATCTGACCTTGATTACAACATGAGTATATATAATCGTTGAACACTACTCGAAGTGGGGCTTTAGATAGTATTTACACCTTAATCGCTGTGAGGCAATCCATCTTCCCCCGTATCCTCTTAAAAAAGCCAAGCTTTTTACTTATTTTTTTACAAATGTAATCGATGTGTTCGGATAATTTGAAATCTTTGTCGATAAGTATTCCTAAATAATTGATGTTGTTCACATTTGCTATTTTTGTATTGTTGACTTCAATAGAGATTTCATTACTTTTTATTTATTTTCATTAATTTAGTTTTCTTTTCGTTTAATTTCAACTTGTTCATATCCAACCATCTTGTTATTTGTTTGATGTCCTCTAAAAGCTTTGCTCTGCAAAAGTATCATTTTGAACATCTGTCTTCTCCCTTTCACCACATCTTTTCACTGGTTGCAGCTATTCGATTTTGCTCCAGATCATATTGCTCCAGAATACAATTTCCGAAAAAATCAAACATAAAGTTTTCTTTTTCCATTATGTGCCTCATACACTTTGCTCGCGATGACAAACGTAATTCGGTTAAAATTCCACCATTTTTCTATCCACTGCATACGGCTAATTCATCAACTGGTTAAAATTTGGCAAGAAGTTCCATTTCTCGGGTTGCTTAGCTTTATTTTCGGTGAGTGCGCATTCAATTGATGCATGCGTTGATACTCTCGTACAGCTCTGGACCAAGCATAGCAAGTTAAGGAACGTTTTTTAAACACATTTAACAACTGACACAGACAGCTGAATCACACCTTTGGACAAATTTTGAAGTGGTACAATCAGCAACTGACACTGGAATGACTTGATTCTTTTCTTTTTGCTTCAATTTAGTTTTTCCGTTTGTTGTAATAACAATTACATACAATTTTTGAAACCACGATCTTGTCAGGAAAAAAAGAACCACATTGTTAATTGACGAAATAAACCACGGTGGAGTGAAAAAAAAAGACTTCGGACCATGATAATTCTCTAATTCTCTCACGTGAAGGTTGTTGTCCCCGGAGCTTTTGATTTCCCACAATGTTTCTTTTCCTCAAATTAAATCAATCCCATTTCAGTTGTCCGTGGTCTTTTTCATATTTGATTGGTCTATTACAAAGCAATAATGACCACTTACAGAGCGTCGTTAATCAATCAGCTTTGAGAAATGATCAATGGTCCCTTCGAACACGTAATTTCATCGCACTCAAACCAAACAGAATTTAAAAAAGTTGGACCAGATGTTGCACATCGTTTTGAAATCTTTGCCTCACTCGGTGCTCAACAATCAATAATGAGCAACTCGAACTTATCCAATATCCGTTAGCTTGATGAGCGTTAAATAATGATCTCCAACGCATTGTTTGTACAATTTTGAGAACGTCGTACATCATCGTGAAATTGAAGATTTGAGCACGTAGTGGACGACCGGCAATAACATTTCATTCAATTTGTTGTTTTTTTCACCCCTATACAAAATTAAATTTAAATCTCCACATTAAATTTGTTGTTAAGACTTTTCCAGTTATGTATTTATAAGGCAGACCGTCGTATTCAAATTGATTTTGTCATAAACCAATTCTTTTTTTTTATTCAGATTCGCGAACAGATATCAGGTTTGCAAGAAGGACGTGATCAAGCTATAAGTGAGCTTAATGAGAATAAAAAATCGTTAGACGAGACAAAAAATTTGTTGCGAAAAGAAAAGGAAGAACTGGAAAATAGACTCGCTGACTTAGATCTGCAAAACAGTTCACTACACAATCAAATACAAGCTCTTACTTCGAAGCTTACCATTCTCAGTAACTCAAGTACACATTCTGCGGTAAATGAGTCTCTCAACGAATCAACTTCATCTGAAATCAATAAGTCAATCGCCGAAGACGATGTGAAGAACAACGATCAATTATTACAAATTATTAAATATTTACGCAAAGAAAAGGACATTGCCGTTGCAAAGGTTGACATTTTGAAATCCGAGAATGTTCGACTTCTTTCCGAGCACACAATTTCGCAAAAGAAAATTGATGAATTGAATGGATTTTTGAACCAAGAGCGAACTAAATCTGAAACGGTAATTGTTACTGCTTCTCGCCATGAAGAAATTTTGCGCAAAATTGAAACACTTAATGCGATCACTGATAGTAACAGAATTCTTCGTGAAGAACGCGACGGACTGTCAGCCCGCGTTAAAGAGCTTAACGATCGCACTGGTAAAATCGAGGATGAACTGTTTCCACTGCAAAAGCAAAACCGAGAGTTATCTTCGAAAATTGAAGAATTGTCCACTGAAAATAACTCGTTACGCACTGAAGCTATAAAATGGCGTCAAAGGGCTAACCTTCTAATCGAGAAGAGTAACAAGAATCCGGAGGAATTCAAGCGGCTCCAAGCTGAAAGGGAAAATCTGGCGAAGATGTTAACTTCCGAAAAGGATATTCTAAGACAGGCCAATGAAGAATTAAACCTAATTAAATCCGAAAAAGCTAAGATGGAACTTGAAATCGCCAACTTTGGCCGCCAATTGCAGAGCATAAACGAAGAAAAAAAGAAGCTCACCGATGACTTTAACTTGCTGAAACAGCAAAACTCACGTCTCACACAAGAAGTTATGGAATTAAAAAATCAACTTTTACAAAAAGAAGAAAGCATTCAAAAGATTACAGAAGATGTTGAGTCGAAGGACGCTCAACTTCTTGAATCTAAGAACAAAGAAATACAGATAAGAAAAATCGCTAAGCGTTATAAGGATTCGTTTATTGAGCTTTCAAACAAAGTCTCGAACAACGCAGAGGTCAACGCCAGCGGAGAAAGTTTAATAGCAGCAGTAGTTAACCCAGTCGACAGCGGATCATCAACAGCCAACAAGGCTGACAATGAAAAGGAGTTAAAGGAGAACGTAGATCAGCTTAACGCTGTTATCAAATCTATGCAGGAAGAGAATGAAAGGATTCGTAAAGAAAATGAAGATTTACGTGCATCAGTAGAAAAGGACGAACGTGGTAAGCTTCTTTTGCGAGAAGCCAAGTCCAGAATAATGGGTCTTACCGAAGCTAAGAATTTAGTGGCCCAGGAACTAGCACAAACTAAAACTAAACTCCAGAATCTTAAGCAATCAACGGATGATCATGACTCGATTCTTACAGGCATTAAAACTCAATACGATGAAAAGCTGTCAAGATTAGAGAAAGACTTGCTGGAACAAACAGCTGGAAGTAAAGAAATTATTTCTAGATTAACGCGTGAAAACGAGTCGTTATTAATGCGCATCAACCAACTTAACCGACAACTTGGCTTACAGCAGTCGTCAAAACCATCCACTAGTTCGAGTGCAATTTCGGATAAAGGCTGCATCTCAGAATCTTCTTTACGTACAGCTAATGTCAAACCTATGTCTGGATCTAGTAGCCAACAGTCGGCAACAGTTACGCCATGGAGGGGAGGTGATACCCCGTTAGCTAGCATTCGTCCAATATCTGTTCAGAACAGCAGAACAGCAGCGGTATTGCCCACAAGTCAGAACAGTAGTATTAGTGTGGGACAAGGATCGACTTCTGGTAGTAACACTGCACTAGTGCCACCACAGCAACAAGTCCATACCACCGGAAGTAACGTGGAATCAATGTCATCTTCGCCTACCAGTTCACATACGGATTATATGCCATCAACAAGCTCAGCAGCTGTAGCTGTTGCGGCTATACCCCCAATGGGGGCATCAGCTGCAGAGTGCTCACAAGAAGCGGAAAGTATTCCCTTGCAAAACAACGAATCGCAAGTCATTGTGAGTGGAGGGCAGCAGCAAGTAGTTGCGCTCGTATCCCCTCGAGTGGAAGGATCACAGAATGCACCGCCCGCAGTACAGAGCCAGCAAGAGCCAAATAATCAACCCAGTACTTCGGGAACGACTAGCTCTTCACATGTTTCCATAAGTAGCCACCGTCATGCATCTTCGAGTAGCAATGTAACCACCACTCAAGCTAGTGGTCATAAAAGACCAAGAGATGTTGAAGGTGACAGTTCAACTAGTACAGCAGAGGAGGAAAAGTCCAAACCTATAAACAAACGAACACGTACACATACTGGAGAAGCAATGGGATCGCAGGTGGGTGTTTCCGAATCTGGAATCGATGTAGAGTACCAAGTGCCTACATCGTCACAAAGGGATCAGGAGGACGACATTGTAATTGTCGATTCTGAGGAAGACGACGGAATGGCTGATGAAGGAAATGCTGAAGCTGATGATGGCCCTGCTGAAGACGGAGAAAATGAAGGATATGAAGATTCATATGAACAGGATCAAGATATGGATGAAAATGAATGTCCTGAAGTTGATGAGAGTAATATTCAGGCTGATAACAATGAAGTGGAAATCGATGAGTGCATGGATGCCCCTGTTCAGTGTACATCTGACAATCAAGTTGACCCAGAGGCTAGTACGAGCGTTAATCAAGACAATAACCAACAAAGTCAAGCTATAAGTAGTGGGAGCTGCGAATCTGCCAACGTAGCACAAACCTCTTCATCGTGGAAGCAAAACACTACATTATCCCGCCAGCAGAAAGCAACTCTCATGATGTTGCAACAGGGGCTCGAAGGTGAAGCTGTTGAGGACGCCAACATACCCCAGTTCAGTGGTCACAGATCGGACAGGTATTTATTTATTGCGTCATGATTGTAGTTGAATTATTAAGATTTGATTTATAGCTGCAGTGAAAGCGTTAGCTCTCCACATGGATCGAAGTTTGTATTTTCTGAATTGCCGCATCTAGAGGAAGAGGCAGACGCTAAAGTTGACCTCGCCATAGAAACCGTGGGAGATGAACTTTTGACGGATAACTATACTGAAAAAAAGGCTGAAGAAACTACAGATGCTTCGGAAGATGCAAAAAAATCGAGCAGCTCAAGTATGAGCGCAGCCGATGATAGAGAACCAGAAGCTGCACAAATACCATCTGCTGCGTCAAGAGAAAACACTCATAACGTAGATTCTGAAAGTATATAATTGAATTATTGTTTTTTTTCTTTTAATTTAATGACATGTTTATCATATTAGGCCGGGGAGCAACACAGTCCGGATCAGAAATACAACAGAATCAAATTGAAGGCACAGCCGCTGAAGATAGCGAAGGCGTTGACGCAGTCTCCTCTGAAGGGGAAAAAGCCAACGTTGAAGAAGATCTAGAGGTACCATCTATCAGTTAATTAATTGCTTAACATTAACCACTATTTTTTTAGGAGGAGGGTCGTGAAGCAGAAGCTTCAACATCGCCTTCTATAAATACCAGATCAAAAACCACTAGAGGTAACGTAGCTTCTAGACGACCTTCCAGGGGCTATCAAAGAGGAGGCAGACCAACACCTATTGTTTGGCAAGGTTAATTTAACAATATTTATGTCACCCGTGACAGTAATATATTTTTTTTTTTACTTTTTAGATCAGTCCGGAAATCCACGTAACGCATCACCCAACATAAGAAATAGCATGGATCCAGGTAGTCCATCTCGCGGATTCCAAAATCAACGGTCTCAAAGAGCGCGTCGTATGCGACGTCCTAGTGGCGTTAATTATGGAAACATGCGATATTCATAGATTATAAGAACGATATGTTAGCGTGATGCTGTTTTCTTTCACAAGAAATACTAATTCCATTACACACTCAATTACTATTTAACTATCTATTTAATAATTAACATTTGGTAATGACTTGTATGATCCTAAAATACATATTAATGACTGCCGCACATAACAAATTGTTTACAGAAAATGTTATGTCATAAATATTGCATGAAATTATGGTAACGTGAGTATCTCCAATCTTATTATTTAAAACAACTATAGCCTCCGTTCATTTACTGATTTGCAAATGTAAGTGCTGTAAACTTTTCGCGTACCTTAAAAGGAACAATCTCTAAAGCAATCAATTACAATCAGATTTTTAAAGCACCAAAGTTTAAATAAAATCAAAAATCACTTCCATTAAGAGATTGAATGCAGCTTTGCCTTATCCAGTCAATGGACGTAATCTTACTGTGCCTTAAGTGGTACCAAGAAGTATTTTTTAATACCATATATTATACATATATTTACTATATTCATCCCCAACATCTATTGTGTAAGCTCTCCGGATCACTTTACACAGTAGTTTTTGTTAGCGACTAAGCTTTATCCACCGAATTTCATCTTAAAGACTTCTTCAAATAAGCAAAAATTTTAATTTTCGAAAGTTAACGAGTAAATAAGTTAACTTAATATAACTACCTCCTTTACATACCAACTTTTTTTTTCTGGCAAAGATTTTTAAAATGTGTGCAAGACATGTCATTGTATAGTTCTGAGCTTAACGAATTTTAGGTAGTTATAAGCCCCCAAAAAATCTTCCATTCCACTTCGAATTGTCCCTATTAATGTGTCCATCTCAAGCCAAAATTCCTACCAAATTCCAAGAAAGAAAAAACAATAGTGAAAACAAAACTGATAAAAATGTTCATGGAAGCATTCCCTGTGCAATTGAGGACATTGTTATTCCATTTTGCTTTAATATTATGAAGTTAATAAAAAAAAGTCCAAAGGTGTCAAATCGCAGTTCTAAGGCGACCAATTGATATAGCCAAATTGTCGTTTGTTGCAATGCGCGCCATCCTGCATGAAACACTCCAAATCCATGTCTTCAATTTCAGCAAAAAAGAAGTTTAACATGGCTCTGTAACGCCCACGGTTGACCGCTACGTTGTTCCCAGCCTTATTTTCAAAGAAAAATGGTCAAATGATGCCACCACTCCACAGCAGCCACATTCTCGTCTGTAGGAACTGAACAATGAGTGTTGTGCACTAGCATACCATTCTCACTATGCTATGTCGTTCTTCGCCTTTGTAAATACAAAAACAAATAAATTGTGTTATCTAGGTAGTTGTTCTCAAGTAGCTACAAAAAACAAAAACGAACAATAGCGATGTTTAAGAAAGACAGGGGTATGCTGAGCTGACTATCTGGTTTAAATATTCAACATGCGATTTTCCTCGTCAAACAATTTCAATTATCATCCCTTCTATGTTTTTAACATACAAAGTGTAGTGATGCCAGTCCTGCTGAGCGATTCCTACTAAATTGAGCCGTGAGCAGATCTATTACAAATACAGTGGGCGTTGCATAACAAAGCTAAATATCCTACACGACTCAAGATCCAACAAACGTCGATCTGACAGCCGACAACGTTAATCGAGGTGAATAAGATTTTCGCATCGTTTAGTTATCGAGGTTGCAAATATACTCTTTAGTATCAAATATCATTGCATATGTACATATAATAAGGACTTTCACCAATATTTTTCACCATAAAAAATAAGGAATTCTATACGTGTGAATTATCACCAAATTATGTTGGGAAATAAGACCAATTTTATTTACGGCCCTAGCGAGGTATCCGTCGGAACGGAAAATTCTCCGCAACGCATACTCTGTCGGAGACCCTAATTACATTCGAGGTATCCGATTTCGGAAAAAAATAATTAAAATGCGACGACGCATTGATCTGACATGCGACAAATGTTAGATTCTGATAGAGATTTATAAAATGTACCGATATATGTCGACCCATATTTGTATTTGCAGAACTTTAAATCTGTATATGTTGACAGGGGGGAGGTGTTTCATACTTAATACTTTTTTTTAATTTTTTTATTTATACTTGCTTACATTTTTTAACTGCTTATCCGAAAATCGGAAAAAATTCCGCGACCACTTGCTGTCGGAGGAGATCGGACAAAAAATGGTGTACAACTGTCACAAATGTCACTGCTAATGCATTTCATCGCACTGCAACGCAGATCATTAGTTGTTCGTTTTTTGCTGTCGGAACAATGTTCCGAACAGATGTTCCGAAGAATACCTCGAAGCAATAATCCTCCGAATCGTAGGAAATCGGAGAATTTTCCGTTCCGACGGATACCTCGCTAGGGCCGTTGATTTCTTTTGCATTTACATAAATTCTCCAACGCACTTAGCCACTGCACCCACGATGAATGCTTAATCAAGCCAATTAATTCTAATTGTTAGCAATATACTAATAAAATGTTTCGATTCTCTTTGACAGAGTCTTCGATCGACCCACAACCTAATCGACGGGCTTGGTAGGTATTTATAATTTTGGAACGTATTTTCTGATATGTTTTACCACTTGCACCACTCACTTGCCAGGAGAACCGTCAGACCTGGTATAAATTTCGAACCCTTTTGGGCCAACAACGTTCCCGGTTTTCAGTGCAAGGATAAAAGATGCCTCGTTGCCTGGTTTCAGGAAACTGTTGCACAATTTTTTCCCAGACCTTTCGTTTTTAAATGGCATGTCTCTTTGTTGCTCCTGCACGATTTTTTGCACTACATCTAGCAACTCATTTGGTTTCTGCAGAAACTCACATTTCAGTTTGCAGATCCAGGCCTTTGGAGCTCTACCGTTAACCTTAAAATGGAGTTCTAATGGAGTAATTTTCTTGTAATTTTCTTTGTAAATTTTCTTCAAATGTTAAAAACTAATGCATCAATATGAAAAATAAAATACTTACAGGTGTTTACCTTAAACAATTTTTAGTTTCCGGGACACTTTTTAAAAATTTAACAGATGTCGTTTATCAAAAGCCTCCTGTTAACTCATAATAGTTTAGACATGCTACATTATTCTATCAGTGAGAAACTCTTTGGGATTGGAGAAGGAATGTGCCCCTATATATTTGTTTTAGTTGAAGGAGAAAATTGAACAAAACAACGAAGTTATAAAGATTTTTTCAAAAAGTGTTCGCAAACCGGTGACGTTCGGGAATAGGTGCCAATACCCTACTGTTTAGCCAAACAAATATCATCTAGATTTAGATTGTTTTCACTTTCCAACTTGAACTATTTTTGCGTTACCCCTAATGCTCCCTAAAAGATACTGAAATTTGGTAGATTATGAACTCCTAATTCCTAACTTTACTTTTCAGTGTGCAAAAATATGGTGATTGAACACCTAAAAATACGCAATATATTCTTTTAAGTGGTAACAATGACGAAAAAGTGATGTAGGTACCTGAGGTACCTTTTCAAAATGACACATATACTAAAAAATTGATTTTCAACACTAAAATAAAATGGATATACAGTGGCGAGCAAAATAATAGCAGTGCCACTTTGTAGAAACATTTTCCTTAATATTTTCATAATCTATATTTTTTTTTTGGCTTCTAATATAATATTTTGCTCATCAAAAACAAACTCGGTTATGTGATGTCATATTGTAACGGTAAACCCTCAATGTTGCTATAAAATGCTCAGCCGTAGTGCATCTGTCACTTTTTGATGGGAGCAAAATAAATAATAGCAGTGCATATTAGTTTTGTGTAAAAATATTTTGTTTTTCCTTTAATTTTTGATTTAAATTATTCAACAGTAAGTTAAAAGCATCTATTTTGTTTTTTTAGTCAATTTGTAGTAAAACTTATTAATTTGTTTTTATAAAAGTGGGTCGAAAAACACACTGCACACCAGAGAAGCGGGATTTCATTAAATCGCTAAGAAATAACGGAAAAACCTATAAGGAAATTGATGAACTCTTGGGATGTTCCTCCAAAATGATAAGGAATGCCATAAAATATAAGCAAAAGGTGAATCGAGTTGTGAGGTACTCAAAGGCGCACCCTTCTTCGGCAGCTACCCAGGTTTTAGATGAGCTAGACTTGGCATGTGGTGTTCACACTGTCAGAAGACGCCTAAGAGAACATAACATCAATGCTCGCAATCCACGTAAATCCCACTTCTCAAAAAAATCCACACAGCAAAAAGGTTGAGGTTTGCCAGAGATCATTTGGCGAGGTCCCCTGAGAAGTGGAAAAATATAATGTGGACTGATGAAAGCAAAATTGTTCTTTATGGCGGGGAAGGATCTCGGCAGTACGTAAGGCGTCCACCCAATTCAGAATATAATCCAAAGTTCACCACAAAAACCGTAAAGCACGGTGGATCTAGTATAATGATTTGGGGATGCTTCTAATACCATGGTTTTGGTTCAATATATTGGATCAAAAGTATAATGGACCAGCACTCATACGTCGATATCCTTTAAAACATCATGCTGCCATATGCCGAAGATGAAATGCCGCTAAAATGGGTCTTCCAGCAGGATAACGACCCGAAACATACCAGCCGAAAAGCTAAGCGGTGGTTTCGGGACAATAGGATTGAGGTCATGGAGTGGCCTGCTCAATCCCCCGATCTCAATCCTATTGAGAATCTATGGGCGGATATAAAAAAGATGTCTCCAATAAAAAACCAAGGAACAACGAGTTATGGATGACTGTTGAGCAGTCTTGGAGATCGATACCACCCGAAAGGTGTTATCGTCTTGTTGACTCCATGAAACGGCGTTGTGCAGCTGTAATAAGCAATAAAGGACATTCTACGAAGTATTAGTTTATCGTCGATATGACCTCATTTTCATTTAATAAAAGCCCGTATTTATTTCTTAAAATTTTATTCTTTTTAGTTGGTGAAGAATTATTTTGATCGTCTTTTTTTAGAATCTTGTTCAAGAAAATGAATTTACGCTGATATAATTTGTTCAAATCAAAATTAATTTAATGTACATGTTAAGACAAAATAACGGTACTATAGTTTCCGAGGCGACAAGATTTTAAGATGCAATTTTTTAGATCTCGTTGAATAAGCACAAGTTAATATGTAACAACAGTCTCGTTTTTGCCTAGTTTAGGAGATATCGAGGTTTGAAAATTGAATTTTTACTATGAAATTTCTATGGGATGACGTCAAATTTTTTCCATTATATTAGCTTGAAAAACAAAAAATATTGCATATGTTAAAGAGTTCAACCGCCAATAGTTTTTCCTATGAAAAGTAAGGTATGTCATTAGGAGTTTATTTTTGTGACGTCATCCCATCGAGATTTCATAGTAAAAATTCAATTTTCAAACCTCGATATCTTCTAAGCTAGGCAATAACGAGACTGTTGTTACATATTAACTTGTGATTATTTCATCGAGATCTATAAAGTTGGATCTTAAAATCTTGTCGCCTCGGAAACTATAGTATCCCCAAATAACGTTTTTTATCATAATAAGAAAAAAATTTAAAAATCGTTGCTCAATTTTTTTTATGGTCGAGTAATGCTACTTATTAAGGTGCACTGCTATTTTTTTGCTCGCAGCTGTACATCATATGCGAAAACGCCTAGAATTACATTTTATTTATTTTAATTTTTTAAAACTTGAAAGTTGTACATATTTTCAAATCTTTTCGCCTCGGAAACTAAAGTATTCCCGAACAAAGACCTGCAAAGATAAACTAGGGCTATATTTTACTGTCCATTTTCCAAAATCTCTCATATTTTGCAACCCAGGTGATTTTAATAAAACGAATTAAAATCTGAGCAAAAAAAAACCTTTCAAAAATGAAATATAAATTGGCACATTTGACACAATCTTTAAAGACTAGCTAAACAGACCTAGAAAAGAATAATAAGATAATTAAGTTTTTTTTCTGTATGCAGTTCACCAGAAGCCCTTCTCGTGTACTGAATGCGAACCACTTGTTGTCAGAGACAACGGAAATAAAATTCGTTACGATGTCACAAATGTCGCTTAAACACTGCAACACAAAAAGTGGGTGTGCGTTATGACGACCAATGTTCCAGAAAAATACTTCAAAGCAAAAATAATTCAATTAGTAAAAAATCGGAGAACTTTCCGTTTCGGCGTTTAACTAGGATGGCCCTTCCTTAAATACACAAATATTGCAACAGGGATAGAGTTACAGGTATATACTTACCCCTATCCACCAATACCAACAAAGAATATTTCATAACCAAAACCATGTCCTATCGGAAGAAACTGCAAATCTTAAATCGAACCAATTCTTTTGATATTCAGTATAAAAAGCTTTACTTTTTTGGCAGTAGAAATGTTTGGCTATTTTCGGTTCAAAGCAGAAAGTAAGTTAACTCAGAGCAAGTGTCCCAACAATTCTATTGTATCCAAATGAATGGGATAAAACAGCGATATCACCAAATGAAGATAAAAATCCTACTTATTCGCATTCTTTCAACCGATATTTGGCATCGTTCTCTCAGTTAAAAAACGAAAGGTAAGGACCTGAATGAGCTTTAGCAATAATAACTTTAGTCTAAAGCTTAAATTCGTGGTCTCGTTACATTTCGGTCTTTGCATAAGTCCGTAAGGGACAAGTTTAAGCTATGCGTTAAATTTGTTGCTGGTACCGCTCAAACTCATGTTTTGGACCAAGGTAATAATAAAATACAGTGTAGTATGCAAGTCCATGCACTAAATCCATTGAATAAAATAAATTGTTCAAGTAAACATTAAAAACGTTGGTTTGTTTTATTTTGTATAAAAGTAAACTATCACTTGATAATTAAGATCGTGGTCTTTCCTTCTTTTCTTTGTAAAGCGCCAGCAAGGAAACGTTTGCAACCTTCACAACCTTTAATAAAAAAAAAGCATATTATTAACTTGATTAATAAACATTCACTAAATGCCGTACCTTAAATCTGACACCGGGAATATCACCAACAGCGTGACCTTTACGACCGAAACCTGCAACTAAGACTTCGTCGTTTTCTTCGATATAGTTCAAACTACCATCACGTGGTACAAAGGCGGTGATCTTCTTGCCGTTCTTGATCAATTGAACCCTGACGCACTTCCTAATGGCAGAGTTAGGCTGTTTAGCTTCAACTCCTCTAAAATTCAACAGAGATATAGATCAGCTTAAATTTTTAAAAATCTTTAGTCTTATCCACGGTATAGCCAATGATGTAAACAAAATTAACAGCTCACAGTATACTCCTGTGATTTGATTGCACACAACAAAAACACAAAAATATACTGCGAGCCGTAAATTTCTTCTTTTTTTTTTAATGTCACAGTTAAAATAAATAAGGGTGCACTTGCAAACATCGACAAATACTTACACCTTTTCAAGTACAATGCCCTTGGCGTGGGAAGCGCCACCGAAGGGATTGGCCTTCCATCTGGTTCCAAGATGAGCCTTTTTGTAATCTTTATCAGCCCAGCGTTGATCCCGACGGTGGTTCACATGCTTTCTGGCGGTTCTTAGACCTCGTGGTTTACCTGGAATAATTCAATAACTGTTAAGAGTACGTGATAGAAAAAGATAACTTTGTACCCTACAATCAATAATTATATGTACATACATACATAGGTAAAACTCCCAACTCGGTTTTTCTTATTGCAAATGTGTATAACAGAAAACTCCCGGCGAATATTTTAAAAATCGATTGAAGACATTAAATAAAGTTCGACTTACACCATTTATATTCCCGGGCTTACATTAGCTTACACAAAATATAAAGCCAACAACCGATTGAATGGATAATTAAAGATTTTAATATTCTTTGAATAAAAAAACCGAATTGAGAGGACTTTGAACACAATAGGTATTTAGCTTCAAAACTTCACTTTCGGATATACATTTTAATATAAATCAGCAACAAATCTTTTAGAAGTAGTTTAACATTACATTGTACTTTAATAATTACTAGTAAGTATGAAAAATATATTTTTCTTCTAACTTACCCATATTTCGCAAACTTTCTCAGGCAATGGCGGAAATAAAAGAAAGATGCCCTGCCAAAAACATACCGTTCTTTCAGACATGAGTTCAGTCAAAGAACTCGTTCAGTCGGGGAGGTACACACGCAATTAAATGAACGTGTTCAGCAATGTTCTTTAATGCGATTACATGAGCGATTCAATCTGTATTCAATTCATATTCAATTACATGTAAACGAAACTCAAATCGAAATAGGATCATATCAGATATACGACGTCCCAGTAAAAACCTTACGGTGTTATTTACTGCACATCCCTCCTTAAGTATTACATTAAATACTTAAATATTACATGCAAATGTTTTTCTTCTACGATTGCCATTATTTTTACGTTCGTCTTTCAAACATAATTTGGCAGGCTTTAATTTGAAAATAATTCACTGAGGCCCATAGTTCACTTTCTTCCCTCAAATATGTTGACGTCAGTTCGAAGTCTAAACAAGCTTTTATTTTCTAATGGATAGGCAGATTTATGGAATAAAAATATTTTATTCCACTTTACAGAATAATGCTACGTTTCCACCGAGCACTAGATCGAGATTAAGATTAATCTGCCCTTAATCTACCTTAAATCTTAAGATTTACCAGCGGGTTAGTAGAAAACCCCTTTGTTAATCTCCTTTTTTTCGGTGAAAACGTGTTAGGATTTATTGTTAATCTCGGTTTATCTTTTGGTGGAAATGCAGCATAAGTAACAGAGATGATAGAAGCTTTTATCATCTCTTGTAAGTAAGTTCCCCGTTCAAACGACTATTGTCTGTACCTTAGTTCTCTGACACAAATATTTTGATCTGGAGGCCAAATAACGTCTTTTTCAGGATAAAATGAATTTTCGAAATTCAGTGCATTCAAATTGAAGAAGTTGGATCTGTATTTTGTACACCTCTGTGAAAACTGATTCTTCAATTTACTTGCTAATCAAAAATAATCCAAGCACTTATAAATGAAAGTGCTCTAAGCTACTGCAAATTTTGTTTGAGCTGTTAAATCGGGGTGCAATTTTTCTGCAGTATTGCATATGATTTTTCGGAAATTCAGTGCATTAAAGTGCGTTTATAAAGTTTTAGAAACAAAATTGTTTGTGTGGTCACCAACACTATTATTTTTCCTCAGTGAACTGTCAAACTGGAAAAATCTCTATACCAGAAATTAGGTTTTAAGCTTTTAAACCGGACGGCGCGGGGATTTTTTAAATATTTATTTTTTGTGTGGTGTGGTACTCCATATTATTGCCGTTTCGCAAATTGCGCCGTTTTAAAGTTTCAAGCCCCTGGCCAAAATTTTTTCTAAGATTATCAAAGTTTACGTCTGATTTTATTCTTTGTTAAACAAAAAATCAAAAATTGCGTAACACCAACAAATACATACAAAAAATAAAATGTACTGGGCGCCGCTCTGCCGTTTTATTTTAAAGTTTATAAACGCACCCGCGTTCCATCACTGAGATCGATTCTTAGTCAATTAACATATTAATAAAAAATGAGTTTTGCAAAAATCTTACTAAAAAAACGATTGGACAATATGACATTGATATCTGAAGAAATAGGTAGAGACAAAAATGTCGAAACTATCTCGTCCGATCGTATATATTTTACATGATCTGGCCCCAATAATGCTTAAGGTGTGATCGGACGAATTTTAATACAATCAGAAAACCCAATCTCCCTTCATTGAGTTTAGTTTGGATATAGACAGACGGATTCAGATCGATTATAAGAGTGAATACAGCCTATTAATAAACGCATGCCTTTGGAACACATTTTTTGCAGACCTATACTTGTTTTGCTCGTTCTGAAAGTGGCATATTAAGATACATTAACCAGCCAGTTGCGTGAGAAAAGTATGATTGATGTGAGGTTGTGTTGTCCCGTTCTTTCTTAAACTCTGTGAACGATTGATAGGTACGTGGTTATGTGATTGCAATGACTAGCCTTGTTCAATGAGAAAAAGGGCAAGGGATAGCAGAACAAATTTGTGAAAAATGTCAGTTTAAAGGTGGAACAGAGAAATACAGCCATATGTTAGTTGCCAAAAATAACAAATTCATTTTCAATTGTTGGATAATAATTTGAGTTTCCAAGTTTAGTCTAAATCGCAGAAAATTGAAAACTATTTTTGGTAGAGGGGTTAAATACAAGCATTTTTTTCTATGGGAGTAGGGGTTTGAAAAACTGCTTTTGACGTTTCTCACAAAGCTACCTCAAAAACAAGTGCAGAAATTCTGCTCAGAGCAGAGTCCAGGCAGAGAACAGAAAGCAAACATGAGCTGGACAGAAAATTTTCTCATTGAAGTCGAAAAGCTGTAATTTAAATGCTTTGGACTGAGCTGGACAGCCTGATTTATAAAAGCTAATTATACTATACTGTTGGAGTTCTCCAACTTAATAAGACTTCAGGTTCCGAATTTAAAATTAAACTGTTCTGATTTTGAATTTGAACTTGGATTTATAAAAAACGTGTTTCTTTTGCTTTGACAACTAATTACTTAATTATTTACTTCTCTAAAGACAAGTGTTTACAAGTAATACACCTCTGAGGCATTACCTTTTAGTGGTGCCAAGTCTACAACTTAATTCTAGTTCATTACAGTTCGTCTATTCTAACCAGTCAATCCACCTCGATTGTATAATTTAAGGCTAAAGATAAATGTTGCCTTTCGAATCCGTCTATTTTACTGTACTACTTTTATTATACTCGGCCCATTTATTTTGTCTACTTGAATCTAAAATGCCGTGATACGGCAACTGCATTACTTCAAAACCTTCAATATCTTCTATCACACAACGGGCTTCACTAAGTATTTCAACTTAAGAACATTTTTAAGAAAAAATACCGACATTTCTCGTGGGTAACACGCGTGACGTTTACTTCTTGTTCTTTGGGGATGGCGGGCACACGGCTAAACGCATCAACATGAGCCATTCTTTCCCCTTTCCGATGTTCAACTTGATAATTGTAGTTCTCAAAAGCTAAAGCCCACTTGGCTATTCGCGGATTTACGTCTTTCGTCTTCAGCGTTTGCTTCACTAGGAATACAACCCATTACACCTCTGTACCTCTTTAGTGATTTAAGATCGTGATTGTCATTAGGGCGGATCCCATCCGTTACGGTATGTTTGTTTAGGGCCCGATAGTCTACGCACATCCGAACCTCCCCATTATTTTTCCTCACTAGTACTAAGGCGGAAGCATAGGGTGAATTACTCGGTCTAACTTTTCCTTTCTCCAACAACCGATCGACAATATTTTGTAATTCAGTGCGTTCGTAGTACAAAAGTCGCCGCGGTGAACAATATATTGGCACACCCTGGTTTAGATAAGTTTCATTAAATAATCACTAGCTTTCGCTTTAACTTTCGACTTAAGGTAGTGTTCGACCACTGCCCTGACAGCACTAGAATGAGCTTCTGGCAATTGTTCATTTATATTTATTTCGTCTTCGTTCTCGATACAAGTCCAACTGCGTTCACTAGCCGACCTAAATCAATAAAGTTTACCCTACCCAGGTCATCTTTCAGTTCTATTATTTCTAATTCGCGACCGCCCGAATCAGGTAAAACACCTTCGGTCGAGACTTCACAATTTGTGTTTATATTTGCTACTTATTCCAATTAATTCTATCGGGTCTGTCTTAACACTATTCTCTGCAACATCGGGATTCTTCAATAAATTGAATGACACAAGTGCACTGATTTATTTAACGAAATTTGGTTGTTCAACCGGTACAAAAATTGTCTGTAATCTAATGTAACTTAAGCCTACAAAGGTGTATATTGAATTTTAATAAAATATCGCGTCCCAAGAGCAGCGGTACAAAAGATTCATCATCTGGAATTATAATAAACGAATGAGCTACGGTTCTATCCCGGAATCTAATTTTGCAATCTACGGTGCCATACATACTTAAGAACTGGTTTCCCATCCCTCTGAACCGCGTTGTCATCTTTTCCCAATAAATAAACGGGACTAGCGACTTTTAAACAAAGCTGCTTGGGCTGCCGAAATCAAATAGACAAAAATAGGATTTATCCTCAGTGCACTTGTTACGACGACCGACAAAGGCAACACTAACCATCTGGAACGACTTCATATTTTCAGCTATCTCCTCAAACTCCCACATCCTCTCTGCCATCTCCTCGAATCCTTCAATGGGCTCACAGTCGCGGGCATTTCTCTCTTCGAGGTGCTGCTGGACTGCGGCAACGGCGAATTTTTTCTTGGGCCAATTTTGATGGAAATGTCCCATCTCGTGACACTTAAAACAGGCGTTCATCGGTCGCTTCGGCTTCAGGCACTGGCTCTGATAATGGTCAAACTGGGAGCAATTATAGCACCTCACTGGCTCTTCGGTACAGACTGCGCGGGCTGCGGTCCTAAGTTTGTGGGTCATGATAGCGATTAAGTTGACTGCGGTTTTTTTCGGGGCGTCGGAGGTGCGCTTCCTCTCGTATCTGTCCAGGAGGGTTTTCAGCTGCCTGCTACTGGTTGCCATAATAAGGGCGACGGAACTGTTGCTGCGGTCGTTCAATTCGTCGACAATACACCCGATGGCATCGGCCTCCGGTATGTTGGCGTAGGAGGCAATCTCCTGCATCTCCAGTACATACATACCTCTTAACGGACTCGTTCGCTTTTAATGTCCGCGATTTAAGCTGCTGGAAAACATCGTGTATCGAGTAGGCGCGTTTTTTAATTCTTCGATTAATTTCTCCTTCAGGTCCTTGTACGTGTGGGCCGCGGTGGTGCGTAGAAACACTTTGGCTATTCCTGTGAGTATGCGGCGCACACCAACAAATTTATCTTTTTTTGGACAACCGAACACTGAAAAGGACTCTTCCACATCGGTGATCCATTTCCTGATATCATAGTTGTCGTGGGCACTAAAGGGGTGAACCATGGCTTCAAAAGCCAAGAAATCAAACCTCTTTTGATCGGCCATGCCAAGTTTCTCCTTGAGCGCCTGCAACTTGCGCCGCTTTTGCAGCAACAGGATTTCCTTCTCGATACTGGACAATTCTGCATCCAGGTTCTGCACTGAAATGCGTTCGTCGTCAGTGCGCTAGTTCCTCTCTTCTTCGGAGCCTCGGGGCACATTTGCTTCGTTATCCAATGACCGAAGTTCGGCCACGGTGGCATTTTCGTCGAATTCTACGTCGGCCGCGGTTAACGCTTCAATAATCGGTTTTCTCGGAACATATGACATTTTCACTTTTTATTAGTTATTTTTATGTCGAAATCCCACTTCTGAGATTGTAAACGTCTCTTGATTTTAAATTTACACTTGGATTTATTAAAAATGTGTTTCTTTTGCTTTGACAACTAATCTCTTACTTCTCTGAAGACAAGTGTTTACAAGTGATACACCTCTGAGGCATTACCTTTGGGTGGTGCCAAATTTTCAACTTAATTCTAGTTCATTACAATATATTATTTTTTTACGTTTTAGTCTTATTGGTTTATTTTACTTATTTACTTAGTTGGTAAAGTTGTTCATATATATTTATTTCGTCGTCGTTCTCGATACAAGTCCCAACTGCGTTCACTAGCCGACCTAAATCAATAAAGTTTACCCTACCTCGGTCATCTTTCTATTCTATTATTTCTAATTCGCGACCACCCGAATCATGTAAAACACCTTCGGTCGAGACTTCACAATTTGTGTTTATATTTTCTACTTATTCTAATTAATTCTATCGGGTCTGTCTTAAGACTATTCTCTGCAACATCGGGATTCTTCAATAAATCGAATGACACAAGTGCACTGATTTATTTAAAGAAATTTGGTTGTTCAACCGGTACTAAAATTGTCTGTAATCTAATGTAACTTAAGCCTACAAAGGTGTATATTGAATTTTATTAAAATAGCGCGTCCCAAGAGCAGCGGTACAAAAGTTTCATCATCTGGAATTATAATAAACGAATGAGCTACGGTTTTATCCCGGAATCTAATTTTGCAATCGGGGGTACGGTGCCATACGTACTTAAGAACTGGTTTCCCATCCCTCTGAACCGCGTTGTCATCTTTTCCCCTTAAATAAACGGGACTAGCGACTTTTAAACAAAGCTGCTTGGGCTGCCGAAATCAAATAGACAAAAATAGGATTTATCCTCAGTGCACTTGTTACGACGACCGACAAAGGCAACACTAACCATCTGGAACGACTTCATATTTTCAGCTATCTCCTTAAACTCCCACATCCTCTCTGCCATCTCCTCGAATCCTTCAATGGGCTCACAGTCGCGTACAGGATTTCCTTCTCGGTTCTGGACAATTCTGCATCCAGGTTCTGCACTGGAATGCGTTCGTCGTCAGTGCGCTAGTTCCTCTCTTCTTCGGAGCCTCGGTGCACATTTGCTTCGTTATCCAATGACCGAAGTTCGGCCACGGTGGCATTTTCGTCGAATTCTACGGCGGCCGCGGTTAAAGCTTCAATAATCGGTTTTCTCGGAACATATGACATTTTCACTTTTTATAAGGTATTTTTATGTCGATATCCCACTGCTGAGATTGTAAACGTCTCTTGATTTTAAATTTAAACTTGGATTTATTAAAAACGTGTTTCTTTTGCTTTGACAACTAATCTCTTACTTCTCTGAAGACAAGTGTTTACAAGTGATACACCTCTGAGGCATTACCTTTGGGTGGTGCCAAATTTTCAACTTAATTCTAGTTCATTACAATATTTTATTATTTTCTTACGTTTTAGTCTTATTTGTTTATTTTACTTATTTACTTAGTTGGTAAAGTTTAATTTTATAAATAAGTAGAAAGAAATTTACATGTACTTCGTGCACCACTACTGAGAATTTCATTTGATGCGTTCGGGGACGAGTCTTTCAAGAAAATAAAATGCGATCGACATCTCGAATTAGGCGCGAGCATGTGCAACCCGTAGAAAGGGAAGAATGTTGCTGTCTCAGTGTATTTTGCTCTCTGTCTTTTATCGATAGATCACGTTATCGATTGAAGGGGTTCCAAATTCGCTTAACACTCCCCCTGGCAAATGGGTAGGAGACCCGGATTACTACCTTTTTTGAACTTGCGAACGTCCAACACAGCCAGCTTAAAATGTGTAAATACCTCCTGGGGTTTGGACAACTGCACTGCGTACTGTATCGTCATTTACAGCTATCACCTTAAGAACTTTTCCTTTTGGCCATGTTTTTCTCGGAATGTTGTAGTCTACGATGACGACAATATCTCCTTCTTGTAGCTGTCTCTGTGGTGAAAACCATTTGGTACGCCGAGTTAAATCAGGTGAGTGTTCCCGAAGCCATCGCTGCCGAAAGGTTTAGTGTTTGCTTAACAGATCGAACCATACGTTCCCAACACCCATCCATATTGGGCGCTGCTGGCGGGATGAAGTACCACTTCATACTCTTAAGACCCAGTATGCAGGAAACACTGGAAAGGCTGTACACTATCTTGACGTAGATGACTCGTAAGGTCGGGCAGGTAAGTAACATACCCCACTCCTGTATACGACAATGGCCTCTGGAATGGTTGGAGACCGGCGTATGGTAATTCCGCCATACGTGGGAGCTGCGGAGCGGCTCTTTTATTCTTGCAGTGCTGACTTTCTTTAAAATACGTCTCAAATTGGGAATAAAGTAATGTTTTCGAAGCTCGTTCACTACGGTTTTGTTAAAAATGTGGTAAAATTTGTTGTGAAATTCGTTTACGATAATGCAAGGAATTGAATGCTCCTTTGGAAGGATAATTGGTCTTTTAGTTTCCATTGGTACATTTTTATCATTTGTATCTACAAATAGTGAGAGGGTATACAGAGGGGCTCTAGGAAATAAGGCCCCAAAAATATAAACGCGAAACAACAACAACATTTTTTTTTTAAATTGTGGTCTTATTTCATTTTATTGGGGACTTATTTCTTTCTTTTGGGTCTTATTTCATTTTTGTATTTCAGTATTTTTTTGATTTGAGTTCATTTCTATGTAATACTATCGCAACGTATCTGTCGGTTCAATGACTACTGCGAAATAATGACCGCCGGGCTTTATTTCGTTTTTAAAATTCTTAATGATTTCGTGGTTGATTTCATAGTTACGGAATGGAATAAGGGGGGCCATGGTGGCCCCTGCAAACCCCCTGCTTAGTTTCCGTGTTAGATTTGGAGTACGCGCGTGGTTGTCGTGGCATTGTTTGTAGAGAAAATTCTCAGCTGCAACTTTTTCATCTTGGACAAATATCGGAGGGCTTGATGGTTTTCTCCATCTGAGGGAAAGAGTTAGACGTAGCGATAAACGAACATTAGTGTCTTTAAAAGATTTTTCCATCTCAAAAAGCGGTTATAGTAGTTTCAAGTGATTGACGCAGCTCTAATGACCATCTGATAGCACCTTTAAAACAATCAGAAATATTTCGACCGTATCGATATTAAATAAGCAAAGAATGGGTATTGATATTATAAAGGCCTTTTTTTTGGCTCTATATGCCACACAACGCACGTCACAATCGATTTATTGAAGGATACATTCGATGAGCGCATAATTTCGCGGAATGGACCTGTTAATTGGCCACCAAGATCGTGTGATTTGACACCATTGGATTATTTTCTTTAGGGATATGGAAGTCGTTCGCCTACGCCAACAAACCAGAAACGTTAGGGGACTTGGAAGCCAACATTCCTGGCGTTATTGCCGACATACAGCCCCAAATGTTTGAAAAAGTGGTTGAAAATTGGACCTCTAGACTTGTCTTTACTCGAACCAGCCGCGGCGGCCACATGCCCGAAATCATATTTAAACATTAATGGCATAAAATTATCCCTCCAATAAAGTCAAATTGATGGACATTAAAACGATTTTCTTGTGTTTTATTTCAATTTTGAAGTTCTATGCCTCTAAAAAAACAACCCTTTATAAGAAAAGTATTGAATATCATATGAAATTCTGTATTAAAACTAGAGTTCAGAAAGAACTTTACTCTGTTTTAGACACAGATGAGTAATTATACAAAAGTCAACTCTGCATACTTCCCCCTTGAAATCGATTTTTTTTTTAAAAAGTAATGTGATGGACCCTTACTCCGAGCGTCGAACTTGCCGAGTTGTAGGGGCTGAGTAAGGTCAATGATTCTCGAGAAGCTTTTCTCTAGATGAGTCCTGAAACCAAAGGACGTTATTCCCTGTGTTTCCCCCCTTTTTCTTCCTCTCCTTTCCTTTCCCTCCTAGTCTTCATTCTCTCTCTCCATCCTCTCCCCTGGGCCGGACGAAGGTGTCATACGACCCGTGCCGAGCGTCAACCTGGCCGGGGGCCCAGTCCAAAAGCCCAGTCGCTTAAGGAATATCCGGATACCTGGTGCCCTCCGGATTTTGCTAGCCTTATATATAGCCTGTATATTGCGGATCTCTGTACAGATCGACCTCCTTTCTCCGCCACTCGTGGGTCCTACCATGAACAATTTAAAAAAAAATCAAAAACAAAAAATAACAATTAAGGCCGGTATCCCTTCTAAGTTCGGTGATTAAACTGTCTACCGGTACAGCTACTGCTACGCCAAGCGGTGGTACGACTGTGGCTACTCGAGGTCGTGCTATAAACAACGACGTCAGGCAATCCGGACTCTGAAGATCTTTGGAGCTATTCTGGAGATCAACAGAACTCCGAAGCAGGTTGCCAAACTGAAATGCGCCGAAAATTTCATAACCAAGGACAAGGAGACCAGCGGTGACTTTACGTCTAAGCGCCAGAGTGGAAGAAACCGCGCCGGGTTAAAAACGCCCCAATTTACATAAAACCAGCACCTCCACCGTTAAACCTGTCAGGTCCTTCAGCGATGTCCTCAAAAACAAAATTGTAGTTGCTTTCATTGATCGCAGCAACATAGACGGCACGATATCTCCCGAACGGTGGCAAACGGTCAAACTTAAGCTTCTAAGCAGCTTTCTACCCTTCATGAGGGCAACCCCTGGACCGTCACCGAACACTCAAGATGTTGGCTGGCATCAAGGACACGTTAGGCTAATCGCTTAGCTGCAAACCATATAAATCGGCGGGACCAGACGGCATTATACCAGCCGAATTACAAAAAAACATCATATATTATTCTACCTGTGTTGGAGAAAAAACCACATGGTTACGAAGCAACCAAAAGCCTCGGATACGGACGGATTCACTGTTGACGACCCTGCAAAACGGAAAAAGGACAATGACTTTCGGATCTGCACGTGGAATGTTCGAACCCTGAATAGACCACGTGCAGCCGAACAATTAGCGGAGGCCCTAACCTGCTACAATGCAGATATCACCGCCATCCAGGAAGTGCGATGGGATGGACCGGGCAAAAGAAGAATGAAAAACTGTGACATCTACTACGGTGATTGCTATAGGGAACAGAAGCAGCGTCTATTTGGATGTGGATTCGTTGTAAGCGGCAGACTTAGGCAAGAAGTCTTGAGCTTTCGACACGTTAGTGAACGCCTTACAACCATCCGCATCAAGGCTAAATTCGCCAACATCAGCCTTTTATGCGCTCACGCCCCCACAGAAGAGAAAGATGATGCTACCAAAGAATGTTTCTACGAGCTCCTCGAGAAAACATATGAGCAATGTCCTAAATATGACGTTAAAATCGTCCTAGGTGATTTTAACGCCAAAATAGGAAAGGAGGACATCTTTGGTAGCACAATCGGAAAGTATAGCCTACACGACACCACGTCTGGAAACGGACTTAGGCTAATTGACTTTGCTGCGGGACGTAATGTTACTATAGCTAGCACACGGTTTCCTCACCTCAATATCCACAAAGGAACATGGCGGTCACCAGATCACCAAACCGTCAATCAAATTGACCATGTTGCGATCGACGTAAGGCACTCCTCCAGTATTCTAGATGTCCGAACTTTCCGAGCGGCCAACATAGACTCGGATCACTACCTTGTTGTAGCCAAGGTACGTATGCGGATATCCCAGACACCACAACAGCGAGGAAATACTGTGAGGAGATTCAACGTTGAACGGCTACAAGCGCAACAAACCGCCAGAATTTTTGCCGATCCCTCAACCTCTCGAGAAGTCCTGTGCTGCCAGCATCAAGTGCTGAAGACCAGTGGCATCGATGCCAAGAAGCCATCAGAAGCGCCGCAACTGATGTGCTTGGTTTCACCAAACCACCCCCACGAAACCCCTGGTTCGATGAAGAGTGCCGGCAAGCGCATGCAGCAAAACAACGTGCCTACGAAGCGGCGCTGCACAGAAGGACGAGAGCGGCTCGTGAGCTCTACGAGCAAATGAGGAGGGAAGAACACCGGCTTCTCCGGAAGAAAAAGAAAGAGCATGAGAAGCGCGCGATCGAGGAAATAGAGAGGTGGTACTCCAGGAACAATGTTCGGAAGTTTTACCAAAAGGTAAAAAGAACGTGTCAACGCAACTTTACCCGAGCAGATACCTGTAGAGACGAATAAGGAAGCTAAGTAGTGGAAACACAGTCGGTGCTGAGGATATGGAAAAACCATTTCTGCAGACTGTTAAACGGCGATGATGACACAAATTCCGCTGTCAGGCAGAATGAACCATTCAACATGGGTGATGAAAGCCAAGACTCCCGCCCACCTGACCAAAATGAAGTGAGGATAGCAATATCCAAACTGAAATCCAACAAGGCTGCCGGGCCGGACGGCTTAACTGCCGAACTTTTCAAGGCAGCGGGAGATGATTTGGTAGAGAGCATGCACCAGCTCGTCTCCAAGATTTGGTCAGAGGAAAGTATGCCTGATGAATGGAACCTCAGCATTGTGTGCCCGATCCACAAGAAAGGAGACCCTCTTAACTGCGCCAACTATAGAGGTATAAGTCTCCTCAACATCGCATACAATATCCTGTCTGCCGTGCTGTGTGAACGCCTGAAACCATTCGTCAACGAACTGATTGGACCCTATCAGTGCGGTTTTAGGCCCAGTAAGTCCACAACTGACCAGATTTTCACACTTCGGCAGATCCTGGAAAAAACCCAAGAAGTCCAGATCGATACTCACCATCTTTTTATCGATTTTAAGGCCGCATATGCCATGTCTAGTTTTGGCATACCTGCCAAACTCGTCAGATTGTGCAGGATGACGATGGAGAACTCGCGCTGCTCCATTAAGGTCGGAAACAATCTCACCGAGACCTTTGATGTCAAAAAAGGATTTAGACAAGGCGATGCGCTGTCATGTAACTTCTTCAACATCATACTTGAGAGAATTGTGCGAAACTCGCAAGCCAACACCAGGGGCACAATTTTCCAAAAGTCTGTGCAACTACTTGCTTACGCCGACGACATCGACATCATTGGCAGAACAAAGCGACATCATTGGCAGAACACAGCGACCTGTCACTGGTGCGTTTGCAAGTATCAGTACAGAGGCGGCAAAAATGGGTTTAGAAGTGAATGAGGGCAAAACGAAATATATGCTGTCAACAAGAAGGGACGCACAACATCGACGAATCGGACAGAACGTCACGATAGAGAGCTATAACTTCGAGGTAGTTCGGGACTTTATCTACCTCGGCTCCGCTATTAACTCTGACAATGACATATCGTCAGAAATCAAGCGAAGAATTACACTTGCCAACCGCTGTTACTTTGGCCTAAGGAGGCAATTGATTAGTAAGGCCTTGTCGAGAAACACCAAGGAGACTCTATATAAGACCCTCATCATCCCAGTCCTGCTGTATGGTGCAGAAGCATGGACGTTATCAAAGGCGGATGAAGATCTCCTTGGTTGTACAGCGACATCGACCTGGTCAGAAAAATACGGATTAGTCGTCTAAGATGGCTGGGTCATGTAGAGCGAATGGACACCAACGCTCCGGCCCGAAGAGTCTTCGAATCCAACCCGGAGGGAGAACGCAGTAGAGGAAGACCTTGCCTAAGGTGGCGCGCGCAAGTGGAAGGGGACCTCAACCAACTTGGAGTGCGCAACTGGAGGCAGTTAGCCAAAGATCGTGCTAACTGGAGAGGCATATTGGTTGAGGCCCAGGTCCACCCCGGACTGTAGCGCCACCTAAGTAAGTAAGTAAGTGTTGGAGATAATTCTGAAAAGTTGTATAGAACTGGTTCACATTCCGCTTTTATGGTGAGAAGTGAAAGTGGTGTTCATACCCAAAGCTGGAAAATATTCCAATGTCACTCCAAAAGATCTCAGACCCATCAGTATATCATCATTTCTCCTAAAAACTCTAGAAAGATTGATAGATATCCATATTCGTACCAACATTGACAAAAGGCTGCTGCTTATCGCAAAGGCAGATCTGTAGAAACAGCCATACACACGTTAGTATGTTCAATTGAATATTCCATTTACCACCTCAATATAGAAGGCGTTTTTAACAACGTCAACACATCTGCGATCTCAACTGCATTGTCGGATCTTAAAGTGGATGACACACTTAGCGAGTTCATCAACTACTAACCAGTAGAATTATTAACTCAAAGCTGGGTGTGACCTCCGCCAGAAGATCTGTCAGCAGGGGAACCCCGCAAGGAGGAGTCCTATCCCCACTTCTTTGGAATCTTGTGGTGAACAAACTGCTTGTTATCCTGAAAGGAGAGGCCTGCAGAGTGATTGCCTATGCAGATGACGTTGCTATTGCCGTATCGGGGAAGCACCTTAACACCTTAAAAGAACTCCTACCAAATGCTCTTAACAAGCTAACAAGATGGGCTGATAGTTGTGGTCTAGGCGTTGTGGGGACAAAACTGAACTTGTCCTCTTTACTAGGAAATACAAAATCCCACAAGTCGACCCCCCTTCAATCAGGGGTACAAGCTTAGTCTTCTCTGACGAGGCCAAATACCTAGGTCTCATCCTGGATAGGAAGCTCACCTGGAAATCTAATATACAAGAAAGAGTCCGAAAAGTTACGGTGACCCTCTTTTCTTGGAAAAAAGCTATTGATAACAAGTGGGGACTATAAATTCGAATTACTCACTGGCTATATACATATCTCGGTTGTAAAACCGATACTAACATATGTAACGATTGTCTGGTGGACTGCCTCAGAGAAAGCGATAAATCGCGACAAAGGTCCAGAGATCAGCATGTTTATGCATAAGTGGAGCACTTCGCACCACTCCCTCAGCTGCACTTTACATTCTGTTCCATTTAATACCCTTAGACATTTTTAGCAGACAGACAGCTGCTACCACGGCCACTCGCCTCAAAGCAAATTCTCAATATCCATCCCCCCTAGATCCTTTTGGGAGGATGGTGCCTTGCTGGAAGAAGAATTAACCCTTTTTTCACGGACGGTTCAAAAGAAATGATGGGGTGGGTGGAGGCGTCTTCTCAGACAGACTAAATCTCAGTCTCTCCTTCCGTCTTCCTAACCAATGTAGTGTTTTCCAGTCGGAAATTATGGCGATGAAGGAAATCTTGTCCTGGCTAAAAAAAACGTGGTATCCGTACAGGATATTCGAATCTTTTCGGACAGTCAGGCCGCCATCAAGTGTCTGGGACTCTGTCTCTAACAACTCTTTAGTAGCCCTAGATTGCCGATCATCACTAAAGGAGATGGCTGAGCAGTTCAACATACACCTTTGCTGGGTGCCAGGGCATAGAGACATTCCGGGTAACTACAAGGCTGACGAGCTCGCCAAACTTGGAACTACTCTCTCAATCTTACCTGAAAAGGGCTCCTTAGGCATACCAGTTTCCACATGCAAACTCTTGCTTAAACTGGATGCAATATAAAAAACTAACCACAGATGGAAAAATGGTACTACTTGTCTGACAACGAAGCAGATCTGGCCTAGGCTGGATCTAAGATGCTCAAAGAGCTTGATTACCCTTAATCGATCACACATTAGTGCTACAATTGCTGTCATAACTAGACACTGTCTGTTAGGCAGGCATGCAACAAGGCTTGGCGCCTATTCAAACTTCTGTAAGAGCTGTATGGATGAGGAGGAGGAAGAGACTACTCTACACCTTCTTTGCGCATGCCCTGCTCTCTCCTGAAAGCGAAATCTACATATGGGGGCTTTCTTCTATAATGATCTTAATGATCTAAACTCAACCGACCCAAAATGTTTCCCACGCTTAATAAGGACCTCAAAATGGTTCAACGTGTATGTAGGTACACGTCTTATGGGGAAGCTTTTTAAAAATCAGTAGCGTACCATATTTTCTATCATACTAAATTGAATGAAACCCCTCATAAAGTGTTTACCCTCCAGTGAATTTCCAATTGCATCTGACGTAGATTCACCACGTCTTATTCAACGCACATCCGAGTCACAGATGAGGAATTAACCAGATAGTCAACTCTGCAATCCCCTATCACTTTCAACTCGCAAAAAAAATTTAATAACGGCCCCAAAATCCTCTCTCAATTTTCCCATCTGTGAATACGTGTGAGCCAGACACATGAAGTTAGATCTAATTTACTAGATTACCCGCCAAAAATAATTGTGGGGAGTTTTGCAACATATTCAAATCGCAACAACAAAACGGCGGATGTGTTGGGAAATAGGAAATTCTGCGAAGTGTTGAGTTTATGTGATTCAACTTTTATAGCTTTTTTAATATAAATGTTTATAAAGAAACAAAAAATGAGTTACCCAATAAAGTTGTTACAATTTAATCGGAATATTTTTTGCGGTTTCTTTTCTTAGGCGGGTTTGGAAGTTTTTTATATAAGTTAATATGCTTTATTTTAAAATTTATAGTAAGTGATAGACAGAAGAAGGAGGACAGAAGGTAGCTGAAACTCATAAAAAAGCATGCACATTATGTTACATATATATATTGAATTAATTAGCCACTCTTTTTAACAGACGACTTTATTTGTCAATTTATAATGTTTTGTAATTTTTTAAAATTTTTTTTTTATGAAAACAAACAAAACAATTTACTAATACTACTACTAGTAAATGATTGCAAATGTTGTTAAAGAAGTGTTTTCACGTATTAAAAATAATATTTGTAATTATTTGGATCACGTTATATTAAATAGCGTTTTAAACCAGTGCCCAATTGTGTAATGCAACTTTTCCACCGAGCGCTAAACCGAGATTAAGGTTAATATACATTAAATCTCAAGATTAACCATACAAATTTTAATCTGTTAAACACAAGTTTAAAAATAAATCTAGGTAATAAACTTCGTTTGCATGAAAATTCGGATTGCGAACACACTCTATACGACTCTATACTACTCTCAACATGTCTCATACCTTTTTTGAATTGAAATTTTGTTCCTTCTAGCTACCCCAATATTCATTAAGCACTGACATGCAACCATTTAAACATTGATATTGATTTGAAGAATAAAATGGTGTGCTAATAATATTTTCATTCTTTTTCCACACATTAAAATAAATGCCAAAGATCAAAACAAGATCCCCACGATAACACCTATCATTAAGAAGCTCTAAAACCAAAAGCTCTTCAACAGAAAGACAAAGAAAAAAAACCGAACGAGTTACCAAATGGACATTGGTAACTCTGAATTCACATCAATTAAATGAATAAAATTGTAAGCTGTTTTCTTTACGGAAAAAGATTATTTGCGTAGGTTTTCGTAGCGCGCGGCATTTTTTGTATGTTTTATCTAATCTTAATCTTAGTAGTTAGAAATGGATTCAAAATCATCCAAGGACTTAAGTGCTGAAAAAAGAAATGAAAGAAATCATGAAAATTTGAAAAATAAAACAGAAGCTGAGAAAAAAGTAGCTGATATTTTTTCTGTGGGCAAACAAACAGTTTACAGAGTTCTCAACGAAAACAGTACCAAAGGCCACAACTCTCCACCAAAGAAGAAAAACCATACTGGTCTCAAAAGTAAAGTAGATGATTTTGATAAGTGTGCCATCAGGCAAATTGTGCATCAGTTTTTTCCAAATGACGAACTTACGACCCTGGATAAAATACTGCATAAGTTAGGATTCAATGCAAACATCACTAAAATTAGCAGGTCTTCTCTGAATACGGTTTTAACAAAAAACTAGGTTTTAAATTTGCAATCGTCAGCAAAAAGTGTTTTTTTGACATCATAATACAGATAAATTTATTTTATTTTTTAGAAATAAAACAATTAAAATGAAAATTTTAATCTAAAAAAAACGTGGTAACCCAACATAATATTCTTTCAGGTTGTTGCTGATTTAAAATCCTTAGTACGGAGACCCTGTAAGACCTTTGTTAGAATAGCACCTTACGGAAAGCAAAAGAGTGCGAATGAGAGGCAAACATCCCTATCTTTCCTGTACTGCCAATTTATGTTGGACAGAGTATAGATACCATTAAGTGTATAACTAATTTTGGCTCATTGCATTTTTAAACTCATATCGCCAGAAACATGAATGTGCAAAAATGAATGACATGAATGTTGGGAAATCACGTTTAAATGTTAATTGCTCTCGTAAAATTAAAAGTTTTAGTTTCTGCAACATTGTTAAATATTGTGGTTTCCTTGTACACATTCTAGATTTTGATGCAACATAGAACACCCAAAGGTTAATTAAGCCAACCAATTAACTGATTTAAATATAGTATTTAAAATAAATTTGCCATCAACAAATTTGTACTGTTTTAAAACTATATTATATTAAGCGGTGATACATAAATATCTTCCCGATTTTCCATTTAACGTCTTGAGAACACAAGATTTCCAATTGTGTTACACCCTTTATTGACATTTTATTTTATTAGAATTAGGAATTAGTTTTATTAGTTTTTATTGGAATGAAAATCTGTATTGTCAGTTTTGTCTAAAAAAATCACTTGTGAATCAAATAACTTCAGTTAAGTCATGAAGGTCGCCCTGAGGACGATCGACACTTGGGCAGAAAGCTGAGGTACCAGGGCAAACCCTTCAAAAATGGAACTTTTTGCCAGAAAAAAAAGATACCGAAATTCAAGCTCGAAAAACTCAACGGAGTAGAATTGTCACTTTCGGATAGCGCGAAGTATGGTCGTGATTCAAGATAGAAAATTGAATTGGAATCTTAATTTGCGGAAAATATTAAAAAGTATTATAACGTATAGCTATTACGAGTGTGCTCCGTACCTACGGCAGCATTGGAAACCTTTCTGAATCTAGAACCGCTTGACTTACAAATCAGAAAACTGACTGGCAACAGTGCAATACGACTCACTATCTTGGGTCACTTTACTCCTCTTCACTTTCATTCCTTCCAAAGTTACTGCCAGAGAATCCAATCATAACGGATGAAATCCCCCATTAGTTGACTTCGACATTCCGTATGATGTTTTATATCCGGAGGGGCAAGATTGGCAAAGGACTGCAATTTGTCCGTTCACACAAGAAGAGTAAAAACCGTCACAATGAAAGTGGTAGTTCTCTGGTTGTGAATATAGACATGGCTGCTGCCGAGGTCATCAAATCTAGGTATAACATGCGTTTTCATTTCAATGTGAAAAAGTGCTAATAGTGGACGTAACCCAGAGTATTCATCCATCTACCGCCCTTTTAAGTACCAGGCTTGTGGCTAGTAGAACAAAATCACACATAATATCCATCCAGGGACCATGGGTGTGGAAAAATCGCATCTGTGGTCTTGGTTGTTTGAGTGATTTATACCACGTTCTTTATGATGAGCAATCCGAAAGAACTAGGACTTGTCTTATTGTATCGATGTCTTTTACAGCTACTATGATCAAAAGCTTTTGTAGCCAAGATTTGGGAGCTGTTTCTATAACTTACCATGCAAATGATAATTGGGAAACCTTTGTCGCTGCATCGGCTTATTTCCCCTATGACTCTCTAACAAAGTTCCACTCAAACTTTGATCAAGACAGGGAGTGTAGACTTTCAGTCTTTTCCTTGAGACTCACTTCCCGGCAAATCAGGTTACTACGCGTTCTTCAGTCTTGTCTGGTAGGTAAGTCTGGTAAGTCTGACTATACTCTAGCCAAAAGCTTTAGACCCATAAGTCTGTCTTCCTACTTGCTGAAAAGTTTGAAGAGACTGGTTAAAAGTTGATCTTCGACCACATCCTCTCTCTGAGATGCAACATGCCTATCCTGTGAGACTGCCCTTCAAAACCTTGTTGGTAGGATTAAAAGTGCTCTTGACCGGAAGGTGTACGCATGGGGCATTTTCGTCGCTATTGAGGGTGCTTTTGATAATGCGACCTAAGACAGCATGTGTAACTCTGCCAGACAGCATGGTGTAGATCAAACTTTGGTTTTGTGGATTAAAGCAATGCTAATGTACAGGACGTTGGTAGCGGATGCAGATTGTGGCAAGTGCGTCATAACAGGGGTATTTAGGGACTGCCCTTAAGGTGGTGTTCTGTCTCCCCTTTTATGGTGTTTGGTGGTAGACTCTTTGCTCAAAATTTTCCTGGAAACTACACTCAAGCTTATGCGAATGATGTCGCCGTTCTTTCTGTCGGTTAAAATCTACGGGCTGTGTGCTCTCAAGCGCAGAGATCTCTGGATTTGTTCGATGTTTGGTGCACTAGTAATGGGCTTTCAGTGAATCTTCTTAAAACCACGATTGTTCTCTTTACGAGAAGGAGAATAGTCACTGGTTTGTCCATCTCGTGCTAAAAGGTGTCACCATCCCTATATCCGATGAAGTCAAATATCCTCGATAAAAAACTTCTATGAACCAAACATATCGAATCGAAAACCGATAAAGCACAAGCAATGTCGACTTTTTGGCAGTGTAAATGCGCTTTCGGTAAGACATGTGGCTTGTCTCCGAAACGGGTTCTTTGGATCTAAACGGCCATGCTTAGACTGCTACTCTCATACACATCGGTTGTTTGGTGGAATAGGCTTTTGCGGAAACGTGTTACTGCTTCTTTTGCCAAACTCCAAAGAACGGCATGTCTCGGCTGCACTGGGGCCTTCCCTGACCCCGGGCTCTGCTCTTCTCCAGAAATCAGTAAGGATTAAAGAGTGAGACATCTGATAATTCCTCAATATCTTGGAAGAATAAACTTCGAAGTGTTCTATTCCTCATGTGACAGAGGCCCGGGCAATGACAAAGATAGTGAGGGGTGTGCTCGTGGAGCTCTTCATCGCTGCAGCCTCTACAAATGTCGTCATTCTTGAGATTTAGTTTTATCATCTGGCCTTTCAGAAAATTTTGACCAGTTAAGCACCACCTTGAACATCGACACTCTTTCGTACGGCAGGTGTTTTTTGGTTCGGTTCTTATTATAGTCTGGCCATAGCTTTCGTGATATTTCACAGGTGGTTAGAGATTTCCACCTATTGTTGACTTTCATTCTGATCTTTCCGCTTAAAGAGAGGTGAATTTTGGTACCATGTAAATTGGAATTTTGAAGAACTTGCTCGAGAATTATCCTTTGACCCCTGTCTCATGGATTTGCAGTCTGATGCAATGACACCAGAAGTCCTTCTGCGAAAAAACTACCACGTCGACTTTCCACAGGTAACGGAATGGCTTCGGTCAGACTCTGAACCATGGATTGAATGCCATCGTATTTCCTCGGATGGCTCCAAGACCGCGATGACATAGGACTTTACTACCCTTTGGTTTCTGTTTTCAAAGCGGAGATTTTTACTATCCTAATGGCTATGCGCTATATTGTGAAGAACAGGTGGAGGGCTAGTAGCATTTGCATTTGCAGTGATAGCCCTCATACTTCGTCCAAGTTGGTGCTATAACTGGCCGGAAGACTGAACACAGTGAATCTTGTCTGGGTCCCAGGTCACACTGACATCCAGGGAAATAAGATCTCGGATGAGCTTGCTAGGCTAGGTTCAGAAGTTTTCTCAGGACCCGAACCTGTGCTGGGTCTGCCTACACCTTTAGTCATGTCTTCCATTGATTCTTGGGTTTCTAGTGAGCACACTGAGCACACAATCACTGGCGTAATTGGAGTGGATGTAGACAGACCAAACTACTGCAAAAGGTGAACGTCCTTTTTTCTATATCTGAGACTGTAGGCTGCTTGAAGGCGTCCTTTCGAGCCACTAAGCTTTTGCTGAACACTTAAATGTGTTAGGCTTGAGCGACACCGCTACCTGTCCTGCTTGCGGTGAGGAGGATGACAAAGCAGAACACTTTTTCAGGAGTTGTCCGCCCTATGCTCGCATCAGGTGATGGATTTTCGGGGCTGACGTGGTAAGTGCCGAACATCTAAGCTCTTCATCACTGAAGCTCCTTCTCCTTTAACTTCTGCAATCTAAAACTGCAATTAGTTCAACGTCGTTGGAGAAACTGTTTCCAAAGTGTGAAATACCAAGTTTTCGAAGCAGTCTCAAAATTCATTTTTACGGAGCACAAGCGTGGGGTCATAGGTAGTAGCAAGGGATAGTTGGAAAGGCAGACTATACGATTTCCTGTCGCATTTGGATTCATTTTTCCGACAAAAATGTATCGAGCAAGCGAGTGCGTCAACACATAATTTTAAAGACTCGAATAAAATAGGATTCATCTCTACAATTGTTCGCGCAAGGGAAGAGCTATTGCCACTAAATTTTGTGCCATATAGAGAAGACCAGTTTTGTGCTCATTGTGTAACATGTCTCAGAGGGAAAATATAATGCACTTTATAGGGATTTGTCTTATTTTCCGTGATATCAGAAGGGTTTGCTTTGGGAAAACGATCTTGTCAATCGAATAAATCCAGGAACAACCAAACGGGTCCAATTGGCAAGCTCTTACATTACATTGTGAAACAACTTTATCTTACCAGAAAATAATTATGGAGGAAGATTTTGAAATGAAATGTACAAATTACATTGATAGTCTTTGGCAGACGGCTTTTAGCCATGATATCCAAGATAGATTTAATATTTCTCTTTTTTTTTAACTGAAATGGAATGAATGAATGAGTCAATAGACGGTTACAAACTTTGAAGGGAAAATGTTTAGGTTTTTTGTTTACCGTTTGCATTTAAAAAACATGTGCATTTGTATGGGTGGTTAAAAGGATGGTGAAGGCGATTACACCACCAACTCCTACTTGTCACCTCCCCGCGGTGACTGCTGGGTGCCTAGTTCCTCGACTGGAGATGGGGTAACCAATCCCTGTGGAAGGTCGTTGGTGGCTGCTGACGAGAGAGGGGAGAGGAGTGCCAGCTCATTAAGGCACTTCTCCTGTTTCCGGACGGCGGCGGACGAGTTCTACAAATGGATCAACGGCGGCGTCCACAGATCCAGTTAGGTAGAACAAGTGATCTCCCTATATGAGCTGCTTCGATTTATTTATTTAAAATTTAAATTATTTAAGCCCAGGTCTATAGGGATCTCCAATACTAAGCCAGGGTGTTGGAAAAGAGTTGGTGGCCGATGAGCCCTTGATGGACCAACGGCTGCACTCACATCCTTGAAGTGGGTTACGAGCAACGGATAGATTATGGCAGCCGCGGATATAAATGAACCTCAAAGACAAAATAGACCCGAAACATTAACGGACATGCGAGTGTGTACCTGGAATGTGCGGACACTCTACACTCCAGGTGCTACTCAACAACTTGAGTCTGTCCTTTCTCGCTACAGTGCCGATATTACTGCGATTCAGGAGATACAATGGATAGGATCAAGATCAATGAAGAGAAGAAATTGCGATATATATTACAGCTGCAATAAAAGGTTGCATGTGTTAGGATGCGGATTCGTCGTGGGAAATCGGCTCATGTCAAAAGTTATTGACTTCAAGCCGATAAGCGTTCGCCTGGCTGTGATCCGCATCAGAGGTAATAAGTGCACACGCCCCTACCGACGGGGCTGAGGACCCTATCAAGGAGGAATTTTATGACCTCCTGAACGGAGCCTATGGAGCCTGTTCGGAGTACTATGTCAAAATTGTGCTCGGGGACTTCAATGCTAAAGTCTTAAAGGAAAACATCTTTTGAGGATTAGATTAGTAGCAAAGCCTCCACGAAACGAAAACAGATAACGGCTACCGACTAATTGACTTTGCAGCCAACCACGTGCTAATCAATGCGAGGCAAGCTTCCAACATCCTGAAGGTGCACACTTACCGAGGGGCAAACGTCGTTCACATTCACAGCTCGACTGTCCAACGAGTAAAAGCCGTGAACTCCCCAGAAAAAGAAACTCCACGTTGGATGCCTTAGCACATCTAGAGTTGTCAGAACCTACGAATAGCGCCTGAGTGAGAAACTCTCCACCGCTCATTCACCTACCACAGACGCCAACAACCAGTGTTCCCAGTATCACGACATCATCAACGAAGTAGCCGAAACCACCATAGAATACCAGCCACCCCAAATTAAAAGCCCGTGGTATGATGATGAATGCATATACCGGAAAAAGGTGACAGAAGATGCGCACCTAAGACAACTGCAGTGGAAAATAAGGGCAGCAAGGGAAGAGCGTCGAGCCGGGAGAAGAAGTTCCTGCGCACGAAGAAAAGGGAATACGTAGTCTCCCAACTCAAGGAGATTTAAGAGTCTTGCGATCAAAACTACATCCGCAGATTTTAAAAGAAAGCTAAGCAACTGGTTTTAAAACCGGAACGCAGGCTCTTCTAAACAGGTGATGTTTTGGTAGGGCGCAAATGCATTTGAAATGAAAAGCTATAAATCGTAGTTTTTAATTTTTACTTAAGGCACTACAACTTTTTTTGGCTTATAAAATCACACTACACTACTAGTTAACTTTTGCGTAGTTTAATTAGGTCTTCCAAATATATTAAGTGGTTTTTGTAGCTAAATCTAGTTCTGAAGTTATATCACACTTAGAGTAATTATACCTCGAAATGGGGCATTTTCACTTTAACTGGTTAGGGTGATAGTAGGCCCCACTACCATACCATTTTATTTTCGCCGGATTCCCATTATATATATTCTGATGTGACTTACACGTAAATATAAGAGGGGATACTTCAATTTAAAGTAAGCGTATGTAGATTTATGGCGGCCACTGTACGCACTGTGTGGACGTCTAAAACTTGTCTGCAACACACTAATCGGCACGCACCGGTGTGGCTTCCGGCCCGGCAGATCGACCGTAGATAAAATTTTCACACTAAGGCAATTTCTGGAAAAGACCAACGAATTTCAAGCCGCGATGGAGGCATTCACGGCTAAACTTAAGTTTTCTATGTTCTGAAGTGTACGTCAGAGCAACAAAGAAATCCGTAGGTTCTTATGGAGCTGTTGTTCGTCAGAGCAGTTAGTTGTTCGTCAGAATAGGCATCCACTGTAGCCTAATGCTACCGAGTGCAAGCCTTACCAACCCCACCAAATGAAAGCCGAATGATAAAATACAGAATATGTATGTATGTGTGTTTGCCTAATTATTCCCCCTATCTTGGTATCCGTTGCGAAAGAAAAACTCTCCGATTTTATACGAATCGAACAATTTTCCTTCACGGTAATTGTTCCGATCACCTGTTCGGAACATATCTCCGACAAAGCGTAACGCATACCGGCAGTATACATTTCAACGCGATGAGCTGCGTTTTTGACAGCCACCTGTCAATTTCTCTCCGATTGTCTCCGACATATATTCATCGCCGAAATAATAATTTATAAAAAAAATGTAAGCAATAAATTAATTTATTTAATAGTTTGTGCTAATTTTTTGTTAACAAATTAATTCTTTATGCAAAAATATAAAGAAAAGACAAGCACTAAGCAGTTTGAAAAACTGGTGGAGGTGCTATACGAAAAACCGGACGTAGCTTGGAATTATACTAAGAGGTCGCCTGAAGGGGTTGCTGCATTTTGGGAGGAAATAGCCGCTTCATTAAATGATTTGGGTCCACGAAGAAGAGATACTGCTGGCTGGAAGAAGGTATGCACTGCAAATGTTGCGTTTTAAATTTAATTTAATATATCTTTTGTTAGGTCTGGAGCGACTATAAAACTTATATCAAGAAGAAGCTAACAACAAATGCCAAAGAAATTGCGGGCACAGGTGAAGGTCCGTACAAACAAATAAGTTTCACTGCCATCGAGGAATCGGTTATTGAACTTTTAAGTATGACCAGTTCCATTCAGAGCATTTTAGCGTCATCCTTTGGCGAAAACGTACGGCCGCCATCATCAACACCTACGAAAGCACAATGTGGTATGCAGTTCAACACCACCCCGACCCTATCAACTGCTGATCCAGAAACCTGTAATGATGATACACCAGACTATCGCAATAATCCGCCATCAGGTGCAATTAAGACACCTTTATCATCGATTCAACTGCCTAAGCAAGTGGATAGTCAAAAGGCTTACTTTGACTTCTTCATTTGATTGCTATGTTCTTTGATTGCTTTTATCTTCTTCTTCTCCAGATCGCATAGATTATCTAAGGATCGGGAAACTCTTTTTAAATAATTATCTAAAATAAAACCAGTTGTTATGTGATGAAGTGAATGTGCAATAGCCAAGAAGGCTAGTCAGTTTTTGCCTACTTATGTACCTAATAATATTAAGATTTTTTATGTTCTCTTTTAAATAAACATTTATTCTTTTTAAAAATGTTGAGTAACCATTTGGTTACTGATCTCGGTTACTCGGTTACGTTGCATTGATGGTGGAATTTCATCACAATTTGCTTCCTCGTCCTCCTCCTCATCGGATTCCGTTGCAAAATAGTCCCCGTTTTATTCACTATCAAAGTGCAGGCAGATGTTGTGTAAGGTACAACACACATTTACAATTTGCGCTGATTTTGTTGGAGCGTAGTGCAACTGTCGAGCCCCCAATAAGCAACGGAACCTACTTTTTAGAAGACCTATAGTTCTTTCAACTATATTTCGGGCACTGCGGTGTGATTTGTTATATCGGCTCTTGGCACTCTCCGCTATTGGAGTCCTAAAAGGCGTCATTAGCCATGGTTCCAATCCATATACGAATTATTACAATATGAAGTAGTAAGTAGTAAGTAGTAAGAACAAATTGTTTGAAGTCATCAAGCAGCCAACTACCCGTTTCACCATTTAGATAGTTTTGCGCAAAGTGTCGATGCTGCGGACTCAAATTCCATATGTGACCATCGTGTTTGGCCCCTTGGTAATTTGAGTTTACAGCTCTAATCTGCATCTTGAAGTCGCAAATCTAAATAAAAACCATAAGGAAAGGCTACAGTCCGCTTGGGGCGTCCATATACCTATATGCCCCAAAGAAAAAAGCATTAAGAAGGTGATAAATATTATTTTATTTTATGAAATTTATAAAAAAAAATATTTTTTGAAAAAAACGCCACAAAAAGTGGGCGTGGCCATAAACTTTGTATGGGCGATATATTGTAAAAAATATTTGCTAAATATATTGTAAAAAATTTTTTTAGTTTCTATGAAAATGTTCGCTGAAAACAGCATTTTAGTGAAAAAGCCCACAAAACGTGGGCGTGGCAAAAAATATTATATTACAGACTTATAAAGGAGGGTAGTGCCTATATATCTTGTAAAGCTTCTAACACTCTATCTCTCTAACTTTATCTTTAAAACATTTTTTTCTCAATTGTGGGCGTGGCAGTTGGCGGATATTAAGACTTTAACACTTTACCATTTCGGGAGTCTAGGGAGTACACGCTCTAAATTTCATCTTCCTAGCATAAATTTAAAGGCCTCAAAAGTTGATACGGACGGACGGACGGACGGACATTGCTAAATAGTCTTAGGATTTGGTCCCGATCATAAATATATATACTTTGATACGACGAATATTAAGGGGTGTTACAAACTATGCGTCAAAATTAATATACTCTTAGGATAGGTTATAATAAAATCTAACTAATCGTTTAAGATAGCTTTCGATACTTACAATCATAACGTTGAGACTAAAATGTACTTTACGGTTTTAAAATAGATGTTTATTTGTAAAAGGAACAATTATTTGGATATGGATGCCATCAATACAACCTATTACTCCAGGAAAGCCAGTACTTTCAAGAAAATGTGTTTTTATACCCTATCCTAAGGGTAATTAATTTTGACTCATAGTTTGTAACACCCCTTAATATTCGTCGTAGACCCACAAAAGTATATATATTTATGATCAGGACTAAAACCTTAGACTATTTAGCAATGTCCGTCCGCCCGTAACCAATTTATAGGCCTTTAAATTAAAGCTAGAAAGCTGAGATTTGGAACATATACTCCCTAGGCCTCCCACGCCCACAATTTTGAAAAAAAAACAATGTTAAAGCTAAAGTTAGAGAAATAGTGTGTTGTAATCTTAACAAGATATGTAGGTACTGCCCACCTTAACAAGTTTGTCATATAAAGTTTTTTGCCACGCCTACATTTTGTGGGCGTTTTTCACTAAAATGCTGTTTTATTCGAAAATTTTCATAGAAACTGGAAAAAAATGTTTAACAAGATATTTAGCCAATATTTTTTCCAATATATCCAAGTTTTTGGCCACGCCAACTTTTTGGCGCGTTTTTTCCAAAAAAATTTTTTTTTTATAAATTTTATAGAATGAAATAAAATGCTATACATCATGTTCTTAACGCTTTTTTCTTTGGGGTATATACTGATAAGGATAGGGTATCATACTGTTCGCCCAAGGGGACTGTAGCCTTTCCTTATGTTTGTTTGCTGAATTTCGACATCTGACATTTTTAAAGATATCCATTTCGGGCATAAGGTTTCTTCTAGAATATCCAAAATTGTCTTGAGAATATTTGAAAAAAGTCGACTGCACAACTGCCATTTGGTAGTCTTTTCCTGCACCATGCCGATAGTCCAAGACATATGAAAATGCACACAGAAACCAAAAATAGAATTAGCGCGTGCCGTCAAAAAAAACAAAACATAACAGTATGCTGTGCTGTGCAGTGTCTAAAAAAAACAAAACAAAAATTAACTTTGTTAGGGCAATTCCTTTCGTTCCACTCCAATTTGTTTGCTGCTGCCCTGCTTGGCAAGTGTCGTATGTTTATGCGTGCACTTGCTATGGTTGGGTAGGGAATCTTTGGCGAATAGTGGGTCGCGTTGTGTAGATTTTGTTGGTAGAAGCAATTCATTGGATGGGCATAACACCCTCAGTGATTTGTTTTGGAAAGCTGACATCAGGATCTACACGGTACGTCCTAGCCTAGTCAGCGTCGGAGTTGACTTTTTTGTGTTTGTTTTTTGTTATGTGTAGGAATTTTAGAGTGGACGTGAGCAATATTCGTGGATTAAGGTCAAATTTGTTTTCATTGTACGCCCATGTGATTCACAGTAAACCAGCTAAAACAGCGCTAAGTGAAACACAGGACAGCATTGATTCTGATTTAACGGAGTTTAGTCTGCCTGGGTATAACTTAGTGCCATTATTCTTTTCACATCGCAATTTCGCCGATTTTATAAGTAGTGAAGTAGCCTACCAACTTCTACCTCAATATGGCCAATGTTCCAATTCAATTTAATTTTATTTGGCTAAAATTCCATGCCCGTAGGCAATTAATTCACTACTGCTGTTTTATTTACAGAAGTCCTATAGAGGACAGGCATTCAACTTACTGTCTGATTCCATCACCAGAATTGTAACCCATTACCGTTGTCGTCGTTGCGGGCGATTTCAATATACACAATTTAAGTTGGCTTCGACATACTGGACAGATAACACCCGAAGGAAGGTATGTTTATAATTTGACCCAGCTTGTAAATGAGCCGACACGGATACCGGACATTAGCGGTCAAAACGCTAACACTCTGGACTTGCTTCTTACTTCCCACCCTGATAAATACATTTTGAATGTATTTTCGCCTCTAGGGTCGTCAGACCATTGTATCATATCGGCGAATTCCTCGTACTCCAACCACACAGTTAGAACAAGCTCCTAAAAGAACCGTATGGCAATACGAGACAGCCAATTCGGAATCTTTAAACGGTTTCTTAAAAGTTTTAAATGGTCGTTGTGCTTCTTCGACAACGACGTGGATGCCGCTGCCGATATCATTACAAATATAATTCACCTGGGTATGAAACGCTTTATCCCAAACAGGATAAATACCATCAAGCCTAAGGAAAACGAGTGGTGTGGCTTGAGCTGTAAAGAAGCTATCAGGGCTAAAAAGGTAAGTTTTCGGTCATTTAACGCCAACCCAATTGAGGAAAACCGGAAAAAGTTCAAACGAGCCAAAAATGACTGCAATGCCCACATTAATTGTGTCAAATTCTGCTACGACCAAAAAATACTACATAGTCCCACCGGTAGTAACAACTTTTGGTCGTCTGTCAAGAAAATTCGGCCCCGTCGTCTATCCCGACACTCATTTGCAATGACATCCTAGCTGTCAGCTCTTTGGATAAAGACAATCTGCTTACTGCTAATTTTGCAGCTGGCTTAACGCTTCCAGATTGTGCTTTGTCTCCCCCTTTACTTCAGCGCGTAGAATATTCTATGAGTGGCAAGAGTTCTTCAAGATCTCAACAGACATAAATCCGCTCTTCCAGATGGTATTTCCCCTATCGTTCTGAAGAGGTGTTCTTCCACGCTGGCAAAACCACTGCATAAGCTTATCTTTCTGTCCTATTCTTCAGGGCTCTTTTCGAGAAGTTGGAAAACAACATTTGTCCAGCCCGCCCCAAAAAAGCGACTCTTCCTCTGTCTCCTCCTACAGACCAATTGCACCCTTCTTTCCAAGGACATGGAAACGCTGATAAATCTTCAGCTTATGAAATATATTGAATCCCGACAACTTCTTAATTACCGGCAGTACGGTTTTCGCAGCAACAGATTCACTGGTGATTTTATGACATTTCTAACAGAAAAATTTAACCAATCTTTTCACCGAGGTGGTGAAAGTAAAGTCGTTGCGCTTTATATTTCAAAGGCATTTGACAGGTACCTTCTTTCAATGAATAAGTTGTTTTGGATGGTTTCAAGTCTGCAATCTCCAAATAAATGCTGGTGTCCCTCAAGGCTCTGTTTTGTCTCCGACTCTCTTTCTCATTTTTATCAATGACCTCCTGTCTGTCACTTCTTATCCAATCCTTTTCTTCGCTGAAGACAGTACCCTTAGTTTCGCATATTCGTTTTATGATTCACGTCCCTCATCTTCGGGCGTGGAGCTAGAACGGCAACGTATATTAAGCTCATTAAATTCTAACCTTGACAGCATTCTTAAGTGGGGTAAAATCAATAGAGTAGACAACATGGCCACGCATGCATTTTTGCACGAGATTAAAGAGAGATCTCTGCCGTCAATGATTTTAAAGATGTAAGAGTGAGATAAGAGATCAAGCAGCCTACATTCGGCTGCTACCACGCAATAATACAACCGATAAAGTGGTTTTGCGGACCGATAGCGCAGTTCATCAGCCGTTTTCTGTGATAGCACAAGTGAACGGATGCGGATCGAATAAGATCCCGCCGCAGTCATTCCGCCGGATTCAATGATTTGGGTGAATATAAGGGTAATTTTTATGTTGTGAAAGAGTAGAGAAGTGTTTACTATACAAGTTTTTGTTTTTAAAGAAAAACAAAAAGAGAACTCTGAAATGGCAACATCAACTTTGTTATTTTTTTACATGAAAATCAAACTTTTTTTTTGTTTAATTTTAGGCTTATAATTTGTCCGATTCACGGGTATCATTATGCTCTTGATGCTTTGTAAACTGATCATTAATGCAAATGTTCGCATCACTTTCTAAGCCAAGTGTTCATTATTGCAAACTTAGGTAAACTGATGCGCAAACATTTCAAACAAAAGCATCACCAAATAGCTTGATGCGTTGTTGATTCGGCAGGCAAAAAAATTTAAATATATCAGAAAAGAAAGAAAAGTGAGTAAATACACGATTTAAACTGATGAAATGTTTTTGTTTAATGTACAAATATTAAATAAATAAATGTATTTTTGATCGAAAAAACTAAAAAAAAAAAAAAATAAGGGAATTATTTTCCTCTTATGCAAGAAGAAGCCCAGACAATTTAAATAAAAAATTAATTTGATCAAAAAAAAAAATGTTTAATGTAAACATTTGCGTTCTGCTCCCTTGCACTTTAAGTTAATAACTTGTTTTGTTTCAGTTTTCAGTGTTCCCCGCCATTCAAATTGCTTTCATTCTTATGAGACTTTTTTGTGTTTGTAGCCACGACGTTCATGGAAATGATTTTCATTCCCATGAACGTGTAGCCAGACACTTAGGTAGGTAGGTACTATGGGGATGATTGACAGTTTTTCTTACTAAAGGATATTAAAAACAAATTAATGTTGCAGCATAGTCAATTCTAAGTTTTTCATATTATTAAGATTGATCCACTCGAACTCGAAAAAAATTAAAAAAAAATGGCAGCAAAATCCTTAAATTTCCTATCTGTGAATTTTCCTATCGTTTGAACCACATAGATTACTGTTGACTGTCATAAAATGGTGTTTGAAGCCCAGTTTGACATTAATGATACCTACAAGACATTTTTTCCTAAATAGAATGCATGTCCCAGTGTAGTTCGCTTCATCCTTCCTTGCCACTTTCTTGGCATGATAGCATGATAGTCTGCTAGAGAACATATAATATTTCATCGGTCGACTGACTGATGGGCACTGTAAGCCAATCACAATCACACTTCATTTTCTATCATTCGACTCGTATCGAATTGTTGCAAAGTTTGTTTTTGCAGCTTTTGGTGCTTGTGCGTGATGCCTTTTTCTTTGTCTTATGACGGCATTTCCAGTTTTTAATGGTTTTATTGGCAAAGCCAGTGGAAACGAACTATCGTATGTTCTGCTGTAAAAATAATAACTTTATTTCAGTACAAAATACAAGAGCAGTTATCATATTCAAGGGTTAAACGATAAATAGCCAATTCCAGAAGGTTCAAGTACCTGCTGGGTAATCTTTTTCAGCCTCCAGTGATTGGCAAACAAAACACAAAAGTTGGTCTGCAAAGTTTTAAATATATCAAAAGTAAATGTTTTTTTAAAAATGCATTATTTCTTTATTTCCCTCATGCACACTTTTAAAACCAGATTTAAATTTAATAAAACAACATTAAGTTAATAACATATTTTTTACATTATTACATATTAACAACTGTGACTGTATCTTCAAGTTTCATTGTCGCTTGTTCCGCTTTCTATTTTTAAGTAATTTTGAACAGCATTTGATTTACCTTTGGAACGTTTCTGCTTCCTATACAGCTTCTTTGAACTCTTATGTTCATGCTCTTTGAATTTCAGATTATTTTCTGAATTACCTTGCATACCGTTATTAGCTCCTACAATTTCGTGACTTAAAACAAAATCGTCTCTCTGTTTGTAAGAATTGTCTTCATTATTTGGCAAAACATTTTGGAATGCTGATTTAGTCTGAAATGTTTTCAAAACATCAGATTCACTGGAATGTACCTTTTTGCTAGATAGCTCAAAATACTCATTCAGGTCTTCACTGCCGTCATTTATGTTGTAAGTTCCTTTTGCCGGAAAAAAAGAAGAAAACAAAGTTAATGGATGCATGGTGCTTGTTCTTAGTGTGGTGAATATATCTCATAACATGGTTTGTAACATACTCAAAAATATTAAAGATTTATAGCTAACCAATTGTATAATACGCCGCTACATTTTAAAATTTTAAGATCTAAAATACAAATAGTCACCACTGTTTCAATTTCGAACTTATTAAAGTCGAAAACAAAATTAATAACTACATCGATTACCGTTGTCGTTTTCAATTCAAAAATAATCGACTCTTCCAAATTAATATTCTCCCGTGAAAAGGTGAAACCTTATACATAATTACGAAAAGCTAGTATCGAAATATATGCGTTTGAAAGTTCAAAGTTTTGTTCAAGTTGGTGCAGTTAGACTATTTTTTCGAAAAATATCTTGACAACGAAAACACATAGAGGAAAAGTAAAGACACCATCGTAAAGAGTTTCGATTCCGCCTTCAGAAAAACCGTCTAATGGACTTTACCTTTGACCGCGTGTATTATGCTTTTCATTTTAAGTCGACAAAGATCGGATAAAAATACAAACGTCTGTTTGTTACAGATTCTTAGTCCTCTCTCGACTTTTGTTTTATTATCCAAAACCAATAAGGAATTAAAAAACGAAATTGTTTTGTCGTTTACCAATTTGGTCCCACACACACAGGTGAAAATGCATGCAAAAACCGGACTTTATGCGTACTTTATTATGTGTCTAAAAAAGAAATCTCAAACCAGAATCATCTGCTTTGAGAGTTTTAAGCAAAAAATATTTATATGAAGTTATCAATGAATGTACAGAAACGGATTTCAAGGCAAAGTTGTATTATTTAAAAAAATATTTGCTAAGAAGAGCTTGTTGTCAATAAGATGATTTTAAACAGAAAATATTACGTTTATGGTTTGAGCTTTAATTATAAAAATAAATGTATATGCAATTGAATTATTTCACTTTTAAGGTTTGAGTTCAAAAGCAGATGGTTAAATGCTAAAAGAAGAAAATGGGACTTGGCTCAAGGGGACCTTTGATCTACCGAACGCACAACACAGGCCAGGCCGACCAACGGGTCGAGAGAAAAAATCCAGTCTCCTGGAAAAGCAATTAAATTTAGAAAAGTACTGAGTGGCAAGCTTTGCGTAAAATAATAACTACAAGTGATAAAAAACTGTTCCCTAGCTACCGCACACTTAAAAAAGCTAAACTGAATTCGCAATCATACACAAAAACGGATACTTTAGCTGAGGCAAATTTGCAAGACTTGCTAGATCATACTGCCAAGCGAATAATGTTGTATTTGGATGAAATTTTGGAAACTTTAAGTGAAAACGAGCTCAGTTCCTTAGAGCTTGTATCAAAGGGGGCTGTGATGGATCTCAACAAACGCAGTACAAACAAAAGATTGAAACCCGTTCTGATTCAGATGCAAACATATTCCAAAGCTCTTTGGTACCTTTGTGGTTGTTCCGCGGTTCAAATGGAAAAATCGTTTGGCAAAACCCAACTCCAAAATATTGCCGACCAATAAGACTCCTCGTCATCACGCAAAGTGAAATAAATTATATAAAATCGAAAATCAATTCGCCTATAAAAACAAAAATTGAAGGTATTGGATGCTTTGAAGTAAAGCACACATTCGACTTCAAAACTCCACAATGCCAACGCTCGTCTAACAGAGTTCCCAGACACACTGACTGGAACTTATTAAAGAGCTGGATAAGCTCCCCTCTGAAGTAAATGATCACATAACATCAGCGTACGAATCCAGTTGTCAGATCAGAACTAGATCCACCAACACCCTGGTGGAATAGTGAATTAGAAAAATTAAAAAGGAAGGCCAGGAAGATTACCGCATATCCCTTACAAACTATAACTCGGCTTTAAGGAAATCTAAAAGAAAAACATGAAGACCCTTCTGCGAGAACATAGAAGACCTCCCTTCCTTGAACCGAGCCCAAAAGGCTCTATCGAACGACCATAGAAATGGGATTGGATTGATGAAGAAAGGGACGGCCTAAGCCTAACTTCGAGTTATGGAAAAAATAGTAGACGCAATTCCTTTCTAGTAGAACATCCCCTCAATAAAAACCTTTTCGCATATCAATCTGGTAAATCTACCACTATCGGCCCTACATCATCTAGTCAAGAAGATAGAAGGCTCGCTAGATTCCAAAGAAATTGCACTCTGTTCCATTCTAGACATTGGTGGGGCCTTCGAGAGTACGTCGTAATCCTCCATTTAAACAGCCGCCAATAATTAAGGAATAGACAAACAAACCATAAGTTGGATACAATCAATGTTGAGCAGCAGATCAATGTCTGCCCAACTTGGCCCGACATCCATCGCTATAAAAGCAGTTAAAGGTTGTCCCCAAGGGGGTGTTCTGTCTCCCCTACTCTGGTCAATCGTCATCGATGAACTCCTGGACGACCTGAACAAGTCTGGGTTATCACAAAGGGCTTTGCTGACGACTTAGTAATCATTATAAGAGGCAAACATGGTCCCACCATTTCTGGGCTTATGCAAACTGCCTTAATAAAAGTATTGAACTGGTGTCAAGACAAAGAACTAAACGTTAACCCGTCAAAAACAACTATTGTTCCCTTCACCCGGAAAAGGAAACACATCCTGCCAACCTTGTCACTGAACAACACCCCTTTACCATTCTCAAAGAAGTTAAATACCTCGGTATCATATTTGATCATAAGCTTAGTTGGAATGCCCACCTATAACGCACCCTAAATAAAGCGACTGCTATTTAATGAGCATGCTCTTAACTTTTCGGTAAGAAATGGGGTCTACGTCCAAAAATTATTCATTGGATATACCAAACCATAGTCATAGCAATTATTACTTATTCAGCTTTGGTGTGGTGGGAAAAGGTAAACCAAATATCTGCCCAGAAAGCACTTCAAAAAATACAAAGACTAGCTTGCAAAGGAATTACAGCTACCATGCGCTCTTGTCCCTCTGCTGCCATAGAGGAACTCCTTGACCTCCCACCACCACATGCACGAATTAAGAAGTGCGCTGCATCAAGCGCAATAAAACTTCACTTCACGAAAAAATTCAAACAGGTCGAACTTACAAACTCCTCAAAAATCATACACAGCCCCTTGATTCAAAGTCACGGACCTCATGCCCACAAAAGTAAACTTTCATCAACAATACCATACACGACCGCTTGGTGTGGGAAACTGGAGGCCATAGGCTAAACAGATCCCACTCAGTCTGGTACACGGATGTATCAAATAAGTCAACGGGTGTAGGAGCAGGCATCAGCGGACCCAACTGCAAAATGTTAGTTCCTCTAGGACACACAACATCAATCTTCCAAGCAGAAGTTCATGCCATTAAACTATGCTTAAGGCGTTATCTCAGAAGAACGGACATTTACATCCTATCAGACAGTCAAGCAGCACTCAAAGCTCTTAATTCCTACAAGTTCAACTCTCAACTTGTCTGGAACTGTCTAAGCATTCTGAAACAACTCACGTCCCACAACAGAGTGACTCTTTGTTGGGTCCCAGGACACGAAGGAATTCCCGGCAATGAAAAGGCCGATGAGCTAGCACGAAAAGGCTGTGCGACCCCTTTTATCGGCCCAGAGCCCTTCTGTGGACTACCCACCAGCAATATAAAAGTTATCCCAATACTTGGGAATACCAAATGCGTACATCCCATTGGCACTCCATCCAAGGATTACGCCACGTTAAAAATGCATTGCCCTCGCCAACAAAAAACGAGCTTTTCACATCCTCTCTATGTGCAAACTTGATGCTAAGATCGTAACTGACTTCCTAACTGGTCACTGCGCCCTGAACCATCGTCTCATGAAAATGGGTAAAAGCTCTACAGATGTGTGTCGACTCTGCCTAGAACAACCAGAAACAGCAGAACCCATCCTCTGCGAATGCCCTGCAACTATCCAAAAGAGGCTCAAATGCTTCAACAAAGGACTACAGAACCTCAAACCCTGCCAAATCATCGCCCTCAACAATCGTAAGGTACTAGGATTGTCGCCAGACCAAATAAATTACTAACTTCGTAGGGTGTACAAAAGATCTATCCTGGTCGAAATGCTTATCAGCCCTACTCTTTAAAATAAAATAAAAAAAAGCACACATTTGCCGCATACTCCGTCTTGCATACAAACTTTTATTAAAGAAATGACAACTTCGAACACAGGTAGATAAAGATATTGTCAAAAAAAAGGAGGAATTGCAAGAGAGTTTCAGGAGCAAACTGGGTCTTATAGTAGATGTACCAAAAGCAGGTATCGGTAGCACTAACTATGGCAATGCCAGCCGGATATTTTTTAATGATCCACAATTTGTTGCTAAAATTACAGGTGTTGACCAGCAATAAATTTATAGGTTGAAGGTTATACTGTTATACTTTCTAGTAGATTTGCAGTCGATACTTCTAAATTTTCCACTTTCGCATTAGATACTGCAAAGCTATATGTGGACCTTTACTCGTGGCATCCTATGACATCCACAATGCACAAACATTTTAATTCATGGAGCAACTGTGATCGAAAACGCTCTGTTGCCGATCGGGCAGCTATCAGAAGAAGAAGCAGAAGCTCGTAATAAGCATTTCAGGTTATATTGCCTGAATTTTGCGAGAAAATTTTCGAGGAAAGATTGTAATGTAGATGTTTTAAATAGGTTGTTATTAACATCTGGCCCGCTAATAACAAGTTTTAGGCCTTTACTGGTTAAAAAGCTGAATCATTCACAAAAGAAGCACTGGTAATGTTTACTTCTGAACTTCCTGTTCCATTTTTATCAGCAGATAGAACTTTAGCTGGAGAATCTAGTGACGCTGTAGAAAATAGAGCGATTTTGATCAAGATTCCTTAGACGAAGAAAAATCTTGGGCTTAATCCGTCTCTGATTAATTTAGAATAAAAAAAAATATTGTTGAATTAAAACTTATAAAACAAATGTTTGCATTTGAATTTTTGATACTTAAAAAAAAACATTTCTATTGATAAAGAAGAGAAGAAACATCTTTCAAATTGTATTAATTATAGTTTCAGCAGGAAAACTAACCATAAAGACAAAAAAACAATATTTGTCCGGTTTTTGCATGATTTTTTCTATGCATTTTTTCTATGTGCGACAGGTAGAAAACTGGTTGACTGCGACCGTGTTTGTGGGTTTATACAGTAAAACTGGATATACTTTGTATATACAAAAATAAATAAATTAAAACTAGTTTTAGGTAGCCAACAAACAACAAAATCAAATAATCACTGTCTATAGAAATCTAAAAAAAACCGAAATTCGCTTTCTGGCATCCTTTCCCAACAATAAATGCCTACTGATTTTCCTCATCAAACCCCCTTCAATTATCATCCCTGCTTTGACCCTTTCTCAATTGTTTATGTTTTTAACACACAAAGTGTAGTGATGTAAGTCATATTGAGCTATGAGTTGTGTCCGTCAAAGGTGGTTTCCGACAGCCGACAACAGTAATTGAGGTGAATATTCTAATTCCTAATTTTTGAAAAGGGTATGATCAGGAATGAAGTATCATAACTCTTCTACTTTTACGGCATACAAAAATTAAACAATAATAACAAAACCCGCAAAATAGGAAATATCCGTTTCATTAAAGAATTATACTTGTTTATGAAGTGACAACAAATGTTTTAGAAAATGGAAGGCCCGCGAATTTTTTTTTACAATTTTAAGCTTCTGAAACAATCTTAGGTTGGGTCTTTTAAAAAAATCAAGAATATAAAATTTCATAACAATTTTCTTCAAATTGACACTCTAATCGGCGTATAAATTTAGTTTCATTACATTCGCATATACAAATGGTTAGAGTAGTAATAATAACATTTTATGCCACTCTGAATGGGTTGTTCATAAATAATATTTTGAATTTTAAATAAATCGATCCGTTCATCGGTATGTTATGGATATTATGATTTTGTGTTATATATAGATGCATTATTAGATGAGCATGGTCAATGTATAAATGGATGAATACCTTCTATGAAGCTTGAATTACCGTTTAGGCACTGTGAATAATAAAGGCCTGTTGATTTCAATTCTTTGCGACTTCTCTTGGTTTTCCTTTTAAGGCCGTGGTTCGGCGTAATTACCTTTGGTTTTTTCTTAGTTAAGGATTGCTTTAAATGTTTATCCGCCACATCTATGGCTATTGCTCTTGAATAAAGTGCTGCTTTTTCGTTTTCATACTCTGTGTTATCTGGTTCAAACGTGACATTTTTCGTTTTTGCCGTCATTTCTTTCGTCGACGATGTTTCCGGTGCAACATCTTCAACGGGACTATTTGTACTTAAGTCATGTTCTTCATTGGAAATATATTCTTCTAAAGCCTACAAAAAAAAAACAATAACAAAAATTCAAAAGTTAAAAAAGAATTATAAATGTATTTCGATAATACACCTCTTCTATTAGTGATCCACGTAAAACTATTTCTGGACCGCCGCCGTAAATATTATAAAAGAAATTCCACAAATGTGAGTTGAGTTGAGCATAGTCTGATCCAGGAAGAACATTATTTGCGGGCGATGAATCTGTCTTTGTTGTGATAGTTGAATTGTTAATGGGACCCGGATCTTTATTTGTTAGTCCTCGCGCGAACAGTTGCCATTTTCTGAACCATGACATTGATATTGCGTAGATTGTCGTAGAATCATCTTCATTTTGGAAATCATCATGATACTTCGTGAAGATAGTAAGTTCTTGTTTTTGTCTACGCATTAGGTTTTCAGCTGTTCTTTTGCAGACTTCGCACTCAAACAGGCGATTAACTACAGGACCACCACCAAATTTTTTATAAAGAAAATCCCACAGGGGTTGTGACAACGGAACAGCAATTTTGTTTATGAGGGACGCTTTGTTGGGCGGTACGCCTCCATGCGGACATAAGATTGCCCAATTACTTATAGGCCCGGGTTCAGCAAATGTGTTAAATCGGTTAATCCATTCTCTTGAAACAAAAAATCGAATGTCCGAAGATTGTGGCGGATTAAGTGTGGAAAATTCCCTAGCTTGGGTTCTTATCACATCCATGTGTGGATTGTTTTTGCGATAGAACAGCACATATGCTTGGCAATTTTGTACGACATCAGCTGATACCTCTGTTACATGTTGATCATCGAATTCATACCAATTGCCTGTTAAATCGTTTTTAGCGAAACATGTGTAATGACCACCACCAACAGTACCGTGATGGCAAATTACCGACACTAAATTATAAACTGATATATTTGATTTACAATCCTTGTGTAGATAGGGTCTCATGTCGAAACCAAGCAACGGAAAGTGAATATATGATGAAATTTTCGAACTATACGATAAATCGTGACGAAACCTTTTTAAATGTATGCATAACGCTTCAGGCAAATCAAGAATTCGAGAATATTTTACACCAGTTCGCAGTTTGTTGCATTTCGAACAACTAGAATTTATATTTGAATATTAATTTAAGAAAATTCGTAAATATCGTTATAGTTGTTTTACATACATACCTGTACATATTGTCACCTTTAAGCTCATCAGCGCTAAAAAAAGATGCCATGCAATCGTGAAGAGTGACAGATGGGCCCCATAGCCATGAACGTACCAGGTTCCATACCCAGCAAATCCAACCCTCTGGTTTCAACGGTTCTTTGCACATAGATCCCGAATGCGAACGAATAGTGCTGTGACTATTTATATTTTGAGCATGGTGCAAAACATTTAGGTAATCCCTATGAGGAATCGGCAGGGAAAGATCTTGAAATGTCTCTTCTCTGGTAGAAATTCGATCACAGGTCAAGCACTGAACCGATGATAAAAGCTTTCCATCAAACACATCACTTATGATTGACCTCTGCGTTATAGAAACAACAATGTCTTTGCTTGAAATGTGATTGTTGGTACACATGTTTGCACGATGTCCATATGAAGCAGGATAACGTGAATTTAAAGTTGAATTCGAAGCATAGGACAAACTTGAGTAGTGTTTATTCTGTGTAAAAGAGTCTTCGAATAGACTTGATTGTTCAGAAACTCCACTGTCGCATGTTTCATATTCAGCTTCTGACTGAGAAGCAGAACTTGACGAGTAATTCGAAATTTCATCGTCCTTTTGGTATATATCTTGATTTGAAAATGGGCTTTTTAATGGCATTGGATCCGTTTCCTTTAATTCTTCGTGCAACTGATCCATAAAGCATCGCAAAAATTCTTGGGTATCGTGCTGTTGAAATCCTCTAAACATCGAATGAACACTTCTTATCCCATATAAAATGCCTCGAGGTGCTAAATAATCTGAAAGAGTGTTTAATAATATGTATTTATCGATAACTATTATTGATTGTGTTTTTAAAATTGGCACGTAAGTATGATAGAACAAGTTCTAATAAATACCAATAAGATGTGAGTAATAAGCCTGAGCTACCTGTTCTATGAGCAAAATCCTTACACGGGTTCAACATTCTGTCGCTCTCTGTTCTATTAATTTTTCTAAGCTCAGTTTTGTTAAATATTTTCTGCACCTCCTGAGGTGGACTTTCGTTTGGTATTTTTTGTGGCCAACAAAACATTCAGTCTGTTCTCAAAGTTTTTCAAGTAACTTTCTTAATTTCAGGGAGTGCGGATAAATTCAACTAGAAAATGCTCAGAACGCTTTTTAGGAAGTTCTAGTACATCTAGAATACCCCAAGCTTACTTGACTGCTGATTGAAAATTTGGGGGTATGCGAGCGAAGAGCATTTATAGCTTCTTGAAAGTCCGGAATATGAACATATGGATGTTTGTATCTGTTATACCAAAGTTGAAAACATGAATGAGTTATATTCTTGAATCGAGTTCTGCCTGAAATAAAATAGGACTTTTTCATTAGACCACATTTTTTCGTTCTAGAATCCCATATGTACAAGGAGCCAGAATATGTAACAATGTTTCAGAAATCAAACCTCCTTGACAAGGATAACAAAATAAGACATGGCTGCAGAGCTCGTCTAGATGCTGACATATGCGGTTTTGAAATCAGTTAAATATCTTTGTCGTTTAGCAGAAATAGTTTCCATATTCTCGGCACCGACTGTGACAATTCTACAAGGTATTCTAATCCATCTCTACTGGTCTCTTTTTGGGTCTTGTTCTCCTGACGCATTATTTTTACCTTTTAGTAAGACTTCGATACATTATTCCTGAAGTAGCAAAGCTCTATTTCTTAGATCGTTAAAAAGACCAGCGATATGTACAAAATGTCAATCGGCAGACGGCTTAAGAAAATTCTATTATCAATTTATTTTTAAATAAAAATGTTTAAAATATAATGTAATCTAATCTTATCCAATAGTGAGACAAAGCAACTGATTTTGTTTAAATATTGACCGAAAAGGATTTAAATTTAAAATTATTACTTCAACAGATCACTTGCCACATACCTACATGTTTATCAAAATAACAATTATATAAGTTTAAAAGTTATGTTTGAAATCGAAATTTGTAAGATTACCTTTACTCCGGCTTCCGCGACACCAAATGTCCTTGATAAGTCTGTAATAACTTTTTGCTAAGCCCGCCTTACTCTTATTAGCAGCAATTTCTACATAATGTTCAATTATATCGCCGCAATCGAGGAAGTAGTAAGTCAGCGGTTGAATGTTACTTAAGGCCTGTAGCGCAGAGTTCATGTAACACGTATTTGCTATGTTCTGCAGGCCAACCAAACCTTGTATCTTATCGTTGTCATAATCATCGTTCTCACTCAGCCCAATAACAGTACCACTGCTATCTACGAAGTCATAATCGCCAATATCCAATGGATTATTCAGAAAAACTGTTTTTTCATTCCCAATAAATACTTCTTTTTCACATAAATAACACCAAATTCGTTGAGATGACAAATTCATATGAACGCAGTGCGAATTATTTGCCTACAAAGAGGGAAAACAAAGCAATATGCAATGTATTTTGCCAGTCATTGTATGTAAGTTTATCAATACTTTAAAGTGATCCGTGCTGTGGTCTTCAACCTGTTCTGAGCACCCCGCTTGCAAGCAGTTACGCTGCAAGCATATCCAAAGATTTGGCCCAGTATTTTTACATCGAGCGCACGACGAAGCCTGCAACATTAAAAAAACATGTAATCATTCTTCACTGTCTTTAGTTCATACCTTTTCTAATTTTTTTATCTCGGATACGGAAGTATTAAATTTCTGTATATGTTGACATTTGTAGTTCATTTTTAAAATATCTATTTAATTTTAAGCAGCAATAAAATTGAACACCCAATAGTTTAGACAAGTCTTGTTTTCATTTCACATTGGTCGCTCGAATGTGACAGACTTTCAAACACCATGTATAGTTAATGCGTCTTAGTTACTTTCTTTAATAACTTTTATTTTTAAATTGTAATTCATAATGATAAGTTATAATCGATGAAGTGAAATTTTTGACAAAAAGTAAATACATACTCCATAAGTAAGCATAAATGTCACTTCGTATCTCTGACGGGTCGTAAATTCGTAAAATCAAAAGAGCAAAGTAAGCATTTGCATGGGCTCTTGTAATGTTCAAATATAAAGGGCTGTTCAAAATGGCGATCTGACTTCAATCTATAGAGTTCAGAGTTCAAATATGAAATGTACATATGTATTTCTGTTGAAAGCAAGTTATGCTGTATTTCTAGCAAAAAACCGAGATTAAAGGCAAAAGATTAACAATCCACCCAATCATTGAATCCTGAGGATTGACTGCGGAGGGAGTAGCACTTGGCTAGTGCCTTTGTTCAGTCATTGAAAACGCCGCATAAAAAGTGAACATATGTCGGTAAAGAAGTTTTCGAACATAGGTATCATTGTAAACGCGGATCATCCGCAGCTCATACAATTTCATATGTTGTCATTGCCCACGAAAGTAGCTGCGGATTCATACAGTTTATTTTCGTTCCAAACAAAAACAATGAATAAGAAGTAAGTAAAAAACATTTTAAATTGTGTACATTGAAAATAAAAGTAATAATTTATAAATGTGGACTTTCTAGGAAAGCAAAAATCTCGTCCACAATTCTAAGTGATGGTAATCACATAAAAAAAAATCCTGACTTCGCTAAGAATCTAACAATAAAAGATCCTGGAACAATCCAACAATTTTACAATTTTGGGAAACTACGAAAGGAGCTCAACTGCTTGGGGCCTCCTTCTAAAGAAGTTTCAAAATGGAAAGAGGTAGATTAATTGATTAATTTTAATTTGGAAGGTTTGGTCGCACCATAAGTCAGATTTGAGAAAACAACTTTTTCAGAACAAGCCAGATCTAAAAGCTACATGTGGCGGGGAAAACAAATAAATTTTCTTTCTGGAAAATGAGGTGATCTACCTTATGTGTTTGAAAGACTGCGTAGAGGATTTGCCCGAAATAAGTTGCTGGTGCCACAAAAAGTCAGACAAATACTACCGAGACTATCTTCGATGACATCGAGTTCACCTTAAATGTGGGAACTAATTGTGGCCTAGAGAATAATCAATATAGCCCCTGATAGCATAGATGGTCCAGAGAAAAACCATTTCCCAAGCCGTTGGAACTTCTTCAAGAGCAAATAATTGTCCAAAAACAATTGCTCGAGAAGATTTTTGGAGGCCTTGCAGAAATGGATAAAAAGTCCGAAGATACAAATGACTCAATGAAAAATATCTATCGTTCGCTGGGTCGCATTCTATTCCTCTTGGAATGTGCCTGCTTTTGCTCTGATATTTACTCCCCAAATTTAAATAAATCCCTATGGAATACATTTTTTTCTTTTACTTTACGAAATATTCAACGGTATTTGTTTGAAAAAAAATTTATTTGACAGCAGAACAGCTGATTTCGAATTTTTCGATATTGAGATTTTGCGGCCCGTTAACGCAGTTCATCCATCGGTTTCAATGATTTGCTAAGGGAACGGATGCGGATCGGACGGACTCCCTTCGCACTCAATCCGCCGGGTTCAATGATTGGGGTGAATAAATCTCTACACGTTTCCTCAAACAAACAGGAGATTAATATAGTTTGTTTTATCTCAACCCGCTCTCTGGCTCTGAAAAATGTCCAATATCTGGTTGTCAAATTGCTTTCTCGCTTATAACCAACGTTACTTTTGACGTAACCAGGTATGGTAAATTGTTATTGAGTGTGTTTACAAACCGATTCTTACAAAACCTAGTTTCTTTCAAGATTATTATTGTGTTCAGCAAGACATCGCTCAAATTTTGTATGAGGCACGCTCCCAAAGTTTCCAACCAACATTTCTGGAATGAAATGTCCAAATGTTTTAAAATTAAATTTATTTTACTCGTGAAATGTGTAGTTAATTAATAAAAAAAGTTTCATTAAAATCGGTTCATAAAAAAAAGTTATGCAACAAAAAAAATGTTTGTTTCTGTTTCTTTTGTCTTGTTCGGTTCGCTGGAAGGAAAAATTGTCGAAAGACACTGAAATAGGTTGGCTCACATGCCACCCAGGTACTTTTGCCTTAGGCGCCTGCCTGAAGAAAAGCACATACTCCGAGGGGAGCAACGAAGTTGCATGAAAAACTTTGTTCAAAGAAATTAGTTGACGAAAAAATTAAAATATCTTTTCAATAAATTCAGTTCGGTACTATCAGCGAATTCTACAAGACTTGAGTATGCTAAAACTTGGACTAATTTGAATTTAGTTCTTAATAATATACAACTAACCAATTACTAGATCTGATTTGTTTACATTTGAGCTGTATAAATATTCAAAATAATATTATGGCGGCCTGATTTAAATGTTTATTTGTGGTCTTTTTAAAAAAAAATATTAGATTGACTGAAGTGGATCGGCTAAATGAATTTTGGCCCGAATGAAAAATGAAAAATGTCCCCAAAAATTTATTTGGGAAACAATAACACGAAAATTTCTGTGATTTGGGGCCATTTTTATATGCAACCCCCCTACTTGGTTTCACTGTTAGATTAGAAGTATGTGTGAGTAGGGGGATTACCTTCACGAAATCATTAAGAATTTGAAAAAAATAATAAAAAATGGCGGCCTTTATTTTGCAGTATTTACTCAAATAAGATTTTCATGGGGGCCATTTTTCATTTTGAAAAGGAATTTTAATTTTTGGGGCCATTGTTCATTTTTGGTTTGGGTTCATTTTTAACTTTTTTTCCAAAGATTGGGTCATTTTTCATAATGAAAAAAAAATTAAGTATGGACTTAAAAATATGAAAAATGGCCCCAAATCACAGAAATTTTCGTGTTGTTATTTCCCATATAAATTTTTGGGGCCATTTTTCATTTTTGGTTTGGGGCTAAAATCCATGTAGCCAAGTGAATCGGATATCGTTGGTTTTAAACTTTTGCACGTAATTGCATGCGTGGGCATGTAAGCTAAACATAAACGATTTCGTTTACAATTTAATTATATAGACTATCAGATCTGTGTCGTGAAATGCTAAATGCAAGCAACTATCACGAGCAGAAATTTGCCGGCACGGACGTACGGATGGACGGACGGACGAAGCAACAACGCCTGAGCAACCTTGGGGTCATCAAATTCCTTGGACGACCTCTTTATGAAGCCTAGCATATAATTTGACTTATTCACAATGAAATTCATATTTCCTATAAAGGTAAGTGTGGGGTCAAAATAAACTCCAAGGTTTTGAAAACTATCCACATCAATCATATGATGAGATTTAATATAAGTGACTGATTACACGTTCATGGGAATGATCGTCATGTCGCACGAGACAGGTAGATTTTATGTGAGTCTAAAAGAAAAGGCTAGATTGCACCAAGAATCCACCGAAATTTATTTTCAAGTTGAAAATCAAAAACAGGTAGAGAAATAATTTTTTGTTCCATATTTCAGCGTTCCTCTTCTTCTAAAATTGCTTTCATTGCTTTTTTGTGTGTATAGCTAGTATTGTGTATCCTACTTATCCTTCGCGGTAGGTTTGTGTGGCCATATATTAATGTCGGTTTGGAGAAGATTTCTGTCATCCCAGTTGTGGACAGATTCCAACATTTTAATATGCAGCATATGCAGAGAGCCGAAAAATGAACACGCCGGGCAGGAGCGAGACTGAGGTGAGAAAAAAATGTTTTTCCTGACGGTGGAGTGTCGTGACAGACACAAGGTATGTTTCTGCTACCTAGGAAATGAAGACAATTCAGCGCACTGTCGCGCTAAGATGTATTTCCGTGTCCTAGGTTGAGCGTCTTTCTAAGAGACACATTTAGGTCCCTGTGGACCCATTGTAATACCCTTCAGCGTGGGGGATAAGCCGATGTTGTGAGCAGCACAAACGGAAGCATATTAAACAGAAATCGAGTCAAGAGACGGCTCTACGACGGCCGACCGATAGCCTACTTCAATCGCTGTGTCCATTTCTGGACGAAAATAGCATCCGGATATGGTCGAATTGACGCGGCTTCAACGATTTCGTTGATGACTAGAAGACCGATAATTCTCCCGAAGCGACATGCATTGACCGCATTGATAGTTACTTACTTCCACAAGCGACTACGTCAACAAAACGATGAAGTTATTTTTAACGAGATTCGTCAACGTTTTTGCGACGTGCGAAACAGTTGTGCCAATACTGTAGGATAAGTTCAGCTAGGCCGGAAACGCCGATGATGGACCTTTTGCCGAAGGATAGGGTCACTCTGCTTGTTCGGCCCTTTACCTATGCTGGAGTCGACTATTTTGGACCGCTCCATGTTGCTATCGGACGTCGTCGAGAGAAACGATGGGTCGCAATCTTCACTTGTCTTACTGTGGCAGCTGACCTATCAACTGACGCCTTCATTTTATGCTTACGAAACTTCGTCAATGGTGCCAATGGAGAGCTGAGGCGATTCAACGATGTTTTTGATGAGAGTCGAGTGCAGGCCAAAATGTCATCTAGACATATAGAGTGGATATTTAACTGTCCGGCTAATCCAAGCGCTGGTGGAGCTTGGAAACGAATGGTGCAGAGCGTAAGGCGTGCTGATGGTAAGGTGCGTGCAGCTGAAGTATACACAATAGATGGGATACTTCGTAGACCCAATTTGAATTTGGCGCTGCTAGATATGTAAGGAGGTGAATCGGAGGGTATGGCGATTCACGGGGGGATGTTGCAGAGAGCCGAAAAATCAAAAATGTTTAGTACCTGATTTCATTCATTAATCCCCCCTATCATGCTAGCCGTTCGGAGAGGAATTTTCTCCGCAACGCAAATATAATCGGAGACTTCATTTACATTCACCGTATCCGATTCCGAAATTTTTTTTATAAATTATTATTTCCGCGATGAATATATGTCGGAGACAATCGGAGAGAAATTGACAGGTGGCTGTCAAAAACTGATGTAAAAAACGCAGCTCATCGCGTTAAAATGTATACTGCCGGTATGCGTTACGTTTTGTCGGAGAAATGTTCCGAACAGGTGATCGGAACAATTACCATGAAGGAAAATTGTCCGATTCGTATAAAATCGGAGAGTTTTCCTTTCGGAACAGATACCAAGATAGGGGGGAATATCTTGTATAAAAAACATGGGTCCCAAATGACTTCTTTGGAAAACACCCGACCACAGATTAAGAATTAAGCAGATATTCAAAACTGCATTCCACTATCACTTTCAACCCGCAAAAATATTTAATAATGGCCGCAAAATCCTCTCTCAATTTTCCTATCTTTGAATACATGTGAGCCAGACACATGAAGTTAGATAAAATTTGCTTGGAGGATTACAGGGATCATAACCCTCCCACCTCACTGGTCCACCTGTGGAGTTCGCCGGTTCGACTTCAAAAATTATCTGCGGGTATCCCGATTTTGGATCATTTCATCATTGAGGCCAATCAAATGCTGGTGTTTCTGCATTTGTGTGATCCAGGAATTTTTAGGTCTGCCTTTCTTACGCGAGATGTAAGATGAATGTTTATTGTCATTGCCTTTTTGACGGACTTCGTAGGATCCCTCCTTTGAACATGACAATACCAGCTGTGCCTTATTTTTGCATAAATATTACTAAATTAGTAATGTTTGGGTGTAAAATATTTATAGTAAATAGTTTTGGAATGGTTCTGTATACATGTAATAAATTCTTTAATTGTCTTATTGTTTATTTATTATTATATTATTATTTTATATCGTTTTTAAATTATTTTATTTTACAAACCTTGTACACTCAGTCGGCGGCTTTGGAAATTTGTTTTTTTAGAGGTAAAGAACTTCGAATTGAAATAAAACACAAGAAAATCGTTTTAATGTCTATTAATGTTTAAATATGATTTCGGGCATATGACCGCCGCGGCTGGTTCGAATAAAGACAAGTCTAGAGGTCCAATTTTCAACCACTTTTTCAAGCATTTGTCTCCATTAATGGAAACCGACTCTCCAGCATCATTTCGGAAGTATAGCCCAATGACTCCACCAGCCCAGATTCGTATAAAATCGGAGAGTTTTCCTTTCGGAACAGATACCAAGATAGGGGGGAATATCTTGTATAAAAAACATGGGTCCCAAATGACTTCTTTGGAAAACACCCGACCACAGATTAAGAATGAAGCAGATATTCAAAACTGCATTCCACTATCACTTTCAACCCGCAAAAATATTTAATAATGGCCGCAAAATCCTCTCTCAATTTTCCTATCTTTGAATACATGTGAGCCAGACACATGAAGTTAGATAAAATTTGCTTGGAGGATTACAGGGATCGTAACCCTCCCACCTCACTGGTCCACCTGTGGAGTTCGCCGGTTCGACTTCAAAAATTATCTGCGGGTATCCCGATTTTGGATCATTTCATCATTGAGGCCAATCAAATGCTGGTGTTTCTGCATTTGTGTGATCCAGGAATTTTTAGGTCTGCCTTTCTTACGCGAGATGTAAGATGAATGTTGATTGTCATTGCCTTTTTGACGGACTTCGTAGGATCCCTCCTTTGAACATGACAATACCAGCTGTGCCTTATTTTTGCATAAATATTACTAAATTAGTAATGTTTGGGTGTAAAATATTTATAGTAAATAGTTTTGGAATGGTTCTGTATACATGTAATAAATTCTTTAATTGTCTTATTGTTTATTTATTATTATATTATTATTTTATATCGTTTTTAAATTATTTTATTTTACAAACCTTGTACATTCAGTCGGCGGCTTTGGAAATTTGTTTTTTTAGAGGTAAAGAACTTCGAATTGAAATAAAACACAAGAAAATCGTTTTAATGTCTATTAATGTTTAAATATGATTTCGGGCATATGACCGCCGCGGCTGGTTCGAATAAAGACAAGTCTATAGGTCCAATTTTCAACCACTTTTTCAAGCATTTGTCTCCATTAATGGAAACCGACTCTCCAGCATCATTTCGGAAGTATAGCCCAATGACTCCACCAGCCCATAGAGCACACCAAACAGTCAGTTTTTGTGAATGTAATGGCGTTTCAAGGGTCTCATGTGGATTCTCTTCACTCCAAATGCGGCAATTTTGTTTGTTTACGTAGCCATTTAACCCAAAATGTGCCTTATCACTGAACAAACTTGCGATGAAAATCAGCATCGATATCAATCTTATTTTCGGCCCATACACAAAAATCACGACGCATTGCATGGTCTCGCGGCTTTAATTCTTGCACAAGCTGGATCTTGTAAGGTAATCTTCCATAAAGTTGATGGACAAAGCTCCAATTGCTGTGCACGGTGGCGAATCGATTTATTCGGGTCCTCTTCAACACTTTGCTCTACAGCGGCAATTGTTTCTTCGGTGCGCACTGTTCGACGTCTCTGCGGATGCGTATTATCACAAAGAGTAAACGTAGTGCGAAAACGATCCGTGGTTAACCGAATTAATTGCTCTGATGGACGATTATGTCGACCATAAAATGAACGGAGCTTGCGGTAAACTTCGCGAACTGAACCATTATTTTCGAAATAAATTTGCACGATTTGCAAGCGTTGTTCATTTGTCAACCTGTTCATGATGAAATGGCAAAAGAAACTGAAAATAATATGCGTTCCATAAACGCAAATTACCATTTCTGGGATTCGAAATTTGTCATAAAAATATCTCTTGGCTTGTGGTTTGTCAACATCACTCATTTGTTACGATTCTGAAAATGGTAGACTGTGCTATGCAAAAGTTTCTCCGCTAGAGCATCGTAAACAAGCAAGCAGTGAAGATGAATACGAGCACGAGTTAGTATTAAACTCTGTTTTCAAAATATTCAAAATATATTAAAATAAGGCGTTATTGACGAAAGCTCTTAACAAACTTAGAAGATTAATGAAAGATATTAATAGATTATGGTTGTGTTACAAAACTCACATTGAATGTAGAAGATCTATTTTGTCTTCTGCAGTTCCTTCTAATAAGCGCTTTTCCTTCAATTTTCCTGTCGGGGGGATGCTTTATCCTGATTGTTAAACATATTCAAATATGCTATACTACCTATTTTGCAAATGATTTTACTTATTTCATTTAAATTTAAAATTCACTCCTGTCATTCACTACAAAACAGCTGTTTACCGACCAACTTCAAATTCGAAATTTACATCGATAAGGAAGTTTCCTCGGCGGATACCACGATGCATACGACAAGTAAAAGTGAATCGAGTAAGTGCAGGGAATCTCAGATACGGCGTTTTCCACGATATGGGTGAATATTTAATACATAAAATTGGCCACTCTTTCCAACAGACGACTTTAATTGTCAAGATATAATATTTTGTAATTTTTTTTATTAAAATAAACAAAACAACTTACTACTACTAGTAAGTGATTCCAAATGTTGTTAAACAAGTGTTTTCATGAACCAAAAATAATAGTTGTATGAATTTTTTATCAAGTTATATTAAAAAGCGTTTTAAAACAGTGCCCAATTGTATAAAAGTACTTAGCTACTTCAATATAACCGCCCATAACTAATTCCGTGTTTAAAAAGTTATACTTAAATTTATTTTCAACCGAAAATGTATGTTCAACTTACAACTTACGTTAATCAATATTATTTTGTTTATTTTTCATTAAAAATTAGAATAATTTGGTTAAAACGTAGCTTTATTCTCAATATTATAATATTTTATTATGTTATTAGTTGTGTGGTAAGTATTTTTTAATGAATCCATATTCACCGCATATTTTGCATGTTTATTTTACACACCCGAATTGTGAGGTGTAATCTGCTGAAATTCATCAACTGTTTACAACTAATTGCTATAAAAAATGACATTTCATATCATTTCAATGGCCGCCCCTATTTACTATTTACTATTTACTTATTCGATACATTTGTACACGGTTCCCATTTTATTTGCACGTAAAAATGATGTGCGTATTTTCAGTTCGACTTAGCTTGTAGGCGAGCTGAAAGATTTTGAACCTCTAAGATAAATCATATCATATCCAATCGTATCCAATCGACAAAAAGCACTGAGCTTAAATTAGATTATTTCATGGGATAACTCGTCGAAAGCCTTAGAGAATCAGTGTATATGCAATCGACTTCAACATTATTTTCTAAGGAGTTTGGACAATTGCTCAGGAAACATAATAAATTCGAGACAGTGAAACAGTTAGGTACAGCCCAAGCTGTTCGTAGACCATTTCTTTCCATTTTTTGCAGACAATTTGCTTAAAAAGTTTTAGAATACACGATACTTTGAAATTGGTTTATAACTAGTTATATCACCCCTTCCACTGTTTTTAAATATAGGTGTGATATACGCACTTTTTCATAAATTGGGGAATTAGCATGTACTTATTGCCTGTCCGGAACAGTAGTCGTTATTTAAGAGGAAACAAATCTTTGTCCAAATCAAATGAAAAATTACTGAAGATATTTATCTCGATTATTCAAGTAAAAAATAATGTTTATCAATGTGACTAACTTATGAAGTTTGCATATGAATTACTTGCTGCTAGAGAATCAGAAGTTGTACAATTGTTATAAGAAAAATTAGTTGGGAACCCATCAATCTTTTTCTTTGAATTCAGAAAACCCCCAAAACTGTGTCATTTTTAAGAGAGCGCTCCATTTTATTTATATAGTCATTTTAATTATAAAGTGTGTGTTCAATAGCTCACGCGAGAAAAAGAAATGCAAACGCACAGTTTAAAATTGCTTTGTTGAATACTTAAAAAGTGAGTGGACTGTATTTATCAGTGCTCAGCTGGCTGGTCGCAACCGCCGTTGCTCAGGCGATGGTATTATTATCCTTGTGAATATCAGTTTTTTTATTTGCTCTGCTTGCCATTGCTTGGGGGTTGTATTATTATCCTAGTGAATATCTGTGTTGTTATTTGCTCAGCTGGCCGTTGCGCTTGCTCGATTTTAAGTGGGTGTCGTTTGGTAATTTATGGTATGTTTTCGCGCCGCTCGAGGATCCCGCTAGGTTCGATGAGCTATCAAAAAAAAAAAATTTAAATGAATGTGTAAATGATAGTTATTTGAAATCATAAAAAACTTAAATTATTTTCAAAATCAGATTGACGAAGACTTTTTATATATATCTTACAAGCCTTGCTACTTTGACAAATTATAGATTTTAGCGCTTTAGTGTAGTAGGGATGGGAAATTTACAGGAAAATTTAAATATATCAATTCTTTTTGAAATATTAATGAACCTTAACGACCTTGTAATTCTCAGCTAACGATCTGTTTCTTAATAGTTTATGAATTATGACATATTTAATAACAAATTTGTGGATCATAGAATTTTGACAGTTCAAATTTGTAGCAGAATAAAAGATTTCACTAAATAGGCATAGGTTAGGTTACGTTAAACGGGGATGTGGTGAAAACTAAATCCGCTACACAACACTAGGCACCATAACGGGCCCATCGCGATCCCTGGGGGAACCATCTGAATTCAAAATTTACCAAAACCTAAACAATTTTCCCTTGTAAAGCAACCAATTTCCCTCCAGAGACCTAAGAGGACATTTAAGTCCTTGCCATCTATTTCCTCTAAGTTTTCGAAGAAGTATTTCCCCAAGAATTTGCTTCGACTGCGCGTTATTGCCTCACTTTCTCACAGTATATGTGTTATGTCCTCTGCAGCATGCAGATCTCGGTAGTATCTAGATATATCTGTATCCGCTAATCCGAGCCTCTTTGCATTGTTAATATTCTAAGCTTAATCGTGCTTAGTTTTATTAACTCTATAGATCTTTTACTATCGAAAATTGGCCATAGAGCCTTAGATACCCTGTGTCCCTCAAGACTTTTCCACCTTAGATTGGCAGACCTGATGGTTTTTTCCTCAATCATGCCCTTTATTTTGCAGAGTGGTGGTTTGATGTCAGCAAGCTCACTATCAACAAATAGCCCTCCTATTCTTGCAAGTTCAACCGCCTGCTCATTCCTCTCAATATCGCAGTTTTCTGGCACCCAGCACAGTTGTACTCGGTTCTGACTGCATAATGCCTTAAGTATTGTGCGATAGCACCTAACTCTATCAGAATAGATGTTGGTTGTTTCTATTGCCTTGAGTGCGGCCTGGCTATCGATGTAGATGGCGATATCCCTTCCGGATACCGATCTCATCTGCATTAGCTCAACTGCCCTGAGAACAGCCAGAACCTCCGATTGGAAGAACTGCTTGTGTCTGGTAGTCGTATAGACACTCTCAGCCCTGGATCTTCTGAGAAGATACCAGAACCTTTTCCTTTCGCTGTTTTCGAACCATCAGTAAAAATCGCAATTTTGTTCGATCTGATTATTGCGTTTCTTTGCCAATCCTTCCTCTCCGGATATGTAATGTCATATGGAATGTCAAAGTCGACAAAGGAAGGGATTTCATCCGTTATAATTGGACTGCCTGGAAGTAGCTCCGAAAGGATCATACCATGTCCAAAACTATTACTCCTGAAGAGTCCCAAATTAGTGAGTCGTATAGCACTGTTACCAGCAAGTTTTTTGATCCGTAAATTGAGCGGTGTAAGATGCAGAAGGGTTTCCGTTGGGATGGTTTGGAGCGCACCTGTAATGGCTGTACTGGCCACTAATTTTCCGTATATCATTTTCCTTTTGTCGAGTTTTGGGATGTGACCCACAAGAGTGGTAATATGACTCCCATTTGGATGGTGCCTTTGGTTACGGACATTCTAACTGAGCATTGTCCAATGGAACAGTTTATGTTCCTACTTGCAAGCATGTTGCAAACCCAATTTGTAATGCCCTGTTCGATTTTAATGGTGCTAAGGCGCTTTTAATGGCGCTATACTCCACGTTGTTTAAAGCTCCTTCTATGTCGAGAAAAGCTGCCAACGTAAACTCACGGTAGTGTAGACTTTTTTCTACTTTTAACACCACTTCGTGCTGGGCGGTTTCCACACATTTGCCTTTTATGTATGCATTCCAAGCATGCAGTCAAAAAGATGACAGACTTATCGGTCTGAAATCTTTTGCTGTTATATGTCTCTGTTTGCCTGCTTTAGTTTCCTTCCTTCATAGTACTCACTCCATGTGCTATCACTTCTAAGAAGTTTCGCCCTATTGTAGAGATTTCTAACCTCTTTCCCTTGCACGTATTTCACTGTTTCAGCACTTTTGCTGAGCCCTTTTGGGCTTTCTGTTAGCCGGACAGTTTTTTTCGAACGCAATCATTAGTGCTTTGCTGACATTTTCTACCACCCTGTTTTCAATATTATCACAGGTCATCGAATGGGTATTCATATGTATATTTACCACTTCTGTGTATTTGTTCCAATCGGTCTTCATAGGATTTCTTTGAAAACTACATGCCTTATTTTGAAAGTTCATCTTGCAGCGTATCCATCGGTGATCCGACATAGGCGCTTCAACAACTGCTCTCCAATCTTTTACTTCTAGCCCTTCTATATTTGAGGCAAGTGTGATATCTTACACCTCCGGCCTATTTTTAACCACAAAAGTGGGTGAATTTCCTCTGTTATAAATATTTAGATTGGAAGAAATAATGAAATCATACAAACAATCACCTCTTGTGTTGATGTCACTACTTCCCAATTGTGTATGATGGGCGTTCCCTGCATCCGATTTTTCTGACTTGCCAGGTCCATTAGCTTCGAGATGACCTTAACAGAGTCGTATGGGAGATAGCAGAGGTCAGACAGTGGTTTACTATAGTGACCACAATTTTTTAAAGACAATGCGGGACATTTTTAAGAAAACATTTTTTTTTAATTTTTTTTTTTTTGTCTTTTTTTTTTTTTTTAATTTTTTTTAAAAACATATTTTTTATTATTTTATTAAAAATTAACTAAAAATACTTCATATTTTGTTATGATTAGTTTATGTAGTTTTAAAACATAGGAACATTTTAATCAGTCTATAAATAAATAGTAGAAGTAAATAAATAGATATAATTCATTAAATAAAGCAAGGAATCACAAAAACAAAAACTAAAAGTTCATTATATGAACACATTTCATAAAAAAAAAATAAAAAAATAAACTCTAAATTTACTGCGCGGGTCGATTAATTATATTTTACATTATCATTGTTTTTTATGTATTCATAAAAAAAGTTGCATGAATTATCGAAAAATATTTTTAATAGAACAATAGACTTCACCGTTTGTACTTGCATCTGAGTTTTTTCTTGAGTCCATAAATGATTTATCATTGAAAATATTCGTTCTGTTGATGCATTTGTTCCTGGAAGACTCAGTATATATTCCACAATCAGCAGAAGATTTTTGTGGGGTATTTCATTTGAAGAAAAGTATTTAAAAATTTCAACCCACCTTACATCAATTGGAATATCATCGTCATTCCATTGCTCAATTTTCTGAGGGCTTACAAACTTTTTTAAATAAGAAATTTCATCAAAAAAATCACTTTCAACTATATCAACTTTTGTATTTTCCAATACAAGGGCAAAACTGCCTTGGACTTCTTGCCACTCAATGCTTTTTCTTAGACATGCCCACTGAAAATCCTCAGCGTACATAAATTGTGAAGTCCACTTCTCAAGGTACTGCAAGCAGTTTTTATAATAGCATTGAGTATGAGAAATAAACCATGTCTTATTTATGGTACCGCATTCTTCTAAATTATTTAAGGTTTGTCTCATAGAGATGGAAATGAATTGAGCTTTTATTCGTTCTTTTAATTTAAACTTTAGACTAGAAATTTGGTTGTGAATTTCCATTATAGTTTTCTTATCCCCCTCGACTTGCAAAATATAATTATGAAACAAAGATGACTGGTTATGTAAAAACATTAACCACAACTCAGATTTCGGATCTTCAAAAAATATTTGTAACGCATATGGACATTTTTCGAGAGATAAGAAATAAGACTTTAATGGCTCAAATAATTTTAACACACGTTCGATGGCGGGCAGCAGGACTAGCCATCTTGTCTTGCAGAAGCCAAGCAATCTATTATATTCGACGTGCGCATCACAGCAAAATTTATTTTAATTTTTCACCTCTAACAGTGTATATAAAAAAATGAGAGTATATTTTCACAATAATGTTTTCTATATCCACTGGAAGCAAATCAGTTGCGGTTTGAACCGCATTGTGAATAATATGTGCCGAGCAACCTACTCCAATTATGGTTTGCTTAAGTTCTCCATTTAGACGACAAAAAATATTGTTGCTTCCCCTTCGTGATAAGCCGCCAAAGTTAGTGTTTGCATTATCCGCACAAAATCCTACCACCTTATCCAACAAATCAGCTTTTCTTAAAATTTGTAAAATGGACTCACTTATAATTTCGGACGTTTCACCAGGGAATGACACCAATTCTAATAGCCGCAGTTTAAGGCCCTCTTTGCAATCAAAATATCTCACCAATGTGGGAAAAAGCTTTATGTCTTTTTTGTTTGATGCATCCGAAAAAATTGACACAAAACTGATTTTCATTAGCTCTTCTTGTTGCTCGTTTATGGCAAAGGGGGCCAACACATTTGTGACGATGGACTCGCATTTGGTTCGAGCACAAGCAAACTTGGAATCGAAGAGTTTTTGTAGAAGCTTAGAAGTGCAATCCATCGACCGGAAGCTCTGATTGTGACAAATTGTATGAAAAGCCATTACGGCTTCAGATGTTGCCAATTTTTTCCCCCTTCACCAAAATCAGCCTTCCGAAAAAATGTCTCGAGCTTTGCCGTACCTATCGTTCCTTCGTCTTTTACTTTATGTTTATCGGATTTAATATGTCGGGTTATATCATTTTTTCCTCCAGAAGCAATTGAAAATTCGCTGCCACAAATATTACATCTAACAAACGAATGTTGGTCGGCTTAATGAAAGGGTATTCTTTCTGCATCTCAGCAGTGAGTTTACACTCGCTTTTCGGCTTTTTGTTTGCCCTTGATGTTGACGCCATTCTAAAAAAATAAGCAAATAGGAATAATAGTTCAACTTCTTATTGGACCAATACTACTTACTGGAGCATAGAAAACAAGAACTTATACACTGCAAAAGGAAAAACAGACATTTAATTTTGCTTTGACAGCTACGTCAAAACAAATGACAATAATATTTCGTAAAGCACTGTTCACATGCGCATTACTTAAAAGCACTTTGTAATTGAGAGTTTTCATGTGATACATTTTATTACTATATTTGAAATGAATTTGAAATGAATTTTGCGGGACAAGTCTGTAAATGAGGGACATTTTTCAGGCAGTTTATGATGCGGGACAGCCATGTGAAATGCGGGACGTCTGGTCACTATATGGTTTACCACATTTTCTCCCGCATGTTGCCACCGTCAGGTCACCTGTGATGTAATTATTCAAAAGAAATGCCTTTATTTGGTTTTTAATTAGGATACAAGTCCTGATTTTACCTTCTGCCTTGTAGAACAACTCTTTAGTCGGAGTCCCTGGATCTGGTTATTCTTATTGATCCAGGGCTCTTGTACGAGTACGGCTATAACGTCCTATTTGGTGATATATTCCAGACAGGCCGTCGCTGCCCTACTGTGGTGCAGATTTACCTGCAGTACTTCCACAATCTTGGAGGGGTTCTTCCTCTTCCTTGCCCTTGGTTAACGGCTTGACCATCAACCTCCCCATACTGTACCTCACCATACCCTTTGCTTCCGCTAAGTATGGTAAGTATTCCCTATTTAGGGACAGCGGGACATACCCATGCGTTTGGCAGAGTGTATTTGCCTACTCTGCCACCGACCTTGATACCCTACCAAGCTTCGCACATTTCCAAAACGAAGTGTCTGAGGAAGTCCGCAGAGGGTTTGTTTCCACAAGCCATAACCTTGTATCCGCTCTCCCAACCAGCACTATCAAATTGAAGATCCGCGTTTCTCGTGGCGTATAATTCCTTCCACAGGCCATTTTGGAACTCTCTTCGAACTATTCACTGAATAGGCATACAAATTGTATTAAAAAACTTGAACTTCGTTTGAATGTTCTGCTTAATACAAAAAAATATGAGGCTCAACAAAATACATTGAATCTGCCTTAATGAATCTCCTCTGGGACATACCCATGCGTTTGGCAGAGTGTATTTGCCTACTCTGCCACCGACCTTGATACCCTACCAAGCTTCGCACATTTCCAAAACGAAGTGTCTGAGGAAGTCCGCAGAGGGTTTGTTTCCACAAGCCATAACCTTGTGTCCGCTCTCCCAACCAGCACTATCAAATTGAAGATCCGCGTTTCTCGTGGCGTATAATTCCTTCCACAGGCCATTTTGGAACTCTCTTCGAACTATTCACTGAATAGGCATACAAATTGTTTTAAAAAACTTGAACTTCGTTTGAATGTTCTGCTTAATACAAAAAAATATGAGGCTCAACAAAATACATTGAATCTGCCTTATTTATTAGAATTCACTGAAATGCCTCCAAACAGTTGCATAATTAAACAGGGTCAAAGTATTAAGCGGCCTCTTTATAACGTTGTATTAACTCTTATTTATAAAACATTTTGCCAGCCATATTATTTATACAGTGCTTGTGTCAGATAAATTACCAAAAAGGGAAAATCTACCGTTGAAGATGAAATACGATGTATTAGAAATTTTAGATCAGAGAAATCTTGTGCGCCGACTACAAAGGATACAACCCTTTGAATTATGGCTGGTTTACATGGCCACGCATGCATTTTTGTACGAGATTAGAGAGATATATCTGCCGTCAATGATTTTAAAGATGTAAGAGTGGGATCAGAAATCAAACAGTCTACATTCGGTTGCTACCACGTAAAGTAACATTACCGACCGAAATATATGTCACGTATTTTTGCATGTTTGGTAGTGCTCTCCCTTCCTTGCAGTAGACTTTTTAGTATTGTGCATCCCAACTTATCCTCCGTAGTAGACTTGTGTGGCAATGTAAGCCACCCATTATAGTGCTAAAGTGGGATGCACATTACTAATAGGTCGCATGTTGTTGACGGTAAGGCAGGTATTTCCGCTGGAATGTTTCCTGTCAAACGTGATTAAATATTTTACATTAAAACTGCTTGATAGGCATTAACCTATACAAAAAAAATATTTTCTGCATTAACTTTATTTTAGTGTTAATAAAACTAAACTTAAATTTATACCATAACCGACGAAAATGTGACCAACATTTCTGCCATATGCTTAATAATAATAATAATAAATAAAAAGGGTGTAGTACACTGTGACCTTGTGGTCTATTGTGCCCCCTACTTATACCTTGGAGAGGTTTTGCTCCCTCTTCAAGAGCCCCCTCACAGCTTAATTCGCCGAAAATTAAAAATAAATTGGTAAATCCTTTTCTTGAATTTGGTGTTTTCCAAATATTTAAACCTTTTTTGGATCAGTGCACTGCAGGATTCCAGTATGTGTGCTGGAGTTTCCGTGGACTCATTGCAGAATCTGCAGAGACCTTCATCTGATATCCCTATCTTCCTTAGGTGTTCTCTGAGTTTGCAATGCCCAAACCAGTTAGGATACGTAGGTTATTTTTACTAAGACTGATGCATGCTTTAAATCTTTTGAGATTGTAATCTCAAAAGAACTTTTTGGCTTGTTTCAGACCTTGGAGATCTCGAAAGGTTCTAGCCCTTTTTTCCTTTTCCGATTTCCTGAAGTCTTCGCGTAGGGTGTGTTCCCGCAGTATAGTTCAGGTCCTATGAAGGGTGTTGCTGCCCCTTTTCTCGCTAGAGAGCCTGGCGCCTCGTTACCAATAATGCCCACATGGCCTGGATAGCAGACAGATACTCTATTTTTCTTGCCCAATTTTTTGAGACTTTGTAGGCATTCCCATACAAGTTTGGATTTAATGACAAAGGAGTCCAGTGCTTTGATAGCTGCTTGACTATCTGACATTATTGCTATTTTACAGTTTCTGTAATTCTTTTCGAGATTGATTCGAACACATCTTTCTATGGCGCATATTTTTGAAAGATTCTGGCATTCTTGCCCATGGATTCGTAATGTTCCGTTCTTGGCCCAAATACTCCTGCACCAGTTCCTTAATCAGTTCTCGATCCGTCTGTATACCACTTGATCGTGTGGCCGCTCAGTGCATAGATTGTGGATTCATCGCTCCATTCTTTCTTGTTACTGAGCTTTGTTAAGAAATTATTTTCAAATTTGTATTTCCTAATGCTGTCATCTCTTGTAATAGCCAAGAGTGGAAGTTTTCCGAGTAGAGCATCATATTCTTTCAAGCTGATACATTTCCCCTTTCCAGTTCTTTCTTTTGCTATTCTGAATAGTTGTGTCCGCCGCCACTGAGACAATGAGGTGTAGAGAGGTTAATTCCAATAGCACCTCCATTGCGGCGGTTGGGCATGTACGCATTGCGCCGGTGATGCATAGGCATGCCAGTCTTTGCACTTTATTAAGAGATTCTCTCGTTGATAGGACTTGTTCGTTTTGCCCATGCTACTGCACCATATGTGATCATTGAGTCTTTGAAGTTTCCTTTTCGTTATTTTAGCCGGATTATGTTATATGATGCCAAGGGTAGTTAATTTTTCCAGTAGTTCATCCACAACTAGGCTCCACAAGGGTGATAATACCTCTCCTTGTGGCCATCCTCTTGAAGTTCCTACTCTAATAGTTCCAGTCGCTGCCTGTGTCTCTGCTGATCTAGTGCTCGGCAGTTCGCACATCCATCTGTGTTGTTGGCTCCTTTTCTTTGCAAAGCTCGTTTGATGGCCTCATGTGAGGTGTTATCAAATGCTCCCTCAATATCAAGGAAGGCAGAAAATGCTATCTCTTTTGAGTTCAGAACACTGTGGATAATTTCGGTTAGCTGATAGAGGGCAGTTTCTGTCGATCTGCCCGCCCTGTATGCATGTTCTTGATGATGCAGGGGAAACAGGCTTAGTGTTACCTCCCTTAGATAATTATCATCGGTCATTCCATTTTTGGCTGTATCAGATCTTTTTTTCCCACCTTTGATATGTATACAACCTTCCCTCGTCTCCATTGTAGTGGTATACTACTCTTCACCAGGTATGGTAGTAATACATGCTGCCCTTTCTGTAGTAGAACTGGCGTAATACCATCCACACCTGGAGACTTGAAGGGGTGAAAGGAACATATTGCCAATTCTAGCCTTCCCCAAGAGCAGATGACTGATGCGATTTCCCTGTCATCCTTTCAAGGTCTAGGTGGAATGGTTCTGTTCTCCAAGCAAGTGCTAGGCGAGCTTCCTGGAAAGTGAGTTCGTAGAAGTAACAATGCCTTCTCGTCATCACTTTCCGTGAAGCTGCCATCTGGTTTTTTAAGCGATGTTAGTACTCCCCCTAACTAGGCAAGGACCTTATGCAGTCTTGCCGCTGTAGGGGTGTTTGTGATTGTCTCGCAGAATTTCCTGAGGCTTTGTCTTTTTGCTTTTCTTATTTCCTTAGTATAGGTGATAAGAGCCGTTCGATACCTTTGCCATTCTCTATTGCGTTTTGATGCATTAAACAGCTTGCGCATTTCGGATCTTAGTTTTGACAAAGCATTGTTCCACCACGGCATGTATTTCCTTTTCTTTTCCCCCTGACAGGGGACAGCTTGCTTCAAGCTTGATGGCGCAGGCAACGTCTTCTACTGCATTTTCAAGCTCCAGAAAATGTTCGAATTCCTAAATTGCCTTCTAGGACAAACAAGACAAACAAGATACTAACTACCGAAAAAGCATAACTTCTGTTGAAAGATTATTTATAACACAACGGCAAGCACACATTTTTTAATAAGAATTTTATTTGAATACTTTTTTTCGTTTTAATTATGTATTATATATTATTATATAATAAAAAAAAACAAGAACAACGAATTTCTATATCGGAGAAACAACGTACCAGCTATCGACAACCGAGCATGTTTTTTGTTTCGCCTTGTTATTTTGCTTTGTCGTACAACGTACGACAACGGTGTTGTCCACGGTACAACAAAACATTTTATTCTCTCCTTCTTGGTTAAGAATTGAAGATATTCCATACTCTCCCGGCTAATAAGCAAATCTGCCAATCGGATTTTCGAAATAGCCATCAAATACAACCTTTCTCCAAGCTGCATCCACCCACTGTCATCCACAGTCACTATTGAGCTCTGCCGTCAATGATTTTAAAGATATAAGAGTAAGATCAACGATCAAGCAGATTACATTCGGCTGCTACCACGCAAATTAACATTACCGACTAAAATACCCTTTGACAGCTACGAAAAAAAAATCAGCGTGGTGGCCAAACAAGCAATATGTAAGCAGTCTTAATACGTGTATTTCGGAAAATCAGTCTATTAAAGTAAATAAAAATTTATCGGTAGATTTTGATGCTATGAGGTATTAAAAAAGTAATTAGGTCAAGCTCGATTGTTGCAATGCAGATAGGCTTTTGAAGTCAGATAATTTCTAAAATCCATTCATTTATTAACAATGTGTTGTATTTGTTTGTTGCTTGTATACTTCCTTTTGATTATAATCTCTGAAACTTATAAACATTGTCAATGTTCAGCCCGTTTAAGGTAACATACAAGTCATTAAAAGTTTACGAAAAATATATTGCACCTTTGTATGCAAATATTTATAAATTAATATTTATTGAAACCGAATCACCTAGCATCATAAAGATCAACGTGAATAGCAAATACCAACGATTTTTCCGTCCAGCGAACCTAACAAAAACAATATTAGTTCTTCTTTGTTGGATAACTTCTCTTTTTACGAACCGATTTTGATGAAACTTTTTTTATTTTTATTTTTCTAGTTTTTTAGTATTTTTTGATGAGACTTTTTTTATTTTTATTTTCTAGTAAAATAAAATTAATTTAATAACATTTGGACTCTTCGTTCCAAAAACGTTTGTACCATTTCATGGTACGCCCAAACGGTAAGAGAGCTCAAGTTTTTTTTGCAGATATGAGTTTAGGGCATTAAAAGTAAATGGATAACAAAATATGAGCGACTTTGGAGGTAGGGTAGTAAAGTAAAATTTTACCCGCGTATTTTTACATGTTTGGTAATTCTGTCCCTTCCTTGCAGTAAACTTTTTAATATTGTGCATCCCACTTATCCTGCGTGGTAGATGTAAGCCAAACATTACATGTCACTGTCAAAAAAGTTGTGGAGAAAAAATCAAAGAATAAGTTAAAAATCGTACTATGTAAATTCGGAATATATAAGTTTTGGCAACGCAGTTTAAAATGGAATAACCTGACGTCACAAAGGTTGTCAAAAATAATATAGTTTGACTTATGTAGACAAGGCGCGTTGTGGAAATTTTTACCAGCCCGACATCGACAACTCTTCAAAGATTTTTTTTTAGCAATCAATCAAATCAATAAATTATATCGTTGGTCGGTGGAATAATATTTTCTAATTTTGTGTTGCTGGTGCGAGCTTGTCCTAGTTTTAAATTTCGATCTGGCAGGGACAAACTCAAGAAAAATATATCCAGACCATTAAAATCCTTAGTGAACATTTATGGATTGAAATATTACATAGTTTTTTTCAGTCAAAATTTTGTAGGTATATAAATAAAATTTTTGTGTCCTATTTCTTAAGAAAACACTTTCCAGCTTTTCACGTCTGTTACATTTAATTATTCATTTTTTTTATAAAGAGTTTTCAAACTAATGCAGTTAAACCTAATTTTTAATGAGGTTGGTATTTTGGTTTAAAAGAATATATGTTTCCTGTAAGAACCCATCTCTATTCATTAGTTATAGCACTTTATTTAAATCGAAAATTAATAATAACTAAAATGAAAGAAACCCAAATAAAATACTAAGTTGTGTATTTATATTTAGTTTCAAAATGCATACGCCCGAAGGTGGACAGTATCAGTCTGTACCCATTGATGGTGGTAAAATAGCTGGGCTGTATGACTTGGAGAAAACGCTTGGATCTGGGCATTTTGCTGTCGTCAAACTAGCTCGCCATGTATTTACCGGAGAAAAAGTGGCCGTAAAAGTAGTCGACAAAACAAAGTTGGACGAAGTTTCTAAAGCGCACTTATTTCAAGAAGTTCGGTAAGACCTCAGCTCAAAATATATAAATTGCTTATAAATATGAATGGATTGTATACCTTATTAATACGTAAAAATATATATACATATATATATATATATATATTTGTATATATATATATATATATATATAAACATGATACATGCGCTTGTAAATATTTTCGTAGTTGCATGAAACTTGTACAACACCCGAACGTTGTGAGGCTATATGAGGTAATTGACACGCAAACAAAGCTGTATTTAATTTTGGAATTGGGAGATGGTGGTGATCTTTATGATTATATAATGAAACACGAGGGTGGTTTGTCTGAGGATTTGGCCCGGAAATATTTTCGCCAGATTGTAAGGGCTATATCCTACTGTCATCAATTGCATGTAGTGCACAGGTTTGTTTGAACTGTTTTTTTCTAAAGAAAATGCTTTAATTCAATGATTTTTCTTTTAGGGATCTTAAGCCAGCTAATGTGGTGTTTTTTGAAAAACTTGGCTTGGTGAAACTGACAGATTTTGGATTTAGTAACAAATTTTCGCCTGGTCAAAAACTAGAAACTTCTTGTGGAAGTTTAGCATATTCAGCACCGGAGATTCTGCTTGGTGATTCGTATGATGCGCCAGCTGTTGGTAAATTATTCCATTGATTTTTAAACGATAAGTAGTTAGATTTTGTGCATGCAAATGTTCGTTCTCCGCAATGAAATATCAAAATAATTTATTGCTAACTCATTCATCAGGTTTTCCCACTTAAAAATTAAAGTTCAGTAGGTCGATATTCGTAAAGTATTAATACTTGATGAAAAAACAATTTGACCCTTTTTTACCTGCCTTAAATCCTTTAAACGTAATGAATATGAATATGAATGAATTTTATATCGTTGGATAGAAAATGTGGAGAGGAAGTGCACAGTAGTTTTCATGACAATGCATCAAGTTTAAAGCAAGTAATTAATCAATTAATAGTTAGTAATTACAACGACAACAACTATGAGCTTTTTATTTTACCTTGTATTATTTGCGTTGTATACCTTTTTCTTCGTTTCACTGATCGCCGCATGCAATAACGGGTTAACGTTGTGTTGATGCTTCAAGAATACACTCTAAGCGAAGAAATTTGCCCCATTTTTTCGGTTGTTTTTCTCTGTTCCATATGGCAAAACAGTGGAGCAATGCTTTCAACTTTTATGTAATTTTGATTTGCGCATCATTATTGTTTTTATTTCATGTTTTATTATTTAGATGTTTTGTGGTGGAATTTTTATCACTGGGTAAAATCTGACGGGTTTCTGACCCTTGGAGAGTCTGCCTGTGAGGCAGAAACATTTCAACTATGACGCTATTTTAAGTTATCAATCACTCTGGTGTCGGCGTCTATGCGGTCGATTTCGTCTCGAACATAGGGGTTGGAATTTGGAGATCCTCTTGGCTGGACAACTTTATAATTCGCCAATCCTAATGCCGACGTGTTTTTTACTTTTTGGACTACATTCATAGCATGGTACAGCTTGGTATGTGTTTGGTCTGCGTTTGTATCTTCTACATTCTCTTAAAAGGCTTTATTATCTGCTCCTCTTATCTGCCTCTTATCTGTCATGAGAAGCTTCTCAAAAAAAAAAAAAAAAATTAATTGCCGTTCGGAATCTGCATTAAACTCTAAAGCCCTTCCATTGGTGTCAAAAAATATATGGTTGGAGAAGTTAGGCTTTGGGTCCTATATGGGCGGTTTACGCCTAATATTCTTGTTTGCCCTCTTATCTGCCAATCGTCCAGCAATAAACATCATACAGCAGACCCATTGTTTTTTTGAACCCGTTTGTCTTGCCAAACCGAAGTATCAGCGGTTTCCTGATTTCCTCTTTAAACACCTTAAAGCTTCTGCTTTCAACAGATACGTTTTGTCATAACTAAAAAAGATACTTAGATGTTGGCCGAAAGCTTATATTTGGTTTTGTCTTCGTTTACTTCAAGATCTACAAAATTCACCTTGCCGAAATCCATTTATGTAGTTTAGAGGCGCTGCTGGAGAGCTGCACATTGCACCGCGTGTGTTGGATTAGTTTTGCTGAATTTAGTACCTCTCTACAATTCAAAGAGTCTGAAGCCTGAACTGAACTTTGTGTAAAAAACCAAATGTTTGCAAAGTAAACGTTTTGGGAGAAATGAGTTCTAAATAATTATATATGAAAAATATCTCTTTTTGAAGCTGTACAATTTTGGAATTTTAAGCATTTTAAATATATTATGGATTAATACCTCAACTTGGAAATTTTACTTCAGTTAAAAGGTTATATTATTCGGGATATTTTATACTTAACGATTTGTTTTCAATATGTTTCCACCACTTAATATTGAGGTATCTACAGCAATTAAAAACTTTTTTAAAATACTTAACTTAATTAGGTATACAAATAGTAACCTGTTAAAATTTTTGATTATAATTTCAATTTTAACAGATATTTGGTCACTGGGCGTTATTTTGTACATGCTGGTGTGTGGTCAACCTCCATTCGAAAAGGCAAATGATTCAGAAACTTTGACAATGATCATGGACTGCAAGTATTCTATGCCAGGCCATGTAACAGTTCCCTGCAGGCGGCTTATTTCCTCGATGCTGGTTAGAGACCCGGAAAAGAGAGCTACATTGGAGCAAATAGCGCAAGATGTGTGGTTGACACATAATTCAACAGCAGAATCATCGTCTGACTATTTGCCATTAGTCAGTCGCGAGCAAGTTAGCGAAGATGATCACGTTTTCATTATACAAAAGATGGTTAATGGAAATATAGCAACAAAGGAAGACATTTTACAGTACGTATTTTTTATAGAAATGTACTTATTCATATCTAAATGAATTATATATTTATTATTTGCAGATCTCTCGATAGGAACAAATACAATCACATCACAGCAACGTATTTTTTACTTGCTGAAAGAAGACTTCGACTTTTGCGACAGGAACAAGATCAGAGTAACCGTGCCAAACCTTTTGTACCCTCCAATCCGGCAAATAGGTGTGTATGTTATCATCATCTACGCCTTACATTAAGTAATACGTTTGCTTTTGAATTCGAATGGACAAACTTTTTTTTTGATTGATTGAAGAATTCGAATTTTTTTAAAAAGGTAGATGTGTGATTTTTTACTTATCGCGAGAAGGATAAGAAAAAAAACTAGATCGAAATACATGATAATCAACTGTTTTTTGTGCAACCAAATGGTAAAATATAAAAAAAATATTAGGCGTGTCTAAGCTGCCTTAGACCGACCATGTCAAGACGAAGGCATTGTCGGTTTTCTGTCAGCGCAGGGGTGTCTTTGGAATTGGTCACACAAAAAGCCCTAGGGATCTACATGTCAATAATAAGGCCAATCTAATTTTATGCATCGGTTGTTTCGTTGAATGAAGTCCTAAGTCAGGGCTTCAAAACCTGTAAGCTTTCTTAGAATATGGCAACGTTAGGCTTTTCTCCCCGTTAGGCATAAATGAATCGGCCTTTCAAGCGGAGATATATGTTATTCTTTATTTTGTGAAGAACAGTTGGAGGAGTCGAGGTATATGTGTCTGTGGTGACACCAAAGATGCACTCAAGGCCTTAATCCTGGCTTGGGTTCCGGGTTATATTGGAATCACGGGAAATGAGGTCTCCGACAAACTTCGGAGGAAGTTTTCTCAGGGCCTGAGGTTGTGATGGTCTCCTATGGCACGATACTTCGGGTTCCAGATAGAGCTGACTATAACAAGTTCAACCAAATGTCCTTGGGTAGTCTGCTGAATTTTTGCTATCAATAGCGGGATAATACAGAAGGCACATATTACTACGCTTCTGCAAATTACCTAAAGTAAAGATCCATTAATATGTTCCTTATAATTTATAACTTTTAACTGCGTTCAAATTCATCGGTAATGCTCAAATCTAATCTAATTCCAGACTTGTACGCATACTTTTTAAAAGCCTTACCTACCATATATTCATTTCGTTAAAGGACAATGAAGATAATTATGTTATCATATTATGCCCTTTTAGCTTTTTAAGTGGTTGTGTGTTAATTGTGACTGTTCGTTATTGCTATAAGTTTGCAAATACATTTCATAATAGACAAAATTTTAATGAAACAGACAGTTAAGGCAAAAGATAATTAAGTGATAGTAGCTTTTTAAAGAGTAGAGTGTAGTTTACCGATGTTATACCTAAGGCCAAGGCCACGCACTATGGAATAAATGACTGAACGATTAGGCGACGGGAGGACATTTGTGGGGCGTCATGCTTTGTGCTATTATAGTTATGATAATGCTGTTTGTCGAAGTTTTACTTGAACGCCGTGTTCATATTTTAAATCTGTATGTATAAAAACTAGTTACACTTTTGTGTGTGACCTTATATCTAGAAAATGGGTGTATTTTTATACCTTTTTTATTAAATGGAAGGGGACCATTTGCAAATGATTTAAAAAAAAAAATTGAAAAACGTCTCATCGTTTGGAGTGAATTTTATGTGAATTCTTTAAGAATTCTTTTTAAAATGAAGCAGACGATCATAATGAAGTACTTTTCGAAACCTTTCCAATTTCTGATACCTCCAGATACCTCCAATTTCACCGTGTCATGCGATCTAAAACGTTCTTCCCAATAGCAAAAGACTTTATGCATATCTTGAAGAATTTTAAGTCCAACTGAGCAGATCGATATTTGTTTCGGCTATTTAGTGGCATCCTTAAAGGAATTACCTTAACCCTGCTATGGACCTTACTTGGAACCCAAGGACTGAAATAAAACGCCGTGGAGGAATGTTACTCTTATCAAATAGATTGTAGAACCACATCGGGCAATACCAAGTCTACCTTATGAAAAACGAATAGGGTGCTACTTTAAAGTCTCTAAAACCTCAATTGAATAACAAATAAAAAATATATTCTGCAAAAATGTTGACATAGGTATCATACGGACAGAAGGTGGTTTTTTGGGATGTCACATTTTGCAAGAAGTTACTTTCGATTTTTTCAAATTTGAAAAAATTTCCAATGATTCCGCCAGATGCCCTCATACAATTTCAATGATTAAAATTTTCAATTCTTTTAGAGTTTGTCATCACTATCAAAAAGTCGTAAGACTAAACGACGAGATTTTGGCGTTTGGAATTGGAAAATCCATGTTTTTCGCATTGCCTGCTACCGTTAATACCAAAATAAATCAAAAATAGTGTACCAATATACCAATATTAATAAACAAAATATTTATTTATTTAAAATATATTTAAATTTTATTTAAAAAAACATCAGTAAGACTTTAATATACTGTTGTATGCCGTAGTTAAAATAAATTTTAATGAAATTATTTAAATAAAAATAATTATTTAAGGTGGAACAGATTAAAAATATGAACCGCAGAACAACCGGGTTTGCCGGGTCAGATAGTATTATTATATGATCGAAAAAGCGAAAATTTGGGCCACATCATATATCTATCATACGTAGCTTCTCCTCCTTTCGACACCCTTGCTTTCTTTTTATCTTTTTCTTTTTTGTATTTGCCTTTTCTGCTTATCGTCCAGCATTCAGCTCCATACAGCAGAACTGGCACGAACAAAGTTATAAAGCTACATAAGTTCCAGAAATTTAGTGAAATGAAATCCAAATCGAAAGTGCAAACCGAATGAATTGGAGTCGATTTAATGATATCGAACATTGTTCGAAATCAATTCCCGTGAAATTGAAATCAGGTGATATCTGTTTGGAAATTGTTTTTTTTATATAATCATATTGCTTTTGCGATTTAAACATTAATGAGTACTGTTTTAATAACTTTTGGTCATACAAGATAGAGAAAAGTATATTGGCGTACGCAGACAGAAATATAACTAATTAAGGGTGCTGCATATACAAAGCATGTAAATTACAGGTTTTCGTGTTCAATGAGAAAAATTTCTGCCCAGCTCATGTTTGCTTTTTGTTCAATGACTCTGCCTGGACTCTGCTCCGAGCAGAATTTCTGCACTTGCTTTTGAGGTAGAACAGATCGTGAGAAACGTCAAAATCAGTTGTGGTTGCAAATTAATTGTTTAGTCGTCGAAGTGAAAAGTTGTTTGTTGATTAATTAAATAGAAGAAATCGAATAATCTTCTGATAAAGGGCAATCGGTTGTTGTAAAAGTATTTAACAGTAAGTTCATTAATTCACGATTCATACTAAACTTGTGAATTAAAATAATTATCCAACAATCGAAAATTAAGTTGTTATTTTTGACAACTAACATATGGCTGTATTTTTCTGTTCTACCTTTGATCTGACATTTTCCACAAATTTGTTCTGCTCTGCCTTGCCTTTTTTCTCATTGAACAAAGTTATGGTAATATACACTGTTGTAATAAGTTGTGTTTAAAGAATAAGTTATGTGGCGAATGTTGGTCTTGGCATTTGGGGTATGTAGCATGGACTGTTCACTCATTTCTCACCGCTTTCTGTTTGTTAACATCATTTCACATTGACTGTATATGAACGTTTTAAAATCTCTACAAATCGAGAAAATCTAATTGTGGAACACGTCAGTTTCGCTTGGTGCTAATGCGAAATTTTTTAAATCGATATCGATAAAAGTGAAATGCTGAACACCAATTTTTAATTTAAATCGATTTCAACTTCATATGGAGAACCTAGCTGATAGTGCTTAGAATTCATCATTTGAGATAGGAGTTTAGTCGAAAGAATAACTCAAAGCAAAACACCTTCAATACGTATGAAATCGGAAAATCTTCCTTTCCGATGTATACCTCGCAAGGACTAAATAAAATTTTCCTGAATTATGCTGGAAATTCAGGAAAATTTTGTTGATTGTTTTTTCGTTTTCTAAAATATTAAAAAACTTTTAATTGTGTGAGATCAAATTATGTTACTTATGAGTGTTTAAAACTGCTGGACTACAGTTAGGATGAGTCATAAGCGTTTCGGTCACTTTAGAAGTTTATGCTAAACAAGAAAAGAAAATGAAAACGCCATAATCAAATAATGGTTGGGGATGTATAACATTTAACAAATAATAATTTTGTGGAATAATTTGTAAGAAAAGAGGAGAGTTTTCTTAGAATAACATTCATAATCTATTTTATTGTTGGTCTTTAAATATTTATAATTTCATTTATACTTTTCAGAACTTCTACACTTAACCGCAACGTTCCAGTTGATAATAAATTAAAAAGCGATCAAAGCAATAAGTTAATGGTTCCAGTCAGCATTGAAGTATGCAATTCAAAAGAATTTACCACAGAGGCGAACACAGTAAGTATAGAAAAATACCATTTAAGAAAATAAATTATTTACATTCATATTTTTAGGAAAAACGGAACAGAAAATGTAGCATTGTCAAAGAAGAAGATGAAGAGGAGAATTGTGAATGTACAGACAAAAATGAATTGAAAGTTGCGAGCCAATGTCGGAGCTCGGTTTCAGATGGAAGAATAAATCGTGCTGTGCAGGAACGCAGCTTAGACACGCAATTTGTGTCAAAACTAGTTATTAAGCCAAATGTCCCCGTTGGAAGCTCGAGGCATTCTCATAACAAAGGTCCACTTGACAATCTGCATTTAGATCAACAAAGCCCCAAAGCAGACCCTTTCAAGAAGTCACAAAATCTAACACTAACAAAAAACGACTTTTCTAAAGGACTTACGTCGGCACAGCACAGAGTCCATCAGATAATTGCCCCCATTCAAGAGGCTGAAGGATACACTGAGTCTGGTTTAAAGGAGCTGCAGCAGGATATTTCGGGTATTAAAGATTTAGAAATTAGTAAAATACGAAATAAAAACCCAGTACTTATGCATAGGCGACCAAAACTAAATAAAATGCGAACACCATCATGCAGTAGCTCTGAGGCATCCGACGACGACACTAAATCTAGGAAAAAGAAAATACACAAGATAGGCGGGGACACACCCAATCGTTTTCGAGTTCATCGACGTGACTCTCATGACGATTCGAGTGACTCTCAAGATCAGGCCAATTTCGGATCAGGTCAGAGTAGCACAAATAATGTGTTAAGTAATTCAAATGACGGCAAGACCACTTCTGGCAAAAAGGAAGGACAATCTAAGTCGGAAGAATCTCAAAATTCTCATTCAAAACAGAAGAAAGGTTGCTCGCTAATGGAGAATTGTCTGCCAAAGGTCGGCGTGCGAAGACGTTTACGTGAAAGTCAATCGCTTGATAGGATTACAGAATCTCAGGAATATGAACAACGTCAACGTTACAACAATGCAACACAAAATTGCAATGAAAGTTCATCAATAGTTTGCAATATGACACTTGATTCAAAAAATGTACAAGACAAGACTTGGACAATGGGCAAAATAATTTGTCCTGCTGAGGATAATATGAACAAAGAACCGAATTCTCGCGCTCTGAAAAATATGTGTGATATGAGTTCCATTGAAGAAATAGACTTATATATTGGCATGAACGTTACAAAAGCAATTCAAACAACTGGCTCAAAGTGTTCCGTTACTATGAAGAAAATAAGGAGGCTTGGAAAGTACTTTCCAGTAGTAAATTTATCTTAATTAGGATTTAATTGTAACTATAAGTTAATTTATTTTGTAATCGTTTATGTAGTAGAACCCCGCTCTCATGTAAGACATTAACTCTCATTTGTAGTGTAATAACTTTGCCAAAGGCTTATGTTAGTGATAATAAGAATATATTTCAGTCCAAAATTTTGGTTTTTTCTTTTGGTTTTAAGGTTCACCTTTGCGTAGTTAAACTGCAAATTTGAGAAGCTTTTCATAACTCATGATAGTTTATAAATGTTCGCCAGACTATCCAACGATAGGTACATGGGTAGAAACCACGCCTTAAATGAAGTTTCTGATGGAACTATTAACGCAGTTATTTGCATTAATATGGGTCATCATATTATACAATAGTAGCGCTTTCCTTAAATCGTCGCTAACTGGATTAAAACCTTTTCTGTATAACGATGCTTTTCTTACAAATATGGTTTTTCGCGTTCTAGTACAGGGGACATGAGCTACCTGCAAAGTATGCAGCAAGCGGATTGCCTTTATCTGTGCAGTCAACTCTTCGATATTGCGAATAGGCAGCCTCTACAAATGACGTCATCTTTGAGATATAATTTCATCAATTGGTTTCTTAGTTAGTTATTGTCAATTAAAGCACCTACCTTAGAAAGCAATGCTCTATCATTCTGTAAATGCTTGGTAGTTCGATTTTAATTATATTCTCTCTCAACAAAAATTCACTTCGTCGACAAAAAAAAAACAAAAGAATTATACATTTGTATTCCATAAAAAGTTGTTCCGTTAAGCTATTTATTCGTTTACTACAAGTTGCTTACTTTCTTATTTATCACAAACTGATAATTAAAATTAAAATCTCTTGTTTATCTCCCACCGATTACAATATGTCGCACTTCCTTTAAATATTAAATGTGTCGTGCAGCTTTTCAGGCTCCCCATCAGATAACGACGTCCCAGCATCAACAGAATAATGGCCACGTCACAGCAGCCAGGTATACGCGTTTATCTCAAAACTAATTTTTTTTAAGTCAGCGGATAAGATTTGTCGAAAAGTTATAAAGCGATTTTGTTCAATTTTTGCACACAGATTTGAAATAACATTATCTAGTCATAAAACGAATAATTTTTTTTTTAAACAACTAATTTTTTCGAGCCAATACATGGCGAAAATTTGACCAAAAAAGGTATTTTTGTTTTTTTTATTTTAGATCAACCAATAATGAGTTATGCTGTCCACAGCAAGTGCCTTTTTTTTGAGACGTCACGATGAGGCTGAGTTTTCGGAATTTTTAAATAAAAATTTCACAAGATACAAAATATGTATCTTTGACATCCTGAATTGCTCAAATAAAATATTGTATATATATAAAAAAAAATAGAAAAAAAACCCTTTTTTTAACCTGTGAAACACACCTAACCCACACACCTAAGTGTATGAATTTTTAAGTTACTCGTATACATTAGTATACTAAATAGAAAGTTATTGTGATCGTGCGGAAATTTCGAACTCAGACGGAGTATGAGGGATGATATTTCGACAATAGAGAAGTCCAAAAAAGTGGGTCTGCCAATGACGTCCGTCGGTCTGTCTGTCTGTCCGGGGGCCGTATTGCGAAACAGTTCGACAGATATGCTTCAAAGTTCATATAAAGTTCTATACCTCTAAAAAAAACACTCTTTATAAGGTTTTTAGAGTTACATTTCGCTACTTTTTTTATTTTTTTTTTGTCGTTTGAAATAACGGTAGATACCTGCCATACAATTTTTTTGGTAATTAATTTTGGTCTTTCTTTTAAACTAAGCATACTTGGGATGGTGCCAAAAATACTGCATACTAAGTTTTTGCCAAAAAACTCGAATAACGGTAATTTATAAAACCGCAAATATCTCAAAAACTAATAATAAAGGGAATTCTGAAAAATTTTATTATTTTTTTATGATGTTAAATTGAACGTAATGCACTCTTGCTTCTATTTTCCTCAGGAATGAGGGAATAATAAAAATGACGATCAGTACAAACAAAACTCTAGTCGTTAAACTTATTAGTAGTTAATTTATGATACGTAGAAGTTGATTATGTGAAACTGCCTATCCGAGTTCTAGAGCAAATGTAGCTACTAAATAGATTATTGTTATTTAGTAGTTCAGCTACTTCTACATTAACGTGGTTGCAGAGCTAACTTCATGCTTACTTGCGACCTTTCTGACCACGTCCTCTACCATTTCAGCTTTTAGATCTCTATGCGTTACGTATGTATCACTGCGTTGATATTTATATATACAGCTATGTGTTGTATATTTTTATTTGTAAAATTAACTTAAGTAAATTTAATTTAATTTTCCACTTTTTCGTTCATTCCGATTTATTATTTATCGCTCTTTGCAGTTTTTCAGCAAATGTGCCCACAGTAGTTTCGAAAGTTTATTACGGACATAGCTGTCGTTTTCCAATTTGAAAGAGGAGCCCATTTGAAGATTTTGGGGGACCACTTCAGTGAAAGAGGAGCCACCAAAAAAGTAAAAATATTAAATAAACAAATTGGTTGCAGAATAACTACCGTTCTACGAATAAATAAAAATCGTTAAGCAACTTACATATCCATTTTAATTTGTATTTCCTCGAAGCCATACCTATTCCCATTCGAAATTTAAACTTCATCAACAATGTTTAACATTGTCAATGGATTAGTGAAGTGGATTTTGTACTCGAAATGGTGATGTTTATGTATGTATGTATGCAAAGAATATTTGTTATCAAGTTGTAATAGAAAGTAAATTTTGTTTAGCATTATGCATTCAAATTTTATTAACCTTTTACTTTTGTTCTTTGCACAACTAAACTTTTTAAAATGTTGGGGTGCCATTTTGATTTTTAGGGAGCCCTGCTCTAAGCAAAGGAGCCATTCCGGCAGCGTTTGTTGCAGATCGTTGATGTATAACAGGAAAAAGACAGGCCTAAACATGCCGAACGCCAGCTTTTATTTGTTCATTTTGGATTTCCCATCCTCTTGGTTTATTCTAAACATTCGCTGAGCTATGTAGAGACTCTAGATTTTGCGTAAGGTTTTGGCAAATACGTTTTAAACATATGGAATTATCCTTTGTACTACACTTTATCAAATGCAAGTATTGCAGGAAGGACAACAGTATAGCAAATTTTTCTTCCTTCTAGTCCTTTTATATATTTTGTTAGTTATTTGCTGAACATAGTTGAATAGCTATTTCATATGGGTTCTTAATAATATTAAACATTAAACAACAAACATACTCGAATTATTTAATATTAAAAGGAAAATGTATGTATAAAAATAGATAAACAAACAATTTTAAAAGCTTTAAAATACAGATCTATGTTCTATCTTTTTCATGAAAGATTTCCTTTAAAAGTTCGATAACATCTTTTATTCTGCACCACATAAAGTTAAAAGCAGTCAAGTAGTTATGAAATTGCGAAGCTATGCTATTGATATTTAAAAATTTGAAAAAAATATAAGCACCTTTCTATTGAATCTTTGCATACTTTACGAGATTTGTCAAAATCCCTTTCCTTTAAAATTTGTTCCAACATTTGAAAACAAACCTTATCAAAATATTGGCTATAAAATTTATATTTAATTTTTAAGTTTATGATATGTACTAGGTACGTTCAAATTTTTAACATCTACCATTTTAAAATACTTTTAACATCCAAGAAAAAGTTGAAGAATGCATTTTTGATTGGCGCTTTCATCTCGCTATTATAAACATAAATTGATAAATTAATTTATTGAAAATGTTATAAAAGTTATAGAAATTAAACTTACATCCGTTAAAATAGAAAATCCGACAGCCATATCCCTCAAAGACATTTAATTTCATTTCCAACATTGAGTGTAAAACTAGTCAATAACCTAGAGCGTTCCACTTACGACACCTTATGAACTTGAAGTTGAAGTTGATCGCTTCGTTGAGGTCGTTCAGCTCGCCTCCTGGAATAATACGACTCACTCAAGGAAAACGCCGGCCAAATACGGTTTACGATATCCACCTGAAATAAAGGAATTGGTCAATGAAAAACGGAAGGCGCGTAAAAAATGGCAACAGAGTAGCGCTCTGCAACATAAAGCACATTTGAATTATTTGTGCAATTTGTTGAAGACATCTTTTAAGGATTTTAAAAATCGTGCGATAGGTTCTTACCTTGAAAGTTTAACAGCTAAAAAAGATTCCAATTATTCACTTTGGAAAGCTGTAAAAGGCACCAAAAGGCCCAAAGTCCCAGCGCCGCCAATAAAAATAAATCAAAATGAATGGGCAAGGGAAGACAAAGAAAAAGCGAACGTTTTTGCCGCCCATCTCGAAGAAACCTTTAAACCGTACGATGGTCAAGCGGCTCACGACAGTACCAATAGTGGGACGGAATTACTATCTGACGACTTTACACTCACAAATGCAACACTAGGGGAACTAAAACGTGAAATTGAATCTCTAAAACCTAAGAAAGCTCCTGGTTATGATTTGATCACCGGAGAAGTTCTCAATGTTCTACCTAGAAAAGCATTAATTAAGCTTCTATATATTATAAATGCTGCGCTCAGATTAAAACACGTGCCGAGCCAATGGAAAGTGGCGGAAGTCATTATGGTTTTAAAACCAGGAAAACCGCCAAATGTGGTAAAATCGTATAGACCAATTTCGCTTCTCCCAGTCATATCCAAATTACTGACGTAATTCAAATAGAATTACTGACGTAATTGAGAAAGCATTTGAAGAGAAATAGATATGCGCAAGCGTATTCCTTGACGTCTCACGCCTTTGATAAAGTGTGGCACGACGGCTTAAAATTTAAATTACGACAAGATCTCCCCGTAAGTCTATATGATATTTTAGAATCATATCTCGGGAATAGGCTCTTCCGTGTTAGGCATGGAAACGAATACTCGGAGCTTAAAGAAATTTCAGCTCTATATGTTATATACTCACGAAAATAAAGTGATTAGGGAAATTGTCCAAGCTCCGTGGTATACTAGAAACGACGATATCCACAGGGATCTCGGAATTCCTACAATCGAAGCTGAAACTAGAAGCTTCGCGCGAAAGCATAGAAACCGACTAATCGGACATATCAACAGTACAGTCCGACAAATTTTGGATGAGAATAATTTATTGCGCCGACTACAAAGAACGAAACCTTTCGACTTGGCGAGATAATGATTAACCACGTCCTCATTGCGGAACATGCAGGATCTTTCAGTGGAAAGTAACCTGTCAAAATTTTTTTTATTTCGTGATAGAAAAATTGCTTGATAAGTTATATCTTAGTTGCAGTATCTAACATTCTATAGAAGGGTGGTGTTTTTAGTCAGTAAAAATCTGACACTACTATTAGTACGTGCTCGCTATCCTCATAGTGTCTTTAGAAGATTTTCACCTACCCTCGGAAAAAAAAAAATTCATATGAAATTTATAAAAATTGTGAAATATTAAAGTACTGGCTAAATGTCAATTTAATTTTCTATGACAATTTTCGGAGAAAACAACATTTTGACATTCTGCTTTGGGCGAACAGTATGATACCCTATTCATATCCCTTTAAGCCCGTGACAACCCTTCTTTTTAACTACAGCTTTAAAACGATTTTTTCTAAATTGTGGACCATTTCCCACAAAAAGTAGGCGTAGCAAAAATCTTTATATGAAAAACGTATGAAGGAGGGCAGTGCCTACATATCTTGTAAAGATTGTAATACTCTATCTCTATAACTTTAGCTTTAAAACGTTTTTTTCGAATTTGTGGGCGTGGCAGTGGGCGTATAAAACAAATGTTTGCACTCTACCATTTCGGGGTCCTAGGGAGTATATGTTCGAAATTTCAGCTTCCTAGCTTTAATTTAAACGCCTAAAAATTTGTGACGGACGGACGGACATTGCTAAATAGTGTTAGGTTTTGGTCATAAATATACATATATACTTTTATGGGTCTACGACGAATATTAAGGAATATTAAGGGGTGTTACAAATTAGGAGTCAAAATTTATATACCCTTAGGGAAACACAAACCAGCCTCATGTAAAATATCATAATTGTAGGTCTTCTGCTGACTGAATTAAGAATTGTGGACCCTTAACCGCTAAGCCACCCGCAAATGCTTGGACTGTGCCAACATTTATTTGATATTTGGGAGTGACCCATGATGTTTCTATCATCGTTGTTAGCGAAATTATAGGGGGTGTGATCATGGCCTAAATTGTTATAAATAAGTGTGTAATCCCAATGTTGGCGAAGAATATTTTAATCGTACCAAAAAAAAAAGAAAATGGTTTCATTGAAAGAGATACGATGAACGGTCTAGGTACATAAAATACGTGAAAATAACAATAATAATTATATTTTATTATTATAATTAATTTGTTTTTAAAATGGAGTATATATTCACAGGTCGTAGGACTTCAATGAAGTATAGAATTAACAATGCACTCAAAAAATGGACGTCATCGTCAATGAGCTTAACTTTTTAAATATAACAGTGTCCACATAAAGAGCGTCACACAAATTTTAACTGGCAGACGGGAATAACTATTAATATGGATTTAAATATGATTCAGTAGGTCTACATTGTGGAATGATGAAATAAAAAGATGTAGGTTGATACATACATATTTCAATTTGAGAGTAATGAACGAATTTATAACATACAAAATAATTTTTTGCAAAATAAATTTAAACAATTTTTATAGATCCGCGTTATACTAAAACCTAAAGCAAGCAAAATGTATCTGGCGTTTTACCCTTAGGTGCAATATTTAAGTTCATTCTACATTCATAATATTATTTATACATTTCTTTCATAATTTGCTCGTGGTTTGTGAAAATAACTACCAACATAGTTACAAATACAACTGAACCCAGAGTATACATAAGAACATCTTAACATTCCTCTAGCAAACTAGTAGCCTAATTTGTTTGGGTAAAATTCATCAAAATCAATCACGCTATTTCCAATTTAATTCAAACTCGAAGTTGAATGAGTTTTATTTTTCGGTTATTTGTATATACAAGTACTTCGGGGGAATATAGTATATGTAGTAAAGTATGACTAAGCTACGATGTGACACTCTCTTTTTTAATTATCATAGTTTAACAGTCACAGCAGCAACGGCAGCAGCATAGCCAGCTATTTATCGTTAAACCTCGACAGTGGAACAAACGAAAAGAACAAACAGTCGCAGAAAGAAGTAGTAGAAACGAAAACACCAAATGAATGAAATGAAAGAAAGACTATATATAAAAATAAAAAAGAATGAATGTGAAGAAGAGAAACCATGTGGAAATTTTGGTTTTTGGTATTTTTGGAATTAACTTTTCAAGATAACTAAGGAAATAAAACTCTTCGCAGCGCTATGTGCGCCCATATCGGTTCGGTCTCGATGTTCTCTGGTCGGTAGTTTCTTTCTGAAGCAACAATTTTTTTTAGTTAGTTATCTTTAGACGGCCATTTGAATCGGTTGGCTGCAAAGTGAATTCGGTTTTTGATATAAATTTACTTCTCAATTAGTAAATATTTGTATATTCGTTTAAGATAAAGTAAAAACAAAAACTAATATAAAAATAAAATTAATGTGCGCTTAATAATATTTCTCCCCATTGTTGCCTTTTGAGCTGATCCGATCATACACGTACGCACGTATCTATATAAATTTAAAAATACATACGAAAAATCCATCCACAAGAATAACACCCATACACATTTGTATGGTGTACAAATACAAATTTTATTTGAGTGATAACCATTCGGATCTGAAATGTGTTTAGTTCATATAAGAATCAAGAGATAAAGTATCCAGTTTAGGTTTAATATTTAAATTGAATCACATTACAGCGCATCGCATCATACCTGAACACTGAATGTTCATTGATCTTTATCGAGAGAACGAACGTCTTGTGCACACATCACACATCACTACAGGTAAGACGCCGGGGTTTTTTGATATTTTATTTTTGGTTTAAATATAAGATTCGTGTCGTCATCGGTTGCGATCGCGCTCGGTGAATCTTTAGTTATACACGCGAATACTTGTATGTAAGACTCAGACTGAAAGACGAAGTAACAGAAGGAGTTTCCCCTTACTGCCACATAGCTAGGTGGTAACATAAAACAGGCAAAAAAAAAACAGCCCACAAAGCTTGGACTTAGTGCCTGTAAACTTGATTTCTGATTTATTGATATACTAATAATGGTTAGCCTTGAAAGTACTCAATTTTTCAATGCAAGTCACTTTTTGAATTTATGTAGATCAAAATATCAAAGCATGTAATCACTTTAAAACTTGTTTCATGTCGCAAAGCAAAATTTTAATATTACACGACACGAGTGTACCTAGGCGAATTCTTAATTTCCTAAGTTTTCGCAAGTGTGCTGTGCACTTATTTTGGTAATTTTATTTATATTTTAATTCGCTCTAAGATTTGTGTGGAATTGTTTACCGGTGTATCATATTAGCTAGAACACAATCACGTAATTAATAGTATGTACCTATGTAGATCTACATAGGTACCTACGTACTTACTAAAATATACTAGGAATTGTACAGATAACCTTTCTTTCCTGGCTACAAAAAAGGGCGCAATTTTAAAACGAACCGTGTTTTCTATTTACAAATATATTTTTATACTTACTTTGTCAACCTATTTTTTTGGTTTTTAGCTAGTTTAAGTTTCCTAAAAATAGTTCTCATTGCATTATAAGTGCAGATTATTTTTCAATCAGAAATAATAAAAAACATGTTTTTTAATAATTCCGATCTATCTTAGATATGGTAGGATACAATTTGAATATTTTGCAATGTATGTAGGTACCTCACTTTTTTGCCTGGTCTTTTCGCTTTAAATTTAAAAATGCACAAAGTGGTTTTATGTTTTTTTATTTGTTTTTATGCTACGCACCTACCAATATATACGAATTATACTTATGCTATTTACAACCACAATACGCATATTGTATGTTTTTTTTTTTTAATACAAATACACATACTCACACGCAAGTAAGTTGGAGAGTGATATAAATAAAATAATGCTAGCAGATTGTTCGAATGGAATAGCGTATAGGAAGAGTGATAATCAATTATTTGTTTCAGATTTTATGTACTGTATACTAATACTCCCACGAAAGATGGAATGCATTGGCATTTCATTACCCGGCATTTACACATTTCTGAGCATTGTCCGTCCGCATAAGATTATGTTTGTCTTGCGACGAATTTCCATTACATCCATTTGCAATACATCAGAATAAGTTAATTAACTATTCTCAATTAAAATCAGTAGAATCGGTGGAACGATATCTGAAAGCAAATCAATCAATTAAAACTTGCCGAAGATACCTACTACAGTCGGTCGTTTTGAGTAATTAAAATTTTGATCGACGACATACGAATTGAAGTCTCTTTAAATTGTGTCTATTTGGATTGTCCAACTTTTGTGGAAATTCTCAGGCGGGATTTTTGAAATAGCATTTCTATTTGCACTGGTTATAATCAGAAGTGTGCAGAAGCGACAAATAATAGATTTGTTGTGATTTTGAAAACAATGCAAGGACAGAGACGAAAGATTAAATGTGAGAGATGTCGTTAACCCTTCGGTGCGGTGATAAGAAATGTGGATCAAAATTAAAATCTATAATTGTTTACGTATGTAGTTTAAACAGTGTAACAAATTTTTTTTACATATATTTCTACAACACCCCGGTTATAAATACAAAAACAAACATAAATTATGAACTCCTTTCTTCATTATTGAAACAAAGAAAATAGGTTTGACGTACAGAAATGATGGGGAAAATTGTGAGTACCACTATTCTTTGTAAATTGCAATTATTTACGGATCTATAGACACCTTAATAAATATTGATTCTATGAATTCGATTACCTTAATTTTTTCACAAGCAAAATACAATAGAACTTTATCATACTACAAATATATTTAGTGCAGTACCTAAACCATATCTCCGAAACAACTGATTAGACAGCAGATAATACAGAGACAGGCTATACTTCTGGGCGATCTGTCCCACTTTTGAAAAAACCTTCTACGTTGTGAAACTGATAAAACCATTACATTTTGTAATCGCTTCCGTACCGATTTTAGAATTAATATCCAATTAGCGAATAGCAGCCGCAAAATTTACTTTCGCATCGCTTCAGTGAAACCAATCGTCAGCGCAATGAGGCCCCCTACATCCATACATTTATATTCCAAATATGTAAATACGTTTTTTGGGTGTTGTGTGTAGACAAAAAACTCGCTGAAAACATGAAGCCATTTGTTTGTTTAGGTGGCGCTACAGTCCGGGGTGGACCTGGGCCTCAACCAATACGCCTCTCCAGTTAGCACGATCTTTGGCTAACTGCCTCCAGTTGCGCACTTCAAGTTGGTTGAGGTCCCCTTCCACTTGCGCGCGCCACCTTAGGCGAGGTCTTCCTCTACTGCGTTGTCCCTCCGGGTTGGATTCGAAGACTCTTCGGGCCGGAGCGTTGGTGTCCATTCGCTCTACATGTCCCAGCCATCTTAGACGACTAATCCGTATTTTTCCGACCAGGTCGGTGCCGCTGTACAGCTCGTAGAGTTCGCTGTTAAATCTCCTCCTCCAAAGCCCGTCAACGCAAACGGGATCGAAAATCACTCGAAGAATTTTGCGTTCGAAACGACCAAGGAGATCTTCATCCGCCTTTGATAACGTCCATGCTTCTGAAGCCATTTACTTTACTTTAAAAATGTTTAATGTAACACATATGGGACATTTTACGCTAAAAAATATTTGGGTTTGTATTTGGGTAACAATACTGTAGTTAGGATGGGGCTTTGGTTGTCAGCTTACTAAAACTTACGCTGAAATGAGTTGTCTAAATTTCAGTAAACTACATACTTCCGATTACCTAAATACAGGCAAAAAAAGACCCAATAAGTGTGATTTTTTGGGCAAGCATGTATGTAACTTAGCGGTTATAGGTATCTAAGGGTTTCTTAATACCATTTTAAAAGTTTTTTGGTGATCTTTTGAGATAAATTCTTATGAAATGTCAACACAAATTGATATTAAAATTGAAGTAATGTAGATCGAGAATGTTGATATCTATTTATGGTATATAAATATATGTGTTTGATCCATAATCTATTTTCAATTTTCGATCGGAGTAGTGCACCTGGTAGAAAAATTCTAAAATAATAAACACTTGAAATGCTTAGTTATACTTAAATATAGGCAATGAAATTGATCCTAAATAGCATATATTTGGTACCTATCGGGCAACTGGTTCAGAAATGACATGGCTTTTAATGGTTTTGTTTTGCATTTTGCTTTCTACTTTGAATATGGATCAAATTATATACTATGAAGTAGTAATTATCTTGCCTAAAATGACGGCAAGCATTTTCCATTCAGGTAGTTTTTTTGTAAGTTCGATCCCGGATTTGATGGAATTAATTTAATTTTACATTTTTCCTACTACAGCTTTTATTACTTGGGCATGCGTATGAACAACAAACAAATGTTTTGCAAACTTCGAGATTATTATTTAGTTCAGATACTTAGGTTTAAAAACTCCAGTAATATTTTATGCAAAACATAAAAACAAACATCCAAATATTTTGAATGCAAATACCTCGAATTCAAGGTATTTCAGAGTTTGTTTATACCCTAGCCTAAAGGTATATTAATTTTGACACATGATTTGAACCACCCCTTAATATTCGTCGTAGACCCGTAAAATTATTTATATTTATGGTCAGGACCAAAACCTAAGAGTATTCGGCAATATCCCAACGTCCCAATTTTTAGGCGTTTAAATTCAAGCTAGGAAGCTGAAATTTGGACCACATATTCACTAGAGTTCCGATATGGTTGAGTGTACATTTTTTTTTGTTTTTTCATAATGATAATATAGAACATTACAATCTGAAAAATTTTTCGGGAAAAAAAGTTTTGCTTAAGTCTGCGAAAAGGAGTGGTCTTGGCATAAAGGTTGGATTTGTATACCGTATTTAAAATTATTATCAAACTATATTAACTTTTGAATCTACTCGAGATATCGCAATGAAAAAATATGGCATTTGAAATAAATACAGGAGAAACGAGTGGCATCAATTTCTCAATTTCGTCCTAAGTCAACTAACCGCTAATTATCGTTTGTGGCCACAGATATATCTTAATACGTTTTGATAAAAAAAAAATCCCAACAAAAATCGTGTGACTCAACGCGAAACATTTGTTTGGTCTCTGCTAAAGTTCTGTCAAGATGGGCTTACACAGACTGAATTTATTCTGCTAATTTGGTATACAATGTATTTTCATCTATCGAATATTAACATAATATGATAATAAATAAATATATCTGTCACATTCCTAACTAGCATTGCCCCTGATCTCATTTGAGTCATACAAAGAGCTTGTGATTTAACTTAGTGTATTTAGTAGATTTAATTCAAACATTGAATGCTAATTAAAACACTAACAAGTTACATAAATGCATTTAATTGTGCTAGTAAATAATAATGGTACCAATTTATGAAGATCTCTTGTAGTGCAAATACGTATACATTTATTTTCCTAATATTAAAACACCTATAAAATTTTAAAACTTTATGCACTGTTCAAGAGATTAATAAGCATATAACAGTTAAAAGTTTAATTTGCAATGGATTGGCTATTATGTCGGCTCTAAATTGTTTTGTTAAACAAATGTAAGTATATATTGCTAAAACATTTACTGTGGGCACGGTAGTTACTATGTTGGGCTGCTGATCGAGGGAAGCTGAAATAAAATTTGGTAGGTTGCACTGAACTGAAAAAACTATAATAAAGGGTGATTTTTTGCTGGTTTGGTTTTGGCAACACTGGTTTTGACAGCTGACGTGTGTTTAGTACCTTGTGTTACTGTCAAACAGCTTCAGTTTGGTTTGCAATTTAACCATGGATCGTCTTACAAATGAACAACGCTTGCAAATTATTGAATTTTACTATCAAAATTCGTGCTCGGTTCGAAATGTTCATCGCGCGCTGCTTCCATTTTATGATCGGCATTCTCGACCTTCTGAGCAGTCTATTCGGAAGATTGTGACCAAATTTCGCACCAAATTTACTTTGTTGGACATTAAACCACCAACACGTTTACGTACTGTGCGTATTGAAGAAAATATTGCGGCCGTATCAGCTAGTGTGACAGAAGACCGCGAAATGTCGATTCGGCGCCGTTCCCAGCAGTTAGGCCTTTGTTACAGCACTACGTGGAAAATTTTGCGGAATGATTTGGGCGTAAAGCCTTTTAAGATACAGCTGGTGCAAGAACTAAAGCCAGCCGACCTACCACAACGCCGAATTTTTGGTGAATGGGCTCTTGGAAAGCTGGCTGAGGATCCGCTTTTTTATCGAAAAATTGTGTTGAGCGATGAGGCTCATTATTGGTTGAATGGGTACGTAAATAAGCAAAATTGCCGCATTTGGAGTGAAGATCAGCCAGAAGCATTGCAACAGCTACAAATGCATCCCGAAAAAGCCACTGTTTGGTGCGGTTTATGGGCCGGCGGCATTATTGGGCCATATTTCTTCAAAGATGATGCGAATCGCAGCGTTACTGTCAGTGGTGAACGCTACCGAGCGGTGATAACAAACGTTTTTTTGCCCGAAATGGAAGTTCTTGACTTGCATGATATGTGGTTTCAACAAGACGGTGCCACATGCCACACAGCACGCAAAACAATGGCGCAATTGCGAGGCGAGTTTGGTGAACAGTTAATTTCACGTTTCGGGCCGGTCAATTGGCCGCCTAGATCGTGCGATTTGACACCATTAGATTATTTTTTGTGGGGGTATGCCAAGGCTAATGTGTATAGGGACAAGCCCGCTTCGATTGACGCACTGGAAGCCAACATCCATGCATTCGTTCGTGCAATACCGGCCGATATGTGTGAAAGAGTATGCCAAAATTGGACTCAGCGGATGGGCTACCTGAGACGCAGCCGCGGTCAATATTTGCATGAAATTATCTTTAAACATTAAATTGCAAGGTTCAAACTATCGATTCAAATAAATATTTCATTCATTTTTTCGAATTTTTTGTGTTTTTTTTTTTAAAAAAAGTTCTAAACCTCTTAAAAAATCACCCTTTATTATATTATACATAATCCAGATGGAATATATTAAAGATTAAAGTTAGTAAACTATTTTTAACAAAGTTTTGAAAACTGGTTGCCGTACGTTCATGCGTTCTTAGCAAATACAGAAACACGGAACTCTTTTAATAAGTTTATCCAAATTAAAATGCGTGTTCTTATTATCTATAAATACAGTTTATAGATACCTACACAGGTTTCACGTAAATTTAATCCGAATTCTTGATATATCGCTTGTTAAAACATAATATTTCCTTTTTAAGACTCCGAAATTGTCACTTAGAACATTTCAATTATATGTAAACTTTTAAGTACCAAACTACTAAGGTTTTACCTTACTGTAAAAAATCATTGTAAGCGAAAATATTTAAATTGTTTAAAGTTCCAAAAAAGCTTTAGGAAATGTCCTTAAAACAGACTATTTTGTTTGCAATGATTCTCACCTATCGAGATTTTTGAAGCATTGCAAACAAATTAGTTAATTACTTCCAAGTCGATTTAGTTAATTACTTCCAAGTCAATCTGCATTTTAATTTTGAAACTCCATTATTGTTACATTATTTTCAAACGATATAATGAATTTAGTCAATTTAATTTCAGTAATAATATACATCTGTCAAAATTATTTTGGTTTGATTATGCCGTGTGGTAGTAGTAGTAGGTATTTCAAAACTAAGTATTATTGCCCTGTCTTGATACCCGGGTGTTACGTTAATGCGTTTTTACAGCATTCTTAGTTTCATTATAGTCTATTTATATATATAGGTATATATTATGTAATATATATTTAAAATGAATTTAAAAGTAGAAAAATAATATAAACGCAAAGAATTTTTACAGCTATGGGTGCGGAGTAACAATGACCGTGTGCCTTGATGGACTTTCAACTAATACTCAGAGCTGTCGTTTTTCAATTTGAAAGAGTTAGCCCAATTGAAGATTTTGGGGAGTCATTTCAGTGAAAGAGGAGCCACCAAAAAAGTAAAACTCTTAAATAATTAAATTGGTTGCAGAATAACTACCGCTCTACGAACAAATAAAAATCATTAAGCAACTTACTTATCCATTTCTAATTTTCTCAAAGACGCAAACAAATTATTCTTTGGAAAACTGCAATACTTATTCCTATTCGAAATTTAAACCTCATCAAAAATTGTTAATGGATTAGGGAAGTGCATTTTGTACTCAAAATAGACATGTTTACATATGTATGCATGCAATGAATATTTTTTATCAAGTTGTAGTAGAATCCAAATTAAGTCTAGCACTAGGTATGCATTTAAAAGTTCTTAACCTATTACCTTTGTTCTTTGCAAATCTAAAATTTTTAAAATTTGGGGAGGCATTATGATTTTTGGCGACCCAGCTCTAAGCAATGGAGCTAAAAGCTCCTTAAAGAGACATTCCGGCAGCGCTGCCCGTCTCTGTATTTGCGCATGCGTTTGTGTTGTTTTGTCTTTTATCGTCAAATTTCATCGTTTGTGTGGTCTACTAACTTCTTAATACCCATCTTACAAGAATAGAAATTCTAATGCAGTTAGAAAGCATCATATGCAGTAGAAAGAATATATGGTTGAGCTTCCATTGATGATTTGAACTCGCTTAGACTTTACTTTCAGTGCTTCAATATAATGAATTGCCATAATAAGCAATAAAAAAGTTTTAATGCATACAAATTCTAGATTCATATAGATCATTTGTGAGAATAAAAACCGTTTAATATATAATATATTTTTTCGTCGAAACTTCAGGAGACTTGACCAACTGGAGTTTTATTTTCTTAACTAAAAGATCCTGCTATTGTCATTATAATAATTTGCGGCTCTACAATTTAGCACTCAATTGGTGATTATTCACAACTCGATTAATTTGATCAACGCTGTATGTATATGTATCCAGGATTTATATACCAGAAATAAGCACTTAGCTTAGCTCAAATTTAAAACATTAACGTAAAAGAAACAACTGAGATCTTCTAAACTATAAGTGAAAGCTACATAATGATTAAAGAAAACTAAAGGTATTGTTATCTTGTGTAATAAATAATTTGCTTGAATCTAAGTAAAGCCCTAAAGACAGCTACGACGAGTAATGAGGCGATGATGCACATTATTGAAAGGCGGAATTTTCTCATTTCAGGTTTAATGTCACTAGAGTGGTATACTTGTTTATGTGGAATTGAAATCGTTATAAGTATATCAGCAAATTGGCCGAAGTACAAAATATGTAAGTAGTACAATTTGACAAATGCGTTTTTAAGATCTAAATGCCTGAAAAATAAAGAAACATTACTTAATGTACTAGAAAATACATAATATGTATTTGTATATATTACATATACTAACAGGCATATTAATAAAAAAAAACACTACCCTCTCCTTAACACATGTTTTATCTGGTACACGGAAAGAGAACTTGCCTGTTTAAAAATTATTTTTATTTATAAACAATTTTTCTTCAAGGTAATGACTAAGTGACCTTCAAATTCAAGGTCGCGAAATCGGAAGTCGATACGTATAAAAACAACTGTTTCAAATAATACAAATATGTATTATCTATTGTATCCTATACAAAGTTGATGACGAATATGAATGAAAGATATTTTTTGTCTATGTATGTTATGTTCACCACTATCAAATTCCATTTTACACATACAAATTTTTATAATAAATAAATAAATTGAATTGTAGTACTTACTTACTTCCTTAACGGGCTCCCGACCCATGAAGAGTCCCTGCCTGAGACACGGCAGCCTTCCATTCTCTGCGATCGCGGGCACGCTGCTTCCAGTTGCCCAGACCGAGCGCTGTGGCATCCGCAATGGCTTGGTCTTTAAAACGGAGTTTCGGTCTTCGAAATGGAGGTTCCTTGGCGTCTTGAACCTGGGGGCTGGGATTCGAAGATCCTATTGGCTGGAGCGTTGTTGTCCATTCGCTCGATGTGGCCGACCCAATGTAGTCGACGTTTCTTGGCTTTTTGGACTACATCCCCATACAGCTCATAGAGTTCGCTGTTGTATCTTCTCCTCCATTCGCCCTCCTCGCACGCAGAAACGAAGATTTGCAGTTGCAGAAAGATTTGAGACGTTCCACAATACGTTGGATAGGATCTTATATGCGACATTAAGCAGGGATATGCCTCGATAGATGGGACATATGGAGCTGATGGTCTAGTCATCGGGTGTGCTTTTCTTCACTCAAACTTGGTTGATGATTTGGTGCATGCGCCCTACTATAACATCACCTTCGAATTTGAAAAGCTCTGCAGGTAGACCATCAGACCCGGCAGCCTTGTTCTTCTTTAGCTTTTTTATAGCTTAGCCAACCTCTTCTATGCTGGGCGTCGGGACTGGTTCTTCATTGAGTGGACGTTTAGCAGCTGCTGGAAATGCTGCTTAAATACATCTACTATCCCCTGCGCATCGGTGACTATGTTTCCATCGCTGTTGCGAAAAGCATTCCGGTCTTAAAGCCAGCAGCCATTTGCTTCACTTAGGAGCTCTTTATAGGCTTTGGCAACTCCAGATGTGCTAGGCGTCCGACGTCGAATTTATTCTTCTGGGCAGTTCGCAGCTTCTTCTCGTTGGACAGTCGAACCACTGATAAGTAATTATAGAGATAGTCGACTCAGCATACCTCTGTCCCTTTGAACCCGCAAAAAATTTTTAAAAATGGAGAAAAAATCCTCTCTCAAATGTTCTATCTGTGAATACGTGTGAGCCAGCCAAATAAAGTATGGAGGGGTTGATGTGTCTAAAATATGTCATTAGCGCGGGCAGTTTTGCAAGAATTCCAAATGGCAACAGCTGATTATAGCGGATGTGTTGGGGAAGAGCTGCGAAGTATTGAGTTAACGTAGTTCAGGTTTAATAAATATTTTAATTGAAATGTTTATAAAAAAAAGTTAGGTATATAATAAATAATGAAGTTGTTGCAATTAAATGAGAATATTTTTTGTGTTTATTAGAAATAGTTCTCAATTTTGTATCTGCCTTAAGATAAACATACTTGGGTTGTTATATTTTTTCCATTTTGGTTATTAGAGAGAGATAAAATGTATATATTATTTTATAATTCCATGAATATAACTAAATTAGTAATGTTTGGGCTTAAAATGTTTATAGTTAATAGTTTTGGATTAGTTTTTCATGTATATTAAATTCTTAGGTTGTTTTATTATGTTTTTATTGAACATATAAAAGTTTAATATATTTAAAAATTCCATTTAAAAATTATTTGATTTTAATTATTTTACTCTACATTCGATAAGTCAACCACCAAAATTATTTTATTATTACTGACAATTTAAAACTGCTAAATTAGTTTGACTACTGGCAAACAAATTAAGATAACTCTTATTTTATGTTTAACTTGCGCAACTGCCAAAATGCTTACGAAACTGCTTAAAATTTTTTACCCAAAAAATATGCTTGCTTGGTAAAACTATTATTTTAGTTTACATAATAATTAAAAACATTCACCAAAATTTTATTCTGCTGCAAATTCATTACATGGGATCTTTTCCAAAATGGATTCTTAGGCGCAGAACTGCTATTGTGTGCGTGCGCTGGCTCAATTTGATTTGCATGTAAAAACATATACGAACATAGTACTGTGCCTTTTTAGGCGGGAGAGCCAAAAATCCTCTCAGTCGACTATCTGTATAATTACTCATCTGTGAGTCGAACTCTGAATCTAGCTGCAATAAGAATGGCCAGAGACGAAGTTTGCCTCGCCGTATGTGTGCGCGTTCAAAATGTTGGATGCGTGCCTCGCATCGATTAGCACATGGTCCATTTGGTTGGCGGTTCGACCGTCGGGTGAGCGCCAGGTTGTTGTGTGGATCCTTAGTCGCGGAAACCTAGTGCTACTTAGCACCGTATTACAAGCTGCTACAAAGTCAATTAGTCGGTAGCCGCTATCTGTTGACGTTTCGTGGAGGCTGTGCTAATCCGCCGGAGATGTTGCAGCAGCAAAGCAAAATGAGAAATTATTAATCGGTGAGTGCTGCAGCTGCGCGCATTTCATCAGTGATCGATATCTGCTTTTGCTTCGAGTGCTGCCGATTTTTTTAGAAGCATAAGCAGAAGCAATATTTGATTTCAAAGAGTTAAAAGCAGTCAAAGCTGTTACTGAAATTATAAAAATTTTGCTACTTCGACTGAAGCAATTCAAACGCTGCCTTGAAGTCCATAACTTCGTATCTGAGCCGATTTCCCACGACGAATTCGTATCCTAACACATGCAATCTTTTGTCACAGCTGTAATAAATGTCGCAATTTTGTCTTTTCATAATTCCTGATCCTATCCATCGCATGTCCTGGATCGCGGTAATGTCGGCCTTGTACCGCGAGGGAACAGAAGCAAGTTTTTGAGTTACACCTGGAGTGTAGAGTGTTTGCACCACAGATGAGGAATTAACCAGATAGTCAACTCTGCAATCCCCTATCACTTTCAACCCGCAAAAAATATTTAATGACAGCCGCAAAATCCTCTCTCAATTTTCCCATCTGTGAATACGTGTGAGCCAGACACATGAAGTTAGATCTAATTTACTAGATTACCCGCCAAAAATAATTGTGGGGAGTTTTGCAATATATCCAAATCGCAACAACAAAACAGCTGGTCACGGCGGATGTGTTGGGAAATAGGAAATTCTGCGAAGTGTTGAGTTTATGTGATTTAACTTTTTATTTTATTTTAATATAAATGTTTATAAAGAAACAAAAAATTAGTTACCCAATAAAGTTGTTACAATTTAGTTGGAATATTTTTTGCGGTTATAAGAAATAGTTCTCTATTTTTTATCTGCCTTAAAATAAACATTCTTGGGTTGTTGTAGTTTTCCATTTTGGTTAATAAAATGAGATAAAATGCACATTTTATTGTATTATTGCATAAATATTACTAAATTAGTAATGTTTTGGTGTAAAATATTTGTAGTAAATAGTTTGCAATGGTTTTTTATATATATATTAAATTCTTTGATTGTTTTATTACTTATTTATTATATAATTGTTTTTATTCAACATATGAAAGTTTAATGAATATATGTACATATTTGGGTTCCGTGCATGGATAAAAAAAAGTGAAAAATAAGTATTTGTAATCCTTTTTAAATTATGTTGTGTTACAAGATTTGTACGTTTAGTCAATCAATTTTCTAAGCTGTTTCTTTTCTAAGTGATAGACGGAAGAACGAGAAAAAAGGTAGCTGGAATGCACTACATATTGGGGGTGCATTTTTTTTATCGAAAATGCTTGGTAGTTGAGTACATCACGAAAATGCTTGGTATTTGAGTACATATCATAAATAAGCATGCACATTATGTTACATATATATTGAATTAATTAGCCACTTTTTTTAACAGCCGACTTTATTTGTCAAGTTATAATGTTTTGTAATTTTATTTTATATGAAAATAAACAAAACAATTTACTACTACTACTACTACTACTAGGAAGTAATTGCAAATTTTGTTAAAAAAGTGTTTTGATGTACCAAAAATAATATTTGTAAGAATTTGGATTACGTTTTATTAAAAAGCTTTTTAAACCAGTATTCAATTGTGTAGAGTTACTTAACTGCTTCAATATAACCATCCATAATCTACGAAATCCTTGCTAGTATAGTTATACTTACATTTATTGTCAACCGAAAATATATGATGAACTTACTTATTATATATTAGTCACGTTAATCAATATTATTCTGATTATTTTTCATTAAAAATTAGAATAAATTAGTTAAAACACAGCTTTATTCTTAATATTATAATATGTTATTATGTTATTAGTTGTGTGGTAAGTATGTTTTTATCAATCCATATTCACCGCATAATGACCATGTTTATTTTACACACCCAAATTATGAGTTGTAATCTGCTGAAATTCATCAACTGTTCCCAACTTCTTGCTATAAAAAATGACATTTCATGGGCGCGGCCATTAGCCCCATATAATTCGATTTATGTGTGCGTGATTCCCATTTGATTTGCACGTAAAAGTCCATATAAGTGCAAATTATGTGGGGCTTATCAGTTCCACTTAGCTTGTAGGCAACGTGAGAGATTCGCTCTCGAGTTGACTATCTGGTTAATTCCTCATCTGTGGTTTGCACACTCCAGCAGTGTTAGTATGTCTTTTGACTGGTTTTTCCCTGAAAACAAATTTTTTTCCCTCTCCGTTCGACCGAAATTCCCATAATTTTCCCACAATAATATATTTAAATAATTGTAAATTAAAACCGAATCAAAAAGTGTTTTTAATGCTCGTCATCAACTATTACTAGTTGATACGTTATGTATTGTTTGAAACAACAGTTGCTTTATATCAATAAATGATTTTTGCCCCCTATAGTTTCAAAGGCGTTTCACCCAGATGTGCTTCTTTTCAAGTGTGAATTATGACCGCTACACAAAATCTTCACTTCGATAGTCTTCGAACGAATTTTTTAAAAAAGTTTTATTAAAACGGAACAAACAGCAAACAAACAAATATAAAAAAATATTTTATAATTCAGTAATACGAAATCACAGCGGTACAACTCGTGAATAATCAAATAAAAGGTACTACAATGTAAAACTAAGTAACTTAAAAATGACTAAAAAAAATAAGGAAAGGCAACAGTCCGCGTGGGGCGATATATCCCTATATGCCGCAAAGGAAAAAGCGTTAAGAAGATGATGGGTACAATTTTATTTCATTCTATAAATTTTATAAAAAAAAACATATTTTTGGAAAAAACGACCCCAAAAAGTGGGCGTGGCCAACAACTTGGTATAGGCGATATATTGGAAAAAATATTGGCTAAATATCCTGTTAAACATTTTTTTTCGTTTTCTATAAAAATTTTCGAATAAAACAGCATTTTAGTGAAAAACGCTCACAAAATGTAGGCGTGGCAAAAAACGTTAAATGACAAACTTGTAAAGGTGGGCAGTACCTACATATATTGTAAACATTACAACACTCTATCTCTCCAACTTTAGCCATAAAACTGGTTTTTATAAATTGTGGGCGTATCAAAAAAAAATTTAAACTCTACCATTTCGGGACCCTAGGGAGTATATGTTCCAAATTTCAGCTTTTTAGCTTTAATTTAAAGGCCTATAAATTGGTGACGGACGGACATTCCTAAATAGTCTTAGGTTTTGGTCCTGATCATAAATATATATACTTTTAGGGGTCTATGACGAATATTAAGGGGTGTTACAAACTATGAGTCAAAATCAATATACCCTTAGGATAGGGTATAAACAGAAAAAGCTAATAAATAAAAGAACACTATACATTATATATGTAGGCTCATTTTTTTTGTAGCGAGTGAACAAAAAGATTGCATTTAAGCAGTCGCGTCTATTTTATTTCTTTTTTTAGTTTTCACATCCGTTATAGAAAAATTATTAGGATTCTACGTTGGAATGAGAAACATGAAAAACATTTAGACCCACCATGTTTTTTAATTTTTGAAATCTTCCTCCAAAAACCTACTTTTTAGGTTTTCAACAACAATTTTTCATCACTTGAAATTGATGCAACTAATTCTCGCCACTCATTGTCAACTTCAAACTTGTCACAATCTTCTAATTTGTACCACATTTCACATTAATGTATTTTAGAACTACTTTTTCCCATTTTCCCACGAGACGGTTTTTAACCATCAAAATTCCCACGACTTACCAACACTGTGACTACAGGTACACACTTGCATGTGCGTTAACGTTCCGGGTCTTATTGCCATTTGAGGGAGATTGCACTTTTTATCTGAGGCTGGCTGTGTCTCTCTCATACCTATCTCTCTTTGACATGTTCGGGAAGCTACCCTTACGGTACAACCCCCAACCTGGAGGGCCAGGCCCTGGTTTTGACCCTGGTTTTGGCCGGCAACACCGTTGCCAGGAACCCACTTCGGGGATATGAGTGCTGCCGTTGGCCCTTAAGGGCTCTTCCGCCACCATCTCTTTTCCAACACCCTGGTTTAGTGTTTGACATCCCTATAGACCTGGGATTCAAATATGTTGAAGCAGCTCAAACTAAGGAGATCACTAGTTCGGCCTGACAGGAACTGTGGACGCCCCGTTGATCTATATGTAGAATTCGTCCGCTGCCGTCCGGAAACAGGAGGAAGTGCCGTAGTGAGCTGGCATTCCTCCCCCTATTTCGTCTGCTGACACCAACGACCTTCCGCAGGGGTTGAGACCCTATCTCCAGTCGAGGTACAAGGCGCCCAGCTGTCACTACGTCGAGGTGAGCAGTAGGAGTTGGTGGTGAGAGGCTAAAGTGAGAACGCTTGTGTTCTCATATAATCGCATCACCTCTCCTTTGACCACCTGCTTGAATTGTACAGGCTAGAAATTTTATCCAAAATGTTTTTTTTTTATGGATTCTTAGAGAACGAATTAAAAAATCAAATTGGCTGTAGTCGATGTATTCTGGCTTTTTGGATTCCATCCACATCATGGCATTGTTCCCTTCTTTGGCCTCGTTACTTTTCTCTGCCTGTTTATACCCTATCCTAAGGGTATATTAATTTTGACACACCCGTTAATATTCGTCGTAGACCCATAAAAGTATATATATTTATGATCAGGACCAAATCCTAAGCCTATTTAGCAATTGTCCGTGCGTCCGTCCGTACGCAATTTTAAGGCCTTTAAAATGAAGCTAGGAAGCTGAAATTTGAAACACCGTCCGTACGCAATTTTAAGGCCTTTAAAATTAAGCTAGGAAGCTGAAATTTGAAACACATACTCCCTAGGGCTCCGAAATGGTTAAGTGTTAACATTTTTTGAATACACCCACAATTTAGAAAAAACCGTTTTAAAGCTAAAGTTAGAGAGATAGAGTGGTACAACCTTTTCATGATATGTAGGCACTGCTCTCCTTTATAAATTTGTCATAAAAATTGTTTTGCCACGCCTACTTTTTGTGGACGTTTTTCACTAAAATATTGTTTTCTTCGAAAATGTTCATAGAAAGCGAAAAAAAATGTTTAACAAGATATTTAGCCAATATTTCTTCCAACATATCGCCCATACAAAGTTTTTGGCCACGCCCACTTTCTGCGGTCGTTTTTTTTTCAAAACAATTTTTTTTTGGGGCATATAGGGATATGGATAGGGTATCATACTGTTCGCCCCAAGCAGACTGTAGCCTTTCCTTTTGTTTTTTTAGAGCTTTGACATCCGCGATAATTTGTTTTTTTTGTTAAATGAGTTTATCTCTTCTTTGTCTGAAACCTGTCCATATCATCCGCTTGTTCCAGTAGCAGAACGCATTTGCTGAAAATTGTGTCACGTGCTAGTTGCCATTTGCCCCGTACACTTTCATTTCAAGAACAAAAGAGTGAATGATAGCGTATAGCCATGTCGAAATGCGGTGGATGTTTAAAGATTATACAGATAAGCTGATGTCAAACTGCATATTGTACCACGTGCCATCCCCATATAGAGCTTCTTACACATGTGTTCAAATTGGTGGGTTCGACCTGAAATACGTTAATATTTTTCTGATTTTTCCCAGAGTGAAGAGTTGCTCCACGATCTGCGGGTGCATTATGAAGTCAATGTTTTCGATTTTTAGTAAAAATAATTTTTCAAAATATTTGAAAATAATTTGAAAATAAAAGTACATACATTAATATATAAAAAGAATGTATGCAAAATATTCATTTATATCATTTTATTCCAAAATAAGCGCTATTGAATGCCATTCAATTCCAAGGAATATACACAGATCATGTAAAGTAGGAGCAGACATGTACTCTAAATTTTTTGAACTCCCGCTTAAGCTTATTATGGTTAAACGATTTGTATGTGTCTGTCGATAATATTAATTATATGGCTTTCCATTCGGTCAGAAAAAGGTTTTTTTTTTTTAAATTTAGACAAATGTTTCCTTCTGTTTGTCCAGTTTTGTCTTTCCGTTCGCTCAGGAATTTTTGTTTGTTTCAGATTTAGATCAGTTTCTACGTATAAAACAAACTTGAGATTCACAAGTGCTTGCTTACCCCAAAATGTGTGACATTTCTCGCATGTCACTTTGATATTTATATCTTACATCTGATAGGTAAGTGATAAAATCTAATAAATATTTCTTTTTACAAGCAAATAAAAGTGGTTATTACTAATCTTCTCCATATTTCTCCATTACTCAATGCCACGTCGATGCATTTTTGGAAAAAGCTTCGAAAAAACCTAATTAATTATTAATTTTGAAAGTAATGTCGGGGTTATCTTTTCCTGAATGGAATTGAAAAACCACATAATATAACATCGAACACTAAAATATTAATTTACTAATAAGTATGTACTTTAAGAATCGTATTTTGGAAATTGCATCAAAGCCAAACAACAAAACACTTCGAATTGCAGTTTTGCTGGTAGTTCGAATGCTTTTTTAATCTTAATGTTGCTAAACATTGGTACTGGTCAAAATATAAGACACGAAAGACTCTTGAAATACAGGTAACTTAAAAGATAGATAATCTTATGACTTGAGTTGTTATTTAATCTATTGATTTTGACTGTGGATGCAGTCGCTCAGTGGTTAGCACGTTGGGTTACTGAGCGAGGAGTATCAGATTGAATAAAATCTGCTCCAGTCATTTTGCAAAAGTGTGACAAACACAATGAGAACTGTCATGTGAAGTTTCTCAAATTTTAGAGTATGCATCACAAATTTGAATATCGCACTTCATAGTTAGTACCTACATACCTTCTCAAATTGAGTAGTAGTAATTTATTTTTAAGAATTTTTACTGAGCGCATTGTCTTTGACGTCTTTTTTATAATTCATAATAAGTACGTTTATTTTATAAAATGTCGGTGACGATTGCGGAACATTTCTCATGCTAGGATATTTCGTTTGATAGTCACGAACAAACTGTAACATATGGCAGCGCTATGTCCACGTGAATATCCAAGTCATGTAAATTACATTTTTCTTGATCTATGTTTTATCTTGAATAAAAGAGTTTGTGTAATTTTTTTTTCATTTCTTTAATAATAATAGGTAGAAACTCACTTTACATACGAGTTGCGTATGAACCCGTCAATAATAACAATAAGAAATGGTTGGTTTTTATTAAAAAGTCTAGCATCAGATGGTATGAGTTTCAAACTTTCATTTTCATTTGATTAACGAGGTATGTGTTCAACGGCTGCTTACACTCTATTACACTCGAGCGAAGCGAAAGTGCAGCTAGAAGTTAGATGATAGAACTACATTTAATTGACACAGGCTAGGATGGGTTTTGTAATATATATCGTTGGTTTACTAAGAACCGCCTAATTCGGATTTTTTGATAAATTCACTAGTTAATGTTGTTTTGTCAAGAATTTCTATCTGCATCTTTGAGTGACTAAATATTATCAATAGCAGTTAAATAACAAACAAAATAATTTTCCCAATGGTCGATTGCGCAGATAGATAAGAGAGAGAGAGAGAGAGAGAGAGAGAGAGAGAGAGAGAGAGAGAGAGAGAGAGAGAGAGAGAGAGAGAGAGAGAGAGAGAGAGAGAGAGAGAGAGCGCGAGAACAAAATTTAGACGAACGATATTTAACGAGAAGAGGTAGTAGAGAAAACAAAAAATAAATACACCCTCAGTCTCAGCAAAGCTGCAAATTTAAAAGATCCTCAGAGAAAGTTAAAGACATCTACTTAATAGTACGGCCAAGTGAATTGGTTCTAAATTTAATTGTGCTTCCTGTTATGTTTACAAAATGCAACATACGAGGTACTCACAGTTAACCGTCGATATGTATGTGTAAGCCAACCAGTTAACTTAAATAAATATATCAATAAATAGATGTTTATTTAGTATTAGTCAGTGTTGGCTTGATCTTTGAAATATATATTCGAATGGGATTCAAAGATCGTCTTGACTGCAGCACTATTGTCCATTTCCTCGCTATGTCTTATCCGATATCGTTAACGTTTGGAAATGTTTTAGCTTTCTGGAATTCATCCACATCTTGGTACAGCTTATAGAGTTCGCCTTTGCATATTCTTCTACAATCGTTATCTTCGCATGAAATTTTCTTTCGAAAGGAGCCCACGTTTACTTTCCTCCTTATTTTTCAATACTCAGCTCTCAGCACTTACCCCAGAGTAGAACTTGCAGGATTAGTGTTTTGAGCTTAAACTTTTTCTTTGGCCGATTGCCGCTGGGACAATTTACACGACACATTTGATGGGATCTTGCGAGTATATGCCAGTTCAATTAGGGATATGCCTCGATAGTTCTTGCAAGACATATGTCACATCTTTCTTGTAGATATGACATATGGAGTTGACAGTCCAGTCATCGGGCATGGTTTTTTTTTCCACCCGGGTGACTCTTAGTTTTGTTTGAACCCGAAGACATCTTCTTTCTATGCAGGATTTGTACGTTCTGTCACCATTTTCCGTTGCACTCATCATTATGCATTATGCACTCATCATTTTTTGCTGGTTGGTATCGAATGGTGGCCTCGGCTTTTTACTGTTTGATGTTGTTGCGATATTGGTTCCACGCGGTGTTCGCATTGGTGGAGCACAGCAAATAGTTTTTCGCTAAGGCGTTCTCCGTAGTGCTGAGGCGTCCAATTTGAAATTTATTTTTTGGGCGGTTCGCAACGTCTTTTCGTTAGACAGTCGAGCTCTGAACTTAGCCGCAATAGGAAAGTGGTCAGAATCGACGTCTTCCCCTCGAAATGTGATCAAAATCATCATCTTAAACGTTATAATAATCAAATTACATCGAGATCGATGATGAGAGTGTTAATTTAAAAATGTATCTTAATTAGTTTTATCATCACCATGTAGTAGGTACTGTTTGATTCGCTTCCCGACCGATTTGTGGGATTAGTTACGATTTTGACATATAGGGTAGCTCCATTTTAGGAAGATCGTTTCCTTTCTCGGTTATTCCCATATTTAACTTAACAGGTCTTTTTTGGCTTCGAATTGTTATTTGTACCTTATGTTAAGACTTTCAAAAAAATTACGCATTTGCAAAATAAATATTGTTTAAAAAATGCGTAAAGACAAATAATATTTTTGGAATGCGAAATAAAAACAATTTATTTTTATGAAAGTAAACACATTCCTTTACCATTTATTTTAATTCATTTTAAATACGTATCTACTAGCAGTCCATTGAGTATTTTTCACCTGATCGTAAAAAATGTTCGTTTATTGCATACTACTATACTTTATTATCGACACGATTTTATAATTTTATTTAAGAATAGGTACAATTCTGTTATTGCTCTAGTTGCCATCTCATTAATCGAAATGTAGTAAAATCCTTCTAATTTCTTATCGACAAACATCGAATTTGATAAATACTGTCGATTACAAAGCATGCGCTTCTAGTCTGCTACTTTAACAGATTATCAACTATTATATAGATTATCAGTCGATAGAAACACATTCTTATCTTAAGTGCAAAAGTGTATACTATTAAAAACTGATTTAGTTATAATAATCTTGTTGTGACTTGTGATTCTAATATGTAATAAACTTATGTATTAATCTATCTTTACAGAAAAATGCCCTCGCAACGCAATAGTATTGAACGTATGGATCAGTTGAGAAGTAACGGAAAATTGGCAATAGAACGCATACCAAATGATGATATTAAAGATGAAGAGATTGAAGACTCGGCGGAAGTGATTGTTCCACCGGATGGAGGATGGGCTTGGGTAGTAATGGTGGCTTCATTTCTTTGCAACACCGTGGTGGATGGTATTGTACTCAGTTCTGGAATGATACAAAAATCAATTAGTACCGAATTCAAAGTAAGTTCTGGATACGTGGCTCTAGTAAGCTCACTTCTTAGCGGATTTTATTTAATGGCCGGACCATTTGCAAGTGCCTTAGCGAACCGATATGGATTTCGTCCGGTGACAATTGTAGGCGCATTTGTAGCCGCTATTGCATTTGGAATTTCATATTATGCAACGAGTGTGGAGTATTTATTCATTTCATATGGATTTCTTGGAGGAGTTGGTTTCTGCATGATTTATATTCCATCAGTTATATCAATCGGATACTATTTTGAAAAATGGCGAGCTCTGGCTACTGGCATTGCAATGTGTGGTTCGGGTGTTGGTACTTTTGTTTTTGCACCTCTAACTAGTTATCTAGTGAATGAATATGGATGGCGAAATACGTTACTTATTCAGGCAGCTATAATTCTCCCATGTGCAATTTACGGAGCTGCATACCGACCAATCCAACCAATTAAGCTTGCGATAGCTGAAGATGCAGACAAAAATCAAGAAAATGGAAATATTATCGAGAAACCCAGACTAGCAGCTACGTTCCAGAAACCATTACCGGAAGGCAGATTCGCGTATTCAGTACCAAATAGTGCGCATAATACGTACATGGGAGCATCGCCGAAACATCATTACCCTACAGCCGCAGAGGTTTTCCGAGGAACTAATTTGGAGCGCCGCCTCTCGAATACTTCTGGCAAGGGGACAGAACTGAAAAACTTGCGCAAATCGCAGCCTACTACACCCAATGGAGAATCACATCCTAATTACAATCTCAACAAAGAGCTAACAACGGTAGGAGAAAACGAAGAAGAAACTGAAAGCCAAAATCTATTGGAAACAGAAATTAAACCTGTGTCAATTCAAGCAAGACGCCACACTGTCTCTGGGCGTAGACCAATCGATTTACACAAAAAATCAAATACACCACATCATGAGACACATCATAATACTCGCCCCATGTACCGAGATGATATTTTTTTCTCAGGATCACTCGTACGTATACCACAATATACATCACAAACTTCATTGGGTTACCATATGTCAGTGACGAGACTTCCAACAAAGCGAGATATCTTAGAAGAAAGGCAAAGTGGCTGCAAGTTGTGCCCTGAAGCTGTGCGGAGGACATTATCGACTATGTTAGACACTAGTCTACTGAAATCACCATCTTTCATGCTTTTAGCTGTCAGTGGTTTCCTTACAATGATGGGTTTCTTCGTACCGTTTATATACGTAAAACAACGTGCACAATTAGCCGGAATGGATGACGGCACAGCATTATTTATTGTTTCGGCGATTGGTATTACGAATACTATAGCTAGGATTGTATGTGGTTTCCTAAGCTCTTTCGACAGTGTGTCTCCGCTCATTTTAAATAATATTGCAATTACTGCTGGCGGACTGGCAACCATGTTTAGTGGATACGTTATCAATGATGTAACTCAATTCGTATTCGCAGCTTTATTCGGCATTTGCATTGCATGCTTCTCAGCGTTGCGATCACTTATTGCTGTAGAACTTATGGGTTTGGAAAAATTAACTAATGCATTTGGATTCTTAATGTTATTCCAGGGATTAGCAGCAGCAATTGGAGCTCCCATTGCAGGTAATAATTTCAATTACATAACTTTATTTTTGCTCTATTTACCGACCAAATCTAAAATTTTAGTAATAAGCTTTAATTGTGTTTTTATGTGTTGTCCAAATATCTTGATTGGACTAAAATTTATTGGTATTGACCACACGACCGCTTTTAAGTACGTGACCCTCCAAAGTACGTATTTAATTGTCTGAAAATTAAGCGATTATTATTGAGATTTAACAATAAATAATTAATATTTATTATTAGGATGGCAATTCAATACTAATCGGAAAACATGTTAGAATGATTTGGTTGTACAGATATATACAAACAAATATATACTTGTGTTGCTTATTGGTTGTTGTATTCGACTAAAAATAACAGAAATAGTTGTTATATTATACACTGGCGGACAAAAGTATTCGTAATAAGTAATTGCTGATGAAAACAAACAAAAAACTGGCTATTTTGCATAGTACCTAAAAAATTTTAAAAGTGTTTAATAATTTATATAAAACAAAACTCAAATATTATAGTTTCCAAAATGTTGTAATATTGATCATCGCACAATTTTTGGAAAACCAATATTATTAGGTTTAAGAAAGAGTAGGTAATGATGAAAATTTAAATATTTTATCATTACTGCGAAAAATGAGAATAATATATAATTTTTTGACATATTTTCTGTTGAAACAGATAAGTTAAATGTACTTAAAATACTCCATTATTAAATCAATAAAAATGTACTTTTGTTTTTAAGATAGCAAACAACTCGCTCACAGTGAGAAATTAGATAGCTTTGCTGTCTGTTTGTTATACGATTCGAATATTGAGATCTTAAAAATAGTGCAAGATTTGGTTTTAAACTTTCATATTTAAGTAACAAGCTATAACGATAATAGGTCATATGAACGGATGTGAATTGCGTAAGATCCCGAAAACTCATTTTAAAGGCGCAGACTTTATTGTTATTAAGGTTATTCATGTCAAAATTTTTAGGGAAATCCAAATAGTAAATATGACACACTTTTTATACTACATCCCTCACTTGAGTAACAGAACACTTGAAAGTTACTATTTCCAAGATATTGAAGAACTTTGCGATGTCTCTATTTCGAATCTTTTCAGGTTTGCGGTTGAGTGACTATTAGGAGGAAGGGCAGGCCAAAGTGTCGGTTATCCCTCACGGGAGTGTATCATAATGTGTTAATAAGGGCCTAAGTGTAGTGAAGTAGGGTTTACTCTACTTTACAGCTCACAAAACAAAAGTTATAATATTATTAAATTTAAATTAATTCGATTTTCAAAACAACTCTAACAACTTTGGTCTTTTATTGAGTATATTATAGATATTTAAGCCCAAAGTGTCCGAATTACATAAATAAATCTTATGTGCCGGTTATGAGAAAATTAACTATAATAAAATTTGAAATTTTATGAAATGTTAGCATTTAGAACAAACTCGGAAATCTCTCTATATGTTCGAAAATTATTTTATTGATACGATTCAAAAATGCACCCAATATAGAGAGTACGATAAAGTTTCGTATGGCCCAGTTGTGCACTTAATTGTTATTTTAACACACTTGAATGCGGTATCTTATCTGTATTTAACGTCTTTGCAAAATGCCCCTACAGTGAAAATTTGTTGTTCTACTATTAAATGTTGATAAATAAATATGTTGCAGAAATTCTTAAAATATTCTTGTGATTCTTTAACAATGCGATGATACCCTATGATAAAAATATTTTTTAAAAATTTTAAATTTTCTTAATTTATTTTTTTTTAAATTGAGTTTAACATAAAGCTCTCTTCGTATTTACGTGAAAACTGCGACGAAATATCTATTATGATTTTAAGTGAACTATGCTACAAGTTGGCTTCCACCCAGAGTTATGTCCTTAATATTTACCGGTTCTATATTAAATTCACACCAGAAGTAGTGTGTAGTTTGTCATAAAATAGTGTCAACTTCTGCATCCCTCAGTACCTAGTTGACATAATATATATTTCGAATAGGTATACATGCATAGTTGTTGTTCAATATCGATTTGTTCCATGTCTTCTTTCGGAAAACATATTTTTTTTATCTAATAATAGAATGAATTCTTAAATTGTTGTAAATTTAGTATTTTAAATACGATTTTTAAAAACATCTAAGTAAACATATTTTTTTGTTGTCAATTTCGATGAGGGTACAATATTATTTGTACATATTTTTCAAGTATATCTCGAAATAAACATAAATGTTATCGTGTTCTTAAACACTTTTTATTCAGCAGTTTAACACATAAATGAAGGGTAGGTTGTACTTTTAATCATTGGAACTGATATTGGCACTGTTTTATAATCAAATTTCAATTAATTCCTTTCTTTTTCCTTAACATGTTTTGCGACAAAAAGTAAAAAAAATTGATTTTATAAATGGTTCCGCATCGAATAATGACCCAGAAGTAAGTTAAAATTATTGAAGAAGAATAATTCACTCATAACTACAAGTTTTAGCTAGGTTCCAGAAATCGAGTGAAATGAAATCGAAAACGATATTGCAAGTCGAGTGAAATCATTTTCAGTGTTCTATATTTCGAGCGGTTTGGTAACTTCGAATTTTTTTTGAAATCATTTCGCGTGAAATTGAAAACAGCTGATATCTGTCATTTGACACATTTTTAAAAGTGTTTTTATTTTGGGAAATTGTTTGCTGGTAAATTATTTTGTTGTTCACGCATTTTATAGTATAATTAATCAGTGCTGTGTTAATTGTTGTTTAAAACACAAAAAAAAAGGATGAAGGCTAATAGATATATCTAATTCCTTGGAAATTGGAGAGGCTGCGTATGTTATACAAGCTGAAAACGAAAGTTCAATTGTTATTAACTAAAAATTAAAATTAAATAATTATATACTACCTACCGTCTAAATAATTATACACTACCTACCGTCTAAATAAAGGACCATTCATAATGGTTCTGCAAATTGTGTCACGTTGTAGCTAGCCGCAGTTTCGCGTTTTCTTGGCGGAGAAAATTTCCAAAGGTCAATCGAAGATGCTGACGTCGTCTTGGGGCGAAGAACTGTATCAAACATTTTAACAAAAGGGCTAACGATTTTGGAGAATCGAATTTGTTTTTTCCATCTACTCGCGTCCTTCTGTGGTGGACCATGACTATTCAAATGTTTTCTCTAATTTTCCCATAAAACTTTTGTGACACTCGATCTCTTCTCCTAAAACCTCTTAGAAATTCTTCAGATTCCCAAGACTTGTTTTAAATTTAATTTCTTATTCTGTTTTCACCATTTCACATCGAATGTCACAGATCAATTTGAAATCACTTTGAAATCGATAAAATTGAAATCGTGAAATCTGGAACCTAGCTGTTTATTGTTTTAACGTTTTATTATTCGCCCGTTTGTAGATGCATTCAAAGTTGTATACCTTTTCCTTCCTATTTCCTATACCTTTTCCCCTTCCTTATACATGTCAGAAAGGGTATACACCTCCAGTAACTAGATGTGAGTGAGGATAATTTTAAAAGTGTTGCTCAGTTTTCTTTTGCATAAATGTATACTTATATGCAAATAAAATTTGTTAATAGTTCGCGAGGAAAAAGCCCAATTAATAAATATTTGGAGTTTTTTTTAGAAGAAAATTGTAACAAAAGATACCCGAATTAATTTTTTCGTAAACAATTACAGAGAAGATGGTTAAGCTTTCAGTAGAATATCTACCCATGTTGTAATTTCGTCTATATATTTATTCGCTCGCTTGTAGTTATTTATATTTATTGATATATTTCCTATATATAAGTATAAAATCGGAAGGAGTTTGAGAAAGCGCTGTTATTCTAGACTTGACGAAGAGTGATTTTTCGTGTTTATTGGAAACTAAATGGAAAACTGCTCTGTCAGCAAATTTTTTACCCATGAAAAGTGCCATTTGCTTTAAAATGGTTTGGCTGCAGAAAAATCTTTTCTGTCAGAAGGAATGGACGGAATCGTTTTGACTGTAGAATAACCCCCTACCTTAATTTTAAATTCAATATTAGCTTATTAGTTCAAAAGTTATACCATTGACTTTGTATCAACTCCCAAATGAATATTGCCCTTTAATGAACTATAAGTTTGAATAGGTGTCAAAACAGATATCAATAAATGAGTCTCCATCTAATGTATATAAACTTTTAACTGAGACTGGTACTTTATTCAATAGTCTTCAAAAACATTAAAGGTTTTTTTCTTTTTGGCTATTTAATCAAGTGGTAAATCTGAACATCCTGAATTCAATTATTTTCTATTTCCCAAGACTTTACATTGATCTGCTTAGTGGGTTGGGGTCATAGTCCCTTAGATAATACACATTGTTTTTCTTTTATATGAGCAAAGTTAAATGCTGTCAAATTGTTGAAGTGTAAGTGTAAATGTTAAACAACTATCGCAGATTCGCCGGTGAACACGTTAAAGAGTAACATAAGTGGTGTGCAGTATGCATTGTCATTGTCATTGTCCTTGACATAATGACCGTTTATTTAAGTTACTTTTAAAGCAGTAACGAATTATGTACTTAGATACTTTTGAAAATCTCTGATAGCGCGTGAGCATACTTTTTTTTTCAATCGGGCAAACAGTGCTTTCAAAACACTTTGTTCAAAGCCTATGTTATGTAACAGAATTATTATTGAATTATTTTACATTCAAATCTAAAACCCCATAATCAATTGCACGTGGCAAACGCACACCTCACCATCGATGATTGTTTAAATTCTTAAAACCACAGCAATGATACATGATTATTCTACCAGACGCTATAAATTGCCTTTAGATAGGGTAAAAAAAGAAAAAAACATTGCTCTGTTACTAAGGTAAATAAATCCGTAATGTAATCGTATTAACACCAGATTAGATTAAAGTTACTATGTACCTTCTTATAAACATTTTGGAAGGGTCATAAAAACACATTTTTCGACTCTTAAAATAATTGTATGTACTACTGTCAATGCCGTTGGTAAATTTAGATTACGTTGCCTAAATTTTGAATTGTTGTTTCTGAATTGTTAGAATTGTGTTGTATTTAAAATAATGGCAGCATTTCATTAAAACTTTTAAGGGCCAAGTATAATAGACTGTCATATTCGTAAACAGTACAGCATGACCATAATGGGATTATGCTCAGTTTCGTCAAATTTTCGTTCTTAAGTGGGCTTACTACAGTGTGAGTTAAATGAGACGTTTAGTAAGAGAATTTGACAATTGACAACGACAGAAAAAAATTAAGGACTTATACGTATATTTCTACCTTACATCACTTTATATTGTCTTTCCGTAAGTAAGCCCGCTCAAAATAACGAAAGTTTGACGAAACTGAGCATAATCATTATGGTCTTGCTGTACTATTGAAAAGAATTTATATATTTCATTAAGCTTGCTTAAGCATATAAAAGTCTTTTATAGTTGGCCCCTTAAACTTGATTTAAGTTACATAATAATGTGTTTATATTTAGTTCTTATATGAAAAACAATATCATATTTTTTTACCCATTTCAGGTGTTCTTTATGATATGACCAAAAGCTATGATGTTTCATTTTATTTTGCTGGAGCTTTAATTACTGTATCGGCATTCCTATGCTATCCACTCAAATACGTTAGTGATTGGGAAAAGAAACGAGAGAAAAATGAATCCGTGCAGCAAGCCTAATCAAAGACTAAGCAACTACCTACAAGATGGTGTGCCTTACTAAGTGACTTTACGACAATTTTAAATTGTCATACTTAAAATTCTTTAAGAATAAAATAAAGTTACCTGTTTATTTAATTATTTTTTTATTTTACACGACTGCCAATGAAAAAGAAAGTAGTACAAATTTTATGTACTATTATAACCTTTTTTTATTGAATGACAAAATAATAACTATAAATATTTGTTTATTATAATATGTTTTTGATTTTTATGTTATAAGAAAAAAATATATCTAACAGAAATGACAATATTTTGTTTTAAGTGCTCTAAACACATTATTCGTAATAATTATTATGTTCGTAGGTAAGTAAAGTATTTTGTGCTTGTTAAACAATTTTTTTAAGTAATTTATGCAATTATATCTATGTAAACTGTATATTCGTGATATAATATATCCTAGTATATGTTTCTATAACGTAAACTTGATCTTGAACTTAATTTGTTTGTTTTCTATATAATTTTGTAAATAACAATTATCTGTCATGCAACTACTTGGCAATCAGAAATAAATTGCAGGAATCGTGATTCGATGTCTGCCAAAATATATACTAGAAGCAACCAATGTTTAGATTAAATTGGGTTGATATAAGTCTGAGAACCCGGTACAAAGTACCAAATACTTAGCTAAATGTCTAAGTGCATTTTCACAATATGTATACTCCCTGTCAAAGGATTAAAACCACATTCAAAACCAAAATGTCTCGTCTCGCATCTGACGCAATAGTGAATGTACGAATTCTATAAAAACGTTACCACTGTACTCATAATTTATGTGCATAATCTGCTAAAAGATATTTGCAAAACAGAAGCAGAACCCAATTCATTTAAAACGCCAATTATCTTTCTACTTTTAAAAAAAGGTGATGCAAACCCAGTACCATCTAAGAAATTTTTGCCGCAATACTTTTAAGCAGAATGAAGAATTGGATTGATAAATCGAATCTTAAGCGGATTTGAAGTGATATACTGCATAACTACCCCACTGATGTTCAAATTTACAACCTTTTATACCTTATCCAACTTTGATCAAGCTAGAAGAAAAAAAATAAACACTTGTCAATCTTTAGGCTCTTAGACTTCCGGACTCTTCTGAAAGTGTTCGTTTGGTACTTAAATAAAAGTTCCTCTCCTGGAAAGAAGAGAAATTCGCTTCTGACTGAATTCAGAAGCAAAACCAGAAGCACTAATACATACAAACACCACAATTCAAAATCGATAAATGTAATTTTTGTTGCTGATGGATTTAGTAATTCTTCAGTTTTAGCTAGATTAGGTTAAAATTATAACCAAATTTAATTAAACCAATAAAGAAGTAATATTAACATACATATGTCAATAGCTAATATTGCTTTTTCTTCCATCCCCTTCATCGTCATCAGATTGGAAGTGAGGCGGTTGGAAATACATATACATAAATACAACGAAAAATATACTTCAAATTCAAATGTATGTGTTTGCTTGTTCGATTGGCATCCCGGTTCGGAAAGCTCTTCCGGATTACCAAACGAAAACGACAAATGTCTACTGATATTTCCTGTTTTAAAAATTATCCATGCAGTATCTTATTCTCAAAAATAAAATCCAGCGTTTCAGATCAGGTTATTATACCGCTGTCTGCAATGGAAAAACCGCTACTGAAAATATATAAGGAGCGAAATAGGGATGTGTTGTTAGTGTTTTATTTGTTATTCTTTTCCTGAACGATCTGCAATATCAAATTTCAGTTGGGATTTCTATAGGAGATATAGTATTTAGAAAACAGCTATATGCAAACGATATAAATTACTTTACAAACTATTGTCACAAGTGGAATTTGGTCGTCAATTTATCACAGCTGACTACCCAGAATGGATGTAGTCAAGTTTCCATTTTGGTCGCACAGTTGCAAATGTAAAATCGCTTTCCAAAGATATCAATTCACGTGTTATGATCAACCTGATCTTAAATGCCCGTTCTCGACTCCTTAATGATTTGAATACCACGGCTTATACAAACTTCACATTTTGCCCATGTCGTATTTGCAAACTCCTAAAAGTTCTAAATGCCAAATAAATGACTACTTTGAACCATATAAATATGATGAAATGAATTAAAGTATCGTTACTACTTAATAATCAATCAATATACTTCAACACAAAACACTTACTAAGCTTATTTTAATTAAATAATTGCAATTTTTTCACCTAAGGGTAAATTCATTTTGGCACATACATATGTAGTTTGTAACACCGTTCGTCCGTCCGTATTAACTTTTGAGGTCTTTAAATTTACGCTAAGAAGCTGAAATTTGGAACATATACTACCTATAGTCCCGAAATGGTAAAGTCTTAGACATTTTTAAATACGCCCACTGCCACGCCCACAACTTAGAAAAAAGTTTCGATGGTGTAGTTCAAGTGATAAAGGGTAAGAACCTTAACAAAATATGTAGACATTGAACTTTTCACAAGTTTTCCATATAAAGCTTTTTACCACCCCTACTTAATGAGGGCCTTTTTTAACAATATGTTGTTTTCATCGATAATTTCTATAGAAAACGAAAAAAATTGTATAACAAGATAGTTATTATTTTTTCCAGTACATCTTCCATACAAAGTTTTTAACCACGCCAACTTTTTTAATAAATAATTTTTTTTATACATTTTTTGAGGCTTACCGAAGGACATTCCTAACGCTAGTGCGCTAGCTAGTGCGCATAAGTAGTGAATTGTTTTTTGTTTTAGTTCTTTGTTTAAATAAATATTTTTTATAAAAAATTAATAAAAAAATGTCCAATGTATTCATGATAGCATGTGCAATTCGCTCTCTTTATTTTATTTGAAGCATTTTTAACAAATTCTTATTTAAGATTTGTTTGCTGTAGCACCTCCAGTTTTATTAAGCTTAAGACAATATTGCATGTTACCAGTGTATTTCAAAAAAATACATTTTATGTACTTAACGAGGAGTTTGTCATCGTATATTGTTTATTGTTATTACGATTAAGATAAACTTTTATGGCTTTCATGTTCGCAACTGTGCGCGTTTTTTTTAATTGAGTGTGTACCTACATAATCATATCTTAAAAGTGACAGCAGTTATTTTCCAAAATTTGTTCTTTGAAGCTGATATTATTTTGGGATTGAGCTAAATGGGTACCTACCCAAATTAAACAGCGTTATTTGCTGACGCAATCTCAAATTTTCAATGCGAAAACATCAAATTTGCTGTTAATAAATTAGCTCATATAAAGTTTAATTGTTTATTTGTCTTGGCGATTTTGTTTTTCCTTTTTTAAGTTAGCAAACCACTATTGTTTTATTTGCCCTGGGTATGACGACATAGACGGAAGCCACAGAGAAGCGAGGGTGTATTTAGCAACCGATTTAGAATTACATATATAGCAGTTGGAGTATTCTGACCTTCCGATACTTGGATACTGGTAACTGCAATTTGTTTTCCGTTATCCGGTTTCAAGTACCTATAATTGAGGAAATACTGTTTGTCGTGGAGCATTTTAAGCCGAGCCCTTGTGGCGTATTTTCATATTATTTTATTAGTTTTTAATGGTTTTGTGTTTGTATATGAACGCACAGCTTTGAGTTGATATCAATTGTAGACTCGGAGTAATCAATGTGATTATAAAGGGTCCGCCATCTAACGTTTTTTTTTCAACTAGTGCTTATTTCGCGAATGGTAACACTTAGCTCATGTCTGATTTGACAGATAATTAGTTTTATCCTTCCGCTGAACGAATATGGTTGTGTATACGCTTGAACAACGCTGGGAAATATTGCGACATAATTGGGCCATTTTTCTTCGGCAAACTAAAGGGTCCGCCATCTAACGTTTTTTTTAGCAACCGATTTAGAATTACATATATAGCAGTTGAAGTATTCTGACCTTCCGATACTTGGATACTGGTAACTGCAATTTGTTTTCCGTTATCCGGTTTCAAGTACCTATAATTGAGGAAATACTGTTTGTCGTTGAGCATTTTAAGCCGAGCCCTTGTGGCGTATTTTCATATTATTTTATTAGTTTTTAATGGTTTTGTGTTTGTATATGAACGCACAGCATTGAGTTGATATCAATTGTCGACTCGGAGTAATCAATGTGATTATAAAGGGTCCGCCATCTAACGTTTTTTTTCAACTAGTGCTTATTTCGCGAATGGTAACACTGATTTGACAGATAATTAGTTTTATCCTTCCGCTAAACGAATATGGTTGTGTATACGCTTGAACAACGAACAACAACAACAACAACAACAACAACAACAACAACAACAACAACAACAACAACAACAACAACAACAACAACAACAACAACAACAACAACAACAACAACAACAACAACAACAACAACAACAACAACAACAACAACAACAACAACAACAACAACAACAACAACAACAACAACAACAACAACAACAACAACAACAACAACAACAACAACAACAACAACAACAACAACAACAACAACAACAACAACAACAACAACAACAACAACAACAACAACAACAACAACAACAACAACAACAACAACAACAACAACAACAACAACAACAACAACAACAACAACAACAACAACAACAACAACAACAACAACAACAACAACAACAACAACAACAACAACAACAACAACAACAACAACAACAACAACAACAACAACAACAACAACAACAACAACAACAACAACAACAACAACAACAACAACAACAACAACAACAACAACAACAACAACAACAACAACAACAACAACAACAACAACAACAACAACAACAACAACAACAACAACAACAACAACAACAACAACAACAACAACAACAACAACAACAACAACAACAACAACAACAACAACAACAACAACAACAACAACAACAACAACAACAACAACAACAACAACAACAACAACAACAACAACAACAACAACAACAACAACAACAACAACAACAACAACAACAACAACAACAACAACAACAACAACAACAACAACAACAACAACAACAACAACAACAACAACAACAACAACAACAACAACAACAACAACAACAACAACAACAACAACAACAACAACAACAACAACAACAACAACAACAACAACAACAACAACAACAACAACAACAACAACAACAACAACAACAACAACAACAACAACAACAACAACAACAACAACAACAACAACAACAACAACAACAACAACAACAACAACAACAACAACAACAACAACAACAACAACAACAACAACAACAACAACAACAACAACAACAACAACAACAACAACAACAACAACAACAACAACAACAACAACAACAACAACAACAACAACAACAACAACAACAACAACAACAACAACAACAACAACAACAACAACAACAACAACAACAACAACAACAACAACAACAACAACAACAACAACAACAACAACAACAACAACAACAACAACAACAACAACAACAACAACAACAACAACAACAACAACAACAACAACAACAACAACAACAACAACAACAACAACAACAACAACAACAACAACAACAACAACAACAACAACAACAACAACAACAACAACAACAACAACAACAACAACAACAACAACAACAACAACAACAACAACAACAACAACAACAACAACAACAACAACAACAACAACAACAACAACAACAACAACAACAACAACAACAACAACAACAACAACAACAACAACAACAACAACAACAACAACAACAACAACAACAACAACAACAACAACAACAACAACAACAACAACAACAACAACAACAACAACAACAACAACAACAACAACAACAACAACAACAACAACAACAACAACAACAACAACAACAACAACAACAACAACAACAACAACAACAACAACAACAACAACAACAACAACAACAACAACAACAACAACAACAACAACAACAACAACAACAACAACAACAACAACAACCACAACAACAACAACAACAACAACAACCACAACAACAACAACAACAACAACAACAACAACAACAACAACAACAACAACAACAACAACAACAACAACAACAACAACAACAACAACAACAACAACAACAACAACAACAACAACAACAACAACAACAACAACAACAACAACAACAACAACAACAACAACAACAACAACAACAACAACAACAACAACAACAACAACAACAACAACAACAACAACAACAACAACAACAACAACAACAACAACAACAACAACAACAACAACAACAACAACAACAACAACAACAACAACAACAACAACAACAACAACAACAACAACAACAACAACAACAACAACAACAACAACAACAACAACAACAACAACAACAACAACAACAACAACAACAACAACAACAACAACAACAACAACAACAACAACAACAACAACAACAACAACAACAACAACAACAACAACAACAACAACAACAACAACAACAACAACAACAACAACAACAACAACAACAACAACAACAACAACAACAACAACAACAACAACAACAACAACAACAACAACAACAACAACAACAACAACAACAACAACAACAACAACAACAACAACAACAACAACAACAACAACAACAACAACAACAACAACAACAACTTGAACATCAACAAGGAGTGGCCGTTACAGTCAATGGCGATCGTTATCGGGCCATGTTGAACGAATTTTTGTTCACAAAAATTGAAGAGGAGGATATGGGCCACATTAGTTTTCAACAGGACGGCGCTACGTGCCACACAGCCGAAGCTACACTCGATGTTTTGCGCCCTGTTTAAAAAAATTTTTTTTTTGGCAGACCCTATAAGACAGACCCGGAAAGTGTGAATTAAATGAGACTTTTTAAAAAAATTTGACAGCCTGTACAATAATATAATAACAATCAAAATGGAAATATCAAGTGATCTGGTCATTCAAGTTGAATTCATTGCTTCAAAGTTCAAAGGACAGACGAAATAAACCGTGCTAGTTTCTATTGCGGTTTATTTTTTGAACCTTGCAGGACTTTTTTCTTTTCCAAACCGCATTCTTTTGTTATCATATTTTTCCCTGCAAGATGCAATATCTTTACTTACTTTACTTAACGGGCTCCCGACCCGTGAAGAGTCTGCCTGAGACAGAGCAGCCTTCCATCCTCTACGGTCCCAGGCACGCTGCTGCCAGTTATCCAGACCATCCGCGATAGCTTGGTCTTTGAAACGGAGGTTAGGTCTTCTTTTTCGCCTCGAACCTGGGGGCTGGGATTCGAAAATCCTCTTGGCTGGAGCATTAATGTCCATTCGCTCGATGTGGCCGAGCCAATGTAGTCGGCGTGTATTGGCTTTTTGGACTACATCCACATCTTGGTTACAGCTCATAGAATTCGCGGTTGTATCTTATCCTCCTCGCACACAGGGCCATACATTTTTCGAAGAATTTTTCTCTCAAAAGAGTTAAGTATCTGCTCTTACTTCCTGCTTATCTTTCAGCACTCAGCGCCATAGAGCAGAACTGGCGAAATCAGAGTTTTATATAGCTTACACTTCGTCCTTCGAGTTAGGAGTTTTGAACCCATTTGTTTTGCCAAACCGAAGTAGCAACGGTTTTCTAGGGTAATTCTTCGTTGAATCTCCACTAAGGTGTCGTTTGCAGAGTTAATGTTAACCCCGAGGTAGGTAAACTCCCTAACCACCTCAAAGTTTCTGCTTTCAACAATTACGTTTTGTCCTCGACGGTGGACAGATGTTTCCTTATTTGTTGAAAGTATGTACTTGGTTTTTTCCTCGTTAACTTCAAGACCTACTAAGCGTGCCTGTTCTTCAATTGGCGTAAAAGCCTCTATCACGGCACGTTGGGGTATGCGATATCGTCCGCATACTTCAGTAGCTGTACAGATCTGTTTAAGATAGTGCCTTTCATGTTTACACCTGCCCTGCGCACTATCTGTTCCAGAATAAGGTTGAAGAAGTCACATGATAACGCATCCCTTTGCCGGAATCCAGTGCATGTTTGGAACAATTCAGATGAGCTGCTGCCAAACTGCACATCGCGTATTCTACAGCGTCACACGGCACAATTGGATCAGTTTTGCCGGGATCCCAAATTCGGCCATCGTCACGTATAGGCTCTGACGATGAATGCTATCGTATGCGGCTTTGAAGTTGATGAAAAGATAATGTATCTCGACTTAAAAAATTCGTTGGACTTTTCCAGAATTTGTCTCAGAGTGAAAATTTGGTCAATTGTTGATTTGTCGGGCCGGAAGCTACACTGGCCATCAGAGCCAGCAGACTTTTTATTTTTCAGGTTTTTAATAGCCATAGCTACTCCAACTTTGCTAAGGCATCCAGCGTGAAATTTCTTTTTCTGGGCGATTCGTCACTTCTTTTCATTGGACAGTCGAGCTCTGAATATAGGCAATACGAGAAAGTGATGTAGGTATGTGTGAACGTTGAGAATGTTAGATGCGTTTCTTACATCGATTAGCACGTGGTCGATTTGTTTGGCGGTTCGACCATCTGGAGAGCGCCGGGTTGCTTTGTGGATCCTTAGCCTTGGAAACCTAGTGCTACTTATTACCGTATTACGAGCTGCCGCAATGTCGATTAGTCGGAAGCCGTTGTCTGTTGTCGTATCGTGGAGGCTGTGCTTTCCAACTAATCCACCAAAGATGTTTTCCTTACTGAAGATGCAATATCTTTTATTTGTTTAATATGTTGAATGTATTTTCCATTGTAGTTTTTTTTATTGACAAACCGAGTGTAAGCAATTTGACAATTTGAATTTAAAGATTTGCTTTACTTCCTTAATTTTGAAAAATTTCATTATGGGCACAGAGGAGGAATTAACCAGTTAGTCAACTTTGTATTCGACTATCACCACAGATTAGTAATTAATACATAGCCAACTCAGTATACGCCTATCTCTTTTAACCCGCAAAAAATATTTAAAAATTGCCGCAAAATCTTCTCTCAATTTTCCTATTCTGTGAATACGTGTGAGCCAGACACATGAAGTAAGATTTGCTTCATTATTTGCCAAAAATAAGTGTGGAAGTTTTGCAACATTTCCAAATGCAACAAAAAACATAAGGAAAGGCTACAGTCCGCTTGGGGCGAACAGTATGATACCCTATCCTTATCCCTATGTGCCCCAAAGAAAAAATTCATAAGGAAGATGATAGATAGCATTTTATTTCATTCTATGAAATTTATAGAAAAACAAATTTTTATTTTGAAAAAACGCCCCCAAAAAGTGGGCGTGGCCAAAAACTTTGTTTGGCGATATATTGGAAAAAATATTGGCTAAATATATTGTTAAAAAAATTTTTTCGATTTCTATGAAAATTTTCAAAGAAAACAGCATTTTAGTGAAAAACGCCCACAAAAAGTAGGCGTGGCAAAAAACTTTATATGAGAAATTTATAAAGGTAGGCAGTACCTACATATTTTGTGAAGATTTTATAACTTTATCTCTCTAACTTAAGCCTTAAAACGGTTTTTTCTAAATTGTGGGCGTGGCAGTGGGCGGATTTAAAAACTTTTAACACTTTACCATTTCGGGACCCTAGGGAGTATATGCTCCAAATTTCAGCCTCCTAGCATAACTTTAAAGGCCTCTAAAAATGATACAAACGGACGGACGGACATTGCTAAATAGTCTTAGGATTTGGTCCTGATCATAAATATGTATACTTTTATGGGTCTACGACGAATATTAAGGGGTGTTACAAACTATGTGTCAAAATTAATATACCCTTAGGATAGGGTATAAACAGCTGGTAACGGCGGATGTGTTCGGAAATAGGAAGTGCTGCGAAATGTTGAGTTTATGTAATTCAAATTTTATAGCAATTTTAATGTAAATGTTTATGATAAAACAAAAAATTAGTTACCCAATAAATACGAAGTTGTTACAATTTAATTCGAATATTTTTTGCGGTTATAAGGAATAGATCTCTATTTTTTATCTGTCTTAAAATAAAATAATTAATACTTTGGTTGTTTTATTTTCTCCATTTTGGGTAATAAAATGAGATATAATGTATGTATATTTTATTCTGTAAATATTACTAAATTAGTAATGGTTGAATGTAAGATATTTATGGTAAGTAGTTTTGGAATGTTTTTTTTTTATATACGTATATACATTATTATTATTATATTCTTTGATTTTCTTATTATTTATTTATTATTTGTTTTTATTTAACATATGAAAGTTTAGTGAATATACATATTCGGGTTCGGTGCATCGACAAAAAACAAAGTGGGAAACAAGAATTTATAATCGTTTTTAAATTATTTTATGTTACAAATTTTGTACGTTTACTCATTAAATTTCTTAGCTGTTAGTTTTCTTAGGCGGCTTTGGAAATTTTTTTATCAAGTTAATCTTCTAATTTATAGTATTCATAGTAATTTATATTTAGCCATAGGCAGAAGAAGGAAAACATAAGGTCTCTGAAATGCACAGCATAAGTATTTTGTGGGTGAATTTTTCTATCGAAAAAGCTTGAAAGTTGAATACAACTCAAAAATAAGCATGCACATTTAGTTACATTGTAGTTATATATTTTATTAATTCGCCACTCTTTTCAACAGACGACTTTATTTGTCAAGTTATAATATTTTGTAATTTGTTTTAATTTTTTTTATGAAAATAAACAAAACAATTTACTACTACTGCTACTAGTAACTGATTGCAGATGCTGTTAAAAAAATGCTTTCCATGTACCAAAACTAATATTTGTTAGAATTTGGTCCAAGTTATATCAACAAGCCTTTTAAACCAGTGCCCGAAATCCGCGTTTGTATAGGTACACTTAAATATATTGTCCACCGAAAATGTATGATGAACTTACTAATTATATATTAGTCAAGTTATTCAATATAATTTTGATTATTTTTTATTAAAAATTAGAATAAATTGGTTAAAACATAGCTTTACTCTCAATATTATAATATTTTATTATGTAATTAGTTGGGTGGTAAGTATGTATATGTATGTGTGCACGGTTCTCATTTGATTTGCACGTAAAAGCCCGTATTACTGCGAAATATGTAAGTTTTTTCAGCTGAGCTTGGCTTCGGGTTAGCTGAGTGATTCTCTCTCGAGTTGACTATAGGGTTAATTCCTCATCTGTGATTTGAACTTTTGAGAGAAATTGAGTGGGTTTTTCGTTAGGTTTTGACATAAGGTTAATCACGCTTAAATCTATTATGTTTGGCCCTTTCGATTGAACTGATAATAATTATGTTTCTTGTTTCTCTTTTCACATAAATTATCGAGTCAGAATATGAAAGACGCAACAAAATTAAAAACAGAAGAAAAGGCTACAGTCCGCTAGGGGCGAACAGTATGATACCCTATCCATATCCCTATGTACCCCAAAGAAAAGATCATGATGGATAGTATTTTATTTCACGCCTCCAAAAAGTGGTAATAGCCAAAAACTCTGTATGGGGGATATACTAGAAAATATCTAAATATATATCTAAATATCTTGTTATACAATTTTTTCCGTTTCCTATAAAAATGTTCGATAAAAACGACATATTGTTAAAAACGCCATCAAAAAGAAGGCGTGGCAATAAACGATATATGGCAAACTTGTGAAGGCGTTCAGTGTCTACATATTTTGTTAAGGTTCTAATCCCTCATCTTTTCAACTACAGTTTTAAAACGGTTTTTTTCTAAAGTGTTTTTTTAACATTTTACCATTTCGGCACCCTCAAGAGTATATGTTCCAAATTTCAGATTCCTAGCAATAATTTATACTTTTAGGGGTCTTCGACGAATATTATAGGGTGTTACAAATTAAGTGTCAAATTAATATACCCTTAGGATAGGGTATAAATAGTAACTTGCGAACGGCCCTCTACAAAAGACCGAGGTGCAAAAGATATAGTCATATTCTTACAAACTATGTGCCAAAATTAAGATACCCTTAGAATAGGGTATAAAATTAATTTAAAGGAATTTCATCCCATTACCGATAAGTGTCTACTAACACTTGATCATAAATGTGCTTTTGCTGCTTTTTTTTTGCGTTTCTCTCTTTCCCGTTTGGGAGCAAGATTGAGTTAATACCCCGAAGTGTGCTGTAGGGTCCGACTAACTAATTGAAATCGATTTTAAGTTTTTCTCGCTGTACCCATTATTATTATATGATCGAATTGCGACCGCTGGATGAAAATTAGTACAAATAATAAAATAAACGCTAATGTCGGATGCAAAGGATGGCGGCTTTATTCTACTGTTGCTCTTCTGATTAAACTTTTGACTATGAACCAACTGTGCATACCACTACCTAAAGCACTACTGGAAGAGATTCCTGTTCTTTACGTAGAATGATGGTGCAGGGGCTTTTTTCCGTTTGAAATGCAAAGGCCCATATATTTCAAATATCTTCCGTATCACGTCGCTATGTTTTCGTATCCTTCGGAAAACTATAAATTTGAATCCCACAAGTGGAAGAAATGTGACGCTCCAACCGTTTGAGTTTTGCAACTTATTTTCAACTCAATGTCTATACCATAACAAAAATATCAGTAAAGTTTATTTTTTTTCACTTTTTTTATTTGTTAATTTTGTTGTTATTAAGTAAATAAATACAAATAAGGACTCTACAAAATATCCAACTTAAAAAAAATTAGGAAAAAACTTATGATGGACTAGAATTATGTCAATGAATGATTTTCTATTTTTCTTGATTAAGCGAATTGATGAATTCCTCCAATTTTTCCTGGATATGACGTACTTTAACTGTAAATAATAAAAAAAATTCAAAGCCACATTAAGCTAACAATATAATTAATAAAATTACTGAGTTCTTCTGCTAAGGTAACCCTCTTTCCAGTTAAGAGCTGGGCTTTCTTTTCATTGTCATCACTAAATTCATCGAGAACTTCTTTAATTTCTTTATCCAAGCGACGCGCCTCTCTGTTAATCACTTGTTGTCGCAATGCATTCGCAGTTACTTTAATTACTTGTTGTATTCTCCAAAAAAGTACAACATCACTACAACTTATCTATGAAAATACAGAAACTACTTTAGTAAGTATAAAAATGTTATCGAGTTTACACAATTAAGTTGTTCATGCGCCAAGACCGGGAAATTAGATTGAATTTGTAATTGCAAAAAAACAATGGCTGAAGAAGCCATTATTAAGTATGATGTGTGGCGATGGTGTAGTTGTAACTTTCTTAACTTGTGACCGCCGTGTTAAGAGAGACGAGCAAAATGTAGTTTCTCATAGTTCGGTACGGTTCACTAGTACCAACGCATGAATACCATTGCATGTGTAAAACAAAACCTGTAAAGTGACTTTTAAAAACGCAATATGCTGAAACTTCAGTCAGTCAGTCTCCTTGTAATAAATTTAAATCCTTTTTTGATGCGAACATTGTTTGTACTTTGGGTAAATACATTTTTTTTATTATACATAGTTGCCACTATTTTTCAAAATAAATTTCCCTGACTTTCCCTGACTAATTTGAATGTTTTCCCTGACCAAATGAAAAAAAAATTCGAAAAACAGTAACTCTTTACATGCAAGTTACGAAAAAGAAAAGTAACGCTTTTGTAGTAAGTTGTAGTAACCATAATAGTTCACAGAAATAATAGGAATAAAAAAAAACGAGTGACACGAGAAAACAAAAATACGTTTCATATGGTTTGGAGGACACTAGGCTTGCATCTTTATGGACTGGTACGAAGGGTTCTTAACTCGCACCTAAGCTGATCTGCGTTCAACACATGGTCTTTTTGACGCACACATACCATCGAAGACGTCCGCGTCGTCAGAGCTCTGTCCACTAGTGCTGCACTTGCATCATTCATTACAAGTGCACGGGCAACAATTGGTGCGTTCTCGGCTCATACTCGTGGATGAGTTCACCACTGGAGAAGTAAATTTTCGATGCAAGGATCCCTGCATGAAAATCCAATCTCAAATGTGAAATGTCTTAGGGGAAAATTCGATATTTAAATAAGAACCTTCATGTTCCATTTTGCTTATATATTATATAAATTAAAACAAAAATTTAAATGTCTTTTAATTAATTTTTGATATTGACGGCAAACAGCTGTTTCAAAAAAGTGCAAAAAGAAATTTCTTTTTCAGAATTTAGCAAGTTTCTCATTTGAGGGGAAGTTATTTCCTCTCTCGTTGCCTCTCACTTTTACTATATTTTTGAGTTGTAAAAAAACGCTTTAAGCAGTTTTTGGTATATAAAAATATTTTCGAATATAAAAATGCTTCATTTCTTTTTATATTGCCAATTGTTTTACAATTTAAGCATAGCAACGTAAATCAAATTTGTTTTCCATTCAAATCGTGATCTCGAAAATAGTTAGATCATGTGTACGGCTATTTTGGGGCAAAAGTGTGGGCAGATCTCAACGAAATACATATTAAATTTATTTCATTGTGAAAACTATTAATTCTTTAAAATCAAAATTATGAATTTTCTCTGACCGATTTCGAAATTCCCTGACCAATTTTTCGTTTCCTGAGTTTCCAGTCCAGTGGCAACTATGTTATATGTATTATAATAAATTATTTAAGTAAATTAAAAATATTCAATTTTGAAAAGTCACTCGTCGGCTGCAAATAAAATATCGTCCTTACCTCGCAATCAGAACCCTGCTGACTATAAAGATAAAACGCCTTTCGACAATCATTAGCCCTATTTAAGGACTGTTTCAAGAAATGCCTAGATTAAAAAAAAATAAATAATAAATAAACGTTTGATGAGTTATTAAATTACAAAAAAAGAATTACTTTCTATAGATTGGAAACCATGTCTGCCTTATATAATCAGTATCTACTTCGACTCCAGATCTTTGAAGATTTTTTCGCACAGTGGTCAACTCATCATATGTTAGTGTCGGAACATGTTTCTAAAATAGGTTTATAAGTTATAATTTTGTACCTTATGTTATATAAATGGGGTATACTTGTATCTGACTAAAAAAACCAAAAATTATATTCGGAAAGAGTATATTTCTAAAATCCACCCTGATAAAGTTAAATTAATTACTGATTTAAGTATAATAAAGGAAAAAAACATTTGTTTTCTGTCCGACCGTTACAAGTTAAATTATGAGCTAGGAAGCTGAAATCTGGTACATATGGTAATAGTGATGTTTTTAATTATTTATTGCTTTGTTTACAAATACATCGAATAACTAAAAATGTATTACATTTAATTTAAATTTTTTTATGCAAGTCAGCTTTGTTCTGCAACCCACCAACAGAAAATTACTATTCATTATATAGTAAAGTATAATTTTTTCTCTGATTAATGTGGTAAAATGAAAAGATGTATTTCTCTTCCGCATACAAGCAATCAAACTAGCCAAAATTTAGTCACTAAGTAAAAACATATCAATTTTATTTTCAACGCATTCAATTCATGTGTACAATCTCAGCAATCTCAACTTTGTTTAACTTACCTGCAGTGTTCGTACCTCAGTAGTAAAATATCGGAGCAGATTTGTTAGTGTGAAAAAAGAAGCAGATCTCAAAAACCATGTTTGTTCTTTCTTAATATCCAAGTAAATTTACTTTAGAAAGAACAAAAATGTACCCCGCTTTTTTGAGACCTTCTCCTTTTTCCACACTGAACAATTCTTTAGACAAATCACATGAAAGTAAAAGACAGTATACTGGATAAAGTTTCGAACGCTGCCTACATGTTGGTGATGGTTGGATATCGTTGCTCAACGCATTGTTCAACAAGTTTATGAGTAGTGAACGAGCTCGTATTACCTAATTTTTCTTTGAAAATGGACGAAAGTGAATAAGAAAAATTTGTCGGCATTTATTTGCGCACAAAATTATTAACGTGACAGTCATAATTCATTTTATTTACTTATATGATTTTTGGCGAATGTATGAAAATTAAGAGGAGAAAACTGACTACCTAAAAAACTTTGTTCAATGAGGCTGTCCAGCACAGTCCAAAGCATGTAAATTACAGATTCAATGACTGTGTCTGAACTCTGCTCTGAGCAGAATATTTGCACTTACTTTTGAGGTAGAACAGATTTGCGAGAAATGTCAAAATCAGCTGTGATTGCAAATTAATTGTTTAGTTGCAAACTATTACTTGAAAAACGATGGTCACTTTCTGAATTGATCGCCTCTAATACCATTTGTTCCAACAAATTAAGTTCTATTATTTTATTGTTTTTATTTTACGATTTATACTTCACTTGTAAACTCAAATAATTATCGAACAATCGTAAGTTGCCAATTTTGACAACTAACATATGGCTGTATTTTTCTGTTCTACCTTTGAACTGACATTTTTTACAAATTTGTGCTGCTCTGCCTTGCCTTTTTTCTCATTGAACAAAGTTAATGTGTGATACAGCTCAATTGCTGTGTGAGTGTGTTGTTGCTCAATTGAGTGTGTTGAACAACTTTGCACTCGCCAAATGCTTAGTGTAGTGTACAAGAGTATCAACACATTCATCAAATTAATGCGCAACCCTCCGAAAATTAAATGAGTTGATCAACTCGGTGTGTGATATTTAAGTGCGTTGGTCAACTAGATCGCAACGCGTTAAATACATTACAACAGAATTGGACTTCTAGTGTACTCTATAACCTAGACTGTGGGCAAGCAAAATGGCATAGTTAAACAGTCCACTGGGTTCTTAACGGATAAGCCAATTGGCCATAAGTACTTGTAGTTTACACATTCTTATAATAACCGCCAAAAACATAAAAAAGTGCTTAACATAATAACTATTATTGCGGTCAATCATATGAAAGTTAAACAACAGTTATTTTACTTTAAAAAAAAAGTTCAATACGATTTTTATACAACAGTTTTTTCGAGGAGTAAATGGCAATTGTCAGTTAGCAGACAATTAAGTAAATCCTCTCATCTACCTACAAAACTAGACGGGCACGGAAACCACATGTCGCCACTTAGCCTCTGAGACAATTTATAAAATTTAAAAAAACAATTACATATATACAAAACTTCAAATAGCGTGAAGATGAGTGTGCACGGACGCAATTTTTTGTTATTGGGATATAAACTATAAGCCTAAAATATTATATGTATGTATATTAGTAAAAAGTACAACCTCATCACTTTGTAAAATTTTGTCTAGTTCGCTTTTGACGTTGCGCCTACGACTTTGATCATCTGTTAAATATTTCCATCGTGTAATACGCGTGAATTGAGAGGGTCCCAACATTTCATTCAGTGTTTCTTCTGTGTACTGCAGCTTATTTTTTACGGAAGTTTCGAGAAATTTAACAGCTTGATCCCATTCATTTTTATCGTGAACAAAACGGTCCTCTAAAGTGTTCAGTTGTATAACACGAAGCATATCGATTGCCTTATCTTCCCACGAATGACGGCGAATAGCTTCATCGACAACAGCACATTTGAGATTGTCAAATATGTCGTCATGGTCAGCTGACTTTTTAGCCTTTTCAATGAGATCCGTAAACTCTTTTTGCAGTGATTCCCAACCTATTTAACGAAAAACATTTAGCATTGTTATTCTTTAAATATTATCAATATTATTGAAATATAGCAGACAGGTATTAAATGAAAGATGAAAAATAATATGAGACTTTAGTTTTTGCTTAATGTGTGTATAACCGTGCTCGATCATTACAACAAGGTTGCTGTTAAGACAACGTCGTATGGCAGCGTTGTACGAAACTTTCTTGGTACATTAGATGCGTTCTTCAATCGCCTCAAAAAAATGCCAACATTCGATCACATACCAAATTTATTTAAAATACTTTTTATGATTTAAAAAACTAGACTTTATCGAAAACAGCTCTAACGATTTTGTTGCTGTTTTAAAATTGTACACTAATTGTACAAAATTTAAAAACAGATCAAAAGTACGTTGGAGCCATTTATGAGAAAACGAATTTAATTTAAATTTCACAAAACCGTTATTAAAAAAAATGTATTTTAAAAATCTAAGTACGCAGATTTGTTCAACTTAACAAGTTAGTCCAAAGTACAAAAAAGACCAAAATTCTTGGAACCATTTTTGAAAAAATTAGTTTTTAAAAAAAAAGTTATGGCAGATACCGATCTTTATATTTTTAGCAGATTTTTTTAAGGTATATTCATGACGCTGCTCACCCCGTGTTAAACGCATAAGTCGATAATCGTATAATGACATACGGTAGGATTATTAGAAGATACATAAAATAGTTACAGTAAAGGGATGCACATAGAAATCAAACCATTTATGGAAGTAGCTTACAAATGAGGCGATTAAGTGGAATAAAATAAAATAATATGGTATGAGGGTCTTCTTTGTAAGCACTTATATTGCTAGTGCTTCCATTTACATATTTTTTAAAGTCTGTGTTATCATACCTGCTTCAACGGACTTAGCGGGTAGAGCTTGCTCGGCCCACTGCCTCAATTTTATGTCCACCATTGTATTGAATGAATCTACAAAGAAAACATAAATGTTATTTTTTCAGCATTTAAATGTGTAAAAGTAATGTTAAGTAAAGAAAATTTCACGGGATAATGTAACTAATGAAAGCACAAACATAATTCAAACGAGCTAAAATTTAGCACTTTGATTTAATCGAACCGATTAAAGTGAAACTGATGATCCACGAGGACTACAAAAACGAAACTTTCTTATACTACTATAATATTACTTTGAGAACCTGACTGAGCAGCCGGAAGATATATGTTTTCAAATACATAATTTGATAGTTTATCCCACAATTTGGTGTTAAGTGCTTCCTCCCATTTCTTTGCAGAAATTTGTGATAAACTCACAACTTCATCTAGTATTTCCCCTTTCGCTTTGTCGAACAATTCATCCCGTCCAGATTCTCTTAATCTAAGAAAAAAAAAACACAGTTACTCTAGATTTCAAATATGTTCCCACAGAATATACCCAACCTTGGAAAGTTGTTTTTCCATTCGGTTTCCAAATTGAATCGTGTTGCCTTGAAGGCATCCGCCTGCTGCTCAATTGTTTCACGTACCATTTTCCAAAACCGATCCGAAATTGCTAAACTTAAGTTCCTGCTCGTTACTTGATGTGGCATTATTACGCCTCTGCGGCTAAGATATACAAAAAAGGCTAGTTCTTTTGTTATTTTTAAAATCAAAACTAAATTTACTGAAAGAGTTTGGAATTTTTGAAAAAGTCTTCTTCATATTGCCGAATAGCTTCAATGCTGTCGTCTTTTCTTCCTCTTCCTGTGACAACTGCATAGTATCCCAAGGCCTTCATGGGAAAAAGTTTTCCAGAGAGTATTCTTCTAATCTGAGGACAAAACATATTAAAGCAAATACATATATAGATTTAACTTAATGTTTTCTTTTTTATATACCCGCTCAGGATCAGCAAGCTCCTCGGCTAAATCCACTTTTGTGAGTACGAAGATTGTGCGCCTACCTAATGGGTCACATTGAGTTACCAAATCAGTTACATTACTTCGTTCGGCATCAATAGATCCATCTTGGATGCATAATATTATCGCATTTGGATTGCTCATATAATGCTTTGTCATCTGGTGAATGGAATCTTTTGTATCTGCTGCCATATCCACTGTCATTGTCTGTTGGTATTCAGAATTCGGTTTAGTTCAACACTTTTAACAATATGTAGAACTTACTGATATAATTCCAGGTAAGTCCACCAGAACCATTCTCTGTAGACCTGGTCCTTTTACTGTCATTGAAATGACTTCAGTACTAACAGTTTTACCACCACGAACAGAGGCGCGCATTCTCAATTCGACTTCTCGGCGCAGATCAGATAAATCCGATTCCTTATTCAAATCATACTCTCTGTCCGAATCACGGAATTGAGCGATATGATATGGACCCTCTGAAAGGGTAACCTTAACAGGGGCACGTGTCATCATTTCTCCACTCCCACGGGGAAAGATTCTTGCTTTGGCAATCGATTCTAGCACCGATGTCTTTCCACTGCTTTGATCACCGACTACGACTACTCTCGGTAAATGATCGGCTGTTGAATAGCTGGTATCATAGCCCGACAGCTCGTCCAAGACTTCTGAGTACATGTCAATTAGAGACTTTTTAATTCTTTTTATCGATGTCTTTCTATTTGACTTTAATATAAGATATTGCTGACGCAACTCTCGATTTTCTTTTTCCATCTTTTCGAGCTCCTTTTGGTACTTAATTTGCACATTCATTATTTCAGTTTGCAAAGTCTCCACTTGCGTCTGAAGTTTTTCTGTGCAACAATTGTGATTAAGTAATAGTATAAATAAAAGTGATAACGCTTACCATACTTTTTGCGGCTTTCATCGTTTGATAAGCCAATGGCGTTAACAATTGTCTTTGACTTAATGTCATCTTTTGCTGCAATTAATTATTAAACATATGTTAGCCAATTAATTTTTTTTATAAATAAACGAACGATAAAATTAATTATGTGAGAAAATATTACTATGTACATTTAAAAACAAATTTTAAGAATTTCCAAATGGTAGTATTCAGAAAATTATATTTGTTTTTCTGGAGAAAAAAAAAATTGTTTACTGCTTGAACTTATGAATATGAAGAAATTGAATAATTATTTTTGTTTGTAAACGCATAACATACATTCCTCAATGATTTTGTTTCCTGGATAATTATCAGCGGCCTCAATAGCATCATCCAAACGGGTATCAAACCACATTCTCCACTCGGCTAATTTATCTTCCCCGAGTTGCTTTAGTTTTGGATCTAGATATGCAAAACAAACAACGACAGGGAGTCATTAAGTACAGAATGTTTTAACAAATATTATTTATACAAATATAATTATCTGAATACACCAAGTGCTATAAAGTGCAATAACAAGGGCTTTTTTATGAGTGACTCGTTATTTACGTGTTATTTTTTCTAGACGTTTGGGGATCTTTCTTTACCGACGAGGTTATCCTCTTCTGCTTTATTTTTATTCGACGAACTTTACTGCATCCCTTCTGGTCCGCCTGTAAGGCTCGTCGGTTTGACTTCAAACAAATTTGTTTAAAAACAATTTATTTTCAGTTTTGAATATGCTTTGAGTATAAAAATATAAAATAAATTCAGTGAATAATAATTAATTACTTAAGAAGCAATTAAACGACCAATTTGGGGCTAAGCGTTAATAAAACACTACCAATTGGGCAGTAATAAGTAAAGGGGGATTTTTTAGCTGGTTTGGTTTTGGCAACACTGGTTTTGACAGCTGACGTGTGTTTAGTACCTTGTGTCACTGTCAAACAGCTTCAGTTTGGTTTGCAATTTAACCATGGATCGTCTTACAAATGAACAACGCTTGCAAATTATTGAATTTTACTATCAAAATTCGTGCTCGGTTCGAAATGTTCATCGCGCGCTGCTTCCATTTTATGATCGGCATTCTCGACCTTCTGAGCAGTCTATTCGGAAGATTGTGACCAAATTTCGCACCAAATTTACTTTGTTGGACATTAAACCACCAACACGTTTACGTACTGTGCGTATTGAAGAAAATATTGCAGCCGTATCAGCTAGTGTGACAGAAGACCGCGAAATGTCGATTCGGCGCCGTTCCCAGCAGTTAGGCCTTTGTTACAGCACTACGTGGAAAATTTTGCGGAAGGATTTGGGCGTAAAGCCTTTTAAGATACAGCTGGTGCAAGAACTAAAGCCAGCCGACCTACCACAACGCCGAATTTTTGGTGAATGGGCTCTTGGAAAGCTGGCCGAGGATCCGCTTTTTTATCGAAAAATTGTGTTCAGCGATGAGGCTCATTTTTGGTTGAATGGGTACCTAAATAAGCAAAATTGCCGCATTTGGAGTGAAGATCAGCCAGAAGCATTGCAACAGCTACCAATGCATCCCGAAAAAGCCACTGTTTGGTGCGGTTTATGGGCCGGCGGCATTGTTGGGCCATATTTCTTCAAAGATGATGCGAATCGCAGCGTTACTGTCAATGGTGAACGCTACCGAGCGATGATAACAAACTTTTTTTTGCCCGAAATGGAAGTTCTTGACTTGCATGATATGTGGTTTCAACAAGACGGTGCCACATGCCACACAGCACGCGAAACAATGGCGCAATTGCGAGGCGAGTTTGGTGAACAGTTAATTTCACGTTTCGGGCCGGTCAATTGGCCGCCTAGATCGTGCGATTTGACACCATTAGATCATTTTTGTGGGGGTATGCCAAGGCTAATGTGTATAGGGACAAGCCCGCTTCGATTGACGCACTGGAAGCCAACATCCATGCATTCATTCGTGAGATACCGGCCGATATGTGTGAAAGAGTATGCCAAAATTGGACTCAGCGGATGGGCTACCTGAGACGCAGCCGCAGTCAACATTTGCATGAAATTATCTTTAAACATTAAATTGCAAGGTTCAAACTATCGATTCAAATAAATATTTCATTCATTTTTTCGAATTTTTTGTGTTTTTTTTTTAAAAAAAGTTCCATTCCATTGTAGGTCCATTCCATTTGGAGAAGAGAGGAATTGGAAAAAATAGTCTATACCCAAGCATGTAGTTAATTTAGGTCTACAAAATATGTAAAGTGGTTTTTCTAGCTATATCTAATATTTCTGAAGTTATATAATTTAGAGTAGTTATACCTCAAAATAGTAGCTAGTAATTTTAACTTGATTTAACTTGAATTGGAGTGATGATAGAATCCTCTACTGCAACACATTTTTCTTACCTGAGCTTCAGGAATAACTATCTATAAGTGTTTTTTTTATAACTCAATCAAAAATATTTTTCAAATTGCTATAAGCTTACTTAACACAAATATATAAATGCAAAACGTTTACTTACTTTTGACGCTCCCTGTATGTACATAATGTACACACCACAAACGAAAAAATCGGAACGTGCGGAATTGGCACACATATGTAAAGGGTGATTTTTTAGCTGGTTTGGTTTTGGCAACACTGGTTTTAACAGCTGACGTATGTTTAGTATCTTGTGTCACTGTCAAACAGCTTCAGTTTGGTTTGCAATTTAACCATGGATCGTCTTACAAATGAACAACGCTTGCAAATTATTGAATTTTACTATCAAAATTCGTGCTCTTTGAAAATGTGAAAATCCGGTGTTTTATCGAAAAATTGTGTTCAGCGATGAGCCTCATTTTTGGTTGAATGGGTACGTAAATAAGCAAAATTGCCGCATTTGGAGTGAAGATCAGCCAGAAGCATTGCAACAGCTACCAATGCATCCCGAAAAAGCCACTGTTTGGTGCGGTTTATGGGCCGGCGGCATTATTGGGCCATATTTCTTCAAAGATGATGCGAATCGCAGCGTTACTGTCAATGGTGAACGCTACCGAGCGATGATAACAAACTTTTTTTTGCTTTTTTTTGAAATGGAAGTTCTTGACTTGCATGATATGTGGTTTCAACAAGACGGTGCCACATGACACACAGCACGCGAAACAATGGCGCAATTGCGAGGCGAGTTTGGTGAACAGTTAATTTCACGTTTCGGGCCGGTCAATTGGCCGCCTAGATCGTGCGATTTGACACCATTAGATTATTTTTTGTGGGGGTATGCCAAGGCTAATGTGTATAGGGACAAGCCCGCTTCGATTGACGCACTGGAAGCCAACATCCATGCATTCATTCGTGAGATACCGGCCGATATGTGTGAAAGAGTATGCCAAAATTGGACTCAGCGGATGGGCTACCTGAGACGCAGCCGCGGTCAACATTTGCATGAAATTATCTTTAAACATTAAATTGCAAGGTTCAAACTATCGATTCAAATAAATATTTCATTCATTTTTTCGAATTTTTTGTGTTTTTTTTTTAAAAAAAGTTCTAAACCTCTTAAAAAATCACCCTTTATAATCTTAACGTTTGAGCAGACGCACAAACCCATTCGAGATTCGACTCAATCTACGCAAAAAAAAAATGCATAAAGCAGAAAAGAAGAGAATTAATTTTCTCTTGCTTTTGTATTACCCACGCCACAGTATTTGTATGTGCTCTAAAAAAATTACAAATAGACGTCGAAAGAAAACTATAAAAAGTAAACAACACTGAGATCAATTTGAAAACCTTGGCCAATTATGTTAGGTTAGGTTAAAGCAGGGGTGTGATGTAAACCGATCACACAACACTAGGCATCGATGTTTGGTCCATCGCGATCCATGGGAAACCGGCTGAATTTTAAAAATCGAAACGGAACACAAAAAACCTAAACATTTTCTCTAAAACACACCAATTACCCTACAAAAGCCAGAAACGCCTTTGAAGTTTGAACCGTCCATTTCCTCTAAAGCTTCGAAGAAGTATTTCCCTAAGAATTTTCTAAGACTCCGTGAAATTGCCTTGCTTTCACACAATATGTGCAGTATATCCTCAACAGCCTGAAGATCGCCACAGAATCTGCAGATATCTGTATCAGACAGCCCGAGTCTTTTTGCATGTTTTCGCAAGAGGCAATGCCTTGTCAGGACTGCTAGTAGTATTCTAAGTTTATGCCTGCTAAATAAGCTTCCTGGACCTCTTACAGTCGAGAAGTGGCCACAGAACACCGTGTGTTCCTCAAGACTTTTCCACGTTACATTGGCACACCTTATTGTGTTTTCCTCCAGCATGCCCTTTATTATGGAGAGGGGAGGTTTGATGTCTGTCAAACCTGACATCAGACGTTTAAACTAAGGCCATTACACAACTTTGTTTTATATTGCCAGTGATTTGTCAACATTTTGAAAAAACGTCCCAAAAATTGGACAAGGCCAACAACTTGTAAGGGTGATATATTAAAAAAAAATGTGGCTAAATACTCTTTTTAAATATTTTTTTTCGGTTTCTTCAATGCCTAAATTTAACGGACGGACATTTCTAAATAGTCTTACGTTTTGATAATGACCATAAATAGATATATATACTTTACGAATATAAAGGGGTGTTAAAAACTATGTTCCAAACATAACATAACATATGTTCCAAGTATAACAACGGTTTATAACACTCGAAACATGAAGATCTGCTTAAATGACATTTTTCCCTTAAGGCAATATCTCCTACCTTAAATATAAAAAAAAACTCCCTGGTGAAAAGGCTGCAAGCCAAAGTCTGGAATAAAGGATTAATCCATAAACAAGAAATGCAACCGTACCAGACTATTTGTTTCATTAAGATAAATTAAAGCTTTTATACCACAAGGCTATGTCCTTTGCAGATGGGAGAAACCGTCTAAACAGCAACGGAAAAGTTTCTAAATTTAGTAAATAACATCTCCAAATGGACAAAAAAGGGTAGATAAGATCAAATGACCTACATTCACAGAAATTTATATGGACGTTAGCCTTGAGTACCTGAAGAAACCTCTTTTGATGATCTTTTCTTTTATCAAACCTCTTTAAACAAAACAAAAAAAAAATCTCATAAGAATGCAAGGAGAATAGAGCTTAAATAGTTCTAAGTCATAATGAGGATCTACAAGAAAATTGTGAGTTAAAAGAGAGACGTTTAGTTAGGGCGGGGTGTTATTCGCCTTCGCATTGTCGCCACGATTCATTTGAAAACAACAAGTGTCTACAACTGGAGATGAATTATGGATATATACAAAAGTTCTTCATGTGTGTTTGTTGTTTGCGTGGAGGAAATCTTCAAAAGTAAGTCGAGGTTATATAGATAGCACGCCACTGGTGTACGTTACTATAAATGAATTGTAATCGGCCCTAGCGAGGTATTCGTCGGAACGGAAAATTCTCCGCAACGCATACTCTGTCGGAGACCCTAATTACATTCGAGGTATCCGATTTCGGAAAAGAATAATTAAAATGCGACGACGCATTGATCTGACATGCGACAAATGTAGAGATGTATAAAATGTACCGATATACATATGTCGACCCATATTTGTATTTGCAGAACTTTAAATCTGTATATGTTGACAGGGGGGAGGTATTTCATACTCAATACTTTTTTTTAATTTTTTTATTTATACTTGCTTACATTTTTTAACTGCTTATCCGAAAATCGGAAAAAATTCCGCGACCACTTGCTGTCGGAGGAGATCGGACAAAAAATGGTGTGCAACTGTCACAAATGTCACTGCTAATGCATTTCATCGCACTGCAACGCAGATCATTAGTTGTGCGTTTTTTGCTGTCGGAACAATGTTCCGAAGAATACCTCGAAGCAAAAATCCTCCGAATCGTAGGAAATCGGAGAATTTTCCGTTCCGACGGATACCTCGCTAGGGCCGAATAACTTTTTTGTATTAACGACAAAGTTTCTGCAAAATGCAATTTCCCAAAATGTAAAATGAAATATTAAATATTTATTAAATAAAATAAGTACTGAGGCGACGTCGTTCTTAAAAGGATCATATGATCGCTTGCATCACACATTTGCAGCAATACTTAGTGAACAAATTTAACAAAATTGGTAGACCAGCAATGAATTACAGTAAACTCGCAGTATATTGGGAGGTTATGATCCATACATATGGTAAACTCGTCGGTAAAGATAAAGGTAATCTCATTTATGTTAGATAATTTTGATGTGTTGTCTATTCTCAAACTTATTTGTATTCAAAGCGCAAATATATAAATTTATAAATGAGCGATACCAACATTTCTTGTTGTTTCTAAATTAACTTAAATTATTAAGACTTTACCTATTTCGATTGCTTCTTTCACCAAACCACCAACTTCTATTAGCTTTCTTGAGAAACTACTCCATTTCTCACTTTGCGGCAAAGCATCTTCTAGCCACTTTAGATCGGGTAAGCCGTCCTTCCATTCATCATATTTCTACAAATAATCGTATTGGCGTTGCGTTTAGCAAAAAGGTTATATAACGAATGAAAAAATAGTAGACGCACCTTACCGAGAGTCAATCCTCCACTTATTGCACCACCGAGTACCAAATATCTGAGTTTAAGTGCTCCTCGTAGAATTCGCACCACGAGCATTCCATATCCCCTTGAATGAGGAGGTGGGGTAGGGTTCGGCCCAAATCTCTGACCGTACGCATTAAGTAAAGGTCTCCGTTGTCCAGCCCTTCTGTCATAGATCGTAGAGTAGTTCAAGGATATAACTTTGGTTGATAGGGCAACCATTCGTTTTCTACCTTCCCTGTTAGTTAATTATTTTTTTTGGAAAAACGTTGTTAAATTTTGTACTGCTGCATAACCGGCGAATGTCGGCAGAACTGAATAAATGCCCATAGTTTTACCTGTTTGCATGTCCATATCCTACGCGCAACATGATTACAAATTGTTATTATTATTATTAGGGCACTACTATTTATTTCTTACTAAGTAACTAACAAAAATTAATTTTCATGAAAAGCTTAATAAGAAAACCGACTGACATCATGGATAGAATATCGATGACAGCGAAAATGGTAATGAAAGAAATTTTTTGACATTTCAGCGCTTAATTTGCCCAAAGAGCTCAGTTCCCCTGGTTTTCTCAGTGCTACCAAGTTTTGTGATGATTAAAATCGATGAAATATCATTATATTGAATTGAGAATTGAAATTGAAATTATAATTTCTTTATATGAACCTTATTGAATCACTAAGAATAATGTTAACATATGAGGCATTTAAAAAATTTACATTGAATTGGTGGCTGCAACGAATGACCTTTTTTATAGTTTATTTATATGAAATATAATAAACTGCCTTATGGCTGTCATTTAAGTTTTTGTTTTTTTTTCCTTTCTGCTTTTGCTGACGGAGCAAATATGCGTTTACTTTAACTTCTTAAGAATTAAGAATTGGGTGTTATAAGCGTTATATATTATACTGGTGTTTGTCATTGCAAGAGTAAGAGAATATTTATATGAGAGCGAATTGCTAACTGCGAACAACGGAATATTCGTAATTTCTGACATTTCATTTACATGCAAACTTATTTGGTCGCAGATACCCGCGAATCGGAGTTGGTAACAGCAAGATGTGACAATTTTAAGGTTATGGTTTAACGAAGTTTTCATTCGTGAATTTGTGCATTTTATTGTAAAAATCGAAATATTCAACTTATATATATTTGCCATATAGACATTTATTATCGTCTACATAGACAGATAGATTTCTTTATTTCATTAGATTTGATACAAGATCTTTGAAATAAAAATACGAACATGACAATGTTGCCGTCTGCCGGATTTGACATTTCATAATATTTATTGAATTATTATTATAATTAATTCATACAAAAAAATAAGGAATTAATTGTAACATAACATAGGAAATTGAGTATACAGAATATACAGAATTTGTTGAAGACAAAAAAATGTATTCTAGATCATACTACTTTACCATATTTGATTGATGAAGAAAGCGAGAAACCTATAGTACTTTAAATTTTTTTTTTAAAAATGGTATTTCATGTTTCAAAAATTTGTATAAACAAAACCAGCCACGGGCGCCATTAAATGGTTCATAAAAATTAGTCAAAGATAAAGAGCTTTCTTGAAAGTGCACTCTTCAGGCAGTCGTTATTTTTAATTTAGTTTTTAGTCATTTTTTCTATTCTTTTACGATGTAGTAGTATTTTACGTTTTTGCAACATATATTTCTCCATGTACATTTAAGTTCACTTAATTTTCCTTTGACTTTATTTTAGTATAAATATTACATATCCGAAACAAAACAATGCAATAACAGCACACTGATATTTTATATACGAAATATACCGTCGTTATACCAAGAAAAATATGCCTTTCTTGGCAAAATGTTGTTATTGTATTTTTGAATATACAAGGGATATGCTTCTTGACGTCTGTCTTTTCTTATGTGGATGATTTGGATGCGAAGGCTAACGTCGCAGTGATTCAATAGGGCTATGCGGTAGTGGTCTGATAGGGCTACACATGGAAGACAGTGGAATGCACATTAGTGAAAAGTGAAAATCCTCTTGCTTCTTCTTAGGTGGCAGTGGCATAATGTGTCATCTGAGTGTGAAGGCAGGGTGCTACTTATCAAACCACGAATGATTTCAACCCTCCGTATATGACAAGACTACATGACTGGGGAATGTTGTCTTCTCCCAGTCTAGTAACGGTTTGTCCATAGATTCGGAGACGGAGGACACACTTCTTGAGAACACATTGAGCCACGGAAAACATTAGAAGAACAAAATATTAGAGCAAAAAATAAGAGGTGGTTATTAAAGAGGTATATAAGACCCATAAGGTTCTAGAAAGTGCGGAAACAGCAGGCTGAATTCCAAAAGAATTCGCCGAGCTTATCGGAAAATTAAAAGTTCGGCGAAGAAAGCAAAGGCCAACTTTGTAAACAAGGAAGATCTCACTTTTATCACTGCCCGCAAAAACCCCCAAAATTCCACTAATTAAGGCGAAAAAACTTATCCTATCCTCCAATTGTGAAGGTAAACTGAGAAGCCGTATCTTTATAATGAAATCAATTAACTTCCTTCTTATTTTCAACAACAGCCACATAGTAAGTATGAACGGCTATGAATTTATCTAGTATATCTAGTATACTCTATACATCGTATTTAACATAGCTTTTACAACAAAGTTAGGGAGTAGGTGGTAGATCTTGTAGCAGCAATGCAAATAAGCAGATTGAAGATAAATGGTTGGAAAGTTTTTGCGACTTCGACAACCACCTAATCCCAAAAAATTTAAATCGCGACGTAAGGCAACGAAACAGTTAATCTTTTCACATACATAGATCCTAATAGACTCTTTCAAATTTTCCTGTCCTGTAAGGCATTAGCACAAAAAAAAAAGTAGCAGGTGCTAAAGGCAATTACGGCTTCCTGGGTAAAAAACAAGAAATTTTAAATAGATCGAAAGTTAATAAGACCGAGGAAGACTTGAGCGAGTACCGCAACAGCTTAAGTGAGTTTAAGAATAAATCTGTAGTAGCTAAAAGTTATACTTCACAGGATTATTTCAAAAAACATTTATCTTGTAAGCTATCTGTATTAAAAAAGTCGACTGTTGTGTATAGCAAACAACAAGGAAATCTTGGAACTGCACATCTAAAGGAAGCATGGGCACCTAAATCGTTAAAATCATACAAATCGGCGCGAGCTGTTGGTATTATAGCTTGCCCGAACATGGAATATATTCCAGATAGCTGCGAGTAGTTTCTGAACCCCACTGCCAAAGATCACAGGCCAATTAGTATTTCATCATTTGTATCTAAGACCTTAGAAAGACTGATTGACCACAATTTAATAAACAATGCTAAAACAACAAAAGGTTAAAAGAGTACCAATCAATCATAACGACTGACTGATTACTGAAGTGTTTTCCAAGCCGACTAGTTGGCCTTGAAGTGAATGAGGACAAGACTAAATGTATGTTATCAACAAACAAACAATCATCTGTCCACCGACTAGGACAAAATGTCACTGTTGATAGCAGCAACTTTGAGGTAGTTAAGGAGTTCATCTACCTTGGAGTAAACATCAACTCCACAAATGACATTTTAGTGGAGATCCGTCGAAGAATTACCCTAGGAAACCGCTGCTACTTCGGTTTGGCAAAACAGATGGATTCAAAACTCCTAACTCGAAGGACAAAGTGCATGCTCTACAGAACGCTTATCCGGCCAGTTCTGCTATACGGCGCCGAGTGCTGGACGATAAGCAGGAAAGTAGAGTTAATACTGGGATCCTTAGAAAGAAAAATCCTTCGACGGATATTTGGTCTTGTGTGCGAGGAGGGCGAATGGAGGAGAAGATACAACCGCGAACTCTATGAGCTGTACCAAAATGTGGATGTAGTCCGAAAAGCTAAAACTCGTCGACTACATTGGCTCGGCTCGCCCCCAGGTTCGAGACGACAAGGAAGACCGAACCTACGTTTTAAAGACCAAGCCATCGCGGATGCCAGAGCACTTGGTCTAAACAACTGGAAGCAGCGTTCTCGGGATCGCAGAGGGTGCCGTATCTCAGGGAGGGACTCAAATTGAAAAAAAAAAAAAATTCCAAGCAGAAATCTACGCTGTTAATAGGATGCTCAGATACTCATAGAGATGAAACTATTAACAATGGAATCGATAATATATGTGGATAGTCATTCGAAAATATTTGCACTCATATCTCACCTTTTTGTATAGCTATTTACGACAAAAAATATATGATTTTTGTTACAGCAGTTCTCCGTCACATTTTTTGTTGACTTGAATCTAAGTTCTTTATTAATTAAACTAAAATAAACTGAACTTCTTTTTGCATAGGCAAAATATTTCTGATAATAATCAAGTTAATTTATTGATTTGAAATTTCATACACATGCATTATACGGAAAATATTAGTGTTTAATCTAAAACGTTATAACCATTTTTAGCGCATCTCGATTAATTTTAGCTTGTTTATAAATCAGACCTTCTGCGAAAATACTACATTCATGTTGAAGATATTGTAGCGTTTTTTCAACATATGTCAAAGATTCTTCTAGTAGCACCACAGTATTGGTATTAGTCTTCAAAGAAATTCGTCGAGTTTTTTCTGCAACAGCTGAGTGAACTTCAAAACACAAAATTCCTAGGATCCTTGTTTCACCTGAAATTATAAAAAATAAAAATAAACAGTACTTAAGTAAATATTTGGCATATTGTGTAATATAATGCAAAATACAAAAAAACATTTTTTCTATTGAAACTCTTCTTTTAGTTATATGGTTTTAAAACAAAGCATTATCGTGAATAGCATTACAGTGAATTTTAAACAGAATAAATGTTCCAAATTTGACTTAGATTTTAGTTATAACTATAACTGTATGCTCTGCTGTAGAAACCAGCCTATTAGTGCGAATTTATTAGCATTAGCATTGTTTTATTGTCCATATAAGATTACTTTAATATATTAAATACTTACATGGGGCTATTGTTTCGTACAAATCGATCATCTCCTTAGCGTATTCAAGTTTCATTTCAAGCTGTTCATCAGGAATAAGCATTAGCTCTTTAGGATCTGCACCAATTTTCTGAACAAGTTGAATTTTGATTTCACATATGTAAAAGTGTATTCGTGGTAAAAACTTTTGATAGTGATCAATATACTTCAAACAATTAGGAACAGTTTTTTCCATTGCAGATAAGTCCTTTCCGGCCTTTTCTAAAATATCAGCCACATATAATTTGCTGACGTCGTCGCCACATGAAGAACATCTTAAATATAAAAGCGCAATTTATCAAATGATAAGCCCAAAAAAAATGTACATACTTCCAATTTTCGTGCCATTTTTCTAAGTTAATAGGTAAAACTTTACCGTCACAATTTGCCTTTTTACATTTCAATGCACTATAATTTGTACCAAATTCTGTCACGTCCTTGCATCTCTGGCATTCACATTTAAAAAGTTTTGTATGCATCAAATGTCTCTGGCGATCTCCTGTTCCCCAAACAGCGTCAGAGTAGCAAATGCTTAGATTGGTGTTCTTTGGAATAGGCTGTGGTGCCCATAACATAAGACCACCGTTTTTAGTAAAACTTTTTGCTAAATTGGGTTTACATGAATGCTCTATAAGTGAAGCCACATCGAAAACGGCAACATGAGGCGGATCTGAAGTTGGAACTTCATGACCGTTTATTTGCATAGTTCCAGTAATTCTCATTATTTCATCTTCGGTAAATTCATCGCTTTGAAAAAATCTGATACAAATTAAAATTTGGGAAATATTTTATTTAAATGGTTCATAAGAAAAGTTAAAAACAAACATTGTTGAAATTGTATTTAAGGTATTCAAACTTCTTAACAACTTCTCTTCTGCGCCCTCAAATATACTATACACTTATATGTTATATTTTAATCAGAGTTAAAATTGGTTGTACTTTATTTATACTATGATTTCCGAATAAAAAAAATGTCTCCAAAATTAGTTTTTAACTAAAAGACATAAAACAATGTGGTTCGCAGTGTATACAAATTGTAGGGGCAGTAAATAGTACAAGAAAATTAAGTTTTTATTTCCCAGTATTGGAAAAATTAGCCTACAATTTTTACATTTGGAGTTTGAAATTAATTTCTACAAAAACTATTTATGTAAATACCTTGATTTGAAATCAATTTGATAATTTTTTTACGGTGTTGGGTTGAAATAAACTTTTATCCATTTTAAGTAATTTTTTTTTAATTATACGGTCTAACCCCTCTATAAAAATTCGTTATCAGTTTTCGGCTCCAAAATAATGGTACTCTCCCCGAAATTTTCAATCAGGACATAAGTATTTTGTATTTAATAAAAAACAAAATAATTGAGTTATATGACTGAAGTTTTTTAGAGATGCAGTACACGTAAGGGTTTGACATTTTTGTATGGGAAAATATTTTTGGTAAAATATATTTTGTCTTACCCTTCCAAAATGTTTATTTAACCTAAAAATCCTGTTATTCGAAAAGAGTAAATAAGGAACATCTTAAAGCTCTAAAGCTTTAAGCACAATAATTATTGTGCAGTCATAAGAATCCTTGCTAGTAGGGCGGTAAAAACAAAATACATTCACAACTTTAACAGTATTTCTTTCCTCTAAGAATAGTTTATGGTACTTTGTACAGTATTAAACAATTTTTAAACCAATTTTTACGGACTTAAACTCTTTGCGCCATTTTTCTTTCATCACAAGGAAAAGAGGGCAAGAATTCGAAATTTGGAAAAAAAATGACACGTTAGCTACATTACAACTTTAGGTAGTTACATATGTTAAATTTAAATTTCGTTCAAATTGCCACCACGAGTACGTTAACAGCGATCGATTCTTTGGTGCCTAATTAAAAAAATATCGGACCATAGTAACACATTCACACAACACGGTCACTCTGAAAATACCTTTAAGAATATGTGTTTATTGGTGTCCAATAACGCATATTTTTTTCGTTATGTTTACATGTATTTACATTCCGACCAATTGAGTAATTTTGCTCATGTATTTCCGATTTGGATCAATGCTGGATCACAGGTATGTGGCCAACATTTGACTGATTTTTTCAAAACTTAATTTTCGTTGACTATCTAAAAATATATTAAATAATTTTAAAAGTGTAATTATGTATGCGGAACGCTCTTGTAGAGCAAGAATCTATTTTACTGATCATTCGTTTTTTATACTCAAAATTAAGAGGATGTTTGGAAATTAATTTTATTTTGTTTTATTTTAGTTATTGATTTCACTTGCCCCTACCCAAAAAGATCCATAAATAGGACACAAAAAAAACATTTCTAAGTCGTTTTATACAATATTAATTTCAATTTTCTTTAAGCGTTTTTTTTTCATAAACTGCGGTGCAATCGTTGTTTGATGATAAAAACAAAGATTTTTTTCACAAGTACAGTTGCAACGTAAGCGTGCTACGGAATACATATTTTTTTGCTGAAAAGCATATTTTTTTTAATAGGAAAACCATAAATTATAAGAAGTACATATTATGATTTTATTTAGTTAGTAATAACATTTTACTAATGTGGCTCAATCTTTTGTTTAAGGCTCGGAGAATATACTAGGTACACTCCAAAAAATGTGATACACATCATTACTTAATTTTTATTAATATCTTTTCTAGACATTGACTATACGACTATATCTAATGTCATTTTTCGTTTGTTTTTTTTTCGCAAAAATACAATATAGTTGTGAAACAATGATATCTTACCTGGGAATGAATTTTCCGATACTTTCTAGATCGCTTTTCCATTGCGGCGATCCCCTACGAATATTTTCATGTGATTCTAGTTCTCCTAATTTCTTGAATTTTTCTTGGTCCACCTTTTTTAGTAATAGAGCTCGAAGTGGGGCTATACATTGATACATCGGATGTGGTGTTGTGAAGTCATGAATGGTCGCCTAAACAAAATACTTTTTAATCAAGCTTGTGCTTACGTTTTCTGGAGTGTTTTTTAAAACTTAGTAAGTTAAAATTATTGTATATCCAAAGCTTCTTAGTTAAATAAATACTAATGTTTTAAAAAAAATACCAAACTTTTTCTCACTTGTGTATTTAAAAAAATATTCAAAATTTTCAAACGCTATAGATCACTGGTTAAGAAGGATATTCACGTGTTCTTAAATTATAAGAAAATCGTCGCATAATGAATTAAGTGAATAATTCACTTTAAACGACTGTTAGCGGCTCTGTGTACGCAGCTCAACGAAGTCATGAATGGTCGCCTAAACAAAATACGTTTTTATCAAGCTTGCACTTATGTTTTCCGGAGTGTTTTTTAAAACTTAGTAAGTTTAAATTATTGTACATCCCAAGCTTCTTATTGTTAGTTAAATCAATACTACTGTTTTAAAAAAATACCAAACCTTTTCTCACTTGTGTATTTAAAAAAATATTCAAAATTTTCAAACGCTATAGATCACTGGTTAAGAAGGATATTCACGTGTTCTTAAATTATAAGAAAATCGTCGCATAATGAATTAAGTGAATGATTAACTTTAAACGACTGTTGGCGGCTCTACGTACGCAGCTCAACGTGCTTACGCCCTCCCAAAGCTTATAACAATCAGAAGATTAATAAAATATATATGATACTATACCCCTGAGACACCAAAAATAATTTTAATAATGGCCGCCAAAAACCTCCTTCATATTTCCTTCCTGTGAATACGTGTATAATTACTCATCTGTGACAAGGAGTTAAGTGGAAAACTCTCTCATTCCTGATCATAACCTCGGCAGCAATGGAGACGAAAAAGGACCTAAAATCTTTTGCATTATAGGCCAAGTTTTGCACCATTTTGCATTTACATAGATTTGCTTATTTGGCAGTATAAACATAAATCGGTAAATATTCTCTTCGATTTTAATGAAATATTAATATGTTCTCTGAGGAAGTTTGCTAAGAATTGTGATATACAAACGAACCGTCTCCCGGCTCCGGGTTTGTTTGAAATGGGCGTGAGGAGACGTTATAGCAGTTCAATTGTAGCCTTTTTGGATGGAAGGGCGAAGGGATATTCCAAGGCGATTTAAAGAAATAACCTTATGTGGACAAGTTATCTGCCGATTAGCGATAAGACTGTGACTAGCCAAACGATAAAAGAATTTGGTTTTTCTAAGCAGACTGCATGTTCACAGTTTGGATCTGATTGCCACTCAGAAGGTATACATATCCATACATATTTTTAATATTAGATATTGCTACATTTTTTTTTATATCAGTAAATAAATAGTCAAACTTATAAATAAATGTTCAAACGAAAACGCAAAGTTAAAAAAATTCGTTTTATAACTAAAAATATAAAATGTTTTTTCTTACTTACCTTTTTCTGACTTCTGTTTTGCGTAAACTGACACTCTTCCTTATGATCACTGTTATTTTCACATTCCTTGGAACAAAGGGGCCATCCACAGTGTCGACAAGTAACATAATTGTCTTCGTCAATAGAATTAAGGCAGCCCAGACACACCGGTCCAGTCACTTGGGATGGTCCCCGGATTAAAGGTGATTCTTTTAATATGATTTCATATGCCTTAATTTTTCTTGTTGCTACAAGATGTCGGCCTAACTTTTCATTTTCTTCAATCTATAAGTTAAAAAATAAATGTGAAACAAAATTTAATTTTTTTAATCCATAAAATTAATTATGAGAAGTTAGTTAAACCACTTAAAGAAAGCATTTTTGATGGTTATTTCTGATTATCACCTCCTTATCCTTAACATCAACTCCAGCCTGTTTTCTTTGTTTTACGCTTAAAACGACACCTAACAATTACTTTAGATAAACGTTTATTTTAGTGTGTGTGTGTGTACACATGAAACTTTTTTTCTGTATTCGACTTGTATTTGTATTGTGCGGCGACTAAGCAAAAATGTATGTTGATTCATGGGGCGTCTTAATCTTATGCTTTTTGGAAAATAGATAACATACTATTGCGGTACTGCTTGTGCGAGGATGGCAAATCTAGAAAAGATTTAACCGCAGTTCGCTATGCAATTCGTCCACATGCGAGTCCGAACTAATTTCGTGTCTAGCTTAAAAAAGCCATTTAAAAAACGCAGTTTGAAGTTTGTTTGAACTCCTCTCTTGTGATGCCCATTTTCTGCACATATAGGTAAGTACATAATTGTGTAATACCAACATTGATTTTCAAGCCCTGTCTTTATATCTCATAAGCAAAGCCAATGTTTACATATGCTAACAAAAGTTTAAAGAAAATTAGAGCACTTTTTCACTTCGAAACAAATGAACTACATACATTGAACCAACACACGTTGGTTATATACGCTATATGCATTTTCCGCGAGTCGGCTGAATTTTAATTAACATCCCATTCTAAATAATAACTTTATTTACATATTTTCTTATTACATGTACACGAACGTAATAGGACTTGTATATGTACATTATATAGTACATTGAACTATGTACGGTGCATGTATAAACGCAGACGTTTTTTACATATGTATATAAAACTGCGAGTTACTTAACAGAATTAAGGCAATTAACCATAAAAAACAAAGCCGGTAAATGCATGTATATTTAAAAATCGATCTACCGATTATAATTTTACATCTCACCATACATACATACATACATACGGATATGTGCATAAGTTCTTATACCTTAAATGGGCGACACAAGGGCTTATGACATTTCCAGTCGGCTTTTTGATGATCTGCTGAGCAATAATACACTTGGTTGCAGTTGGAGCATTTTGATTTTGTTTTACTAGAACAAATTTTACACAATTCACTTATATCAGACATTTATTACAAATATTTTTTTTTATTTATTTCACGCAAGAGAAATTTTTTCTAATTTTTATTTCCTTATAAATTGGATAAAAAATGTATACTTTTTAAATGCTGTTATTAATAGCAAATATTATAAGACACTAAATTTCAAGTCCCGTGCGAATGAAATTTACAAAAAATAACTCTATTGAGATTGAGCGAGTCGTTCAGGTATTGTACATATTTTGAGATCAAAGCTATTTTTATGAACGTCTTTTTTATAAAATGTTCCTGCACTTTGAGTGTGAGTGAGTGAGTGAGTTCCTACTGAAACTGTTCGATTTTTGCATTTATTATTTATATTTATTTTTGTTTCATTGTAGCATATTTTAACGGGTGAAAGAAGTAGGAGTGTTCCATTGAAAGTATATTTGTGAAAAACTTAATACGTAGACCTAACGTTTCACACATCGATAAAACACCGTATTCAATTTTAATTGATTTATTGCCTATTCACCAAAGGTTGACACTGACAGTTTGTAGTCTGACAATTGATTTAATAGATATAAAATTTCTGAAATTCGAACAGGGTTAAAAAACTCATTTTTTTATAATTTGCACGTGTGAAAGGTATTTTGCTAGCCCCTTATAATGCTAGTAGGAACAATGCCTTATAATGCCTTATAATGCCATTAAGGAACTAAGGAATTAGACGAAAGGATGAGAAACCGATGGACAATGATTTTAAATGTTTGCAAGTTTTAGTAGTCAGGAAAAACAGAGTGAGGTAGAGCATTCCACATTGGTGTGGAACGAATTCTTATATTTCACAGCACGTCCGACTACAGGCTTTAAGGTGATCTGATGAGCATTCCTGGCATGGCGGGTATTGCGGTTGACGTGTTGAAGGGAAGGAATGCAGTTGGCTTTTTCGTTCAAGCACTTACGATAGAGGGGTGGTCAAAAGGATGGTGATTGCGATTATATATGAACACAAGCGTTCTCACTTTAGCATAACACCATCAACTCCTACTGCTCACCTTCCCGTGGTAACTGCTGGGTGCCTAGTACCTCGACTGGAGATGGGGTAACCAACCCCTGTGGAAGGTCGTTGGCGGCAGCTGACGAGAGACGGGGGAGGAGTGCCAGCTCACTAAGGCACTTCTCCTGTTTCCGGACGGCGGCGGACAAATTCTACGGATGGATCAACGGCGGCGTCCACAGTTCCAGTTAGGTGGAACAAGTGATCTCCCTGTATGAGCTGCTTCGATTTATTTGAATCCCAGGTCTATAGGGATATCCAACACTAAGCCAGGGTGTGGGAAAAGAGTTGGTGGCGGATGAGCCCTTGATAAGTCAACGGCAGCGCTCACATCCCCGAAGTGGGTTACTGGCACCGGAATTACCGGCCAACTGTCCTAGGGTCAAGAACATGGCCTGGCCCTCCAGGTTGGGGATTGTGCCGTCGGGGTAACTTCCCGACTTCAATGCTAAAGTCGGCAAGGAAAACATCTTCGGCGGATTAGGTGGTAAGCACAGCCTCCACGAAACGACAACAGATAACGGCTTCCGACTAATGACTTTGCAGAAGGTTGTAATACGGTGATAAGTAGCACTAGGTTTCCACGACTAAGGATCCACAGAGCAACCTGGCGCTCTCCAGACGGTCGAACCGCCAACCAAATCGACCATGTGCTAATCGATGCGAGGCACGCATCCAACATCTTGAACGTGCACACTTACCGAGGGGCAAACGTCTGTCCAACGAGAAGAAGCTGCTGCTTTAAATGGCTGCGAACTGCCCAAAAGAAGAAATCAAACGTTGGACGCCTTAGCACATCTGGAGTCGCCAGAGCCTACAAAAAGCGCCTGAGTGAGAAACTCCCCACCGTGCATTCACCTACCACAGACGCCAACAACCAGTGGTCTCAGTATCGCGACATCATCAAGGACGTAGCTGAAACCACCCTAGGATACCAGTCACCCCAGAGAAAAAGCCCGTGGTATGATGATGTATGCGTATACCGGTAAAAGGTGACAGAAGATGCACTCATTAGAACGCTGCAGAGGAAAACAAGGGCAGCAAGGGATGAGTACCGAGCCAGGAGACGGGAGGAGAAGAAGATCCTGCGTAGAAAGAAAAGAGAGTACGCAGTCTCCCAGCTCAAGGAGATCGAAGAGTCCCGCGACCGAAACAACATCCGGAAGTTCTATAAGAAAGCCAAGCAACTGGCTGCTGGCTTTAAGACCGGAACACAGGCTATTCGTAACAGCGATGGAAACCTAGTCACCGATGCGCAGGGAATAGTAGATGTATTTAAGCAGCATTTCCAGCAGCTGCTTAACGGACAAAATGTAGAGAGAGTGATGGGGCAAGAAGAGAACCCGCGTCCAGTCAATGAAGAACCAGTCCCTCCGCCCAGTATAGAAGAGGTTGGCTTAGCTATAAAAAAGCTAAAGAACAACAAGGCCGCCGGCTCTGATGGTCTACCTGCAGAGCTTTTCAAATACGGAGGTGATTATATGGTAGGGCGCATGCACCAAATCATCAACCAAGTTTGGGTGGAGGAAAGCATGCCCGATGACTGGACCATCAGCCTCATATGTCCCATCTACAAGAAAGGCGATCCTATGTCTTGCAAGAACTATCGAGGCATATCCCTGCTTAACGTCGCATATAAGATCCTATCCAACGTAATGTGTGAACGTCTCAAACGTTTCTGCAACACACTAATCGGCACGTACCAGTGTGGCTTCCGGCCCGGCAGATCAACTGTAGACCAAATCTTCACACTAAGGCAAATCCTGGAAAAGACCAACGAGTTTCAAGTCGAGACACACCCTCTCTTCATCGACTTTAAAGCCGCATATGACAGCATTCCTCGTCAGGAGCTTTTTGTGGCGATGGCCGAATTCGGGATCCCGTCAAAACTGATTCAGATGTGTCGCATGACACTAGATAACACGCGATGCAATGTGCAGTTTGGCAGCAGCTCATCTGAACTCTTTCAAACATGCACCGGATTTCGGCAAGGGGATGCGCTGTCGTGTGATTTCTTCAATCTTGTTCTTGAGCAGATAGCGCGATAGTCAACACGGAATGCACTATCTTCAACAGATCAGTCCAAATGCTGGGGTATGCGGATGATATAGATATCGTCGGTCGATCCCATCGTGCCGTGATAGAGGCTTTCACGGCTATTGAAGAACAGGCGAAACTAGTTGGCCTTGAAGTGAATGAGGACAAGACTAAATATATGCTATCAACAAACAAACAATCATCTATCCACTGACTAGGACAAAATGTCACTGTTGATAGCAGCAACTTCGAGGTAGTTAAGGAGTTCATCTACCTCGGGGTAAACATCAACTCCACAAATGACATCTTAGTGGAGATCCGTCGAAGAATTACCCTAGGAAACCGCTGCTACTTCGGTTTGGCAAAACAAATGGGTTCAAATCTCCTACCTCGAAGGACAAAGTGCATGCTCTACAGAACGCTTATCCTGCCAGTTCTGCTATACGGCGCCGAGTGCTGGACGATAAGCAGAAAATTAGAGTTAATACTGGGATCCTTTGAAAGAAAAATCCTTCGACGGATATTTGGTCCTGTGTGCGAGGAGGGCGAATGGAGGAGAAGATACAACCGCGAACTCTATGAGCTGTACCAAGATGTGGATGTAGTCCCAAAAGCTAGAACTCGTCGACTACATTGGCTTGGTCACATCGAGCGAATAACCAACAACGCCAAGAGGATCTTCGAATCCTAGCCCCCAGGTTCGAGACGACAAGGAAGACCGAACCTCCGTTTTAAAGACCAAGCCATCGCGGAGGCCAGAGCGCTTGGTCTGGACAACTGGAAGCAGCGTGCTCGGGATCGCAGAGGGTGGAAGGCCGCCGTATCTCAGGCAGGGACTCTTCACAGGTCGGGAGCCCGTTAACAACTTACGATAGAGGTATCGATAAAACAATCGACTTCTCTTATTAAGTCTTATTAGTTATAGTTGATGAATAGTTGGACCACTAACAAGAAGTCCGTCGTTTAAATACCGATATATATTACCTGAAAGCTTTTATTCGCTGCTCCACCTCTTTCGAACGTCTGCCAAACACCCAAGAGGAATAAATGTCATGAGAATCTTCTCAAAAATGAATTTCCGTTCGGAATCGGCATTAAACAGTGGATACACAGTGGTTGGAGAAGTTAGGCTTTGGGTCCTGGATGGGCCGTTTACAACCTATATTTATTTTAAAAATATTTTATATGATATAAAAAAAGAACACTCGAGATTTTACCCCAAAAGTAGAAAAAATACCCCAATAACAAAAGAAGCATCTTGCATTTTACTAATATAAACACAATGGCACAAAACTAATGGCACACAAGTTTGTTTATTATATTTATCTGCTCAAGGAACCCGGAATTACTATCAAAATAATATTTATTTATTTCTAATTTTATTTATCATGCATATCACCAACTTAAACACGATTGATCAGAACAGAACATTTCCATACTCCATTGGAGTCCAAGAAAAGACGACGTAGATATATCACTGTTGCTATTTTTTTTTTCTTTTATCTCCAGACAGATCCAGAGACTTGAGATAGCTCAACACATATAGATAGCTTTAAAGCTTTTTTTTTTAATATACACTTTCAAAAAAATATATCTTCGCACACACAGTGGTTGGAGAAGCTAGGCTTTGGGTCCTGTATGGCCCGTTTACAACTAATATTTATTTTATAAATATTTTATATGATAAAAAAAAAACAAAAAAAAAAACCTCGAGATTTTACTCCAAAACCGTTTCGCCATACGGCGTGTGGACAGACAGACGGCATTTGCAGTCCCCCTTCTTTTGGACTTCTATATAGTTGTAATATCAGCCTCATTCGACATGATTGCAATAACTTTCACTTAAGTATATAAAAAAGTTAAAAAATTAGCTGTTGAACGGTTATTCATAGCGTGAAAGAAAATCGCAAAAAAGTTGTGCAAGCTGTACTAACGCCTGCCAAAAGATAGATGATGCATTGTTAATAAAAAGTCAAACTTTCAAAATATATTTTCTCGAAACTAACAGAAGCACATTAAAGTGTTTTTTTTACTGGGAATCGAAAGAATTGCCCTACAACATATACACATATATCTAATTATAAATATATCGAATCTACAAGATTAGAGATACGTCTTCGTATAGCGACAAGATCACTGTATTGGTATTTTTGTTGTGTGTTTATCGCCCCACGAGTTACCTGTAAAATCGATTGATGGCGATGACGTCACTGGCGTGTGTAAAGTAAGTAAAATAACCCAATAACATAAGAAGCATTTTACTAACATAAAATAACCCAATAACATAAGAAGCATTTTACTAATATAAACAGCTAGTGTACTTAAACATAAGTGATGGATTGGCTGCCTTTAAAAATAAGTTTAATTAAACACGATTTAAAAAAAATAAAATGACAACACATTTCATTGTGATTTGGTCACTATGAAGCAAAACAATAAAGACACAATTCACTAATGACACACAAGTTTGTTTATTATAATTATCTGCTCAAGGAACCCGGCATCACTATCAAAATAATATTTATTTATTTCTAATGTTATTTATCATGCATTTCACCAACTTAAACACGATTGATCAGAACAGAACATTTACATACTCCATTGGAATCCAAGAAGAGACCATATAGATATATCACTGTTGCTATTTTCGATTTTGTTCCAGATCCAGAGACTTGAGATAGCTCCACATATATAGATGGCTTTAAAGCTTTTTTTTTAATATACACTTTCAGATCTGTTATCACGATTAGAAATTTTTCGGTCAAAAAGTGCTCCCACAGGCTCATCACTAATGGCAAACATGACAAAAATTAAAAAGTTTTTAAGTTCAATTTTACTAATATGCAAATCAATCCATGATTATTTAAATTATAAATTCTACTCGTGCGGGTGATGGGCTCATTCCTGCTGTATTTGGTCCTATGAAATGGACTGAATAAAAGATCCACACAGCGAAAGTTGTGGGCACCTCCACCAAAGTTGAAGGTAATGGAAAACGGCAGTTCAGATAACTTATATATATGTAAGCCCGGATAAAAGCTGCTGTAAGAAAAAACAATATTAATATAAAGTCTTCGCTCAGAATGGCATAATTTGGAGAAGTTTGATACACTGACTGTAGGGAGGTAGGTTATAAGGATCTTCCCATGGAATTCGTCTTAGAGTAAATCGAACAAAATTACGTTAGATAGTTTCTATTCGATTCGAATAAATATTGTAATACTCCGGACTCCAGACTTGTGAAGCATATACTCGGACGAACGAAACAAATTTACAAAGCCTATGAAACATGGAGGTCGTCAAATTCTTTGGCCCACCTCTTTATAAAGCCCATCATAGAATTAGATTTATTCACAATGTTATTGAGATCTTTAGCATGACCAAGCATTTATATGTTATGAAAATGTATATTGAAAACTGGAGGGAATACGCCTTCTTGAGAATGTTAACTGTTGGCATTTAGATGGGTTCAGAATTATAGTGAATTGTAAAATTATATTCTCAAAAAAGGTCGCAATGTACGGGCGGATTCAAATTCATTCAAAGTTCGAACTTCAATATCTTAATAGCAATGAGATGAACTGCTTTGTAAACTTCCTCGAAGTTGCAGATTGTTGTTGGGGTAATAATCTATATTCGCGTATAACTCTGAGATGACCCAGATTTTTGGACTGATCCCAATCAAAAAGTTTTTCTCAAAAATCAATTATGAAGGATGGAGTTCGGCAATGAACATTCGTTTGTGAATAGTTTTTGAGATTTTAATAAGTTGGCTTAAGTGATTGCATACTTTCACAACTCTTTTTTATTGCATTTGATTGGAAACAAGTGTATTGGTAATCGCATGCATCCTTTAAATCAATTAGACAGTGTGACTTTTAATGGGCTTACTATTGATAAGATAAAACATTTTATATCATATTTCACAAGGAAAACTAACTATTTCATTTTCGGCATTCCCATTCTTTTCACTTTGAAACTCCATGCTTACAATTGTTGAATTTAATCAAGAATTTGCACTTTACATTAGGTTTTTTCGATTTTGTCGTGCAATAAAATAAAACCGTAATATGACAGTTATATAGAAAATACAACTTTGCTTTGTGTCATACAGTTATAGGTATATTTGCAAGCCATTCCAATATTATATTGTTTACGGTCTGACGTTGTAGACAAGATACGGAAGTTTCTATACGCAAACTCATTCTGCTCGGAATTAATTGATAGGTTATCGTATCAGATACGCGAATACCTGGGCATTTTAATATTTACTAAAACCTGCCTATCACGATGGTAAACGGTCAGTTAATTTATTTTCATCAAAGTGTTAACATCCAAAAGTTCGATCTGCAGTAAGTGCTAAAATGGGTTCTGTTGACAAAAGTAAGGAGGATTTATCCTTCTATAATACGAACATAATACTGGAAGACAAAAGGGAAAATAACAACAATCAAAAAAGTTCACTGTAAGTAATATGTGTTGTGAATTGATGAAATTCCATTTTCTAATAAATTATTGTATCTAAGGACATTTTTTGCAAGTGATCTTAAACATTTTTTAATGAGTGAATTTAAATTAATTTTGTGCTTTGAACGTAAGAAATGGGTAAAACCACGGAGAGTTAAACTTATTGTTTTGGGGATACCTTACATAAGCTCATAATTATGACTTGCGAATTCTTGATATAAGTATGTACATGCAGACATGTACTAGTAAATTATGTACAAACTTCCTATATATATATATCATTATTATCTGTGCTATCTATGACGGGTATTTATCGATTGATTATGACCACGTTTTGTGATAACAATACGCTTTGTGACAAATAAAAGCAGTACTGCAAACATTCGTCTTGGATACATTGTTTTTATTACCTCTTAATAGCTTGTAATAGGGTTTATACGTAATGCCTAGTTTCTTTATTATGCGTATTTTAATGATCAATCAAAATTATATTAAGATTAACATATAATGTTTGTATCAACTGTCATTCAACTTAAAAATTGCGAAATTGCTCAATAAGAAATAATAAGATTATTAGAAACAAAGAAAATAAATGCACCATTCTACATGGCTGAATGAAATGACATTCGTTAGTCCGATAGGTGGGATAAAACTATCTACTACCAATAATTAGAGGTTTTAACTAAATAGACCGTCATCTTATATACATACATACTTTAATCGCAATCCACACATTTTTTTGCTTAGATATTTGTAAATTCTTAAAATGCCATTACACACTCTTTGTGAATAAATTTGTTCTTGCTGATGCAATATATATACATATCACGCTTTTAATAAATGTTCGCCAATTTAATAAAGATTGTTAGAAATTGATTAGTAAGATTGATTGTGTTGGTACGTAGTAAGCTGTGTGTCTTAAAATTTTGTTCCATCATATATTTTTATCATGTCAATTCGAGCCATTTGTTATTGTTGTAGAATATTTTTTTTATAGTTCTTACACGTTTTTACTTCGGTGGTTGCTTTTTCCTTGAAGCACCATATTTTCTTTTCATATAAATACTTGACACCAACCTTATGCATTATTTGTTTACTGAAAAATAATTCCTATTGAACGACCATTTCCATCTCGTACGGAACTTTTAAGGCATATCCCGAATTTGGTATTCTAACAAAACTGAATCAAATGTGTCGCATAGTAATGTGCAGTGCAGTGCAATTTTTGCAACAGCTCATACAAACTCTTACAACGGATTTACATGCCCCATGTGGAAAGAGAATTATGCGGCTTCTGAACAGACAAACCAACAATCTGAGGTGCGGGTACCACTTTTATAGACTTAGTATATTTTCGTGAGTTTCAAATTTTAAAAGCTTGATTGCAATAATAGGTATACGAGAAAATTTAAAAAGCCAAGAAAATGGTTATTTTTTAAAAATCTACCTATGTATTTTTTTTTTCTAAGTTTTGAATCAAAACGTAAGACAGAAATCAGAATAGGGCAAAGTACGATTTTTTTCTAAATATAGCCTAGAACTTCATACTTATGTATCTATTTAATATATATGCCAATAGAAGTCCTTCTTCCATGTTCAATTCACACAACAGGCTAATGATTTTAAATTAAGATGGTTTGATGCGCATCGGAGGTGGAGAACGAATCTGCATCCTAATGCATGCAATATTTCATGTAATACATGATCCTATTCACCGTGCGAATATATGTATTTGCTCTGAATCGCTTGAGGAGATGTAGATTGCTGCACACCACATATATATATATTAACTACGCACTCTCTTGTTCGTTGACGTTTGAAGTTGATTATCGTTTAAGGAAAATTAATATCCGAAGATTTTCCTATCTATACCGTGTATAGATTTCTTTGATGTGGTTATGAAGTTACCCCACAGCAATATGATTTGCTTTTTAAGGTTGTGAATAGGATTATAGGTTTCTGAAACTTACTTTTTACCTCAAAAAACGGTTTCGTATTACTTCGTCACTGAGGACAATCAAGTCCTTTTGCTGTTCCATTTGTGTAATCTAAGAATTTTTCGACATGCCACTTTCTGCGTTTTATAAAAAAGTTGACAATACCAACTGAATCAGTCGTTTTCCGGGAAGTTTGATACTCGCTTATGATGGCTCAAAGAAAAACTGCGTTTATCGCTAGCACATAATCTAGGACAGATATAAAAAGGCTAACGCCGAAATTATGACATTTAATCTGTAAAAATATTTGTACTTGTCTTTCTAATTTGTGAGAACGCTTGTAGTTGGAAATAATAGCAAAACTACTTGATAAGTATTAGGTAATGTATATATTACAAATATGCTTTTCCACAAACAAAACTAATGTGTAATTTTTGAAATTTTATTCGCCATAGAACATGCAATTGCTTATGGGATCGTTCTGCAACGAGTATTTCTATTACACACCTTAAGATATGTAAAAATTACAGTCAATTATCACCCACTTTGGTGGGACATGACTTCAAATTTCTTAAGAACCTCTCTTGCTACATCATAGTATTTTTTTGTGTTTGGTATACATTTAAAACATTTTAACAGTAAAATAATAAAAAAAAATCCAAAATTAAGACTTCATGCTATATTCATATTTGTTGCAGAACCCTTAATGGAAAGCAAACTCAAAAAGAGGAGGACCCAAAAACACCCCCAAAACCCGAAGATCAAGTTCTTCAAATATCATTCTTTAGTATGGTAGGTATTACATTGATTATAGTATTACATTGATAATTATGTATTTTGTTCTAATTTTAGTACAAATATTCAAGTTGGACTGATAGATCGATGTACTTCTTGGGATTTGTTTGTGCCTTAGCAACTGGAGCGACAACATGCTTAAACAGCTTGATATTTGGAAATTTAGCTGATGTAAGTTCATTGGAAAACATGCTTAGCTTTGGTGTTGATAAAAAAACAACATTCCTTCCCTTCTGCTTGAATCTTCATAGTAAATAATATACAAATTAACGTCTAAAATAAATCGAAATTTTAACGTTAAAATATGAAAATATTAATTAGGATAGTATATAATCAGGCGGCTTTTTCTATAAAGATTAATTATTGAAGTATTTATAATTCAGCTGTACATAAGGTTACTGTAGTACACGATTAATAATGATAAAAATTGTTCTGGTTTAGTATTATTGCACATATTTGGAGAAATTTATTCGTTCGGTGGTCGAAATTCCATATAACCTATACGTTACTCAGATTAGTAAGTGAAGCAAAACCAACATTCTCTCACGGAATGAGTCAGACGCCAGTTATTGTTCCGTTGTTGACAAACGTAAAAGAGAGAAACAAGGAAAAGAGAGCCAATGGGAAACAAAAATCGCACAATTGTTATAATTAAATACTAACTAATTATAAATTAATGAATTAACTGCCTAGAACGGAGTACATACATACAAAATAAAATTTTGTATCTAAGTAATAAATATTTTTCTCAGACCACTAAAAGTATTTACATATACATATTTGTAATTAATTTCATAATTTTTATTTAAATATTATTTATGGTTTCTGTTCCGTTTCCGCGTGCTGGCATTTTTCAGAAATGTGTGGTTCTTCAGCGTAAACTGGACATTTCGAAAAATAAAAAATAAACATGACTTCTCACTATCATTATTTTTATACGCTTTAAAAAATACAATTGGCAATGTACTAGGCACCGATCAAACGTGAGAAGCGTTGTTTGCTTGGCTGATAATCTGAATAGGTTGGTAGATACACTTTTTGGAACTCAGTCATACGTTGCTAGGTTGGGGCACCTGCTATACTAGAACCTTTTAACCTTATATTTATAAGTACATAAGGACTTAGAGAGCGGTGCGGAGCGGCGTGCGGAAGAAAACATGTAAGCGCGTCTCGCATACGATGTGATGCATTGCTGTCTTATTTTACTGTGCGCGCAACAACCTTAGATTTTAGAAGCTCTAATATCCCTGCATCGGCAATAAAATATGACACGATAAACAGCGTATAGTTTTTTGCATTTGTCAAAATAATGCTTTTCTTTACTTTGCCAGGCACAGCGTTGTTTCTCTTAACCCTTAGTTTTCCAGCAACGTAATAAATATGTTTACATTTACTTTTGTATATTTATATATATTTATTTATTTTCCAAATCTGTATCAAGGCCATGATTGCGTACGCAGAATATTTAATAAGTCAACAAAACCCCAAAACTGCAGAGTCTGATGCATTGATTGATGCTGTCCAAACATTTGCTGTTCAAAATGCATTAATTGGTGCAGTTATGTTAATATGCAGCTACATAAGTGTGACAACTTTTAATTATGCAGCTCAATCTCAGGTACGTTGTTTAAGTTAATTTTTCAAGCATGAAGAAATCATATTTTTGAATAGATATATACCGTTCGAGGAAAATATTTCAAGGCTGTCCTTCATCAGGACATGGAATGGTATGATTTCAATCAGAGCGGGGAAGTAGCCAGTCGAATGAATGAGTAAGTTCTATTTCTATTTATTTACTTACATAAACTTATGTATATGTATTTCTTTAATTAAATAATTTTAATTATTAAAGGGATTTAACGAAAATGGAGGAAGGCTTAGGGGAAAAAGTCGTGATGTTTGTTCACTTTCTATCGGCATTTCTTTCAACTTTAATATTAGCTTTAGTAAAAGGTTGGCAACTGGCTTTGGTATGCCTTTCAAGCCTTCCACTTACTATAATTGCAATGGGTTTAGTTTCTGTGGTGTGTTTTCCTTTCAATCATTTTTGCTTCAAGCTAAAATTTTCTTTAAATATAGGTCACTTCAAAACTAGCAAAAGAGGAGTTAAATGTTTATGCAAAAGGGGGAAATATTGCCGAAGAAGCTATAAGTGGTATACGAACAGTGAAGGCATTCGAGGGTGAATCAAAAGAAGTCTTTGCGTATACGCAAAACATTGTTGATGCGAGAAAAATAAACATCAAAAGAAGCCTTTTTTCTGGACTGGGATTCGGACTTTTATGGTTCTTTATATATGCTTCATATGCATTAGCATTTTGGTATGGTGTTGGGCTGGTCTTACAAGCAAACGACGGAGTCGAGGCATATGCTAGTTATACTGCAGGGACAATGATCACCGTAAGCATTAAAATGTGTTTAAACAATAAAATCAATTGATAAGACGAACATTTTATAGGTTTTTATGTCCATAATGATGGGGTCAATGAACATTGGAATGGGTGCACCTTACATTGAGGCTTTTGGAATTGCAAAAGGTGCTTGTGCAAAGGTATTTCATCTTATTGAACGGAAGCCTATAATCAATCCAATTATTCGGAGAGGCATCCAACCCAAGGGACCTCTAGAGGAGATAGAATTCAGAAATATTGAATTTCAGTACCCTACACGGCCAGATATAGAGGTATGTATTTAACTGTCGGCATGGTGTGTTAAAATGACTACTTTATTAAATAAATTATTTGTTTTGCAGATTCTACAAAAACTTAACTTAAAAATCCATAAAGGCGAAACAGTTGCTTTAGTTGGTTCATCCGGTTGTGGAAAGTCCACATGTATTCAATTAATACAACGATTTTACGATCCAAATGGTGGAGAATTGTATTTTAATAACATAAATATTAAAGAGTACGACGTCCAAAGCCTTCGTGAAAAAATTGGTGTAGTGGGTCAAGAACCAGTTCTTTTCGCAACAACTATTTACGAAAATATAAGGTATGGCAAGGAAAATGCTTCAAGAGCTGAAATAATAGAAGCTGCAAAATCTGCAAATGCTCACATTTTTATCCAAAAACTACCTAAGGTATACACATTTTTTATTATTTATATTCGAACAATGATAACTGTTGGTTGAATTTCAAACAGGGATATGAAACTATGGTCGGCGAAAGGGGAGCGCAATTATCTGGAGGACAAAAACAGCGCATCGCTATAGCAAGAGCCTTAGTTCGGAATCCGGAAATTTTGTTACTCGATGAAGCTACTTCCGCACTGGATACTGCAAGTGAATCGAAGGTGCAAGCAGCACTAGAAAAGGTTTACTTCTTTTTTAATTCAAATTATGGATCTCTTCAAGCTAATAAGAATAATGTTATTTAAGGCAAGCGAGGGAAGAACGACTGTAATAGTTGCACATCGATTATCGACAATTCGCAGAGCAGACAAAATTGTTGTTATTGACAAAGGTCAAGTTGTAGAAAGTGGTACACATGCACAGCTGATGAGTCTTCAAGGACATTACTTTAATTTGGTCACTACACAACTTGGAGAGGAAAATGGAGGTAATTATTTTGATAGTCTTGAGACTAACTATACTGAAAGCATTATCGCAATACTCAATCTGTATAATGATAATGTAACGGAATATTGCCGCTGGTCGAAAGATTGTTATAATCTTTAGATTTCAAAATGTTTCATTAAGAGCTTAAGTCATAACTATAGAATTTTGCTAATTTGCGACAGCGAACTTTGCGATAAAATCATCAAAAATGAGAAAAGTTTCATTGGGGATGTTCAAAATAGAATTCCTTAAATTCTCTCCACATTAAACACAGCGAAATGGATTCTAGTAGCAATTAGACTTTAACCTCAAATATAATTAACTTCTGTTACGTCTATTGAAATAATATCTACCGTGATATTTAAATTGCGCATCTTTTTAACTATTAATAACATTTCTACCTTGAGGAATACTAAAAATAGTTTCGCTTGGCCTATGATTTGTTTGAGTAACTATGTTACAGTCAATATTACACATAACATTACAATACACAAAATATTGTGAAGTGCCTTTCTCTCCCCTTTTGTGAATTTAATTTATTAGTTTTTACCGAGTTTTCAAAAAGCCATATACATACCTAAAAGTTACCTCTCACATACACTTGATTAAAATTTTAAATAAAAATAAAAATTTCAAATAATGAGAAAAGAGAAAAAAACATGTTCGTGCATGTACTATATTTTTTTGCGGAATGAAAAATATTAAAAAATTAAACGGCCCATTCGGGACTTAAAGCCGAGCTTCCCCAACCATTTTGTACCCGAAGATATAATTTATTGACAGAATGGGACAGTTAAATATTGATTCCCATCTGCAATTTTGTTTCCAAAAAATTGAGAGACTTTCTCGGACTTAAATATCGAAGCATTTGCGAAATGTAGTTAAGCCTAAACATTCATTTGCACAAGTCAGCCATGATATTTAGAAATCTCTAGAGCGAGATTGTTTCTTCAAATTAATTTCTTTACAGTTCGGCAAGATCATATAACAGTACTGGTGGCAAGTACTGCTCACGAAACTTTGTTCTTCCATTCGGGATTAGTGCTTTTTGTTAGACAGGCGCTAAACCCTTTTCGGCATTTCGTACTTGAGTTGGCCGCGGTCTGGGTAGATCTGGGCCTCAACCAAATAGGAATATGATACCTACATATTTATTGGAAGAGAAGACAATGTGTTAGAATGGTACATCCATTTGCTAAAAAATTTAAAAAAAAATGCTATAACAAAACATCCAAAAAAAATGCCAAAAATTCGAATGTTTGAAAAACAAAACGAATAATTAACATATGAATGGTTCATAAAAATCAAAGTGAAGATAGAGCAATATTATTATGAAATACATATTAATTAAAAAGCATGCTAAATATAAATTTAATTTGTCCATTTAAGCATTGAGTCCCAGTATTATAACCAAGAAGGCCGAGGCCGTCGACAAGGATGAAGATGAAGTAGAAATAAAAGTTCTGGAAGAAGAGGAAGTACGAATATTTTTCGTAATTGTTATTAAGTATTCAAATTCTAATTAATGTATTTCTCAGCTGCTGGTAGAACCTGAAAGTGTAATTAAGTCACCTATAATGGAGTGTTTGAAAATGAACAAAACAGAATGGCCACATATAGTGACTGGTTCAATAACGTCAATAGCCATGGGATGTGCTATGCCACTGTTTGCCGTTATTTTTGGATCAATTATGGAAGTTCTTTCATCCGATGATCCGGACTATGTCCGAGAAAATACTAACAGGTACAGTTTGTACTTCCTCATTTGTGGCATTGTTATTGGGTTTGCAACATTTTTACAGGTAATTTATTCTTACCGTCAGTAAAAAAATAACTTTAAGTTTGAAATATATATAATTTGATAGATTTACGCATTTGGAATTGCTGGGGAATTGTTAACAGAGAGGCTGCGAGGTTTAATGTTCGAAACAATGTTGAAACAAGAAATTGCTTGGTTTGACGAAAGAAGAAATGGAACCGGAAACCTGTGTGCACGTTTATCCGGAGATGCGTCTGCTGTGCAGGGCGTATGTGTAATAATAGTATGATTACTATACACGTTATTAATTGTAATTGCTTTTAGGCAACCGGACAAAGAATTGGAACAATAATACAGTCCATAGCCACTCTTGTTTTATCTATTGGCCTTGCGATGTATTACGAATGGAGTTTGGGACTTGTTGGCTTAGCGTTCACTCCATTTATTTTTGTTGCTACTTACCTTCACAGAAAAGTTTTATCCGAAGAAACTATGGGATCTGCCAAAGCGATGGAGATATGCACAAAGGTAATTTTAAATTTTCTAGTTACTTTAGTATGTTTACATTGTTTTTTTTTAAAGCTTGCTATTGAAGTTGTTTCGAATGTTAGAACAGTCGTTTCTTTAGGGAGGGAAGATATGTTTTACACTCAGTATATGGAAAATCTTTTACCGGCATGCAACGTAAGTGATTTAAGAAAGTTTGATTGAGTTTTATTTTGATGATTTGTGTACACGTAGACCGCAAAGAAAAACACTCACTACCGTGGACTTGTTTATGGACTAGCCAGATCACTGATGTTCTTTGCATATGCTGCTACTATGTTTTACGGTGGTTACTGTATTGTTAATAATAATATGCCATTTGGAAATGTTTTTAAGTAAGATTTATCCTATCTGCCTTCTTAGTGACAAAACGTTATAAATATAAATTAAAATCTTTAGAGTGTCACAAGCGTTGATTATGGGAACATTTTCAATTGCCAATGCCTTGGCATTCGCGCCGAACTTCCAAAAGGGGGTAACTGCTGCGCAGCATATTTTTAGTTTATTCGCAAGGATTCCAGCAATACAGGACTCTCCGGAAGCTGACAAACATCCTTTGCATTCGGAAGGAAATGTTCTCTTTGAAGAGGTTAGATTCACCTACCCTTCGAGAAAAGAACTTCCTGTTCTAACGGGACTAAATTTGGAAGTATTCAAAGGAAAGAAAATTGCTCTGGTTGGACCATCTGGGTGTGGTAAATCAACTTGTATACAATTGTTGCAGCGGTTCTATGATGTTCACGATGGATCAGTTTCTCTTGATAAGGATGATATTCGTTCAATAACAATAAGCAATTTACGTAGGCAACTAGGTATTGTTTCTCAAGAGCCTATACTTTTCGACAGGACGATTGCAGAAAATATTTCCTATGGAGATAATTCCAGAATGGTATCCGACACCGAAATAATCGCAGCTGCACAAAAAGCAAATATTCACAATTTTATCACAACTCTTCCACTGGCAAGTTTTTTTTTGTTGAAACAAAACTATCATATTGATTTTGTAATAATGTTATTATTTTAATAGGGCTATGAAACGAGATTGGGAGAAAAGGGAACTCAATTATCTGGGGGTCAAAAGCAGAGAGTTGCAATTGCACGTGCGCTCGTTCGAAATCCAAAGATATTATTGTTGGATGAAGCGACATCAGCACTTGATGCTGAAAGTGAAAAGGTTTAAATAACAAATTTATGCAATGAAAAAATGTATTCTTTATTCCAATTATTTACAGGTTGTACAAGATGCGTTGGAAGTTGCAAGTGAAGGTCGAACAAGTATTAGCATAGCCCACAGACTATCTACTATTGTCGATTGTGATACAATATTTGTGATAGATGGAGGAAAAGTGTGTGAAATGGGCACACATACTGATCTCTTACGGAAGCGCGGAATTTATCATAATTTGTACAGTTTGCAGTCTGGCGCATCATAAATTTAATTTATTAATTGTAAGATATGAGGCTCTGTTATTTTTATTTATTTATGTTAACAATTAATTTAAAGTCTGCTTCAACAACAGTTAAAAAAATAAAATGTAAAGCATATACCTAAGTGAAGTATTATGATCACATTCATTTTGTATCATGTAGAATATGGGAAAAAATTGTATAGGGAAACTTATAACAGATCGCTCTGGCTAGTAATTTCTGGCTCTCTAATTTTCTTATCTATATTATGTTTCCAAAGAAAATCTTTGTTGGAGTGTAAATCAAATAGTCCAAGTCCAGCGAAGTATAATTAAAAAGAGTCAAATCCGTATTAACCGACAGTTAGGTTACACTTCCACAGTCTACGTTTTTATTTAACTTAAAAAAATGTGTATTTCACCCAAAGAAATGAAATTTAAGCCAAGGTATACATCAAATTCTCTATGAATGTTCAAGCTATTCTTTTATAAGCACAGAACACAATTGTGTGCTATTGTATTTTACCGGTGATTCCACATATTAAATGCCAGTATTCCCCATCGATAATGATGTTTACTGTTTTAATCTTTACTATATTGCCTAACTGGATTAATCTATTGCAAACAAAAGCATGTTTTTTTTTCAAAACAATTTTACTGTATAAGTGTTCGCTAGTAAAATTATGTAAGCCAAAAAAACATATTTTAAAAATTTTAACTTAAAGACTACTAACATTGTTATCACAATATTAAAACTAAGCAAAATGTAAACTGAAACTTCTACTTCTTTTGATGGTGTGGTCACCTATCGAAACTATAAATTTATTTACTCCTTAAAACTTAAATTTTTTTTCTGAGAGGCAAATTTAGGCTTCTGCCTAAAATCAGGAGTTTTAAGGTAGATTTGGCCTGTCGAACCTTAAACATTTTTACCTTAAAGAAATTGAAATTTTTGTTGGCCTGGTTGTATCTTCTACAGTACATTTCAAATAAATAAATATAAAATAAATGATTGGTTTTCCAATTGACAACCATGTAAATACTTTCACTGTGAACGCACTCTAAGCCAATGACCAAACAATAAACATTCAGTAAAAATAACATTTTCATTTTGGTGAAGTTCACCAAGGATGAACGGTTACAAATTTGTATCATTTGTCGGTTTTTTTTGTGTTGATCAAAATGACTGTTATATTACAGTTAATGGAGATCGCTACATATACAGAGACCTTTTGCAACGAGAGAGACCTTCTACATGGACTAGACATTAATGATATGAAAAAGAAATGATTTTATAAAAACGAAAAATAGCGTATAACATATATATAGTAGCTATATTTACAAAATAAAGTGTTGTAAGCTGAGTACAAATAGAATTTGGTACGTTAAAGTGCAATTCCATACAAAACATTTTGGAAACCCCTATCTTTGGTATATATGTTGGTAGGTAGGAAATCTTTCATTAGACAATATGAGGTAAGGATCGGCCGCGTATAGGATATAACTACTACAGTACGTCCTCATGGCCACCTAAATCTATTTTCAACTTTGCCGCACGCAAATAAATTCATTTTATCACATATGGTCAAATAATCTTTGTATTCTTAAAAGCAAAAAAATGTTTGCATGATTGTTTTTATGCACTTCCAGTTATTATTCATTTATTTAAAAATATCGATTTTCATCAGTACCTGGCCACCAAAATTCAGTAACCGGCCACCTTTGAACCAGTATTCGGCCGCCCCACATTTTCTTTGACAAACTAGATTTAAATAAATGAAACGCGGACGCTAATTTTTTGACTAAACGCTTAAAAAAAATAATATTATGGTTAAAATATTGGTTGACGCGACGGTTTTATTCCAAAAATATGTTCGGGCTTGGGTAGGCCAAAATAAACTTGCGCTTTCGGGTGAATATTCTCAAAACGAGAGCTCCAGTATGTGTAATAAAGAATGTTATTTAAATTTTGCTCGATACAAATAATTCAACAGAATTTACTTTAACAATAAATCCTATCGAATAGAAAGCAACCTCATGCAAACTCCGCTGCCTTCTAACATTTTAAAGCAAACCATAGTTAAGCTGCAAGATTGCGCAGTGCAACTCATAAGCCCACACTTAGTCCCACCGTTATCAGGTGGTAGTACAAAGAAATCTCAAACCACAGTATCTTCGCAAACGGACATAGTCCAGAGCGGAAAAAACACGAGCCGAAATGAGGAAATACCATCGATCGATAAGAGCAGATCGCCTTCTCCGATCTGTTAAAAGAAAAAGGGAAGTAATTGTAAATGCTAACCGTTCCGAGGAGCAACAATCTAAAGCTCCTGCTCCAAAAAAAATTAAGGTAAATTTGCCGAGGAACAATGGCGGCGTCAATGTTATAGCTTCGTCTAAACATGTTACAAAGCAGCAGAAACAAACAGGCAACTGCGAGCGGAGACCTCTTACTTTCTTTAAAAGAGCTGCAAATTCTACAACCGCAGTCTATAAGGAACAAATTCAGAAAGCCTTGAGAAAATGGTAACGTTTGGTCCCTCACTCAAGAAGTTTTGCTAGAATGCAAAGATATAGACGAAGTGACGTCAAAGTAGGAGATCTGTTCCGCCTTAACAGAACAATTGAATTTCGAAAAAGCCTATGGGGGAACGCAAATAGCCACCATAAGGGTACCCGTGCAAATCGCGAACAGGATCCTGAGAATAGGGAAAGTGCGAATCGGTTGGGTTTACTGCCGAATACGAGAAAAAACTGTACTTAAGCGTTGATTTAAAAGCCTAGAGTTCGGACATTTTGCGATAGCGTGCAAAAGTTCTGACGACCGAACGGATCTGTGTATCAGGTGCGGAGAAAATGGTCAAAAATTAAAGGACTGCAAAGCAATACCAAAATGTTTGCTTTGTAAAGCTAAACATGTTGAATCTGTACATATAACTGGTAGTAAGAGATGCCCAGAATACAAAAAACGCTAGAAACGTCCTCCAAGAAAATATTAGTATATAGTTACAGCCAGAAGTGCCCGAGGACTTCTTTACATTGGCTAAGGTTAACGGTATTTATATTTGTATCTGCTATATTCCACCAAGAGCTACAATCGACATTTTCGAAAGGGTTTTGGAAAGGGTAGTTTATGATGCTACTGGGAAGAGTCCCGTCATAATCGCAGGCGATTTTAACGCATGGGCTTCGGAATGGGCAGTTCGTATACGAATCGTGGGGGGAATGTTTTATTAGAAGCTTTCTCTAGTTTAGATGTGATTTTAGCTAACAGCGGAAGTATAAACACTTATCATCGATCTTACATTCGCAAGCAGCAATCTGCTACGAAATGATAATTGGCGTGTGAGCGACCATTACACGCATAGCGACCAAAACGCTATTTTATTCAGCACCAGCACCGGACCAACAAACCTTATTAACCGGACGACGCTGAAGTGTTCTAAATAAATAAGCTTGATGAATTAAGCCTCGTCGTCAGTGAGGCGATAATTGAAACCAGAGATGCAGGAGAATTTGTAACCCAAGTATCCCGCCTCGTAGTCAACGCGTGTAACATATCAATGCCTAGATTGGGAACAGCAAAGCTCCGACCTCCAGTATATTGCTGGACGCCTGAGATCGCGGAACTTAGATCTAGGTGTCACCGAACGCGAAGAATTTATCAGCGTTCTCGGATTCGAAACGTCGATGGCCGTCAAATGGAAATCGCACGCTCACCACTAGCAAACGTTTTTGCTTCAAGAATCTCTGCGAAGAACTTAATAACGAAAGTTGTCAGTAGTTACGTGTGGACGTGTTTCCAATTCTCTCCCGCCTGTAAATAATTCATATTTCCATTTTCTGCTAATGTTATAAAATAGTGAACACGTGCAACCTAATTTTCAGTTTGTGTTCTGTGTTTTGTCCATATAACTGACCTATTAATTAAATTTCAATCACATTTCCGCTAAGCCGCATAAAAAAAAACCAAACAAAAACGCTGAAACTTAATAAGAAAAAAGAAAAAAAGATTTCGCGTTTAATTTTAGATTTTACTGTGACGAATGCAAAGAAGTTTCTCTGTCGGATGTTCTCAGGGCAATTCAATGCAGTAATGAAGCCCTTAAACTATTATTTAAACCTTTGACGACCAAAATGTCTCCTTGCTCTGCCGATTCCCATTCCTCGAAATTGAATTCAATGGAAAAGTAGTTAACATTCATCAGCCGTGCCACAGCATATTCGGTCGATTCCATTGTCAACCTAATCAGCTCTATTAATAATGATCTCAAGGTAAATTGTTCCGCTCATAACATCTCTAACCAGAAATTGTGCGATTTATTTAACGCCTTGCGTGAAGACTTTGAGGTTCATTTTCAATCGTCCTCAAAGGAACAACCTTCTCCGTTACGCCCGGATCCTATGCTCGAAGTAATCTTTGATAGATTCAACGGAGTGGGCGGCGATGATCTAGCTGCCACACAGTCAACCATTTTGGATATCGAAAACCTCATTGAAACTGTTAGCAGCAAAATCGACGATTTACCAACACACACTCAACACCACCAGAATGTATACTCCAATACATCCATTTTGGCTGAATTACTGGATACGGAAATAGAGCCAGTTTCACAACCACCTCTTCCCCCGAATCGGATGAAAATCCAAAAGTCCAGAACTATCTCGCCGTCAACTCCTCCTGTCGCCGCCCCACGCAAGCTCATTAAACAATTTGTTCTACTTGGACGGACACCAGATGAATGGAGGCGGAGGTTGTATAAAATAAGTTCTGAAATCCAGATGTCTTCATATCAAAGGCACCCCCCAAAATGCCGGTATTTCTTGGATAACGAAATTCTTCGCAATTAATTATGGTATCACCATCAGCCAATGTAAAATGTTCCTGCCTTCTAACCACAAAGGTAATCGAAATTTCAAATTCGCCCTCCCGCCTAGATACGAGTGGTTATTCGAAATTCCCGCCGGTGCTAATCTTAGTAATAATTCTAATTCTAAGTTACCTAACCCCGTTTCTCTAGTTTAAGTAACAAAATATCGAAACTCGTCCCCAACTCCCAAACCCGACTCTAATTGGATTTTTAAAACTAACTTATTCCCCAATTTTGCCCCTCCCACCCATATCCCTAACCAATCTCATCAGTCTCCCCTTTACATAGCATCCAAGCCACCGCGGCAACGTGTTTCTTTCAAATTAACCCCAACCATTCACCTGATCATGTCCGCACTAGCAATTCTTTCCCTAATTTCGATCTCAAAACCGGTGTTAAATACCCTAATTTCATAAGTTCCCATACTTTAAACCCCACTTCTAATATACCATCCTCTACAACCTCTTCTTCCCATACCCCTATTCTCGATCCCCTTCTGCCGCCTACAGTCAAACTAAAGCAGAAAACCATTGATACCACAGAATTTTGTTATATACTATCTAGGCTTAGAGAAAAGAAAATATACGAGAATGTACGTACGTGTATATGTTTGTAGACATATGTATGCACGTCTCTTTCTTGCTTTCTTGGTTTCCATCTAGCAGGAAGGTCTCCCTACCGACCTCATCGGTCTCAAAAAGCTTTACATCAGGTTCCACGAGATTTACAATTTGTCTCCTCAAAAAGTGGAGGACGACTTTGCTGCTTTCGGTAATTATGTTCACTCCAAAACCTTCAACGGAGTCGTGTGGACCAAGATACATTTTTTCGCCCCTAACTCAAGATCTTTGTCAGTACCTCCTCCCAACAGCCTTCCTCTTACTTTTTAATACCAAAACGTAAGAGGACTTCGGTCGAAAACCCGCACTGTTTTCATCAAAACTCATGCCCCCACTTTCGAAATCTATGCTCTGACCGAAAGCAATCTTATCCCTGATATTACCGATACATTTAATGTTTTTCGTGATGACGATCTTAAGCCCCGTAACCTTGGCTCTCCTTGTCGAGGTGTCCTACTGGCTGTACATAACAGCCTTATCTCGTCTCTCATTGCTGTGTCCACTTCTACTAAAATCGACTTTGTTTCAATTAAAATAACACTCCCCCGTGGTCAACCCATTGAATCCTAACAAGTTGACCTCTCACCTCTTACGACTTCCATAAAGCAAATTTTCGCAAAATTAACGCATATCTCGAAAGGTGTTCCTTCGAATTTAGTAACCTATCTTTAAATGATGCGATTGCCCTTTTTTACAGAGAACTTTTTAATTCTTTTTCTCTGTATGCCCCCTTTTCTCGCCACAAAACATCATCTACATCCCCTCCTTAGTATAATCGAAGACTTCGCTCTTTACGGAACAAAAGGAATAAGTTATGGGCGTTTTCCTTCGCAACAATTCTTATTCAGACTACTCTAACTATCTTGGTACTTACATTCAATTTACCCAACTTTATAATTTTCTCTACGAGCGCTACCTTACAAATGCAGAAGTCAATCTTATAAATGACCCCAAGTCTTTTTACCAATTCGAAAACTATAAAAGAAAATCTGATACCCTTACCTCCCTATCTTTCGAAAACAAATCATCAACCGATCCACACACTATTGTCAACTTTTTTGCTACCCATTTCAAACAATCTTTTGCTGATAACTCTTTCGTACCGGACCCCTCTTACTTCAATTACCTACTTAACTTCTCCTTCGGCCCTTTTCGTGATCCTACTCTTATCGAATTTAAGTTACAAAATCTCAATGATGAATTCATACCCGGCCCAGACGGTATCCTTGCCATATTTCTTAAAGAATGTTCTTCCAACCTTTCGCTTCCCCTTTCTAACCTTTTTCATCTATCGCTTTCACAAGTAGAATTTCCTGAAGTTTGGAAGACCTCTTTTATAACCCCGATACACAAAAAAGGATCAACGAACGAAGTAATGAACTATCGTCCCATTGCTTAACTTTCTCACATGCCCAAACTCTTCGAGAGTATTTTCTACGAAGCCTTAAGCTTTCAATGTAAGTCCATCATCTCCCCTTACCAACCTGGCTTTCAGAAAGGCAGACAAACTACTATAAACCTTGCCGAGTTCGCCTCCTTTTCTCTCTCTGCTGTAGAGAATGGAAGCAAAGTCTATGTAATTGCAACCAATTTCAGTAAGGCTTTTGATAGGATATAATCATCAATTAATCATCATCAGTTCTACCGTAACCTTTGCTCCGCATTGACGTGTGAATTGTTAACTACCGTAGTTATTTTTTGATTTCAATTTTAAATTTTGTCTTATTGCTAAAAATGGTTGAAAATTGTGGTGAATGCAATACTGGCATAATGTCTGGTGACTTCGTTAGCTGCGGAGGGATATGTTCCAGGAATTTCCACACCCATTGTGTGATGCTTTCCGGAGCAGCCCTCCAGCTCATGAAGACAAGTGAGGGACTTTGCTACAAGTGCAAAATCTGCAATGGGATGCCATTTTTGGGTTTAATCACTAAGCTCAGCGCATTAACAAATGAGCTGAGTTTGATTAAATCTGAACTACGCGAATTGAAATGTAGTTCAGTGCCTTCGCTTTCCGATACTCATTTGCCGATGGGTAAAAAATCTATTATATCCGAAACGGGAGTGTCTGTTAATGATACCCCCGTATGTGATAACGCGCCGGTCGTGATAGAAAATGCCTCCGGAGGCACCGAATGGAGCAAAGTGTCGCGTAAAAAATCGCGGAAAAACAAAAAGCGCGTTAATAAAATTAAGCCTATAATCGGCAATTATAACTCCGCGCTCGATTTTGTTGCAGCACCTCCAGCTGAACTGCATGCCGCTGGTTTTCGCGTTGACACGACGGAAAAGGCACTGACAAATTACATTTCAACTAAGTTAGCCATACCGGATGGCCATGTTAATTGTAATAAATTAGTCAAGTCAACTGCTGACTTGACCAAATTAAATTTTATTAATTTTAAAATTAAATTGCCGCAAGAATTCTTCGCGCGCGCATTAAATTCTTCGGTATGGCCGTCGGGAATTCGTGTAAAAAAAATTTTGCCAAAAAACGGAGTTGCATTGCCCATCGCAGAAGTCAAAACATAAACACTGATCAGCTGCAACAGCAATGCACCTCCGTTTTAAATTATTTGCTTTATTATCAAAATATGGGTGGTATGAGAACGAAAACAAAAGAGATTTTTGTTGCGCTCTCTGACCATCAATATGATGTCATCGTTTTAACGGAGACATGGCTGCACCCACACATTTTTTCTACGGAGATCTTCGATTCAACATATGTCGTTTACCGAAATGATCGTTGCCGAACAAGCAGCGAGCGAGGCGGGGGAGTTTTAATAGCTGTCTCTTCTCGTCTTCATAGTAGGCAAATGACATTGGTACATTGTTCGGTTGAAGTGGAACAGATGTGTGTGTGTATTGATTTCGTTAATGATGTGCGTTATCAATTATTTATTTTTGTCTCCTACGTTCCACCAAACAGTGTTGCCAATGTGTATGAAAAACACATTCAAAACATAAGTAGTGTCGTTAGTAATCTTGCTGCCACTCAAATACCTTGTGTATTGGGTGACTTCAATATTGGTAATGTATATTGGAGGAATGTGGATGGTGATAAGAATTTAATACCATTTAACGTCAACCATGAGGTTGAACAAATAGTTGTCGATGGTCTTCTTTCTTTGGATTTATTTCACGTAAACCATTTTCCGAACTCTATTAATAGAATATTGGACTTAGTTTTTCTTAATAATGAAATTAATTATACTATAAGTGAAGCTCTGGATCTTATAGATTCCAATAAAATGCATCACCAAGCCTTACTTTTGGAGATTAATTTTCTTAATTACTCCAGTGATTTAAATAATATTAATTCCGCGTTGTCTTATAACTTTTCGAAAACCAATTTCGTTGCTATACAGGAATATTTGAGTGGTTTTGATTGGGATGAACTGCTGAAATCCCCCAATTTAAAAGGTAACTATGATATATTTTTGGATAAGATCAAATCTGGTTTTGAATTATTTGTACCAAAAACGCGACTTAACAAAAGGTTTAAAATTCCTTGGTCAAATAAAAGATTAGTTAATTTACGTAACGTAAAAAGGAAAGCTTATTCTCGTTATATATCAAATAAAAATATATCAAATAAAACTAATTCCGTGAACTTTTTTTGAGATTCAGGAAAGAATATGAATTTTTAAATCGGTTTTTATACAGGCAATATATCTTGTCTGTAGAATCGTCGGTGAAGCGTAATAGCAAATCGTTTTGGAATTACATTAATTCGAAAAGAAATACCACAGGCTTTCCTAAGGTAATGGAATTCGAAGATGTAAGTTCAACAGATTTGAAAAGCACGTGTAATTTGTTCGCTGATTTCTTTGAGTCAGTGTACAATAAGTCGCATGTGCAGGTAACGGGAAATCATAACATTATGATTCCTGAAGTTCTGGACATCGGTGTGTTGCAATTCTCGGATGAAGATTTAATAAACGCGTTAGAAAAACTAAATTTAAATAGCAACCCTGGCCCAGATGGGATTCCTGTGGTAATATTAAAAAAATCCACTTAAAATTATTTTTTACCAGTCTCTTGTAACTGGGAACTTCTTAAATGAATGGAAATATTCGTTCATAACACCTATTTATAAAAGCGATTTAAGGCAAAAAGTAGTAAACTATCGGCCTATATCAAAGCTTTCTGCAATACCAAAATTGTTTGAAAGTATTGTTAAGGACAAACTCTTTTTCGCGGTAAAAGAAATTATTTCAAATAGTCAGCATGGCTTTGTTCGTGGTAGATCATGTGCTACTAATTTGGCTTTGTTGACTAATTATATATTTAATAGTTTTGATGAACGATTACAAGTTGATGTACTTTATACTGACTTTACGAAAGCGTTTGACAGGGTGCATCACACACTTCTTTTGGCTAAGCTAAAGTCTTTGGGTTTTCATTCATCAATGCTAAAATGGTTTCGTAATTACCTGACTAATAGAAGGCAAATGGTTAAAGTCGATGGTTTGACTTCTCGCGTTATAGAAGTTACTTCCGGTGTTCCACAGGGCAGTCATTTGGGCCCGTTGCTATTTATATTATTTATAAATTATGTTCATGAAATATTTCAATTTTGTAATGTTTTGACTTTCGCCGATGATTTGAAATTATTTTCGCGGATAAAAAATGTATCTGATTGCATTCGTTTTCAGTCAGATATTAATAGATTGTCGGAGTGGTGCAATCGTAATGCTTTGGAACTTAACATTTCTAAATGTAAAGTTTTTTCGGCATATCGTATTAGTACTACAATTTTGCATAATTATTTTATAAATGATCTTAGACTTCAGCGTTTTGATGAAGTGAAAGATCTTGGTGTCATATTTGACAATAAGTTAAGTTTCTTTTTTCATTATGATTATGTCATTGCCAAGTCTAACTCATTGTTAGGCTTCCTTAAACGTAATAGTAAAGACTTTAGAGATATAAATAGCCTTAAAATTATTTATTCCTCGTTAGTCAGACCTTTTTTAGAATATTGTTCCGTAATTTGGGATTCGCCATATGCAGTTCACGAACTTAGATTCGAAAGAGTCCAAAAAAACTTCACGAGGTACGCGGTTCGTAAATTAAATATGTTTGATGAGCTTCCTAATTATGGCAGAAGGTGCAATTTAATTGGTCTGCAAACCTTAATTATCATATTAATTCACCAGAATTGACCATTCTTTTAAATATATATGCTCCCCAAAGGTCACTGCGGGTTAGAAGCTTATTTCATACAGATAGGCATAGAACCAATTATGGTAATAATGAGCCTATTACAAGGTGCATAAGCACATTTAATGAATTCTGCAACGAAATTGATTTTTGCTTGTCGCGAGCAGATTTTAAAAAGTCCATTAATGCATTAACTTTAAATTAATTATATTTGTAATTACTTGAAATAGTCTATAAGATGAAGATCGGTAGATGAAGCTTAGTCGCGCAACAAACAACCGTTGCGCAAAGCGATACTGAGAGCTTACACTTAGAGAACGTAGTGTTTTGTGTTTTGCTCTGTGATGGTATTAAAAAAAAAAAAAAAAAGAACCTATATTGTTAAAATGGATTTCCTCTTACCTAGAAAGCCGTTCTTATAGTGTTCGCTTCAGATCCTTCCTCTCGGCTCCTTCCCTCAAGGTAGCCATCTAGGCCCGCTTCTCTTTATCCTTACAATAAATGATCTGCAGGTCTAAACATTCCTCCCTCTCCCTCTACGCTGACGATACCAAATTTTTCAAAACCATTTCTTCCCCCCAAGACTCTAGTCTCCTTCAACAAGACCTTGATCATTTTTCGATTTGGTGCCTCAAAAATTGCTTAAAGCTTAACATCTCTAAATGTCAATCCTTTTCTCGTAAGCAAAACGAGTCCCCTCCCCGAATATAACTTCTCCTATATCCTTTGTACAATCTCTTCCCCATCTTGATGATATACTGTTCAACAGGGAGCTAAATTTCCGTTCGCACATTGATGAGATAATTCTTAAAGCTAACTCCTCACTTGGTTTTGTTAAACGGTGGTCCAAAGAATTCTCCAACCCTTATGTGACAAGATCCCTATTATTTCCTTTGTTCGCCCCCTTCTTGAATACGCCAGGGTGGTGTGGTCGCCCTTTCATAGAGTTCATGTATCCAGAATCGAGAGCATTCAACGTCGTTTTCTTCGATTCGCTCTTCGAGGTTTACCCTGGAACGACCCTATTATCCTACTTCCCTATCAAGACCGCCTTAAACGTAGCAGACATTCTCTTCATTCATAGACTCCTCTCAGGTTCTATTGATCTCGCGTCTATTTTAAAATCTATTTTCTTTAACACTAACCCTCGTAATTTACGTTGTACTCCTTTTTTTTATTTACCAAACCACCGGACCTCTTATGGTTCCAACGAACCAATCTCCCGTATGCTGCGAAAGGTAAACGCAAGACTTACTGTTTTTGATTTTAACCGCAGCACTGCAGATCTCCTTCCCAATTCCTGCCATATTTGTTCATAAATTTTAGGTTTTAAGTTAGTATATATGTACTATAGCTTGTAATAAGCCTAATAAATGGGGGCATTCACCCCCACCAAAATTAAATTAAAATTACTAGACACGATCGGTTAAAGACTCGAGCGGATCATTTGCAACAGGCTCCAGCCAGCAATTGAAATGGCAGGCGGTCTTTCGGAATACCAATACAGGTTTCGTAAGTCAAGATCTACGGTAGACGCAATCATGCGGTAATAACGAGAGCCTGAGCCGCCGTAGAAGGAAGGCACTGGTAAGGTGGCACCAAAAAATATTGCGCCGTTATTAAGCTTGATGTGAAAAACGTGTTTAATTCAGCGAACTGGGAGCGTATCTTGAGCTGTCGGATTATCTTCGTAAAATTATGAAGATTTACTTTTCGAATAGTTATAATAGTTATTAATTAGTTAGTAATTGACTTTGCAGCAGCTTGTAATACGGTGATAAGTATCACTAGGTTTCCAAGACTAAGGATCCACACAGCAACCTGGCGGTTCGACCGTCTGGACCATGTGCTAATAGATGCGAGGCACGCATAAACATCTTGAACGTGCACACTTACCGACTTACCGGCAAACGTCGACTCTGACCATTTTCTTGTTGCAGCTAGATTCAGAGCTCCACTGTCCAACGAGAAGTAGCTGCGAACTGCCCAAAATAAGAAATTCGACGTTGGACACCTAAGCACATCTGGAGTCGCCAGAGCCTACAAAGAGCGCCTGAGTGAGAAACTCTCCACCGTGCATTCACATACCACAGACACCAACAACCAGTGGTCTCAGTATCGCGACATCATCAAGGAGGTAGCCGAAACCACCCTAGGATACCAGCCACCTCAGAGAAAAAGCCCGCGGTATGATGATGTATGCGTATTCAGGAAACGGTGACAGAAGATGCACACATTAGAATGCTGCAGAGCAAAATAAGGGCGCAGTAGTGGGTGAGTACCGAGCTAGGAGAAGGGAGGAGAAGAAGATCCTGCATAGAAAGAAAAGAGAGCACGCTGTCTCCCAGTTCAAGGAGATCGAAGAGTCCCGCGACCGAAACAACATCCGGAAGTTCTATAAGAAAGCCAAGCAACTGGCTGCAGCCTTTAAGACCGGAACGCAGGCTCTTCGTAACAGCGATGGAAACCTAGTCACCGACGCGCAGGGAATAGTAGATGTATTTAAGCAGCATTTCCAGCAGTTGCTAAACGGACAAAATGTAGAGAGAGTGATGGGACAAGAAGAGAACCCACGTCCAGTCAATGAAGAACTAGTCCCTCCGCCCAGTATAGAAGAGGTTGGCTTAGCTATTAAAAAGCTAAAGAACAACAAGGCCGCCGGCTCTGATGGTCTACCTGCTGAGCTTTTCAAATACGGAGGTGATGTTATGGTAGGGCGCATGCACCAAATCAATAACCAAGTTTGGGTGGAGGAAAGCATGCCCGATGACCGGACCATCAGCTCCATATGTCCCATCTACAAGAAAGGCGATCATACGTCTTGCAAGAACTATCGAGGCATATCCCTGCTTAATGTCGCATATAAGATCCTACCCAACGTAATGTGAGAACGTCGCAAACCTTTCTGCAACACACTAATCGTACCAGTGTGGCTTCCGGCCCGGCAGATTAACTGTAGACCAAATCTTCGCACTAAGGCAAATCCTGGAAAAGACCAACGAGTTTCGAGTCGAGACACACCATCTCTTCATTGACTTTAAAGCCGCATATGATAGCATTCATCGTCAGGAGCTTTTTGTAGCGATGCCGAATTCGGGATCTCGTCAAAACTGATCCAGATGTGTCGCAGTTTGGAAGCAGCTCATCTGAACTCTTTCAAACATGCACCCGGATTTCGACAAGGAGATGCGCTGTCGTGTGATTTCTTCAATCTTGCTCTTGTGCAGATAGTGCGCAGGGCAGGTGTCAACAGATCAGTCCAACTGTGTATGCGGAATGGTGTATGCGGAAGATATAGATATCATCGGTCGATTCCAGCGTGCCGTGATAGAGGCTTTCACGGCTATTGAAGAACAGGCGAAAATAGTTGGCCTTGAAGTGAATGAGGACAAGACTAAATATATGATATCAAAAACAAATGACATCTTAGTGGAGATCCGTCGAAGAATTACGCTAGGAAACCGCTGCTACTTCGGTTTGGTAGAACAAATGGATTCAAATCTCCTAACTCGAAGGACAAAGTGCATGCTTTACAGAACCCTTATCCTGCCAGTTCTGCTAAACGGCGCCGAGTGCTGGACGATAAGCAGGAAAGGAGAGTTAATACTGGGATCCTTTGAAAGAAAAATCCTTCGACGGATATTTGGTCCTGTGTGCGAGGAGGGCGAATGGAGAGGAAGAAACAACCGCGAACTCGATGAGCTGTACCAAGATGTGGATGTAGTCCGAAAAGCCAAAACTCGTCGACTACATCGGCTCGGCCACATCGAGCGAATGGACAACAACGTTCCAGCCAAGAGGATCATCGAAAATGCAGCTACCAGGAAGTTTATGAGAAGATTATCAAAGCCCTCACCACCAAGAAGTGTGGGTCCATTGGATGATTTAACTTCAAAAACGCCTTTCCGGATCTCCAATATTAAAATATCGAAAGTACCACCGCCCAAATCGTACACAGCTATACTGTTAGCAACGAAAGTGAAAACAAAAAAAAAATATATAAAACTCTCATATCATACAATTATACATACATCGTGTGTGTGTACTTTTATTTTGAACTTACCTTTTATCTTCGGTTTTGTCCATCCCATAGGCCAAAGCTGCGACGGTTGGTTCGTTAAATACACGCAAAACATTCAATCCTGAAATTCGACGAGCATCTTTAGTGACAATGACTACACACTTTTCCGTCAGAACTTTGAACCCAAGCATCACCATTTAAGGCTTTTACAACTTTGTATGACAAATTTTTTAAATCTTTTTTAATTTCGAGGTCATCAAAGCGGCGACCGATCAAACGTTCTGTAAAATAAAATGTGTTTGCCGAGTTTGTAACGGCTTGACGTTTTGCAGGCATACCAACCCAACGCTCTTTATCTTTTGTGAAAGAAACTTGAGAAGGTGTTGTTCTTGCACCCTCTAAATTTTCAATATCTTTTTCTTGCTTTCCCTTTATGACGGCAACGCATGAGTTGGTTGCCCAGATCAATACCAATAACGGCGCCTTTGACTTCATCTAAGCAAATAAATGAGAGTTTTGATAAAACCTAAATTTGTTTATTTAATCATTTTTGAATTTCTTTAACACGCTGATCCTTGTTCAAAAAGGAGTACCATACCATCAGCAATATTCAAGCAAAGGTCGAACTAGTGAGTATGATCCCTTTAATTCTGGGTATAAGCTTCGGAAAACAGGAATTAACGCGAAAAATAAATATTTTAATGCGTTCTTGAATTTAAGAAGAATATACGAATATAATTATATAAATATAATTGCATATAAGAACATTTTGCAATGACATTAGATGTGAAATGAATAAAATGCATTTGCTGCTAAACTCAACATGCTGCCAATATTGAAAGTAACAACACCAGTGAACTGTTTACAACGGATAAAACCATTTTAATAAGTGCAATAAGATGTAACCGCGAGGTTGAAGTTACAACAGCAGAATGATAAAATTTAATGGAGTAATTAAGAGCACTATCTTATTTTTACGTCGTAAAACTACAGCACAACTACAAGATGACGATCTACATTTTATAATGTTAGTACTGCAAAAATGAACATTAAATTTAATGAAATTTACTGGTACACTTACTCTAGGAATTCGAAAATATTCGGTTTAAATAGGTATATTTAATATATTTTTGTATGCGTGTAATATTTGCAACACTATTTCTGTATTTAATTACTTTAAACTTAATTGTTAGCAACACTATTCAAAAATAATTAAGGTACGGTTCAAGGCCAACTATTTTCGCCTGTTCCTCAATAGCCGTGAAAGCCTCTATCACGGCACGCTGGAATCGACCGATGATATCTATATCTTCCACATACACCATTCCGCATACACAGTTGGACTGATCTGTTGAAGATAGTGCCTTCCGAACAAGATTGAAGAAATCACAGATGACAGCGCATCTCCTTGCCGAAATCCCATGCATATTTGGGGATGCATGGGATTTCGGCAAGGAGAGCCTGCCTTAGTGCGCAGATTTGGTCTACAGTTAATCTGCCGGGCCGGAAGCCACACTGGTACGATTAGTGTGTTGAAGAAAGGTTTGCGACGTTCTCACATTACATTGGGTAGGATCTTATACGCGACAATAAGCAGGGATATGCCTCGATAGTTCTTGCAAGACGTATGATCGCCTTTCGTGTAGATGGGACATATGGAGCTGATGGTCCGGTCATCGGGCATGCTTTCCTCCACCCAAACTTGGTTGATGATTTGTTGCATGCGCCCTACCATAACATCACCTCCGTATTTGAAAAGCTCTGCAGGTAGACCATCAGAGCCGGTGGCCTTGTTGTTCTTTAGCTTTTTTATAGCTAAGCCAACCTCTTCTATACTGGGCGGAGGGACTGGTTCTGCATTGACTGGACGCGGGTTCTCTTCTTGCCCCATCACTCTCTCTACATTTTGTCCGTTTAGCAGCTGCTGGAAATGCTTCTTAAATACATCTACTATTCCCTGCGCATCGGTGACTAGGTTTCCATAGCTGTTGCGAAGAGTCTGCGTTCCTTAAAGCCAGCAGCCAGTTGCTTGGATTTCTTATAACACTTCGGGATGTTGTTTCGGTCGTGGGACTCTTCGATCTCCTTGAGCTGGGAGACTGCGTGCTCTCTTTTTTTCCTACGCAGGATCTTCTTCTCCTCTCCTCTCATGGCTCGGTACCAATCCCTTGTTGCCCTTGTTTTCCTCTGCAGCATTCTAATGTGTACATCTTCTGTCACCTTTTTCCGGTATACTGAGACCACTGATTGTTGGCGTATGTGGTAGGTAAATGCACAGTGGGGAGTTTCTCACTCAGGCGCTCTTTGAAGGCTCTGGCGACTCCAGATATGCTAAGGCTGCCAACGTTGAATTTCTTCTTTTGGGCAGTTCGCAGCTTGTTCTCGTTGAACAGTCGAGCTCTGAATCTAGCTGCAACAAGAAAATGGTCAGAATCGACGTTTGGCCCTCAGTTAGTGTGCACGTTCAAGATGTTGGATGCGTGACTCGCATCGATTAGCACATGGTCGATTTGGTTGGCGGTTCGACCGTCTAAAGAGCGCCAAGTTGGTGTGTGGATCCTTAGTCGCGGAAGCTTAGTGCTACTTATCACCGTATTACAAGAAAATATTTTTAAAAATAGCCGCAAAATCCTCTGACATTAGCGCTTAGTTTTGCAACAATTCCAAATGTTAACCAAAAACAGCTGATAATAGCGGATATGTTGGGGAAGTGCTCCGAAGTGTTGAGTTAACGTAGTTCAACTTTAATAGATAAATTAGTTACATAATATCTGATGTTAAAATAAAATGTAGACATACCTACTTGGATACATAAAAACGTGTAATAAAATGATAGAGTTTAATAAATTTCATTGTATTATTGCATAGATATTAATAAATTAGTAATGTTTGGGTGTTAAATATTTATTGTAAATAGTTTTTGATTAGTTTCTTATATATTTTAAATTCTTTGGTTGTTTTATTATGTTTTTATTCAACATATGAATGTTTAATGTATCTACATTTTCGGAACTTTCATATGAGAGCGAGTGACCGAATTGACAAACTGCGAAGAAATAACTTTTAATGAATTTTTAGTACAATATTTAAACTTTATTATTCCAATTCAAAAAAAAAAATAAAGTTTTTTAATTTATTTCATCATGAATAATAATAATAATAACAATGAATAATTTCATCATGATGATGAATTGAATAAATTGTATCTTTGAATTGGAATAGTATTAGAATTTAACATTTTTGTGCTTACACAATTCTTATAAGCAGTAGATAAGTAGCAGGTAGTAAGCGGTCAGTAAAATAATTTTAAACGGAAGGTGCCATAAATATTTGAGCAGTGAATTAATGAAATACTAAATTAATGAAATGTTAAAATTTTGAAAAGGTCAGTTAACTTTTTTTTTCCCCCAGGGTAGTGGCAAAATCTTCCATTAGACACTATGAGAACCGACCGCACGTGCTTATAATAGTCTCAGATTCTTACTCACTAAAAACACCCTTCCAATTACTTTTTACTACAACTATGTTATTTCCTATCTGGTAGTTTAGATTTAATAATTTATATTCGCGTTTACCAGGTAGCTTTCCATCGGAGTCACCTGCTTACACCGCCAAATACACGCGGTTAAATTTTATTGCGCTAATTCAAATGGCTTTATCCGTTGAACTCGGCGCACTAAATTTGTATCGTTCAAAATATATATCATTTCGTTATTGCCATGAACGCGAGGGCGAGTCTGTTGCTTACGGGCAAATGATTTTATTTCATCTTCGACGGTTGCCACATCCAATCTCTGTGGATATCACTATTTCGGATATAATTTACAATTCTTCTTTTGATTGTATAAATGTAGCTTGTTTTGCATGCTGAGTTTGGCAAACCGACCAAGCACCCAATGCATTTGATTATATTTCATAACGAGCTCTTCTCGTTTCTTCCTTACATGCGATTTGCATTTAAGTTTTGAATTTGTACGGAGTCTATGAAAATGGGTAGCGTATTTACATTTCTGTAAGTAAAATTAACGTGCGTGGATTTGGTTTCATTCAGCGCAATACGCCAAGTTTTTATCCACTTAAAAACGCTGTCGTTGGAGATTGTTCGTTGCTGATTCAACCGTATTACTCACGGCTAATATAGCTGTTTCATCCGCAAACGTATCTACAGTTATGCCTTGTTCTTGCGGAATATTTCGAGTATAGATTAAAAAATAAATTTGGGACCAGAACGCTTCCTTGTGGAACTCCTGCCGCGATTTCTTTAAATTCGGAATATTCTTTTGCGTGCTTAACATGGAAGAGTCTTATAAATCTAAAGAGGCGGAGCCTCTTGCCCTTTCCGAAGGGTAATATGCGTGATAAGCGACATTGAACATTTATTTATTTTACCTACCATTTTAGTAATTTTACAGAATATTTCATTAATTAACTGCCCAAATATTTATCGCACATTCCATTTAAAAATTATTAAATTTTAATTATTTTACTCGGCATTCGATAAATCAAACAACAAAATGATTTTATTATTACTGACAATTTAAAACTTGCGTAACTGCCAATATGTTTACGAAACTGCTCAAAAATGTTTACCCCAAAAATATGTTTGTTAGGTAAAACTAAAATTATACATTTGAAAACTTTCAACTTTTATCGTTTTGCAAATTCAACATAAATCGTCGTATATTATTACGATGTTATTGGACCAGTTTGACTTTTAATATGTCTACATACGATTTTTTCAAGAACTTCTTTTGTTTGCGTGAGCTGGCGCAGACACATTCCTACGCCTTTTTGAAGCAAACAAAAACTATGGGCGAGAGAGCTAAAAGTCCTCTCAGTAGACTATCTGTATAAATACTCATCTGTGCGCTAAAGTGAGGCAAAAATACTAAGATGATTTGTAAGATATTCACCCCTATTCTACTTGGCGTTTATATTTATTAAACGACAGCTGGCGGTTTTTGAGTCGATTCATATAAGTGGCGTTTTATGTCGTTTTCGTTTGGTAATCCGGGAGATCTCTCCGATCCGCGATGCCAAACGAACAAGTAATAATAATATTAGCATATTTCAATAGCTAATTTTGTTTTTCTTCCATCCTCTTCATCGTCAACACATTGGCAGGCAGTGAGGGGGATGGAAATACATATACACAAATACAACGACAAATACACTTCAAATTCAAATTTAATGGGTTTATTTGTTCGCTTGGCATCCCGGAGCGGAGAGCTCTCCCGGATTACCAAACGAAAATGACATTAGTGTCGGTATTCTAACTCTCTAAACGCCTTCGCCCTCGTTTATTTTACGTTCCACATGAGTTACACTTCAATAACTATTAAATGAATTTGGTTTTTCAGTATGAACTTTCAAATCTACCTAAATTTCTTAAAATCAAAAAAATGCACAGGGTTAATGAAAACGAAAATAAAATTGCAAAATGAGAGCTGGAGTGTATAAGAAAAATCAAGTCAAAAAAATTAAGTTCAAAGTTAGCAGTTGCTTTTAAGTGCCAGTTATTATACCCTATCCTAAGGGTATATTAATTTTGACACATAGTTTCTAACACCCCTTAAATAAAAGTATCCAAGGACCAAATCCGAAGACTATTTACCAATGTCCGTCCGTCCGTACGCAATTTTTAGGCCTTTAAAATTAAGTTAGGAAGCTGAAATTTGGACACGTATTCCCTAGGGCTCCGAAATGGTTGAGTGTACAAATGCAGTATAAGAGTACTGCCACGCCCACAATTTAGAAAACGAAGCGGCGACCGATCAAGAAAATTGTTTTAAAGCTTAAGTTGGCGAGATAGAGTGTTACAACCTACACGATATGTAGGCACTGCCCTCCATTATAATTTTGTCATATAAAGTTTTTTGCCACGCTTCTTATTTGTGGGCGTTTTTTACTTAAATGCTGTTTTCTCCGAAAATTTTCATGGAAACGGAAAAAAAATGTTTAACAAGGTATTTAGCCAATATTATTTTCAATATATCTTCCATAAAAAGTTTTTGGCCACACCCACTTTTTGGGGGCGTTTCTTTTCAAATATAGGGATATGGATAGCCTTTCCTTATGTTTTTAAACATAGTTTCATATTGAGATATTTTAAGGTTCAGAATTGAAAAAGAATGCAATCATTTGGTATTACATTCTTCAAAGTCCCACTCAATGACCGAACCGAACCGAACTGTGTTGTTCAATGCGAGCAACGTGAGTTTATGCACTAGTGTACGAGGCTATAAATATATATGAGTTGAATAAAGAATTGGACAGAACTTGTTGAATGATGAAAACAATAAAAAGACAAACGATTTTAACACAGCTTTTATTAACATCTGTATTAACATTCCAGTTCATAACTCATTTAATGAATAATCACTCTTATAAAATAAACATTAAAATTATTCAGTTTAACTAAACGATAAAAGCACTATTCTATGTATTTGTAAAAAAAAGGATTTTTGAAATACCAACAAAATTGGGAAATATAACAATACTAAAATTTAGAGACACAAAAAATAACTGGTTATAGTTCACTTAAAGTTCCATAGTAACTGTCATCACACATCAATAAAAAATGTGATACTTAAGTTTAAATTAAGTCAAAAGGTACACGTTATGGCGCTCTTTTTAAGTTATTTTCCCAGCAATAGTATGAGTCTCTTCATCTTAGTACATCTTCATATATAACGGAAAACCGAAGAAAATATAATTCCACAACTCTGCTGTGGTATAATTTAAATAAAACTTCAATTCGATTAAGGGCAAACATAATGGAAACATGCCCTCGTCTCATTAAACAAAAAACGAACTAGTTTTTATCTTCTTTTTTGTGATCCTCTGATGGTTTATCTTCTGAACTGCTACTGCTACTTGAAGCACTCTCTCTCTCGGCAGACATCTACATGATTAAGATAAAAATAATTTAAAATATGTATTTCTACAAAAATTGTTAATTGTTCAAACATACCTTTTTGTAAGCCATTTCGAAAAGTTTTAGTGATGATTGTTGCAACTGAGTTGTCGCCTTCCTAACTTCCTCTGGATCAGCTGTTTCCTTGTTTGCCAATAAAGTTCTCAGATCGGCGATTTCCTTTTTCAATTTTTCACACTAAACAAAATTGGAAGTACGATTTAAATACGTTTTTTAAAATGTTTTTGTCGATTTTTACCTCTTCAGCTGGCAGCTGGCTTTTGAATTCCTCCATTTTGGTTTCAGTGTCGTGCACAATGCTCTCACCTTGGTTAACAAGTTCAATCATTTCCCTCTTTTGCTTATCTGTGGCCGCATACTCTTCGGCTTTCTTAATCATGTTTTCGATTTCGTCTTTACTGAGACCACCGCTTGATTGAATGACTATCTGTTGTTCCTTGCCTGTTCCCTTGTCCCGCGCTGACACATGTACAATACCATTAGCATCAATATCAAATACAACTTCAATTTGAGGAACTCCACGTGGTGCAGGAGGAATACCGACTAATGTGAATGCTCCAAGAAGTTTATTATCAGATGCCATTTCGCGTTCACCTTGATGTACTTTAATTTCCACTTGAGTTTGGCCGTCAGCTGCTGTTGAGAATACCTGTGATTTTTTGGTTGGGATAGTTGTATTTCTGGTGATCAGTCTCGTGAATACGCCTCCTAGAGTTTCGATACCTAGGGAAAGGGGTGTGACATCGAGTAGAAGTACATCTGTGACATCTCCAGCCAAAACTCCACCCTGTACTGCGGCTCCAACAGCAACAGCTTCATCAGGATTAACAGCACGTGATGGCTGACGTCCAAAGATATCTTGAACAGTTGCTTGGACCTTTGGCATTCGAGTCATACCTCCTACCAACAATACTTCACCAATGTCCGACTTTGCCACCTCTGCGTCAGAAAGAGCCTTTTGACAGGGTTGAATGGTCCTCTTGATAAGGTCTCCTACAAGTGATTCAAGCTTAGAGCGGCTCATTTTCAAATTCATATGTTGTGGACCAGCTGAATCCATGGTTAGGTAAGGCAAATTAATGTCGGTTTGTTGAGAAGACGATAGCTCGATCTTAGCTTTCTCTGCAGCTTCCTTAAGCCGCTGCATTGCAATGGAATCCTTAGTAATGTCAATTCCACTATCGCGTTTAAATTCAGCTACCAGGAAGTTAACGAGAAGATTGTCGAAGTCCTCACCACCAAGAAGTGTGTCACCATTGGTTGACTTAACTTCAAAAACGCCTTTCTGGATCTCCAATATTGAAATATCGAAAGTACCACCGCCCAAATCGTACACAGCTATACTGTTAGCAACGAAAGTGAAAACAAAAATATATTAAACTCTCACATCATACAATCATACAAATGGATTGAGGAGTTAGGTTTTACTTTTATTTTGAACTTACATTTTATCTTCGGTTTTGTCCATCCCATAGGCCAAAGCTGCGGCGGTTGGTTCGTTAATTACACGCAAAACATTCAATCCTGAAATTTGACCAGCATCTTTAGTGGCTTGACGCTGCGAATCGTTAAAATAAGCTGGCACAGTTACAACTGCGTTCTTAACGTTTGTATTCAAATAAGCTTCAGCTGTTTCCTTCATTTTTATAAGAACGAAAGCTCCAATTTGAGATGGTGAATATACTTTTCCGTCAGAACTTTGAACCCAAGCATCACCATTTGAGGCTTTCACCACTTTGTATGACAAATTTTTTAAATCTTTCTTAATTTCGGGGTCATCGAAGCGGCGACCGATCAAACGTTTTGTAGCATAAAATGTGTTTGCCGAGTTTGTAACGGCTTGACGTTTTGCAGGCATACCAACCAAACGCTCTCCATCTTTTGTGAAAGCAACATGAGAAGGTGTGGTTCTTGCACCCTCTAAATTTTCAATGACTTTTGCTTGCTTTCCCTCCATGACGGCAACGCAGGAGTTGGTTGTGCCCAGATCAATACCAATAACAGCGCCTTTGACTTCCTCTGATCTGAAAATAAAACGTGAACAAATAAATGAGAGTTTTAATAATACCTAAATTTGTTTAGGTAATCATTTTTGAATTTTTTTTAACACGCTGATCCTTGTTCGACAAGGAGTTCCATAGCACCAGCAATATTCAAGTAAAGGTCGAACTAGTGAAAGGATTATGATCCCTTTAATTCTGGGTAAAACTTCGGAAAACAGGAAATAACGCGAAAAATAAATATTTTAATGTGTTTTTGAATTTAACAAGAATTTCTACGTTCAAATCTTTTTATTGCGTAAGCTTTTGATATCATATTATCTAAATATAATTGCATATGCAATTTGCAATGACATTAGATGCAAAATGAATAAAATGCATTTGCTGCTCAACTCAACATGCTGCTTTAAACAAGCCAATATTAAAAGTAACAAAACCAGTGAACCGTTTAAAACAGATACAACCATTTTAATAAGTGCAATAAGATGTAACCGCGAGGTTGAAGTTACAACAGCAGAATGATAAAATTAAATGGAATAATTCAGAGTATTATCTTATTTTTACTTCGTATAACTACAACACAACTACAAGATGAGAAAAGAACATTAAATTTTATGAAATTATAAAAAAAAGATGAGTCATTTGGTTAAGAGTTTGAAATGAAATAATTTTGGTTCGGCATAACTGCAACAGAAAGATTAAAGTAATTCAAATAATAAAATTGTTTTTGACGAGATCGATCGTTTGCTGAATCTGGATTACGCAGAGTTAATGGTGTAATATTTGCAATTACATCTTATATCATAAGCAAAGAAGTTCCATTTAAATTTAAAAATTTTGAACAATTATGTATTGGATGTCAGTTTGCCTAATTTGTTTTTATTTAATAGTTTCTTATATTCCACCTAATTGAAATGTAACTTTTTATGAGACTCATATAAATTATACAAAAAGTATTGTTAATTCTTAAGCGTCCAATGTATAAACATATAGTTGTTTTGGGTGATTCCGACCTTCCCAATCTATTTCGAAATCGAAAAATGCTTAGTGCCTTTTAATTTCGTAATTGAAGTCGAATGCAGTATTATTGATAATATGTAATTCTGAAAATGAAGGTAAATTAAAAATTGCCCATGTTCCTATTTTGAAAAATAGTATTCACCATAATGCTCTAGAAGTTGTTTTAATTATATAAAATTTTAATAAATTTTACTAAACGAGAATTTAACTTAGTCCGGGATTTTAGCTAAACTGACTACATAGGTTGGTTTAAGTATATTTTTCAACGCGATCAAGATGAAGATGGGATGAAGTTTATTTTTTTCAATTCACGTAACTTAAATGTGTGTTATGATTCTTTTATTGACGTGATTGAGATATATTCGGTTTATTCCACTTAGGGTTAAAAGTGTCTTAATACGCCAAATTGGTTTAATAAAAGATTATGCAATTTCAAAAATAAAATAGAATAAGGGTGAATGCTTGTTAGGGATACTTTCTGTAATCGTACTGATTGCAGTAAACTTTCTTTAAAGTCCGACAAAAGCTGTCATGTTTGTTATTTTGGAAAAATTTGTTCGCATGGAAATGTTTCAGTCCATATAACTTATTTTGTCTAGAGCCATAAAAGTAACGACAGTACTCTGGGTCGAAATATTAGTTACAAAAACGTTAATTTACTTGTTACTGAAGATAAAGGGTTACAAGTTATCGACATCTATTCAACCCTAAATTCGAATATAAAAGTTCTCATTGGTATATTTTTTTTCTTTCGAGCGCAAAGAGTAAATGAAAAAAAAACAGCGTAAACCATATCTATTTGCAAAAACAAATTGTTACTATATTCTGTCCAACATAAATTGGCAGTACAGGGAAGATAGCAAAGTTTGTCACTTATTCCCACTCTTAAGTTTTTCGTAAGATGCTATTCTAACAAAAGCTCTTACAGGATTCCTATAGTAAATGGATTTGCGCTGAATAAGACGTGTTGGATCTACATCAGATGCAATTGAAAATTTACTTTTTGATATCTTTCAATTGGCATAGTGTAAAAATATGGCACGCTACTGATTTTGATAAAGCTTACCCATAAGACATGTACTGCCAATTTTTCTTGGACAGTATATAGGTATCAATTGGATTTTTTCCAATTCATATGTTTCGTACGCAAAAAGGAAAGAATTTAGAGTAGGATAAATCTATTTGATCTTCTCTTCTTCCCCCAATACAATTTGTATTTCCACGCTCCAATGTTGTTTCATGTAAAGATTCGATTCAATTGCCAATCAATCATAAAGCTGATTTAAGTAGACGATCGCATAAAAAATATAAAGACATTTTTTTCTTGATATTACTTTTATATTATTTAATAAAATAATACATAATATGCTACTTTTTAATATTAAACAAAACGAAAATATGTCGTCGCTAGAATAGATTAACAAAATTCTGTAAATTATTGTTTAGCATAACACTGGTTTTTCCGTAGTGTTATTCTAAATTTCTGTAAGCTAGGCACACTAGCTGACAGATGTAAAGCGAATTTGTACTTAGAATTCGTTTTGGAAAATGCTTTAGAGGCTTTCTATAATTATAAAGCTGCTGCACGTCTGGTTCTGCAAGTTTTTAAAAATATTTTTTTACAAAACAAACTTAAACAGCTGCTGAATGAGTTCATTGGTTTAACACACAACCAAAGTATTTAGTTTTAATTTGTTTGAATACGAATCATGTCCATTTTCAATTTTACAGAGTAAAGTTCAAAACACGTTGTAAGTAATTTTGCTTGTTTGAAAAAACTCAAAAGCACTGAAAACATCAACGCTGCATTGCAAATGTGTATAATAAGCCTTTTTACCGGGTTTTCGAAATGTTCTGCAAATGTCTCTATCCAATTAAAAATTTGTATTCGGGATGCTTATTGCACAAATATTTGAAGTGTCTAAATTAAAACTTTTATTAACCGTTATCAGGATCGTATTTTCCTTGCATACAACAATCGGAATTTCACCAGAGTTTAAAAATAAATAAATATAAAAAATAGTATGAACAGTTGTACATGAATGGTTGTCGCTGTCAACAGTTTTCGGTGGTACAAAAGTATACTCTTCCAAACAACAACTGCTATCAAAAGAAATGAATCAAATGGGCAAAGGGTCTGATTGTGCATGTAAAATCTAGCAAAAAAATGTAGAGAATCCTGAGTCCATACATGGGTTCTGTCCCTTTAACTCATTGTTTTTCCAAAGGCGTCTGGTAGCCTAAATGTCTCAATGAACTAAAATCGTAGCGTCAAAATTCAAAAGAATTTAATGGCATATTAATGTGTAATCTACGAACAATTCTTTATCTTTCTGCTATGCGAATGTAAATTGTCATGTCTGATTCATATGAAAGTGTAAGGAGATCAATATAGAAAAACAAAATTACCAAAGAAATTCCAAAATGAAAATACGACTTCTTAGGGCAGCATTAAAGATCATTTTATATTGTTTACACAATTTCCCGTTAGCAACATGAAATCCATCACCCACTAGAACAGTAATTCCTCTTCAAAGAGTTATACTTCAAAAATCAACACGCATGGCCACCATTTATGAATGATGCAATTATCTGATCAATGGTGTAAATACAATTAACTGCCAAATTAAAAACACATGCTCCAAAAACTTCGTTGTTCAATTACAAACTTAACATAACATTTTCTATTGCACTTCTTTCAGTTTTTCACAGCCGCAAGTTTACAATTGAGGTTACATAATCTCTCACATGGCGGATTTCGTGTTTAAGAAATAGACTTTTTGACGTTATTAGAATAAATCAAACAATAAAATAGATATGTACATAGCGAAAATAAATATAAATTTAAAAACATAACATCGAAAGGACATTAAATCCTTTAGATTTAGAGATAAGTATTGTACTTACTTGTGCCGGACTTGCGAAAAAACCCCATTGCTAAAAGCCGATAAGCGCTAAAGGAAAATAGAAATGAAATTCGATATAAATAAATTTGATAAAACGGTAATATTACATTCTAATCAAAATTGGAAAACATATACAAAATAGTTAAAAGTTAAAAAAATGATATATTTTTACGTACATTCTCGAAAATACCAGAAAGAGTCGATTGTTTCCCAGCTGCGAATCCCAATTGGCGTTGTGCAGCAAATTGTGCCAAAAATTTCGGGGCCTTGAGCATTTTCGATTTTATTTTTTCTTTTTCTTTTTAAAAATGAATTAAATGACTTTATTAAAAAGCACGTAATACGAAAATTCGAGAATTAGTGAGAAGTAGAACTCGACATGCGAAGGGATTTCAAATATGACTGTCAGATCGTCATAACATAGAGCCACCACTAACTTCACTAGAGGGTGGAGAATTGTTCCATTTCATATTGTTTCAATTAATGGCATCCTTCAACGAGAAAGAAAAATATTTTTATATTTTGTTTCCAACTTACAATTGGGACGGCCACTATTGCAGAAATATGAAACAGAAAATTGTCTAAAATGTATTTTGGAGCTTAAATTTGGCACAATTTTAAGCACAAGCATTAAATTTTATGCAGGTATTAAAAATAAGTTTAAACTTTGAGGTATGCACCTTGAAGGCTCGAAATAGGAATCTAGATAGAGCCGAAAGCAGTTTACCTGGTCCCAATTAACGATTGACACAGCAATGCAAATTATCTTTAACTACGCGACAAGTGCCTGTAGGACAAGTGAAATTCGAATAAAACGACAAGTCCATTAACACTTCTAGGGAGCACTCGTGGAAATTGTTTAAATAGAAAAGTGGCTTAATGATGACACTGTCAATTGAATATTGTCAAAAGCCGACAAGTGCACTTTTAAGAGCACAAAAACAAACTTAATCATATCAAATTATTTGTACATTATTTTTTTAGTTTCTAGCAAAGCATTAATTTAGATAATAGCGCTGTTCTCTTAATTCAAAAAGTTTGCTTATAAAAATCAACTACACATTATCTTCCTGAACAATTAATAATTAAATTACGTACATTAAAGCAAGGTTGGGGTCATTTGGTAACAGTCATTAAGAATATACTTCAATATTCACCTGGGATATCTTAAATCTCACAGGATTTAAATAAATATCCTTCAAAAATTTCCACGTTTACTTATCAAACTAGCAAATTTGACTTTGACGATCACGACGCACGTTGTAGGAGTGCTAAAGCACGATGTGTGTAAGCTTTGATATGCATAATTGCTTAGATCTGATATAAAACCAATTTAATTGAAATTGCAGCGTTTTGAATTAACCAAGAGTATACAATTTTGTCAAGGGCGCACACGAATACACTAAAACAGTAGAAAATCGAATTTAACTTTATAACTGTTCGCACATTCGATTTCTTCGAGACCACAAAATTCTGAATATATTTAACTTTGTTTCTAGTACTTAAGAATTATATTATAATTAAAATCCGGAAAACTTACTTTCTTCTTCCATTTGCTATTGTTTGCACACCCTACCGTTCACAACACCTTAGGTACTTTGTATACAAAAAAAAAGTAGGGTAGTGCACCCTTTACAACGCTTCCATCTTGACATTTACGTTTGACATAACAATATCAAGATATTCAATCAATCAGCTGTTTAATACTTGATTTTAAAGTCTTGTTACGGGGCATTTTAAAGAGGTTATATTCTGTTTTTTTTCTGGATGAGTTAAAACACCACAACATTTTGAAATATATAGTTCAATTAAATTTTATAGAGCAATAATGGAAGATGAATTTGAAGCAAATCAGGAATTAGAGGAAAATTACTATGCCTTTTTAAACCTTCCAAAGGATGTAATAACTAAAAAAATAATCATATTACATAGTCTCTATAAACTTTTTTTATTCATCCGTAGGCCACGAATGATCAAATTAATGCCGCTTATAGAAAACTTAGTAGAATCTATCATCCAGATAAACATGTGGATCCTAATAGTAAACAAAAGGCTGAAATGCTATTTAACCGCACAAAAAGGGCATATGAAGTGCTCTCCGATCCCCACAAACGCGCTATATACGACTCTGTAGGCGAAAAGGGGTTGCGAACAGATGGCTGGGAAATTATTCATCGGACAAAAACCCCAGCTGAAATTAGGGAGGAATATGAAAATTTGGCTAGAGCACAAGAAGAACGAAAACTTTTGCAGCGCACAAATCCCAGAGGAAATATTACAGTCAACGTAAATGCCACTGAGATCTTTGCCCCTTATGATGATGATGAGTATGTATTTAAAATTGTTTTTTATTAATTTTTTGGTGGCATACTATTATCATTTGTTATGTTAAGGATTCCCAAGATTGAGATATCATCCATGAGTATTTCTCAGTCTATTGAGGCTCCAATAACGCTTAAAGATACTGTAACAATGTCTGGGAATTTACATTCGTCAAATGGCACAGGAAGTGGTAACTTTCTTATATCTGGACGGAGATTGATTAATAAGGGATGGCTGGAGCTCGACCTTGGTGCTGGAAACGGTCCTCTAATTGGCGTTAAAGGTAAATAATTGAAATGATATAAACTATTTCAAAGACATTGAGAAAAATTATATTCCAGGATCACGAAATTTAAACCAAAAAGTTTTCTGTAATGGTGGTGTATCCTTAAATTTCCGTGACAATGGAGTAATTCCTTCATTTGTATCAACATTAGCAGTTCAACTTGATAAGCATACAATTGGCTACTTAACTTATAATGCAAGTTCACAATCATCGATGTCTACTTCAATTGAAAGTCAAAGTGAGAAGCATGCTTGGAACACGTCGGTATCCATCGGAGTCCCACATTGCTATATTACGGCATCTTACACTCGTAAGCTGATAGAATATGAGCTTAAGCTGAAATTCGCACTAAAGTAAGTACTTCCTCCCCCGAATTAGATGTTACATATAAGAAAGCTACATTTGAGTAATTCATGGCTGACCCATCTCTTGCAGAGGTCTGACAAACATTCGAAATGTCATCAGAAGCTTATGAAAAATAAAATTGCGGTTCGGAATCGGCATTAAACATAAACATAAACATAGGTACCCCCATTCGTGTCAAGGCTCGTGCTAGGCTTTCGGTCCTAATGGGGGCCGTTTATGCCTAATAATATATATATATATATATATATATATATATATATTAATATTCGTCGTAGATCCTGAAAGCATAAATTGTTATCAAAAACTAAGAAATTTTGGCATTGTTCGTTCGTCCGTCACCAAACGGACAAGTATCTTACCTCAACCACAAAATCTTAGAGAAAATGACTGGTGATTCAATTTTGTAACTGTCCGTAAATACAGTTTGTAACCAAGATGATGCAGTAAAATATCAGGTTGAGTTTTAAAACAATATTACTGCCCATGGCCATAAAATTGATTTGAAAGTTGAAGTTCCCAATATGAATCCCAAGCTTTCTAATGGAGCAAGATTGAGAGCGATTTCTTTGCAGAAAAACGTTCATTTTGACCGGCTGTGGTAAAGGAGATACAACTTCCATACCAGGAATTACAATAATTCACAGCAATTATCCTTTCCAATTTAACCAGATTCAATTTGCAATTAAAATCTGCTTTGCAATGACAAAATAAATAAATCGCAGGGTCAAAAAATTGGGGAGGAAAATCTGGGGTTGGTTTGAACAAGAACTGTTTCACTCACGGACAGTTGAGTGTTCTAGAGTGAGCAACGCAAAATGTATTGTAATTTTAACTGATGGAAATAAAACCACTAATATTGTTTTAAAAAGCATTAGTCCAGCGACTACGTGCGAAAACGTAAAGGCTTTTTCATAGGTTTTTTAGATCGGGTAAAAGTTCCTTCCGATTGCAGAAGGTTCCCTCGCGTTATGCCTTTGTATTATCTTTCAACGATTTTTCCTAAATGTTAATCAACAAGAAAATGCATTAAATTCACCAAGGTAGTTACTGCAGGCAACCATATTATACTTACTTTACTGTAGGTCAGCGTAGGCGACGAACAAGGACCTGAAACTGCAAGTTTAAAAGCTGTGTTTACAATCTTACTTCTCAAACATAAAAAGTTCCTTGTGTATTTATTTGTCTCCTATGAACACCACATCGTTTTCAATAGTAAAGCATTTTAAAAATGAGTTGAGGAACACTATGAGTCAATAACCAAACCATGAAATTCTACAAGAGCAATTAACATTCAAAAGTGATTTTCAAACACTCTTATTTATTTACTGTATGATACATGGGACTTTCCAATGCCATTCTGCTTTATAGATGCAGATATTGATACGAATCAGCTGGCAGTGAGATGACGAATTTCAAAACATATTGCTAGTGACGGGACTGTTATGCATCGTTGTCTGCCTGCCTTTTAGTAGTTAGGTTAACGTTTTGTTTGATATATTGGTAGTCAGTTAACAGTGTTGTCATTGTTGGTATTCACTTGTCTTGGTTAAATAAGAATAAGGAAATTTGACCAATGTTATTGACTTAACCCGTGGAAAATTAAGTCTCAAAAAAAAGTTGTTAGTATCCTTGGTATGAAAAACATTTCTCAATAACTCGTGTAGTAGAGTCTTAAGTTTTTGGTGTTATGTTTATATATATCTATTTGTTTTACAGAGTCGGTACATTTGGTTTCTTAACAGAATGTGGAGCGGAGAAGAAAGTATCTAAATATAGTTCAGTTGTTGCAACCGTCTCAGTTGGAAGGCCAACAGGAGTATTTTTGAAATTCAAGTAAAAAACAATATCTAAATTATTTTCAGTTGTTAAATTATAATTACCAAACAATGTACTTGTAAAAGGCTTATTCGTTCCAGCCAATCTTACGTTTTTCCTATTCACTTGAGCGATGAAATTGTTCCAGCTGCAATTTTTTATGCCACAATTACACCAGTTATAGCTTGGCTTTTAGTAAAAAAGACAATAATTGATCCAATGAACAAGGAGAAAAAAAATATTAAAATACAAAAGTCAAAAAAAAGTAATGAACAGAGGATGACGTTACAAAAAGAAGAAGCGAGAGCAGCTCTTGATTTAATGATGCATACGTATGAACGTATTGTTTTAGAAGAAAACGAAAAACAAGGCCTTATAATTCTTAAGGCACATTATGGTGCTTTGGAGCATGAAGATACTAGCGAGATATTAATTGACGTAACGATTCCAGTGCAATGTTTAGTAAATTCAAGTTCATTGATTTTATACAACTCAACAAAGGTGAATTAATTGTTAATTTTCTAACAAAAAGGTTTTTATATTGGAATATGTGTGTGTTTATTTATTTATTTGTTTAGAGCGAACTTCCTGGCTTTTATGATCCTTGTATTGGAGAGGACAAATCTTTGTATATAGAGTATTCGTACCAAAATCAGCAACATTCTATTACAATCAAAGACACCGAAGCTGTGCGGTTACCTCTAAGAGACTAATGTAATGAAAAAAAAACAAACAGTGGTAAAAATAAAAAGCTTATCACTACAGTTTATTTGTTTTTCTACATATACAATATATATATATATATTTCTAGTTTCACAATTCCACGCTGGTATATGAAAAACATGAAGGGAGTAGAGTAAGTTCGGGTATTGTGGATCCTCCTTATTGTTTTCAGTAATATCTTTGAAAATAAAGCTTTTATTGAAATGGTAAAACTTTTAAACCATTCTTTGGAACGTTAGCAACAAAATACACTTAACTTTTTGCTTAATTTTTCTCAAATAATTTGTATATTTGCCAAAGTATCCAAATGTAGAAAAACCTCCCCTCTGAAAAAGTTTCGGGTAATGTGGGCCCAGAGTGGGTAATGTGGAGTAGTACTTCATATTACCAGAAATAGATTAATCAAAGCAAAAATAAATGTTTTTTGGTTTAGATTTTTTCTTTTTATTAATAATTCATAAAACAAAAAAAATAATAAATACTAAATCATTATAAACTTCAAGTTTCTTCAAAAGGTAAAAGGAATTTATATTTTAAAATGTTATTCTTACTAATTTTTTTTCGAAGTTTTTTTAGTTTTTTGATTTTGTTAATTTTGAAGAAACTTGAAGTTTATAATGATTTAGTATTTATTATTTTTTTTGTTTTATGAATTATTAATAAAAAGAAATTTGACTTCATAATTTGATATATAAGATAATTTAAAAAAACAAAAACATAAATAATATTATCTCTAAATAACAAAATAAATGCATATAAAAATAGCACTCGGTTTCGGAATGCATTTTTCGTGAGACCAAATAATATCACATTGGAGACATTGAGTCCATTTTTCCCCAGTAATGTCATCACCCCATAACACATCGCAGAAATTACATTTTGTGTCTTTTGAAGTCGGAAATTCTGCCATATCATCTTCAGAATCAGCAAAAAGGATCTCATATGGGGCAAGGCTATCATCTGATGATGAAGATTGCCGACGTTTCGAAGTAGATGGTTTGCTAGACTGACTCTTAGTTAAAGATGACCTTGGCTCCTTTTCTTTTCTTATTTTTTCTGTTTTTGCTGGGTCCATAACTTTTGGCTGGCTTTTGATTTTAATTTTTAAGGGTTTCTGGGTTTTATTAAGACTTTCTTCTAACTCATTCTTGTAAGGTGATATTGTTAAAACTGCGGCTTAAGTTTTTTTCCCCCTGTTTCTGGGCGCAACCCTTTTCAGTTTCGGAGGAGGAGAAATATCCCACGGAGTAAAATGGACTTTAGTCTGGTTCAAAATCGAAGTGGACTCGGTTTGACTATTAACTTCTGCCACAATATTTAGCATTTCATTAGCTTCAAGAGCCAAGCTCGATTTGCTACGATTTGTAGTTTCAACTTCTGGTAATGGCTCAGGTTCGGGTTCATGCACAGGCAAAGGCTCGGTTTCACATGCTAGAAAATCAGCCTCAGAAAAAATATGTCTATTGAAAGGAAAAATTCCGCTGCATTTAAATCCACTGACTGCCACTTGTCCTGTTTGTATCTACATTAGTATTCAGTGGCCAAGGCCCGTGCGAGCCTGTTCAAGTCTCAACTTCTGCTCCCATCATTCTTGGTTCTACGTTTATAATAATATATATTTTGTAAGACTGTAGCCTCTAGCAAATGAAGAGGAGAACAATTAACGTACATAGATATATGTGTGGCAGCTTTCATAGTGATCGGTATATATATAAGTATACCAAAATCCAATTTTACATATAGATAAACAAAAAATAGTGACATATTTATGTATTAATTATATAATATGATTCCCCATCAACAAATTGTTTTAAGCTGAGTGCAAATAGAAATCATATATAGGTCATATCATAGATCAAATCATTGTATGTATATGAAAAAGTTTTTGTTATGGTGTACCACAGGGAGCGGTTCTTGGACCTGTGATGTTTTTAGTTTACGTCAACTCACTCTTTGAACTAAGTCTTAATGGAGTAACAACTGCATTTGCAGACGACATTGCATTTACGTACCAGTTTGATACGGGATTCGAATGTGTTGCTAAGATTTCGGAAGATTTAGAAACGTTGAGACTATGGTTTACGGATCATAAACTATTAATTAGCGAGAAAACAAAGCTTATGTCCTTCAATATATCGAGGAACGTTCTATATGATTTTAATTTATGCTTCCAAGCTTATAATTGTAATATTGTATAGTAATTGTATAGTTCTGCCTGTTCAAATAATTGTTTTTAAATTGAATAAGTTCCTCACTATAAATACCTTGTGGTATTAATTGACCATAACTTGAATTGGAAAGATCATATTCAAACCAATAAATCGCACATGTTGCTTGTAACACGCAAAGTGTATCTCATCAAGCAACATTGTTCAACAAAATTATTAAAGTTTATTACGGCCTTGCTCATTTAAAGTTGCAGTATGGTATCTCAAGTTGGGGTGGTTCTTATAATAGTTCTTTCAGACCATTATTATTAGCTCAAAAACATTTAATCAGGATTATTCGCAGCAAAAATCGTGTTTATAGGAGTTGGCCTTTATTTATAGAACTTAGTATTCTACCAATGAGACACCTTTACATTTTTAAAGTGCTAAAGGAATTTTATAAACAAAGCTGTAATATTCCTAGTAGAAGTACACAGTTTAACAGTCTTCGTATAAATTCCTTGCAGTTTGTTAATGTTCCAATCGCTCACATCTTCAATCAGTTACCATTTTCTGTTCGGTCATCATATATTTTAAATCGTATTTAAAAAAGATTAAAGACTGGCTATTCACTATGAATTATGTTGACCTTGATCTAAAGTTTTTTGCTCTCCTAAACTTCAGCACAAGTCAATATCTAAATTTACTGTTAGTTTATTAATTAATTAACTTTAATTTTTTGTAATTGCTCTTGTTATTTTTCTTGATTGTGTATATAATTTTTTGTATTTTGTAAAACCTAAAACCCCCCACATCACATTTGTATTTTTTTTGGTAATTTATTCGCTGTATTATTCCACACTAACTTTTAAGTTACCGTTTGATCACTATTATTTTCCGCTATATTGAAGATAATTGTATACTAGCTTTAAGATATGAAGAAAATAAATGAATAAAAAAAAAATATTAATTATTTTATATTGGTGTTACACAGATGGCAATTTGCGGGTTCACTTTTCGTCATATACATAGGTGTGGTAGACGAATTCGTAAAAAGATCTTGTTTTAAACAATTAGATACAGTACTTTTTAAGCGTGAGTAGGAGTTCCAGCACTCGAGTCTTATATCTCCTCAAAATCCAAAAATTTTCTTTTTAGTGTCTTTGCTATTTTGTCAATAAAATGTAATTATATACTCTGCTACTGCTTTCGCAGTTTGGTCGGCTTTTTCGTTGACTGCTATGCCTACGTGTCCCGATCTCCACATTCGTTTTTTTATACTTTTGGTATGCGATTATTTTATCAAGGATGGTTGCAATTATCTCCGTTTTTATTGATGTATTGAATGGCCTTGATTACTGAGAGGCTGTCGATTCAGATAATAATTTTTGTTGAATTTGCAAGTTCTGTAGTTATAAGAATTGCCATACCTTCTGCTGAAAGTATCGATGAAAATTGTAAGTCTTGGTCAACAAATGCAAAGTAGATTCCGTGCGGGACCATGTAATCCCTAGGTTACTACATACTCGGACATCGATAACGGCTTTGGGTGGGGACCCAATTGAAATAAATACAACAAAAATCAAATCAACGGTGGGAATATTAGTGGAAGAGGAAAGTAATGAAGAAATCCCTTCCAAATTAGTATTTTACTTAGCATCCTGCTAAGGTCACCAGATACCGCACCAGCACCTTAAGGGAAAAGCACTGAAAGCAGTGATTTTTCTGCGATAAGAGAGTTAGCATTTGAACCAACCTCACAGCTATCTGCCTTCCACAAACTAGATACGGCAACTGGTGGAAATGTTAGAAGTTGGAAAAAGGCGTTCAATACACCAACCTATGAGAGATGCAATTGAAAGCGTTAGATCCAAATATGAGCTTTCTGCTATTTAACTGCAGGATGAAAAAGCAAAAGAGGTGATCAGGAAAACCAACTCGTCACAAACCTCTCCCTGGCTGAGAAACGCGCAAGAACCTAAGAAAGGGCAGGGTCAAAATGGCGAAACCCCGGAACCAAAGAGGGAAAAAGAGGCGGTAGAGTCGAAGCAAAAAGAAAATAATACTGGAAGCATAAACTCCAAGGATCAAGGAGAAAACACCGTCATCGTGACAGAGAAGAAGTCAAGCGATGGCGGGCAGTTGAGAAAAACTAAGAAGGACACTAACCAAAAGAAGCTGGAGGCGAAAAGAAGTAAGCCGAACGCTTTCGTCATCGAAGCAAGTGAAGGACTATCTTACGGGGAGATTCTTCGTAGCGTAAAAGCAGACCCCAAACTAGAAGCTATTGAAAAAGCGGTATCCAGGATAAGAAGGACCCAGAAAGGAGAGCTCCTAATACTCAGCTAAGGCTCAGGGAAACTGAAAATAAGACAGAAGAGTTTAAAGGTGTCATTAGCGAGGTTTTAGGAGAGCGAGCGAGTGTAAGAATACTCACACATCGCACCGCACATCGCACCATCATGCTGAAAAACATCGTCGAAGTCATCGGAATGGAGGACATCTGCGAGGCAATAAGGACTCAACTCGGGGTTGATATACAACTAGCAGATATATTATCCCTACGAAAAGCGTACGGTGGAACCCAAACAGCAACGATTCAGTCGGATTTGGAAAGAAACTGTTAGATGCAGAAAAGGTAAAAATTGGATGGGTTATTTGTCGCCTTCGTGAGCGAATGCTTCTCCAAAAATGCTTCAAATGTCTTGAATTCGGTCATATAGCCAGGCATTGCAAAAGCAGTGAAGACCGCTCCAAGCTATGTAGAAGGTGTGGAACAGAAGGCCACATAGCAAAGAACTGCGATAAGGAGCCATCATGCATGTTCTGTAGAAAAGAACACCCAAAAGATGCGAAGCATGTAGCCGGAAGCAGCAAGCGTCTGGTTTTTAGGAAGGCCATCACCAACAAAAAAAATGAAGATAATAAAGATTAACTTAAATTACTGTAGAATTGCACAGGATATCTTGACACAAACGGCTAGAGAAGTAAAAGCTTACGTTATTTTGTTAAGTGAACCTGATAAAACTCTTGACAGCAATATTTGGATATGCGATATGATAAAACATGCTGCCATATAGACATTTGGAAGACATGCCGTTCAAGAAACTAACGGACTTAGGGAGGGCTTTTTTCGGGCCAAAATAAATGGCATATATTTCTACAGCTGCTATGCATGTCCAAGCTGGACCATAAACGAGTACCAGGCAATGCTAGACAACATATCCGCCGATCCTCGTGGTAGGGCTCCAGTGGTTATCGGCGGCGACTTTAATGAATGGGCAAAAGAGTGGGGTAGCAGACGTACAAACGACAGAGGACGTAGTCTGCTAGAAAGTTTTGCAGCTCTTAACATAGGCATTGCAAACCAAGGTCGTGCAAATACATATTGTAAGGCAGGAACGTGCTCGATTATTGACATCACGTTCGCAATATAATCGTCACTATGCGAGAAATACACTCATAGTGACCACCAAGCAATAATTTTTGAAACGAAGAAGTGTACCGTGCAACGCGCTACACGGCAACATAATTCGAATGGGAAAGATACTGGACCGGATAATATATTCTAGATTGCTCACGGTAGCAGAAGAGAGAGGAGCACTATCAGTTTGGGTTCAGAAAATTGCGGTCTACTGTTCAAGCCGTAAAAACTGTGGTCGACATTGCGGCCGAAGTAATACAAAGAGAAAGATGGCGGTATGGAACAAAAAAGGACTGTGTAGTGGTGACTTTGGATATCAAAAATGCCTTTAACTCGGCAAACTGGGCGTTCATCAGAATACTACTTGCCAGGATGGATTCGTCATATTACTTGCTGAGGATAGTAGAAAACTACTTTACCAGCTAAAAACTGAGGTATGAAACTGATGAAGGGTTGAAATACTACAGCGTTTCAGCTGGGGTTCCACAAGGATCAGTACTCGGTCCACTCCTATGGAGCATTATGTATGACGGAGTGTTAACGTTTATGTTGTCGCAAGGAGTTTAAGTAATCGGATTTGCAGACGACATCGCCGTCGTTACGGTGGCAAAATAAAGTATCCGCCGGGCTAGAATTAGCGGAATACGCCAATATAGGGGTGGGACATCAAATAGTCCGATCGGAAGAATTGATCAAATACCTGGGAGTAGTACTCCTTTATAATAACAGATTACAGTTCAAAGCGCATGCGAGCTTCTTCAGCAGCTCTCTGACAAGCCAGCTGATAATAGTACAAAAAGCAGATGGACCTATAAGTAGATCCCGAATATCGGAACCTGGACAAGAGCATGGGAATAACAACTACCACCTTACGCAGTTCCTAGCTGGTCACGGCGGCTATCGCAAATACCTCCACCGATTCGGACACGATAGCTCCCCTTTGTGCCCAGAATGCTCAAACGAGGAGGAAGATACGGAGCACGCCATATTTCATTGCCGGCGTTTTTCGCAGTGGAGAATTTATCTGCCCAATTCAACACTACTCACAGACCGACTGTTGTAGTCGGAGGAAAATTGGATGGAAATCGGCACACTTGTGATAATTGTGCAAAACGAGCTTAGAAGAATAGAAAAAAATTAGACGAGCTGCAGAAGCAAGTACAAGAAGAATAGTATAAATTGCTAACCAGCTACCTAACGGTAGTCCCGCGGGGAGAGTGGTTGAAGGACGTAGTGGTGTGGATTAGTACGTAGGCGCACTCCTGGCATCGAATATTCGGGTGTTGCGAATCGTGCATGTTGGTGGCATTGGCGCAACCAAGAAAAAAAAAACACTACATGATGGTTGTAACCTATGGCCTTCTTTATAGTTTACTTGTGTAGAATATAATGAAAGTGCCACATGGCTGTCATTTAAGTTATTTTTTTTTTCGTCTTACTTGTTCTTTTACAAACTTTGAATACGAGTAACTGGGTAATGTAGATACAAGAGTGTATATGTGGAATATGTGCCAAGACGTCACATTATAATGTTTTTCTTCTACATGTTCATTTTCTTTTTTTTTATTTATTTATTTTTTATTTTTTATACATATTTTTTTTTTAATTTTTTACGCGCTTGTAGTTTATAATTTAGGTTATAAAGCTATATGCGAGAGCATGAGTATAGCTAAAGGCTATGGGTTAGAAGATTTGTAAATACTGATTAAGTCTTTGCAATTGATTATACACTTAATAGTAAATTAGTAAGTAGTTATAATACGACTGACATTTAGATCTAAATACCTAATAATGTGGCTAGGAAATTTTGTCCATTATATTGTACTTGAGTTAATGAATTTTGTTAGACTGCAAAGAGTATGTATGTATAACTCTTTATTTCAATAAAATATTTTAAACAATTTTATACTTAATTTTTATTTAAGATTTAACTCTAAATTTACAAAAACAAAGTATGTAGGACTATGACATTTGGTAGTCTGTCGGTAGTTTGACATATTATTTATTATATAATTCGTACTTTATCCATTTTGTTCTACAAAATGTATGCTTTATATCTTATACAATGTATTGTTGTTAGTTATAAGTTCTGGTTTTCAATAGTTAAAATAATTAATTAATTCATTCCTATATTTAAGAGCACCGCCACTTGGATTTAAGAGATATTAATGCTGTTGCTTGCTGAGTTGTTTTTATTTTCCACATGCTTGGAAAATTACATTTTTTGGAGTAAGAATCACTTCTAGATAGCAGTACTCTGATACAGCTTTAATCTGTTCGCCTTTTAATATCTACTTTTCTGTAGAAGATAATCTTCCTCCGTTTCTTAATACCATAATTGCTGATTTATCCAAATTGACTTCCATACTCCATAAGCAGCAATATTTTTCTAAGCGTGTTATCATTGCCTGCAATGTTTTAACATAATCTGATAAGATAACGATGTCATCCGCGTACAGAAGCAATCTTTTATTAGCTTCACTAAATACAATACCACCACCTAAATATTCGTGCAGATCATTTAAATATAGTGCAAATAGTAAAGTACTCCGAAAGTTATCCACCCGTCCATACTGCAGATCTGGTATTACTATAAATACTTTCGATGAGATTTGCTATTTTTGATGATATTCCAATATTGCGTAGTTAAAAATCAGATGTATTCTTGGTACTTTATCGAACGCTGCTCTAAAATCCACAAAGAATGCATACACCTTTTTCTTTTCGTGAAGTTTTAAATTGACTATTGAAGCTAAATTGTATACATTATCCACAGTGGAGTATTTCCTTCCAAAGCCCGACTGGTATTCTGTCATAATTCCATGTTTCTCAATCCAGAGAGATAATCTTTCATTTAGTAATCCCATCATAACTTTAGCAATACAATTCTTAAATGAGATTCCTCGGTAGTTACATACATGTTTGATTTACATTGCCTTTTTTGAATATAGAAAACAATATACTTGTTATGAAAGTATCATCCACTTTACCTCTTTCCAAATTTGTATTGTAAGCTTGTACTAGCGCGTCCAGGAACTCACGTTTTGCATTTTTCAAAAATTCATACGGTATTCGGTCTTCCCCAGGAGGCTTATTTAGTTTGACCTTTCTTAAAGTTTGGTTCACTTCCTCCATTGATAAAGGTTTATCCAAGTCTTTATTTTCAATAAACATGGGTGCATATTGAACGTCATTTGCTAATAGTGGTGGATTTATGAGAGTATGAAAATAAACCTGAAACTCTGAAGCTGCAATCTCACTGCTCGACGGATAGCTTTGGTTCCTTATTTCCTTTGCTAGTTTTCACCATTCCTTGCTATCTCTTATCGTATTGATTTTGTTATTGACCTGTTGGTAAAATGTGAGTTGTTTGTCATTGCATATGCGTTTGTAGTTTTTATTTGCTTCTAGATATCTAATCTTGTCTTCTAAATTCATTGTGCTTTTGTATATATTTAGCAGATTAAATGCCTTTTTTCTTACTATGTTGCAATCAACACCGTACCATTTACATTTTGCTGTATAAATCGGTGCAGCGCTAAGTTTTTTTATTGTAGATGCCTTGATAATATCGCTTAGGTTCAATTATTTCATGCTTGTTTCTGAAGTCGTTCAGATTTGTATTCAATTTAGCTTGATACTGATGCTTTTGTGCCTCTTTCCAAACTTATTTCGGTAGCAAGTTTGGTTAGATGTTAAAACTTAAGATTTAATTGTACAGGTAGATGATCAGACCATGTTTTGTTGTCTACCAGAAAGTTCTGAACATCCCCCAACATATCTTGGGATATAGAGCAAATGTCATTTACAGATTCCCCAATGTTATTGATGAAAGTGAGGTGGCCTTCTTTATCGCCTGTTGTAAAGCCATTAAGAACTATGAGTCCATTATTGTTGCAAAATTCTAGGTATCGTCAACCCTTTGAATTTATTACTAAATCTGTTACTCTTCTATCGGTGCCAACAGAAGAAAACTCTTCTCTGTAAAAGCTAAAGCCTGCTACAATTCACCTATTCGAATATTGATGTCTGCAATAACCACCGGATTATCTATTTCGTTTTCTATAAAATATTTTTAAACCAAATCAAACGCAATTGATTCCCCTAATGTATAGTGGTATCAATGTAAATGTGAAGGTTTTTGATACTATTTTTATTAGACTACTCCACTTTCCCTTATAAACGTGTGCTTTACTTTACTTTTAGCCAAATCCTATTTTATGCCATATGCACATCCTCCAATTGCTCTACAGAACGACTGTTTCGAATTGCAGGTTTCCAAAACAAATCAAATCCATTAAATAATTTTCTGAATTGGTCCACTTTTTCTTCAACGACATGAGTTTCTAACAATAAAAACATATCAAAGATCTGAAATATTCAAAGAAATTCAGGTAAGGATATTTATTTTCCAAACCATGTGTATCGTAGGAAACTATTTTTAAATTTTGGACTATATGAGTCTTATTGTTTTTAATGTTTTCGTGATTTATTTTATCTGTTATTCTAGATACAATACTTTTATATTCTAAGTTAATGAAACCTATTGCCTCACCATATATATTTTTTAGCACCTCTTCCCCTTTTTGTTGGCCGCAAAACAGCTCCTGTCGACTGTTCCAATAAAACTATTGATTGTTTATTGTCATCCTGACCTTCCGAACGCTGATAGGTTAAGTTTCGTTTACAGATAAAATATCCTGTTGTAGCGTCAACATAATCTTTTTACGCACTTGCTGTTCGCAATTAAGATCTTGCTCAATTGAGATAGCCGTACCCCGTAACTTTCCTGTGTTTTTCAGAACCTGTTGTACCGTGATCTCTGTTCTCATCTTGGCTAACATTGACATCTTTCCATTGTTAACAAACATTTTCTTGGCGTATTCGATTTCCATTGGCTTTTTTATTTGGAGTTTCTCTCTGCAGACCATTCCGACAGCTTCAGTTGCGGACTCTTGTGTTTCGGTGCCTCTAACTATAAGATTGTTTCTTTTGATTGCAAAGAGTATTCTTTAATGTTTAAGTCTGATTTAGCAACTTTGTTATGGGAGCTACCTTACGATAAATGCTAATGGTGGGAACGTCGGGTGAAGTTGGGAAACTTTCAGAAATGATCCCTACTGGAGAGGGGTACCTGAAATTTTTCCAGCTATCGAGTTGTTGTGTCTGCCAGGTTTAGCCAATCAGGGGCCTATATCACAGATTCATCACATACTTAGATACATCATACATCAAATCTATTATCATACATTACATTAAAAATTCTGTTTCACAGATTTCATTGGAAACATTGTATGATTCCAGTGTATGTTGTATGAAATGTATAATTTAAAAAAAAATTACGTAAACAATAATTATAGCAATAAATACTACTTACTTACTTATATATTCGTTTTGAATAGTACATTGCTTCCTTTTTACATCAATTTATTCTGCTGTATGTGATGTATGAAAATGTAGACATACATAAAATTCTGTGAAACAGAGTCGTACTGAAAATATTCCAGTCAATTATATCGTTGTATGATTACCATCATACAACAAATCTTTGAAACAGAATTGTTGTATCAAAACAATAAAAATCATACACTGTATGTGATGTATGATCTGTGAAATAGGCCCCTGCTGGTTTTGAATCGGCAATCGGGTTTAGATTGAGAATAGACTTTTTTATGAGATTTAGCGAATACTTGATCAGAGGGACAACCCTGGACTCGTTGAGTATAAAGATGTTCCAGTAACGTTTAGTTTTGGATTCGAAGTTTTTACTGATGCAGAGCCTTAGAACAGATAAAATATCCATGGAGGTGTATTCTTCGGTCTAGACGGAGGTGAGTTTCCTGAATGCATGTAATGTGACATTTACTCAAACCTCCGGCTTTGATGTTTTAAGGACGCAATGTTGTGGGTTATGACTTGTAAGCTCATTTTAATTTTCGCTAAGTATGATTTGGTTAAGCAAATCGAGGTAAGCTAAGTTCTTTTGAGACTGGGACTCAGCGCTATTAATGTTTGTGAGAAAATACTCCACTTCAACAAGAAGGTCATTGACGTTCATGCCGAAAAGGCTGGAAGAGAGGTCGAATGACTGTAGCGTATGCAATACTACCCTCGGAGGTAGTGGTGAAGGCTTTAAAAAGACTGGAGAATAAAATGTTAGGAGAGACACGCGATGGCACAGAAATGGGAGGAGCTTTACTCACTACTCTTCTAGCGATTTGTTTTTTTTTTGTCGTATTCCATAAAAGCTTTGCAGCCCCTCAAATTAGCGGTGTGATCTTCGCCGCAGTAAGCACAAGTCGGCTTGGAATTGGTATCATGGACTTATGGAAACTCACCCGGAAGTGACCCAAAACGCACTTAACACATCTGAAACTCTTCCAACAATTCTTAGCTAGGTGACCAAAGGCCTGGAAATTCCTACATTCAAGAGGGACTCTGGTCCCTTGGTCTTTCCCACGAGATTCTGGTGTTGAATAGGACCTTGTGCAGTCCTATATGAAATAAGTTCAAACGAGTCCGAAATGACGGCAATGACGGCAATTAATCGTGTCAAATTCTCCTAAGACCAAAAGTTAAGGCAAAAAATACTACAAAGTCCCTCCGGTAGTAAAAACGTTTGGTCGTTTGTTACGAATATTAAAAATTCGGCCTCGTCATCTATCCCGACACTCATTTGCAATGACACTCCAGCTGTCAGCTCTTCGGATAAGGTCAATCTGCTTGCTGCTCACTTTGCAGCTAGCTCAATAGCTGTCAGATTGTGCTATATCTCCCCAGTACTCGAGAGCGTAGAACACTCCATGAGACAAATCCACTTCCGTACCCATACTGTGTCAAGAGAACTTCAAGATCTCAACATTCACAAATCCGCTGGCCCAGATGGTATTTTCCCTGTCGTTCTGAAGAGGTGTTTTTCCACGCTGGCAAAACCACTGCGTAAGCTATTCTATCTGTCCTATTCAGGGCTCTTTCCGAGAAAATGGAAAACAGCATTTGTCCAGCCCGTCCCAAAAAAGGCGAATCTTCCTCTCCCTCCTCCTACCGACCAATTCCACTTACGTCCCTTCTTTCCAAGGTCATGGAAACGCTGATAAACCGTCAGCTTATGAAATATCTCGAATCCCGAAAACTTCTTAATGACCGGCAGTACGGTTTTCGCAGCAACGGGTCCACTGGTGATTTGATGACATATCTAACCGAAAAGTGGAACCAATCTATTCATCATGGTGGTGAAAGCAAGGTCGTTGCGCTTGATATTTCAAAGGCATTTGACAGAGTTTGGCATCAAGCTCTCTTGTCGAAAAATCCGTGCATTTGGGATCGATGATACCCTTCTTCAATGGATTAGAAGGTTTCAAGTCTGCAACTCACCAAATAAATGCTGGTGTACCACAAGGCTCTGTTTTGTCTCCGACTCTCTTTCTCATTTTTATCAATGACCCCCTGTCTGTCACTTCTAATCAAATCCATTCCTTTGCTGATGACAGTACTCTCAGCTTTACATATTCGTTTCCTGGGCAACGCCCCTCATCTTTGGGCGTTGAACTGGAACGGCAACGTATGTTAAGCTCATTGAATTCCAATCTTGACAGCATACTTAATGCTTCCAAAACGCAATGCTGTCTGCTGTCATTGGAGCAAACCCCTAATTCTTTGCTATTATACATGAATGGCACTTGCATCTCTAAAACCGAACGACTTTCCATTCCCGGTATGTGTGTTAATGACAACCTTCCTTAAACGATGCAAGAAATTTCTCATCCCTTCTGATCCGGCTAGAATCTACAAGGCGTTTATTCAACCAAAAATTTGAGTACAACGCTCATATCTGGTCTGCTGCACCAATAACATATTTGGAACTTGACAGGGTCCAAAAACGTGCAGTAAAACTTATTGGCGATCGAGACATCGCGAAATCAGTTGACTCTCTTAGTCATCCTCGTAATGTCTCCTGCCTGTCTTTGTCTTATGAAATAGCCACCACTACAGCAATTCAACCGCAATACTCGCTACGCTAGGAATGCGCATAAGCACAAGGATTCGTTTCTTAACCGTACAATACGAATGTGGAATGCTCTACCACGCTCTGTTTTTCCTTTGCATTATAGTTTACATACATTTAAAACCAACGTGCATCGGTTTCTCCTTTTCTCTAATCCTTCATTTCCCTAATGCCCGCACTGTGTCACTTCATTTAAGGGTATCTAAAGTCCATTTAGTGCGCGTACATTATGAAAAAAAATGATTGAGTCTTCAAAAAGCCTTGTTGGAAAAAAATTATCTTAATAGGAATTTATTTTAATTTCTAAAAGTTAATTAATGTGTGTAATCCCCACAGTGGGATTTGCAAACTTTTATTTTACTCAAGGACAAATAAAAAGAACTTGAACGGACTAAAGGGTCAGTCCCGTGAGAGCGAATCGCGAACTGCGAAAAAGGGAATATTCGTAAATTCAGACATTTCTTTCACATGACAACTTTGGTCGTAGGTACCCGCGAATCTGATTTTTTAATGTTGACAGCAAGATGTGTCAATTTAAAGAACTATTCACATGCGAGCAAATTACGAATAGGCGAATGGAGAAGAAATCAATTTTAATGTATTTATGAATAGTGCCGAACATGAATGGTAGTACAATGCACCTGCAGTTGTGTCATCGAATAGTAGCAACCTCCGACAAAAAAAAGTGTGCAATTTGTTCCGCAATTTTAAACTGGCATGATAAAGAGACTGTATCACAATTGATAAATTTTACTTAATAGTTAGTGCTTTAACATCAGGCGCAGGGACATAAGTCCCGAATTCATTTTTCGAGAGAGTAGGTGTTGTGATCGTATCGGTATTAGTGTTATGTTAGTTGCTGAGATGAGTAAATTATTTGTTTTTGTGTTACTGTAATTATTTTTTAATGATTATGGGTGTTCGAGAGTAGATGTGACGGGGAAGTCGATCGGATTGCTAAGGCTTGTCGAGTGGCAAAGATGTAAAGAATGCAGTTAATTCAGTACTGCAGTTAGTTGAATTAAAAGACTTATTGTGTAACTGTTTGTGACTGCTTGCATTCTTTAAGTCAGCTATCTCATATATTTTTTAAGTTTTGCAGTCAGTAAGTCTTTAACTGCTCCTACTCCGAGCGTCGAACTTGCCGAGTTGTAGGGGCTGAGTAGGGTCAATGATTCTCGAGAAGTTTTTCCCTAGATGAGTCCTGAAACCAAAGGACGTTCTTCCCTGTGTCTTCCCTGTATTTTCCCCCCTTTTTTTCTTCCTTTTCCTCTCCTTTCCTTTCCTTCCAGTTTTCATCCTCTTCCCTGGGCCGGACGATGGTGTCATACGACCCGTTCCGAGCGTCAACCTGGCTGGGGGCCCAGTCAAAAAGCCCATCCGCTAACGGAGTGTCCGGATACCTGGCGCCCTCCGGATTTTGCTAACCTTGTCTGTATATTGCGGATCTCTGTACAGATCGACCTCCTTTCTCCGCCACTCGTGGGTCCTAATATGAACAATAACAACCAAAATAAAAATCAAAAACATAAACCAATTTTCAAGACCGGTATCCCTTCCAAACCGGGCGGTAGTACGACGTGAGGCAATACGGACTCTGAAGGTCTTTGGAGCTATTCTGGAGACCAACAGAACTCCTAAGCAGGTTGCCAACTGAAATGGGCCGAACATTTCAGAGCGCCAGAGGTCGGTGGAAGAAACCGCTCCGGTTTCAAAACGCCCCAAGGTGCATAACACCAGCACCTCCGCCGTTAAACCTCTCAGATCCTTCAGCGATGTCGTCAAAGACAATATCGTGGTTGCTGTCATTGATCGCAGCGACATAGACGGCACGATATCTCCCGAACGGTGGCATACGGTCAAGCTGAAGCTTTTAAGTAGCTTACTACCCTTCATCAGGGCAACCCCTGGACCGCCACCGAACACTCAAGATGCTGGTTAGCATCAAGGACACGTCAAGCTAATCGCTTGCGCGGACACAAGATCTGTCGATCTTTATAAGTCGGCTGTAAGCAGCCGTAGTCGTAGCAAAGGAGAACATCCCTAGCAGACCTAGGACTCGCACCTGGATCCCCATCGAACCACCATCCGCGGATGAAGTCCTGGAAGTCATCCAGCTCTGCAATCCCTCATTACCCACCCATGACTGGAAGGTCGCTAAGCTGGAAGAGCAAAGGGGTGCCTATAGATCTGCTATTATAGTAATCAACCAGGAATCCCTTGCTCCTTTGGCGCAGACCAACGGCATGATAAGTTTTGGTTGGGAGAAAATCACACTGCGCGTCTATAAAAAGGATGAGTTAGAAACTGGCAAACTGCCTCCTCACCCCTCCGATTCCGCAGCCCCTGACCCGGGTACATCAATATCCTTTCCTTACATGGAAGACGATGTCTCGGCAGACCAGGCGGCCCCAACCAGGTCCACTGCCTCTATTACTGACACGTTGTCGGACATGGAGTCGGAGGACTGCCTAAACAAGGTTCTTCTTAGTGAGGATGAACTTCTTGGTTCATCTTCGGAATCAGAGGGCTTAGATAAGACTGTGGTGGAAGTTGTTCTGCCTAATTGTAGCAATTGATGCTGCAGTTAGTACAGATAAACCTCCAACACTCCATAAAGGCTTCGGCCTCCTTGCTTCTCCGTCTTTCTCAAGATAGAGAAGATATCGTCCTGATCTTAGAACCATGGATTGTCAACAACCTGGTTTGCGGACTCAAGACTCCGGGATAATACGCACTTTATGTATCAGACAAAGGTAACCCTAGATCCTGCATACTAGTGAAAAGTAGTCTTAATGTATTTTTACTCCATAATTTCAGCGGACGAGACATAACCACAGCGAGGTAGAGACGGCCAAAGGCACGTACTGGCTGACTTCGGCCTATCTCGCCCATGATATCGTGGGAGATCTCCCAGGTAAGACCCTGGAGGATCTTGTAAAAGAAGCTGAAAAACGTAACACTGGACTCATAATTGGGTGTGATGCCAACGCTCATCACTCAGTATGGGGCAGTTCCGATACAAACTACAGAGGTGAGTTACTTTTTGATTATATTTTACACACAAATCTTATTGTTTGCAACAGAGGTAGTGAACCTATTTTCATAACCAGAAGTCGACAAGATGTCTTAGACATAACTCTCGTCTCTGATTTCATCATTGAATTGATTGGTAATTGGAAAGTCTCGTCTGATCACTCGTTTTCGGACCACAGGTATATTCAATTCAGTCTAAATGATGACCCTCCCCGCCAATCAACCTTCCGGAACTACCGCAAGACAAATTGGCTCTATGGCATTCAGTGAGCTCTATGCTTTTATGTTCCCCTCATGACACAAACGAGCTTGATCATAAAGTTAGGGAACTCACAATGGCTCTAAATAAAGCATTGTCCTCCTCGTGTCCTCTCACTAGACCGAGAGGCAAGCGTAAGCCGCATTGGTGGACATCGGAATTGAGCCCACTTAGAAATGTCTGCAGGAAACTGTTCAATAAAGCCAAGGCCACACGAACAGATTTCGACTGGGACGCCTACAAATTGTCCTTCAAATCCTATAAAAAAGAATTGAGGAAAGCCAAAAGAATATCGTGGCGACTCTTCTGTAGCAAAATAGAGGATACCTCCGAAGCTTCTAGGCTAAGGAAAATCCTCTCTACAAATCCAACGATGCCCAGCTGTCTCAAAAAATCGGATGGCTCTTGGACTACGTCTAGCGAGGAATCGCTTAATCTGCTATTAGATACCCACTTCCCAGGTAGCTCCCATGTTATAAGTTGTACGAACCCAAACAGGGTAAGGACTCACATAACCAACATTCACGATCTAATTACCAGGGATAGGCTACTTTGGGCGCTACTCAGCTTCAAACCATATAAATCGGTGGGACCAGACGGCATTATACCAGCCGAATTACACGTTCAATATTAGTACGTTCAATTGAATATTCCCTTCACCATTAGGAGTATACAATGGTAACCTTCCTCGATATATAAGGCGCCTTTAACAACGTCAACACATCCGCGATCTCAACTGCACTGTCGGATCTAAAAGTGGATGACACACTTGGCGAGTTCATTAATCAACTACTAACCAGTAGGATTATTAACTCAAAGCTGGGTATGACCTCCGCCAGAAGATCTGTCAGCAGGCGAACCCCGCAAGGAGGAGTCCTATCCCCACTTCTTTGGAATCTTGTGGTGAACAAACTGCTTGTTATCCTGGAAGGAGAGGGCTGCAAAGTGATTGCCTATGCAGATGACGTTGCTATTGCCGTGTCGGGGAAGCACCTTAACACCTTAAAAGAACTCCTACAAAATGCTCTTAACAAGCTAATAAGGTGGGCTGACAGTTGTGGTCTAGGCGTCAATCCCCACAAAACCGAAATTGTCCTCTTTACTAGGAAATACACAATCCCACGAATCGACGAGTCTTCTCTGACGAGGCCAAATACCTAATTCTCATCCTGAATAGGAAGCTCAACAGGAAATCTAATATACAAGAAAGAGTCCGGAAAGCTACGGTGGCACTCTTTTCTTGCAAAAAAGCTATTGGTAACAAGTGGGGACTACAACCTCGAATTACTCACTGGCTATATATCTCGGTTGTAAGACCGATACTAACGTATGGAAGAATTGTCTGGTGGTCTGCCTTAGAGAAAGCGATAAACTAGGCAGAGTCCAGAGATCAGCATGTTTATGCATAGGTGGAGCGCTTCGCACCACTCCCTACTCAGAATCCCTTCTAGGAATATAGACTACACCACACCCCAACTGCTGTTCGACAAAAACTTCCAGATATCCATTCCCCCTAGATCCTTTTGGGAGGATGCCTTGCGGAAGAAGAATCAATCCATTTTTACACGGACGGTTCAAAAACAAATGATGGAGTGGGTGGAGGTGTCTTCTCAGACAGACTTAACCTCAGTCTCTCCTTCCGTCTTCCTAATCATTGTAGTGTTTTCCAGGCGGAAATTATGGCGATAAAGGAAGTCTTGTCTTGGCTAAAAAGGAATGTGGTATCCGTAAAGGATATTCGAATCTTTTCGGACAGTCAGGCCGCCATCAAGTGTCTGGACTCTGTCTCTATTAACTCTTTAGTAGGCCTAGATTGCCGATCATCTCTAAAGGAGATGGCTGAGCAGTTCAACATTCACCTCTGCTGTGTGCCGGGGCATAGGGACATTCCGGGTAACTGCAAGGCCGACGAACTCGCCAAACTTGGAACTACCCTCTCAATCTTGCCTGAAAAGGGCTCCTTAGGCATACCAGTTTCCACGTGCAAGCTCTTGTTTAAACTGGATGCATTAGAAAAAACTAACCACAGATGGACAAATGGTACTACTTGTCTGACAACGAAGCAGATTTGGCCTAGGCTGGATCTAAGACGCTCAAGGAGCTTGATTACCCGTAATTGGTCGCACATTGGTGCTACAGTTGGTGTCATAACTGGACACTGTTTGTTAGGCAGGCATGCAACAACGCTTGGTGCCTATTCCAACGACTTCTGTAGAAGCTGTTTGGATGAGGAGGTGGAGGAGACTACTCTACACCTTCTCTGCGCATGCCCTGCTCTCTCTCGAAAGCGAAACCTCCATATGGGGGCCTTCTTCTATAATGATCTTAATGATCTAAACTCAACCGACCCAAAATGTCTCTCACGCTTTATTAGCACCTCAAAATGGTTCAACGTGTAGGCAGGAACTTCAGATCTACGTGGTATCACAATGGACCTTATATAGGTCTAAGTGAGTCGGACTTCTATCCGACTGCCACTTCAACCTAACCTAACCTAAGTCTTTAACTGCAAGTCTTTTAACTGCTTTTAAGTCATTTGACTACCTGTAAGTCTTTCCACTTTAACTGAAGAAAAAATAACCATTTTATTTCTTCAACTTTAGAACTTTTAACCCGTAATCACACTTATATGGCCTGGAACTTCAATACAGTTTTAACTAAATTTTCTGATAATAATAGGTCATCTTCACCATCTGCTCAAGAATTTGCATCTGTTGAACTTATTGAATTAATTATTTTTAACTTTAACATCAAAAAGTCTTCCGGATCAGATAATATCCCAAATTTTGTAATTAGAAAATGCTTATGTACCCACTATTCCACAATACTTAACTCCTATAGTTAATAACTGCATTAATAATAGCTTCGTTCCTTTTACATGGAAAAAGCCAAACTTATTCCAATCAGAAAAAAAGAAAATTCTTAAAGAGAATACTTTACTTAAAGATAGAAGATTTTATATCCGAGCATAGTATCATACACAATCAAAAATTCGGTTTTAAAAAAAATTCACTCTAATGAACATGCTCTTCTACAATTACAAAACATAGTACCACAAAATCTCAGAAAGAAATCTTGCACCGTTACCTGCACACTCGATCTCACAAAAGCATTCGACCTTGTTTGGCATGATGGTCTGCTTTCTAAACTAATATCTTTAAACTTTCCTCCTTTTTTTAACCAATATGATCTTAAGCTTTCTCGACAAACGTAGCCTTAGTATTTACCTAGGTGAACATGCCTCCTCCGCAGTTCCAGTTTCTTCAGGTGTTCCAAAACGTGGGGCATTAATGTAAATGTCTCTAAATGTGAACTTACCTGTTTTAGGGATGCTTCCATCAAAGAGGACCATCTAGCAGTTAAAGAAAGCACACATCTAACCCTTAACTTAAAAGGGAACACTATCCCCAGAAAGCCTTTCATAAAATACCTTGGACTTTTCTTACATGGGAGATGGAAAACGAATATCCAATTCAAAAAAGCCCTAAATAAATGAAAAGCAGCTGGTGCTAAACTAAAAGTTATTTTAAACGCCCCTGAGGTTGAAACTAAAACCAAACTCTTATTGTACAAAACACTTATACGTCCAATTATTGCATATGGTTTAAATGCTCTCCGACGGTCGCTCATGAGCTTCAGAGATTTGAAAGAACAGTGCTCAGAAAATGCATTTCAAAATACAGAAGAAACTCAAGCAGATGGTTTAGGAATAGGGTAATATATAAATCTTCAGAGGGTAACGCCATTATTATAACCTTACTAATTTAACTTAGTAAAGATTTCTCAACTTAAGACAACATACAATCTCTATCATAAAAAGCATTTACAATGACAACATCAAGTTTTCAATACATGACTGATACTATGTTACCCCTATCATCTTTCGCAATGAACAGTCCACACCTCTCTTCCAAATGGAAGAGGACTGTCATTTTTTATATAACTTTTACAAGAAAAGTAGTAATCTAACCAATAGAGGTTAAAAGGTTTGTTTACAAAACTGAACTCATTAGATATAAGAATCAGAAAGATTATTAATTACAATACAAATGTATCAAATTTAGGAAAACGTATGCCACTATCTCAAAATCTATTCGTACTGCAATAACTTAAAGTAATAATCAATAAATGTATTATATAAAAAAAAATCCTAGAATAGTTAGCTAATGTATATCATTACGTTAATCATTACAAAAAGATGTTGTACTTTTATAATAACTTCTTGATTTTCTTCATGTATATGTTTATTTGTAAACCTCAAACATTATCACGTCAAATTTTTATTTACTTTTTACTTTTACTTTTTAGTTATGTCATTTTCGTTTGATAATCCGCGATAGTTCTCCGATCCGATGCCAAACGAACAAGTAAACACCTTAAATTTGAATTTGAAGTGTATTTGTCGTTGTATTTGTGTATATGTATTTCCACCCCCCTCACTGCCTGCCAATGTGATGACGATGAAGAGGATGGAAGAAAAACAAAATTAGCTATTGAAATAGGTTTATATTATACCTAATATTATTTCTTAATTTGTTTGATTAAATTTGGTTATAATTTCCACCTAATCTAAAAATTAAATTATTAAATGCATCGGCAACAACTATGACAATTATCGATTTCACGTTTGTGGGGTTTGTTTGTATTAGTCTTTCTGGTTTTGATTCTGAATTTAAAGTCAGAAGCGAATTTCTCTTTTTTCCAGGAGAGAAACTGTAATTTTAGTACCAGTTTCAGAAGAGACCGGATTACCAAACGAAAACGACATTAGTTTATATTTTTTTTATATTATATTTTCCATACCTCATGAATTCTTTTTACTTTATCATTTTTATAATTTTATAAAATCCAACTTTAATAAGCATATTTTGCTAAGATCAATATAGAACTTTTAATTTTGCTATCCTCATTAAGATTATATTCTTTACAACAATACCACGTCCTGTTGCTCATTTACCGCAGCGTGGCATAATTGTTGAGCAGAACTTGTTATCTAGTTTTAAGCCTATTACTTAAATTTCATGTTTGTTTTGAGCGAACATGTCATCCTTTACCTAACATTAGGATGTTTCAATATTTTATTTTCTTATTAAGCTACATTTCAATCTGATTAAATGTTACTGTGACAGCCAGACCAATTAAAAGTCGGCTTTGATAAAAATATGCAAAATATTAAAAAAAAAAAAACAAAAAATGTAAAAATTAAGTCTCAATAAAATTTACTACTAATACTACTTCTAATCGGTGGAAAGATGCTTGTTAGTTTGTTGATAGCATGTATTTAGCAGTCTGTAGCTCATTTACTTCAAGGCCAACTAATTTCGCCTGTTCTTCAATAGCCGTGAAAGCGGCACGCTGAGAGCGAACGCTGATGTCAATATCGGCCCCTGCGCACTATCTGCCTCAAGAACTAGATTGAAGAAACCACATGACAGAGCATCTTCTTGCCGAATTCCTGTGCGTATTTCGAAGAGCTCTGATGATCTTCTGCCAAACTGTACATTATACCGCATGTTTTCTAGAGTCACGCGACAAAATTGGAATTCGGCCATCGCCATGTAGAGCTCCTGACGATGAAAAATGTTATATGCGGTGGTATGACTTTACTTGCAATTCTTTGGTTCTTTTCAGAATTTGCTTTAGTGTGAATTTGGTCAATAGTCGAACTGCAGGGCCGGAAGCTACACTGGTACGTGTCGATTAGTCTGTTGCAGAAGGGTTTGAGACGTTCGCACAATACGTTGAATATGATCTTGCATGCAACATTTTACAAGGATATGCCTCGATAGATCTTGCAGCTGCCAGAAATGCTGTTTAAATACATTAACTATTCCCTGCGCATCGATGACTGGGTTTACTTGGCAGTCTTGAAGACAGCAGCCACTTGCTTGGCTTTCTTATAAAATTCACTGGATTTTTTTTTCAATCGCGAGACTTCGATTTTCTTGAGCTGGGAGAATGCGTACTTTCACATCTTTCTACGCAGGATCTTCTTCTCTTCCCTTCTCCTGGCTCGATACTCTTCTTCATCAGCCCTTGTTTTTCACTGCAGCGATTAAATGTGTGCACATTCTGTCACCTTTTTCCGCATACATCATCATACGACGAGCTTTTTCTCTAGGTTGGCTTGTAACATTGGGTAGTTTCGCTACCTCTTTGGTGATGTTCTTTTGGGAACCTCGCAGCTTCTTCTCGTTGGACAGTCGAGTTCTGAATCCATCTGCAACAAGAATATGGTTAGAGTCGATGTTTGCCCTCGGTAAGTGTGCACGTTTGAGATATTACATGCGTGCCTCGCATCGATTAGCACATGGTCGATTTGGATAGCGGTTCGCCCATTTACAGAGCGCCAGTTTGCTGTGTGGATCCTTAACCGTGGAAACCTAGTGATACTTATCACCGCATAAAAAGCTGCTGCAATATCAATTAGTGGACATCCCTTATCTGCTGTCGTTTCGTGGAGGGTGTGCTTATTTACTAACCCGTCAAAGATGTTTTTCTTTCCAACGTTAGCATAGAACTCCTTCTTGATAGGGTCTTCAGCATTATCAGTAGGGTCTAATGCATATATTAAGGTAATATTTTGGAATTTAGCATTGATGCGGATCACAGCCAGGCGATTACTTATCGGCTTCATATAAATAAGTTTTGACCTAATGTAATATGCCTATTCTGGGTGCTTAGATGGAGCTAGAGGTTAGGGAAATGACAAGAAACGAGGGTGCGGACGGGACCTTAAGATGAGAATGGGAAATGAGAGGGGTCGAGAGTGGTTGAGTGCGAGCGACGCGGCATGCTTGCGATGCGCGGCCTGCGCTCGCCGGAAATGGTTCTTGCCCCCTCACTCAACCTAGGCTACCAGATCATAGATCATGCCAAAAAAAAGAAGAACTAACTTTTTTCACCAAGAACCGACGGACGTCCACCACACTTGAGGGCGCTGCTGGTGTTGGCGCAGCGTGGCCATACCCTCCCAACCTGGAAATTCCGGCCATGAATCTCCCCGATTATGGATGCTGCACGACGATCAAACCATTTCAGCCGAATGGTGTTTAGCGCCCCTTACCGTACCCCCTGAAATTTCAACTTAAGACTCTACCATGACCCTCAATGTCATGGAACAAAAAAAAAGGTAACTCAAAATTTACCATGAAGCTTAACTAATAACATTTATTAACAACAAAAAAATAAATAAGTAAATAACAAAACCAAAAAATTAAATTTATAAATTAATAAATAACAACAAAAAAAACTATGTAAATAAATATTTAAAAAAAAATGATTTATAAATAAATAAACAAATAATACAAAAAAATTGTATAATTATATAAATAAATAACAAAAAAAATGCGAACTATACTAAAGGTAAGCTCCGTTTACACCTTCCGTCTGCCTCCCTGCCAACCCTAAACGTTTTACCTTAAAAAAAAATAAAATTGTCATACCTAGAGAGAGCTCTATATAGGCAGATTTTGGTGTTCCTCTGGGCCTTTGAAATTCCCCAACAAAAATATTATTAGCAAATGCTAGACGGGACGGAAAAACTTCACCTATTACAATTTAAAACTTACATTATATATATAAATTTACAAAAACAATTATAACAAAAGAACAGATGAAATCTTTACTTACAATACAAATACAAAATTAATAAATAAATGTATGTAAATAACTTAACACTATGTACAAATCATCGAATAAATAACAAAACCTTACGGATAATTAAATTAACAGAAAGATAACTTAATTTAGGCACTAAATGAACAAATAACGAAATAATTGATAAACTAATTCAAAGTGTCGTATATATGTATATATTTTTGGGAATAACTATTTTTTTTGTAATATATATCAACATACATATATATATGTTTAAATATAACTAAGCCTAAAGCTTTAACTTTACTTTTAATTTGTTTTTCCTCTTTTTTATATAGGTAATTCTTTAGTTTCGTTTAAATTTATGAAAATTTTATTTTGTCCACTTGTAAAGTGTACCAAGACAGGTTACGCATAAAACCCGCAAACTATCTCTCTTAGGAGGATCTGCGGTGCTAATTTTCGCGGCCTACGAATCAACGTTCGTTCCGTCCATTCAATGCACTGGCAAATATTCATATATTTGCAAATTTATATAATTAAAATTTCGGCGGCCACCCTGTATTCTCGGTGACCGCCAATTTTAAATTTAGATGGTTGACCCTGATTAGAAAACCCAAATTAACACAATATAAATAGCTATAAAACAAATACTGCACTTATTTGAAGATTTGTTTATGTTGGGCTATACTGTGCCTCCGGTAATTTTACACCACGGAGTGTCACGGGTGACATTGAATTTTATAAAGGGTAATCCTCCAGACCGTTTTCACGTCTTTACCTAGTCAATTCTTCATCCAAATAATACCCCATCATCCGACGTTCCATGTACTTTGAGGTGTTACTGTGTGGATATAAATTGGTTGCCGCTAGTTATATGTAGCTCTGGTTCGATTGGTAAATTCGCCATTGGACAAGAATTGGTTTGCGTCCTTGAACTGGTCGTCTTATCAAAGACACGAACAAGGGAACAAAACAAACCACATTCACACAAAAAAAATTTACACTGACAGGCTAGGCACGATGACATTTTCCAAATAATAAACAAAACAAAAGCGACGTTCCCATCCACAATTCGTTTTTATTTCATAAAATTGCTTTTCTTTTCCCTTACAGGTGACCACAACACTAAGCCAATTCGTTTGAAATCGAACCCGCATCCTAATAAATGCAATCTCTTATGGTAGCTGTAATATTTGTCACAATTTTTTCTTTTCATCAAACCTGATCCCATCCATCTTAATGTCTTGTACTGCGTGAGGACAGAGTCAAGTTTTTGAGTAGCACCTGTGGTGTAGAGTGTCCGCGCATGCTCTCATATCCGTTGACGTTCCGGGTCTGTTTGTCATTTGAGGTCAATTTGTATCCAAGGCTTAATTTGTCGGGAAGTTACCCCGACGGCACAACTCCCAACCTGGAAGGCCAAGGCCCTGACTTTAACCCACTACGGCCACAACCGCCACCCTACTCTTTTCCAGAACACTGACTACCTAGTTCTGAAAATTCCTTATTGACCTCGGCTCCAAATATGTCGAAGAAGCTCTCGTAAGGTATTTGCTGTCATGAAAGTTGGCGACGCCATTGATCCAATCTAGTGAATTCATCAGTCCTACGTCCTCTTTCTAAGGTGCTCATACAAACTTCTGAGACTCATCAGACAGTCAACTTAGACAGATCATTATAGTGTTGCTATTTTCCTCTAGTTCAACACTCGCGCTTATAAGTTCAGCAAGTCTCGTCCAGTTTGACAAGATCAGTAGCCGGTGGTTACCGAGGTAGTCAAATAAGCACAATTATATATAACACGAATTAAATACTTAAAGTGAATTGAATTAAATATCTTTCTATATAATAATCTAATAGATCAACTGCAGTGAAACGGATCTGTCTTTCTAAGCCTGCGTAATTTAAATCCACTATAAGCTAACAAATTTTTCCTCGACTTTTATAACAATCACTCGAATATATTTACTTGTTATCATGTTTCACAAGTTACAAAATGGCGTATCTTCAATGGGTGAAAGTAACGTGCTCGGCTCATCGTCTTAAGCTTATGAAAATGTCTGTTTCCGCTTTTGGATGCTAATGTCAATATAAAATGCTAAAGGTTCCGCCATCCAACGTTTTTTTTTCAACTAGTGCTTATTTCGCGAATGGTAACACTTAGCTCATGTCTGATTTGATAGAAAATTAGTTTTATCCTTCCGCTCAACGAATATGGTTGTATATACGCTTGAACAACGCTGGGAAATATTGCGACATAATTGGGCCATTTTTATTCGAAAATGAGCAAGGAGTGGCTGTTACAGTCAACGGCGATCGTTATCGGGCCATGTTGAACGAATTTTTGTTCACAAAACTTAAAGAGGAGGATATTGGCAACATTTGATTTCAACAGGACGGCGCTACGTGCCACACCCTGTTTCAAAAAAAGAAGGTATTTGGCGGACCCTATATTTATATCGTACCGCAAATTGTAAAAGATTGACCTAGTACTCTCCTGGAATAATTTTCTGCTGGCAGTGCTTCTGTGGAATTTATATAATTTTGTGGAATGCATGTTTGCAGTTGTCAGCTTTTTCTGTCTATTAAAATTGCAGTTATTTGTTGATATTCAATTCTTAAATTAAAGCAATTAATGGTTTTTCCAATTTGTTTTAATGGGGATGGGAGTCTGCACCAAAACAAATGGATTCAAAGCAGTTACCACCGGTGTTGTTTTGTTTATTCTCTTAAATGTCTTATTTAATTATTTTAGTGGTAAAGTAGATGATTCCTTCTCTTTTTCGAAATTAAGGTAACTAAAAACAATATTTTCTAGATTTACACTACTCATATGTAATTTTTTCTTCTTACAGTGTGAAAAGAGTGACATTTCCCGGTGGACACATGTATAATGGATCGGCAGAAGCATTAGTTCAATTGAATAATTCCGAACAAAAACTTAATTCAATCGAATTTAATAACACTGACTCGAATGAGCCACCGGGCATCAATTCTGATGGCAAAATATGGTCGCAAATATCTATGCGAAGCAAATCAATTCCTCAAAATAGTTTACTTCCATTGTGCAAGGAACCTAAACCAGGTACAATTATAAGATCAAATATCCAAATGATTATAAATTATAATATTCATGAAATATTTGTTAATTACCTTGATCAATTGCTTTTGTTCCAGTTGAACAGGATTTTAGTTCTTTTATTTTAGAATAATTTATTTCTCAAGACCGGTTATTTTATTTTAGGAAAGTAAAATTATATTATTTCGTTACCTTTTAGATGTATGGCTAAGAAATAAAATACGTAGGTATGAAACAAAAACTAATAAGTATGTCTATGACCTGTAAGATGATACCATTGTTCCATCGTGGAGTTGAATTCCCTTTTTTTTCTGCACCAGAATATCGACATCGTTTTTCATAAACAAAACAAATAATAAAGGCACGGCGCTTAAGTACAAAAAAACGTTACCGCTTTGGAGCTCTTTAACGTTTTCTTAACCTTCATGTACGTTATTTTAATATAAACCGTTGCTGTAATCTACTGCAACGTATCATCGTTTGAATTTACAGCAATAACCCATAATTAGCCACACACACACCCACTTGGTTTTGTGGTTTGTGATTGAGTACTGTAAGATGTTAATCAGGAGGTACTTTTCTTAGGTTTTTGATATCAGTACATTGTTAGTTATTTTAAATTGGCTCTTCGACAAATATTTCATTTGAAAATAGATATGTTCCAGAATCTGAAGTTTATTTGTGGATTTCGTGATCTTATTGCTACTTTTTTGGAGATAATAGGTTGTGCATTTATGTACAATTGGGGTTCAAACCAAAAACTTTAATAAAATGTATTTAGTAGTAAATAGTAATAAGTAGTTATTAAGGCGGCGCTACAGTCCGTGGTGGACCTTAGCCTAAGCTTCTACTAATAATAAGCCTCTGCAATTAGCGTGGTCTTTGCCTAACTGGTACCAGTTGCACACTCTAAGTTGATGTCCCCTTCAACATACGCAGGCCAAAGAAAAGGCCTTCCTTTACTGCATTGTCTGCGGGCTGGAGCGATTGCAAGCGTTATTATTCCTAAAAGTCCCTTATTACATCAAAGGTATAGCTGTCGATTGTGACATTCTGCCCGATTTGCAGATGTTTGGTATTGTCAGCATATATTTTTTTTTGCCCTCGTTTACCACTGAACCAATATTTGCAGCTTGTTAATGCTGCAAGAGTCTGATTTAAATAGATGCTATTATACAAAGCATTAAAATCCATAAAAATATTATGGATATAGCGCGGAACTTCTTTAATATTTGGTTAAATATGAACTTACGAAGCCTAAAGCCGCACTGATAGTGTCTAATCAGATTTTTGACAATACAAGAGACAAGATCAGACTGATACCTCTATAGTTCATTAAGCATGATGAGAAATCTTGGAAATGAGTTGATGTATGCTCTTTACCAACTTATCTGCTGCTGCCTTAAATATTTCTACGGACAGACCGTTTAGCCAAGCAGCCTTGTTGGATTTCGGTTTAGATATTGCTATCTTGACTTTTTATTTAGGTCAGGTGGACCGAATTCTTGACTTGCATCGCCAATATTGAATGGTTCACTCTGCCTCCTCTGCAAATCCTTTACAACAATGTTTCCTTGTTCATATCTACAGGTCTCTCTTCGGGTCTCTTTAAACAGATATGTCCTTTTTACCTATTGGTAAATCTTCCGAAATTTATTCCTTGAGTAGCACCTCTTTATTTCCGCAATCACGCGATTTTTTTTTTTTTTTTTTTGGTTCTCCTTCGGAGAAGTAGATGTTCTTCCCTCCTTAGTCCTTTTGTGCATGTTGTTTTGCTGTATGTTCTTATCGGTACTCTATCAAACCAGGAGTTATTGTGGTGGTGGTCGGTTGACGCGTTTCTGATATCTCTTCGGCATCTATGCCACTAGTATTAAGCACTTAATGATGGCTGCAAGGGACTTCTTGAGAGGTTGAGAGATACGCCGATGGGAAATGATCATAACGGACATACAAAGTTTACGTAGCGTTTACACCACAGATGAGGAATTGACCAGATAGTCAACTCAGAGAGTCTCTCAATTCACCCTCAAAGGCAAACTCATCTGTTTTTACCCCTATAATTTGCACTTATATATGAGTTAGCGTGCAAATCAAATGCGAAGCTCTGAACCCCAGCGGAACTGTTGTTTGGAATTTCGGACCGCAGTGTATTCGTAAAGAAAGAAATAAAATAAAACGCAAAACGCGCGCGCGCTGTTTGTGAAAAATATTAATAGCATCAGCACAGCGAACAGAGTCTTTTGTGTTAGTTTTCTGTTATGTGTATGAATTTTAGATTAGACGTGATCAATATTCGTGTGTTAACGACCAATTTTTTTTACTGTACGTCCACGTTAACCGCAGCAAGCCAGGTGTTTGGCACTTGGTGAAACGCAGGTCAGCATTGATTCCCATTTAACGGAATTTTCTCTGCCTGGATATAACTTAATGCCATTTTTCTTCTCACATCGCGGTCTTGCCGAATAAACGTAGTGGTGTGGCCTACCAACTTCTATTACAATACGGCCCAATCCGGAATTTAATTTTATTTGGCTAAAATTCCATGTCCGTAGGCAATCAATTCATTACTGCTGCTTTATATACAGAAGCCGGAACCAGGACAGGAATTCAATTTATAAAGAGATTGATGCACTGTCTGATTCCATCGCCAGAATTGTTGCCCATTATCCTCGTACTGAAATCGACATTGCAAGCGATTTCAACATACACAATTCAAGTTGGCCTAGACATTCTAAACAAACAACACCCGAAGGAAGGTATGTCGAGATCTTTGCTGAGGTCAACAATTTGCCCCAGCTTGAAAACGAGCCGACACGGATACGTTAACATTAACGGTCAAAACTCCCAACACCCTGGACTTGTTTCTTACCTCCAACACTTTAAACGGCTTTTTCAGTTTCTCGGCCTCTTCATCTGTTCCGACACTCATTTACAATGACATTCCAACTGTCAGACAAAACCAAAAAACTTGCTGCTCATTTTGTGGCTAGCTCAACGCTTCCAGACTGTACTTTGACTCCCGCTGTATTCAAGCGCGTAGAACATTCAATGGGACAAATTCGCTTCCGCACTCGTGGCAAGTGGCAAGAGTACGTTAAGATCTCAACATACATAAACCCGCTTATACAGATGGTATACGCGTCTATTTCTCTATGAAATAGCTTGAATTCCGAAAACTTCTTAATGACCAGCAGTACGGTTTTCGCAGTAACAGATCCACTGGTGATTTGAAGACATATCAAACCGAAAAGTGTAACCAATCTATTTACCGAGGTGGTGAAAGTAAAGTCGCTGCGCTTGATATTTCAAAGGCATTTGACAGATTTTGGCATCAGGCACTTTTGTCGAAAATGCGTGCATTTGGAATCGATGATACATTTCTTCAATGGATTAGAAATTACCTTTCTGACCGTTCAATACAAGCTGTTTTGTACGGTTTCAAGTCTGCAACTCACCAAATAGCCAAAACAAAACTCTGTTTTGTCTCCGAATCTCTTTCTCATTTTTATCAATGACCTCCAGCGTTTCACTTCTAATCCAATCCATTCATTCGCTGATGACAGTACCCTTAGCTTCGCATATTCGTTTTGGGATTCACGTTCCTCATCTTCGTATGTTAAGCTTATTAAATTCTGACCTTGACAGCATGCTTAAGTGCGGTACAACCAACAGAATCGAATTCACAAAAAACAAAATTCTGTCTTTTTCTGTCATTAAAGCTAAGCCATTATACTCTGTCATTATCCATGAATGGCACTTGCATCGCCAAAACCGAAACGCTTTTCATCCTCGGTGTGTGCGTTAAAGACAATTTCGTTAGAATGACCTCATATTCGACGTCGCCAAAAACGCTGCTGCGAACTGTCTAGGCTTCCTCAAGCGATGCATCACCCCTTCTGATAAGGCTAGAATTTATAAGGCGTTTATTCGATCAAAGCGTTTATTCGATAAGACTTATTGACAATCGAGATATCGCGAAGTCGCTTGACCCTCTTAATCATCGTCACAGTGTCTCCTGCCTGTCGTTGTTTTAGCGTTACTTTTATCATAAGTGATTTTTCTAATGAAATAGCCAGTTGCATTCCACCGTTTATATTCGGACGTAAAGACTGTGAAGTGTAAATATTCCATTCTTAACCGTACAATACGAATGTGGAATTCTCTACCCCGCTCTATTTTTCCCTCACATTACAGGTTAGACATTTAAATCCAACGTGCATCGGTATTTCCCTAATTCTTTACATCCCTAATGGCCGGTACTTCATTATAAGGGTATACAAAGTCCCTTCAGTGCGGGCTTTTATATAAATATAAAAAAAATATGAAGCTTCTTAATCGGTCTTTAAAAAGCAGAATTTTATTTTATCGATCGAAACAAAAATATTTTAAAAGTCTTATTCGAATGTTGAAATCATTATTGTTCCAAAGCCGGACAAGAAATCGTACGGTCAATTTCACTGTTTCTAGCGGACAGATTGGTTCGTACGAGTGTCCGGGAATGAAATGAATGAATGTTTTTAGCTTTCTTGATACAGCTAATTGTTGGGTTCTGTTTCTTTTATAGCACATATTGTACATATATATTTAAGCAATTCTTAAACTTATTTTGTAAAACTTTTAATATTTTCTGAAAAAAAACTTATTTTCTTTTTATCAGGTGGTCCAATAAAACCAAATACAACATTGGAATCGCTGGACTTTGTTCAGCAGAGACTGTCTTCAACTGTGATGATGGGCGGTTGGTATCGTCCAGCAAATTGTATAGCAAAATTTCGCGTGGCAATTATTGTACCTTTTAGGGACCGCTATGCACATTTATCCATATTTTTAAAAAATCTTCATCCATTTTTGATGAAGCAAAATATTGAATATCGAATATTTGTGATGGAACAAACTAATGGAAAGTTATTTAATAGAGCTGCGTTAATGAATATCGGATTTTTAGAAGCATTCAAAATTTCTACCTGGGATTGTTTCATATTCCACGATGTTGATTTACTTCCATTAGATGAACGAAATTTATACACTTGTCCTAATCAGCCACGTCACATGTCTGTGGCAATTGATGTATTTGGGTATAGGTAAGAGATATTGATTTTCTTCCATAAATATATAAATTTGTCACATTGAAATTATTTGCATTAAACTTAGATTGCCGTACAGTTCGATATTTGGAGGAGTTTCAGCAATGACTCGTCAGCATTTCGCTAAAGTGAACGGATTCTCTAATTCGTTTTGGGGTTGGGGTGGTGAAGATGATGATATGTCAAATAGGTAAGAGAAACATTTTTTTCTTTTCTCTATTTGGTTGTATGTATACTAGCGGTATGCTAACTATATATACATAAGCCTTCTCGCTGCCCAAATATCTTATTACCAAATTAAACCAAAACTATAAAAGCTGTTCCTACAACTCTATAGATGATTTAACCTTTTGGCGTAGTTTCAGGTTTCCATTATTTTGAATCATGAACCACTATCCAAATTCATTTATTTAGGCTCAGGGGAATCGATCCCACTGATGAGTAGTCATAGATCCTCTAACCTTTATAGATTCTAAACTAGTTAATTTAAAGTCTTGATTGACATTATGGTAAACTTATGGAGTCGATCCAAGGAAGTTCTCTTAGAGTAATTCTAAGAAATTTCTTTTGAATTGATTAAATTTTGGGAATATGTACGTTGTAGTGTGGATACCACACAACAGACGTATTCTAAAATTGAACGAATAAATGCTTCTTCGTCTTAACATACTCAGAGCATTGGCTTTATTTTATACATATATATTCAATATGACTAACATAACATACATAATTTCGTGTCCAGTAAAACACCACAATCTTTCACTATTGTTAATCGGGGAATTGGTTGACCGTCGAAAATGTAAATATTCAGAAAAGGAAAGTGAGAAAGTGATCAAAGAACATTTATCTACATTTCGAGGACAGATTATTTTTGAAGCACCACAAATTTTAATTTTTGGATGTTACCACTTAAAGTTTGTAAGCTGTTGGTATCTTTAGATTAGACTTAATTAAATTAGTATTTATATCACCACTTTATATGTCCTCGTTTATAATTCTCGCATGATGCTGGATTTGTGAATATGTTCGGCTAAGTCGTTGGGCGAATAAGTAGTAATGTCAGCTACCTAAAGGTAATGCTATCGTAGAAATCGTAGACTGCGAAGCAGCCGCACAGTGTTGACAAGTGGTGTCTTGAGCAATTTCCATAGCCATGAGGTTTATTTTTTAACTCTGCAGTGTCCCGTTAAGAAAACGACAACTTTAATTGCCAATCGGATAGTTGAAGGAGTTGCTTAGTTCCTTTTGAAGAAGTATATGGAGAACTTGTTTCGCTTGTCTGCTGCCTGCTCTTCAACTTTTTCATTTCCATCCAACACACTGTGTTCTAGCACCCAGGTTAATGAACTCTATTGGTGCTCGATAGTGTTGTGAGCAGTTTGAGTCAGTTCAAAATTAATTTTGAATTAATTTCAAAGGCGTTAATAGCAAATAGTGCCGCTTTGATATTAGATAGAAGATGCAGAGATGCTCACTTCCATGCTAGCAGAGAGGGAATATTTTATGGTCTGCATGTATATTCCAGCTGCAACTACTAAAAAGCATGAACCTGATTGTCTTTACCAATTTCGGAAATTACAAGGTTCGTAACCGTGCTGATTATTGCTAATTAAAAATGATTTACGAAAGAAGTTTAATTGCTGAGTACCATTTATCAAACAATTTAGGTATAGCTAACTGTTTGCATAATACCCCTATAATTTTCCTACTCAATTTAAAAATAGGCATAATAAAAAATTTTTGCAATTGAATGGAAATATATCATTTGACAGCGATTGATTATAGATGTGGCAAATAATATTATAAACGGATTGGGCACACCTTTAAGGAAAACAATAAGGTACACAACCATGGCCATGATTAAAATTTGAATCCTTTGACATTAAATTCTTCAATGTACTTTCTATAGAGGCTGAAAATAGGAGTATGCGATTCATTGAGATTGATAAAGAATTCTTTATCAATCATTAAAACTTTATCCGAGTAGACTGATTGATAAAATTAGCCAAAGTTTTTATATATGACAAAAGACGAATCGGTAAATTAAACGAAGAAGAGGTTCGAAGAAGAGAGCCATCACCTTAATTTTTTTCTATTTATGAATTCAAAAATAAATCTAGTTTAAAATTACTACAGTTTTGAATATCATATATGTAAATAAGATTAGCCTGATGAAAAGAAGTTCCAAATACTGCTTTGAAGAACATATAGTCGTCGACCCTAAGAGTCCAGTATCGAGTCCACCCTATAGTTTCGCACACAAACAATGGAAAAATGCTTAAGAATTATATTATTATGGACCCGATATAACTCGTAGGAAAGTAGGTTAATTTCTAATGCCATTAAAAGATGCCAAAGATAAGGTTCGCCTCAATACATTCAACCCAATGAATGTAACGTGTCCACTATGTCAGCGTCAGGACCTGATAACGAGTTAAAAGGATTACCAAACTTGCAATCAACATAACCTGCGGTACAGTTAATATTGGGATAATAATCGCCGAAGATATATAATTTATCCGCTGCAGATGAAATGCCAGCAACAAAATGGAAACGTACACATACCTAATTTAACGCAAATAACATATAGTTTTGTAAAGGATGTTAGGCCATTTTTGCTGCAACAAATTTTGATGTCAGAATCGTTGCTTGGTTGCAGTCACCTTAAAATTATCCCTTACTGCAATTAGAACTCATCCAAGTTGCTATAAAAATTGTTATCCAATCCACTCTAATTAATCAGGTAATACTTATGGGACAAATTTGTTAGATTAGAGTTACATTAAAGTTACATCTTTAGTTAATCAAATGTATACAATAGTACTATTCATTTAAACTTGAACTCAAAAATAAATAAAACAAATATAAACATAAATATTCTTGTATGCCATTAAAAAAACCATAAACAGTATTAACAAAAAATAAATAATAAAACAATTTAACATTTTGCAGATTAAAACACGCTAATTTGTACATATCACGATATCCAATAAACATTGCTCGTTATATGATGTTAACCCATCAAAAGGAAAGAGCAAATCCAAAAAGGTAAATATATATTAAATTTAACATATTAAACTAAATGGATTCAGTGTGAACTGATTAAATACTGGAATTGTAATATTATAAACTCTATGTAGTTAGCTTTCAAATTAAAAAAACCCTTCTAATACAAGCTATGGTTTATAATATTCTCGAAAGTTTAACTTTAATAGAACTATTGAATTATGCTATAATTTGAAGCTACAAATGCAGGCGCAGTACTTTCATACTGCTACTTAAAGTCATGTAGACTTAGAAACTAAGGACATAATTTCACTTACATATCAAACTTAATAGCTTAGAAGATTAAACGTTTCGGTAAATGAAATCACAACGAGAAAATATATATCTTGCAAAGATTTTTTTCTTGTTGCGATTATTTATATTTTCTGTCACATTTTGGAAAAATTTGTAAGACTTCGAAAAGATAAAAAAAAATGTTTGAGTATCATAAAAGGAAAACACAATAATTAAATATTCAAAAGATGAAAGAAAGAACAACGTTTTTATAAGTAATTTCATGAATAGTTACATATGAATGTATAAAAACGTACTTAGAAGGAAATAACTCAGTAATTGTTTGATGATTACGATGGTATTCTAGCAAGTCTATTGTCTTTCACATATTTTCTCTATATTTTTTAAACATTTTGATCTTAAAAAATTAATTTGTTTTTAATTAGTTGATACTAACAAATTTTAAAATTATGATTTGAAATGCAATATTATATATAAAAAATATTTTCGAGATTTTAAAACATAGATATTTATTTGGAGTCCTTACTCAAAAATATATATTATATAGAATTATTGGAAAAAAAACCTCTTTAACATTATTTAACGGCCCCGTTATACTCGCAATTTAGCTTCTAAAATGATGTATTTTGAATTCCAATACTTTTGTGCACACATTGTACAGCAGGCTTGGAATCGTTTCGGTCTACACCATTCAGATGTTTTTAAATTTTTTCTTATTAATAAGAACATTAAACAAACTTTTTTTTTAATTTTATTTTGATGAAATTCAGGATTGAGAATCTTAGTATGTTATTATTTCCTCCTCTTTACGGTTTAATTTTTTACAGGGTTTCTTTTTACTCGACATCTAAGCCCACAATATCTATATATATTATTGTTGCTTTTATGTTTGTTTTTTTTTTTTTTTCATTTCAAGAAATATACTTTAACCACGATTCTTTCGGCAGTTGATATCAGACAACTAACTTTTAATATTTCTTCATTTTGTGGTAAAAACTTTTATTATTTTTATTTTTCTGTTTATTTTTATTTCAAATGCTAATTTTCTTTTCTTTTTATTTAGGAATTTTTAAGTAAATGATTCTACAGTGAATAACTTTATTGAAAAGTATGTAGTAGTACCATATCCTACCCATCAAACCCATTCATTTGGTACCCATTCCAAATGGGTCAATTAGAATTAGTTTTATTTTCTGCCTCAACAGATAACCTTACCACAAACTTGTCCGAATAATTATTACTCAAACCTCAGCCCAATTTTCTACAATTTCAAATTGTTGGCATATCTCCGGGGAACGGGTTCTAAAACAGTAGAGCTAATTGTCGCAAGTTAAAGAACAAATTATTACCAATAATTGTCTGTCCCTACTGATAATCCTTAATTTCCATGTGGAAACACATTAAAATCAGCTCATATTTTCGCACTAGTTACGAATAGAGTTCACTCCTACAAGCCAAAAATGGACACCACAGTTCGTGCGCAACTCATCAATTTTCTGTTTAATGCACTCAATTCTAATGTACGAGGCTCTGAACTTGGTTCAACCAATGCGTTGAAAATGGTTTATTATCATTGCTCAACACGTTGTTCAACAGGTTTATCGAGTTTATTCGGATACTGAGTGCGGTAATGCGACGAAAATGAGGTTTAAAAACTCAAGCAACAAAGTGTCTTTGCCAAATTGAAACCGGTAGGTCAACTAGGTGTACGGGGTTATTCAACAATTGAATTCGTTGATCAACTAGGTGTACGAGGTTATTTAACATTTGGATGAGTTGATCAACTATGTCTACGGGGCTCGCAACGCATTGAACACAAAAATGGTGGAATTTTAACCGAATTACGTTACTCAAAGCGATCAATCACGCTTATTTTAAGATTCGAATGAATAGACAATTTGTTCGAATGTCTATTCATTCGAATTAACTTTTTGTATTTAGAGTTGAGTTGTGTGAGAATAATGTTCATTGTCGAAGGATGTCATAGAATGCATTAAATGAATTAAACTTTTGAAATCAGCTGTTGTAAAATCGGTTGACATCATTTTACCCATTATACAGGGTGGCAATATATTTGAGTTGAATAAAGAATTGCACAAAGTTAGACGACCGGCATTACGCAACTTTGTTGCTACGCTCGGGTTCCCAGCTTCAAATCCGCCCCAGTACCACAAATATTTTTCGATGCCCAAAGTTTGTCAGAATCTTTTCAAAATTGCTGTATACGTTTAACGTTGCAAATCTTTAAGTTACTCCTAGTATAACTTATTTATTTATGTGAAACTTAAATCGTTAGTACCTGGGTTGCCATGTAGATTACTCGAACGTAATATATATGAGTTTTCTACGCAAATGACATGAGGTCGGTCTGATTCGGCGTGTAGAAAACATAATGTAAAATATTTTTTTTTTTATTTTTTCAGTTTTTATTCATGAAAATATGGACAAAAATATTGAAATTATATTTATTCATATTCATCGTCCTCTTATCAACACAAAAAACGTCCGATCGCAAGAAAAGTAGGCGTTGATCACTTTTTTAGACGTTTCGATCGACAACTTATTTCGCATCTTACTATGAACAAATGACCAATTCGAAAATAAACGCTCCAACTGGGCAGTCGATGCCAGAATTAAAAGAAGTTTTGTTGCGAGCTCTACAAGTTGTGGATGTTGACGCATTGCGTAAAACTAAAAATGTTTTCGGGGATATTATTTTTTTTCTTTCCAGTGAAGAGAAAATGTCTTCGCCTGTATTAAACAAAGAGGAAAACTTCAATCCATCTGAGTTAAGTAACTCAAAAAAGTAGTCTTAAACTTCGCCTTTCGGCAGATCTCTCAACTTTTGGCTGCGATAAACTGGATGAAAAAAGTACGCTGGCATTGTAACGTTGACGACGCTACTTTTCGTGCATCGGATTTGTCCTCGCCAGGCGCTTTGTCGATTAAGTCAATACAATCTTTGATGGCTTCAGCAGCGAAAGATTCATTTTTTTGGCAGAAATTGATAAGTTTGTCGATTGGATTCTTAGTTTTATGTTTTATGCATCTCTCTGACGGAGTCTACAAAATTTGCGTTGAATAGTAGTTGAGTCGTATTTGGATCCGGTTTTTTCGATTTGGCATCTTCATCATTTACGACTACATTCTCGTCTTCACCTGCGGCCACAATTTTCATGAATGAGAAATTTGAGTGCGTTACAAGACTATGCAAAGCGATACCTCGAGCGAAGTTAGTATTTTATTTAAAAAAAGTTTTCTTTAGGTTTGGTCCGATATAAAATTAAACAAAAGTAAGTGCCCAACAAAAAGCAGTCTGGAGCTACTGGAGGAGGCAAATTTAAGATACCGGGAAATGCAATATTGTCATAAAAAATAATTTAGACTCTAATATCTTCCTCAGTCATATTAGCTTGTATCCATTGTGGACATACAGGAGCCGCCATAAATCTACATACATTCTGATTTAAGTACATTTTTGTAGAAAAAAGGATTTGAATGTATGTAGATTTATGGCGGCTCCTGTATGTCCACAATGGATACAAGCTAATATGACTGAGGAAGATATTAGAGTCTAAATTATTTTTTATGACAATATTGCATTTCCCGGTATCTTTAATTCTTTTTAGGAGTTATTTCTCTGATAAATTCTCTATGAATTTTGGAAAAAACTAAATTTGTGCAGAGTAAATGTTTTGAAAAAAGCATTTGAAATGAAAAGCTAAAAATCGTAGTTTTTTAATTATTACTTAAGGCATTATAACTTTGGCTTATAAAATCACACTACACTACTAAATAACTTTTGCTTAATTAAATTAAGTGTACAAAATTCGTAAAGTGGTTTTTGTAGCTATATCTAACAGTTCTGAATTTATAGCACACTTAGAGTAATTATACCTCGAAATCGGGCATTTTCACTTTAACTGGATATTACTTGCGTTAGGGTGATAGTAGACCTCACTACCAGACCACTTTTTGTCGGATTCCAATTAATTTCATCCTAAAAAAGTTTTTTCAATGCTGAGATATTCTGATGTGACTTATATGTAAATATAAGAGGGGATACTTCAATTTAAAGTAAGCGTATGTAAATTTATGGCGGCCACTGTATATGCAATTCGATAATGCTTATAATTTGTTTAATTTGGTAGTACTATCCTGTTTGTTGATTGTGCTAGTCCTTGATTAAAATCATTTCCAACACCGTTTTGACATCATCCGGCGTTTTAAAGCTGCTGCTAGCCTTAACACACACGGCACTGATGACGATCGACATGCATGTGGAACGTATTTTCTGGTATACCAACCAAATATTTGAAAGTTTACTATTTGTGCTCGTTTTGCCATTAAGTCATTTTTCTTCCCACTTTGTTCAAGTTCATCATCCTGACTATTTGACACATAAAGACGAGTTATGCCAATCTTTTTACAAGATTCTACATCATTCAAGTCGGGTGCAAATCTGCTACAAGTTCCTCAAGTCGGGAGCTATGAATAATAGAGTCAAAAATACTACCCGACCAAAAAGCAAATATATTCCAATTCCCCAATCATTTAATCCGGCGGATTGACTGCGGAAGGAGTATCACTGATTTTTTACCGTCGCCCTACCATACAAACCGTAGAATAATAAGTGTGCGGATGTCGGTAAGAAAGTGTTCAAAAATATCATTTAAAACGCATACCATCCATACAAATGTTCCATTTGTTCAATCCGAAACTGTATTGGAGCATATTCAAAAGTGGTTGGAGTCAAAATCATAAGAAGCAATGAATAAGTAGCTTAAAATGTATCTGGCAACAGGTATTAAATTTAATTTTAAAGAAAAATTTCACTTTTACTTTACAATTCAACAAAAAATCACGATCTTAATCGCTTGGTTTCTAATTTCTTCTTTGCTGATTATTGATTTTCCAGTTAAAGAAAAAAGTTTTAAAGTGTAAATTGACGACAAATGTTTCATGAGTGCGTAAATGGTGAAAAACATTTAGCTTTTCGTAAAAATACATTTACGTTTTAAAGTCATTGATTGTTCCAACAAACCTTTATATTTTTTGTTTTGAAAATTATTGTTTGAATTAAGGTGCGACAACGTGTCATAGGTTTTTAAGTTTATTATTTACCAAATTTGTGTAGTTAGTACGAACATGTCGTTAACTTCTTCCTATACAAATTTTGACTTTTCATTAACTTCATCGTAAACTTACGAAGTTTACTACGTTTACGATGATTTTCCACGAATACCCTTGTTGCATTCTTCATAAAATAAATAAACTGTCGTTACACACTGACTTCCGTCAACACTTGATTGAAGTGTTATAGTTATTGCAATGTAATATCCTTCTTAACAATTCATCCATACAAAGTTTCTTGCCACGCTTTTCTTTTGCGAAGAATCTAACAAAATTTATAGAAAAAGTCCTCCGCAAGAATTTAACCATACAAATCATTTATTTACGTCCAGATTTTTGAAGCGTCTTTTGCTCAATGTATTAAATTGTATTTTTATTCATTTAAATCTTAAATTGTTTTTAATTTTTTAGTAAATAATCTACGTCGTAATATTTTCTTATTAAGATAAAGTTTAAAATATCCCCATCCCCTCTTTAACCTTAACAAGAAAGGCCCTTGCCTTTAAAGCAAACTAAACCCGTTTTCATTCGTCTTTTGCACGATATGTTTAATAGTTTTTTTAGTATTGTTTACAATAACTAGCAGTTGTTTTTATTGATTCACTTTAATTATACTAACATAACATATTAAGCTGTTCATATATTCTTAAAAATTATTATTTATTTTGTTTAATAGGTATGAGAATCTCGTTAACGGAGTGAACAAGTTCGATCTGGATGGCCTTAATTCGATTAAATATGATATATACAGTTTAAAAGAGTATCCGTTGTTTACTTGGTATTTAGCGGAGCTTAAAATTTCAGATCAAAGATGATGTAGTTAACATAGCGCTTTAAGTTAAAAAATCCTTCATTAAACTATAAGCTATAATAAAAAAAAACTTGTAAATATGAATTTTTTTTTAAATATAAACTAAATCGTTATTTATTATGAAGTTATGTAAGGTGTATTTATTTTGCATTGTATATTTTATTGCTTGCAGACGTCTGATTCATTCGTGTAAGAGTTTGGGTATCTAAAAATGATTTCCATGTTCATTGGGCCATCTAAAAATGTCAGAATAGCTTCCTACAGTTGTGGGATCGCCCAATGAAAAACAATATAATGTTTTCTAAACAACTTGAAATAATGGGTGATTTTTAGTTGGAGTTGAGAGGTAAATTTTCATTTTCGGGGGGTTGACAATATGCAGTTTAATTGATCTTCATTTTCTTAAATTTTTGTCTGCAATTTAAGTCAACGGTTTTGTTCGTTTCGGCAGTGGAAATTTGGGAAACAAAGTTTTTGTCTGGTTCATTATTTTCTACCTCGTCGGTGCCTTCGTCACTAACTTTGTCATCGTAGCCAGCAACAACTTAATCGACCTCCAGCTTTGCTGATTTTTCTGCGCATCTTTATTTGTGCTTTAGTTTATTAGTCGCAAATTTGCAAAACTCGGTCTTAGTGCGCTTCTAAATGTGACGATTGAGACGAACATCCAAGATCGTATATAAATTGTTATGAAAATATTCTTGCGAGTTATGCTCTTGGATGTTTGTAACTTTCGCAAGAGGTGGGTCAAAAAAACATTTTAGGTTGTACGGGGAGAAGTGGATCCGGGAACATCACTTAGCTGTCCGAAACAGCAACCAGCTAATGAAAATGACAAATGCATGGACCGGGCGTTCCTCATAAATCCTTTTAATCCATTTGATTACTTAAAAGTGTACAAGCTTCCCATTTCATATGTAAGCGCAAATTATAGGGGTAAAACAGCTGAGTTTACTTTTGGGGGCAATTAAGAGACTCTCGGAGTTGAATGTCTGGTTCATTACTCATTTTTGCTTTGGTTGTACATCGAATGTGTTAGTTATTAGTTCCACTAAATGCACAGCTTTTTTTATTTTTATTTTATTATTTATTATAATTTTCTTTAACCTTCAATCGAATCAAATCCAATCTGTTAAAAATTACATATGCACATATGTACATTTCCGTTGTCAATTAATTAATAATAAATTAGTATTTGGTTTGTGCTATTGTGAGCGGATGGTTCTCGTACATTTTGTCAGTTAAAAAAATAAAATAATATGTAAGAATTTAAAATTGATAACCCAATAGAGGTACAGGTAGGTATATCAATTACAAACAAAATAAATTAAGAAGAATATAATTGCATTTTTGACTTTAATTTACTACTCCATCTCAACATGCATGTATATACACACAACCTACGTACCGACGAAATGTTATAACTTATAATGCATCATGATCCATGAAACATATTTAATGCTGATATCGAATCACAGGTCAACCACTGCTACCTCATCATCAAACGCACTCCGAACATCAAATTCCCCTATGATATGTGCATCAAGGAACATGGTAGCGCCCAGCCAATTTCTCTAGCAAGTACTACGCTCTTATATTCAGGAACCACGCAGCCTATTTAAACCACTCTCTACCTTCCCTTGGAAGGTTGATTTTCAGGAGTTGATGGGCTTGTGACGCACAACAACAGCCAACGTAAACAAAAGAAATTATTAAGAAGGAAGATTTTAAAACTTATTATGTATTATTAAAGTAAATTATTATACGTTTAATAAATTGCAATATTAATATAAGCTTAAACTAGTTGCTAACTGTTTTAACTAATGGCGTTTTGTTTTAAAAAAAAATTCATCCGTTTCATGATAAATTTTGGAGATCTTGATTTTTCGAAAGATTAACCTCTCTCTGACTAACCCCAATCCAAGTGGTCAGTTTGCTTTCAGTTGGTTTTTCAACTATTGATTATATTAAGGATAACTGGACTTTCTTATTGGCTAAAAGCAACTTTTGTTCAAATAATTAAAAAGTTATGTTTTAAATTGGATGCATACAGTTGCATTTTATTTTCGCCTTCGCAAAGTGATTCTAGCGATGAAGATTATTTTAAAATAATATGCTAATTTAAAAAAAAACACTGCTTAATGAATATATTAAAGAACTCAATAAATAATTACATCGAGAAGGAACTTGGTTCTTAGTTGATAAATAATCTTTTTATACCTTATCCTAAGGGTATATTAATTTTGACACATTGTTTGTAACACCCCTTCATATTCGTCGTCGACCGATGAAAGTATATATATTTATGATCAGGACCAAATCCTAAGACTATCTAGCAATGTCCGTCCGTCCGTCCGTACGCAATTTTTAGGCCTTTAAAATTAACCTAGGATGCTGAAATTTGGATCACATATTCCCTAGGGCTCCGAAATGGTAAACATTTTTTGAATACGCCCACTGCCACGCCCACAATTTAGAAATAACCGTTTTAAGGCTAAAGTTAGAGAGATAGAGTGTTACAACCTTGACAAGATATGTAGGCACTGCCCTGCTTTATAAGTTTGTCATATAAAGTTTTTTGCCACGCCTACTTTTTGTGGGCATTTTTTACTAAAATGCTGTTTTCTTCGAAAATTTTCATAGAAACTGAAAAAAAATGTTATCTCGCCCATATGGTGGTAAAGTCGGGACACAACAGACGAAGTCCATAGACCAATAATCCAAAAATATTCAAAAAAATTTTTCGGTAGTTTTCTCAAAATGACTAAAAAACTGTTGGCACCAAAAAATGTTGAATCAGATCGAGAAACTAGGTTCTTGGAGCTACAATTTCCACTTTTTATATTTCCTGTCCGACTTCAATTATCACTAAAATGATTAATTTATTTAATTAACTTAGGTATTATTATTTAGATTAAAATAAAACATATTCAGTTTATAGGAAAATAATAGATATTTATTTATATTCTTTATCAACAATGACATTTTAGAATCAAAAAATTAAAGCTAACAAAAAACAATAATTCTAAACTATAAAAATTAACTGAAAACATAAAGATAATGATATCTTCTACTCATAAAATGAAATAATAACTTCTTGGCTCTAAGGGTATATTTAGTAACTGTTGTTACTCATAAAACCAAACAAAATTATTGTACGTAAAAACAAATCATTGGGTATGTGACAGGGTATGACATACCCGGAGTTTGCACGCGAATATTCTGACAGATGTTCCACGCTACAGTGCGATCAGTACATTATTCTCCCACGCACACAATTGCCTTCAGGTACTGAGTGCGCCAGTTCTGTCAGATGAATATTTTAGATTATACACAGCTTTTTAGTTTGGTCTGGGTTTAAGATACCCTGCTTTATGTTCCACGGGTTAATGGTGCTTAAATGGCAAAATAATTCAAAATTAATAAAAAAGTAGTTTTCGTAAATTTAAACTTTCTCAAAAACTAGAAGACCTAAAACTATATGGATTTCTGTGTTCGATTAGGAATAAACACAAGCAGCAAATTTATTGTGTGGTTTTCTAATTCTGAAAAAATCAGCCTACAATAAGTATTTTAAATTTTTTTTTTTTTAATTTTGAGTTTGATGGTAATTTTTTCAGAATTTATTGATGGACATAACTGAATTTAAAATCAAATATGAAAAAACGAATTCCTGGCTTTTAAAACTGCTATTTCACTTTTTTTAAGTGCTACCATTTTGTTTAAATACACTGTTTTCCATTTGAGATAAACCACCCCCCAACTTCCATGCAAAAAAATGCTTGTATTTAACCCCTCTACCAATAACAGTTTTCTGTATAAAGTCTAAATTTGATATTTTTTTAGTTGCTTTTGAGAGACAATTCTGTGTAAATTGGTTTAACGCGGTTAGCATTGAGTTTTACATCTATAACCTTTACATCTAAAACCTTAAAATAAACATTACTAGCACTTATTGTTTTTGCCAGTCGCCTTTGAATACTGATGATGTTATTAATATGAAACTCCATATCTTGATCGAGATTCCACAAGTGAATAATAAAATTGCTTTGGCACTTTGAAAGAAGTTTACCTGCTGATATACACTTTTCAGATTTGACCTAATTTTATTGATGTGATCCTGTCATATGGTCCTGTCACACGGTTAATTAATAAAAATTCGTAAGTTTATATGAAAGTTTATCGACTTGCAGTTTTAAGGCATTAAAGGCATATCCATGGCATACCACGTACAACGCTCATATCTGATCCGGTACACAAATTTTATATTTGAAGCTATTTGACGAACGAGACATCGCGAAATCATTTGACCCGTCGTAATGTCTCCTGTCTATTGTTACTTCCACCATAAGTTCTGAAATACTCAGTTTCATTAGAATTCCACCTCTATGTTGTAGACACATTAGTTTACACCTTATTCGCCTGCATTCGGATGGAGTGTGAAATAGTATGATTCAAAGCTGATCATTCATGATTTACACACTGTTTTTTTACAATGTCAATCGGTTACTACCGTGCTTTGCTGCTTTTAACATTATAAGGGTGGTGACAATCTCTTTTGCACAAATTATAAAAAAATAACTTCAAGTTTTTTTTTATATCCCAGTTCCTTTGATGGCTTGTTAGTCACAAACATTTTGGTTAAACGATTTTCGCTCACTTTTTACATTTATGTTTTGGTTTGGTACTGTATTCCACATTTCCAGTTTTCCCACTTGCATAGAAGAGAATTAAGTAAGCGGTATATTTTAGTTAGCAGTCTAGTTTATTTATTTGTTTAGATATGTATTGCGCTTTAAAATAAATCAAAACATAACATAATATATAATAATATGTTAATAGTTTTACTTGTAAAAAAGTTATTTTTTTTTATTTATTTGGACATAAAATAAAATTTATCAAAGTATTAATGTTTACGTAACATAATTTTTTTTTAATAATATACAAAATATAAAAAGTAGAGTTTTTAGGATGAAAACAAAGTGTTACAATTTTTGAGTATTATTCTCTATTTGCCCTGTAAGAGTACATACACTGAATACCAAAGGCAAATGGGCTTTATATTATATGTACTATCAATAAATACGATTATAATATAGTCAAAAAATCAAAAGGAATAATAACAACGAAGCATTGTGCATTTTTTAGGGAAATCACATGATGCTGCACGGCATTGCACAGCAAAGGGGTAAACAAACTGGAACCACAGCAGCACCTGATTTACTTGAGCTTTTTGACTTGTAACCGGATTCATATTCGTACATTCCTGATGCTTTTGCATACTTGCCCTAAATTTCAAAGTGAAAAGGTTTTTTTTTTAAGCTATAACATTTTCAACTTACAGATGCAGAGTAACCACCAGCACTACTTTCTTCCTTCTTTGAAAGCCACTCATGCCCTGGAGGATAGTACACTGCTGGACCTGCCTTATTGACACTTGGTATGGTTTGTTGGTTGGTTGTTGCAAGAGCTGTCTCAATTTCCCTTTTCGGACGGTGGTTGGTATCATATTGTCTAGCATCGACATTATCCTGAATTTAATTGAAAATGAATTGCATACTGTTAAACTGATATCCATACATAAGGCGATAACTTACCCCTCCAAAGGAGTCCAAAAGTTCATTCAGTTGTGCTGGAGGATTGCCACTCTTGTCGGGATAGATAACTCCATCCACAGGGAATGGAGGTGGCTGCGACGACGGTGAGTCATAATTTGGGCCACGACGGGAGTTAGTTGTCGTGGATGAATATTTATATGTAACTGTATTTGGAGAATTTTGAGGGTACGGATCTCTAGGATATTCAATCGTGACATTTGGAGGTATATTATCGCCGGGTTGGCCGTGTATGGTATTCAACGTGTTGGTAGATTCTCTGTAATAGTAGTTGTTTGTAGTCCCGTTAGGGTGATGTGGATGTTGATGTGGATGTGGTGACTGTTGTGGATGGAGATGTGGTGACTGTTGTGGATGTAATGGCAAAACTGTGTAAGAAGGAGAATTCTGTGGCAACAAAGGTGTTCCTTGAATGTTACTAGTGTTAATTTCCTTTTTATTTATGTTATAAACAATAGTTTTGCTGGTTGGTGAAACATTTTGGGGAACGAGATGATCGTTTCTTATAGTCCGATATTCAGATTCATTGACTTCATATACTCGATTTGTGGGACTAGGTGCTATTAGTTTTTCTGCACCAGAAATGTTAGAACCATTTGTTGTATTGTAACTCTCTGAATTATAAACCACTGTTTGTGGCAAGTTTGGATCATTAATAAATTCATTTCTGGATGAATTATATGAATTGTTTTTGTACAATAGAGTCCTGTTGTTGATAGTATTATGATCAGCTGGAATTTCATACGTATACGTACGAACTGTGGTAGTTACTTTTGTTCCAGGTATAGGCAAGATGTCGTCTGAAAGTGCCAGTTTGCTTGAATCATTTTCTAATAGAGCTGGGACTAGCACACTATTTTCCGAATGTGACACATTAGTAACATTATTAGTTTCGTAGATTTTACTCGGCGAATTTATGTTTCCGGATATACGTTTACCTGCGTAAAAATAAGTTTTACCTAAAGAAAACAAAATAAATAATAGTGTTTATACTTGTATTATAAGTTGAAGTATCATTCCGGATGATATCCTTTATGGCAGCACTTGATCCATCCAAAGAGTTATAAGCATTGTATTCAGTTACATTTTCTACCTCTATTGGCATTTGATGAGATTTGACTATACGTGTGGTTTTAGTCACAGATCCCGTTGGCTCTCTACCAAAAAAAAATATAAATATATTAAACTATATAAAGCTAAACTATTTTTGATTATTACTTACATTATCCTGTAGCTTGAGTTAGATGAATGTATATCTGAAACGTAAATTAGGACAACATTAATAAAATTATTGAATAGTCTCTAAATACTCTCAAAATAAAAATATATCAATTTGTATTGATACATAGAATCATAGTTTATAGAAGCTAAAAATATGTAGAAGTTTCTGGTATAAAATATAGCTTCCCACATACAATAATCTGAGAAGCTAGGCCTTAGGTCCTGTATGGGCTGTAAACGCCTAATATTATAATGTAATATTTAATCGCAACCCCATTCAAACGGATGTTACAACTGAGTTGTCAAAAAAATACAAGAAATAAAAGCTTTCGTTTTCAATTGCACACTATTTTGAGATGGACTGCTGTATAAAGTTTTAGTTGACAATGCATCTGCATGCGATGATTGGTGCTTGTTTTTTTCGTTTACTATTGCCCTTTGCTAAATTGTTTTTTTTTTTATTGCTAATATTTTCTATTACTTCACTGCAAATCGTAATCAAAAACACTACTTCGCAAACTCCGGTACCTCAAAGCATATATCATTCAATTCAAATGAAATCGAAGAGTTTTCCATCCCGACGGATACCTCGTTAGGGTATCATTATTATTTAAACATAATAACCGTCTATCTATGAATATCAGGGCGTACCAGTAAAGAAATTAAAATAATAGAATTTATCTTGTTATTTAGATGAGTTTTTGTATTTGTATAGTTTACATGAAGGTTTTTACTTTGACTCGCATCATTAAAAATTATTTCTGAATTCCTTTATGGTTAGTCAAATTCTCGATCTGTACCTAAACCTGGGAAGTGAGAAATAAAATATCGTTTAAATTTTTGTATTTCCTCACTTCATCAACGTTAACGGTCATTTTGGCTTCCTATGTACTCAAGAAAGAGTGTAGATAATCATGTATTTAAGACAAATAAAAGTTGTATTGACCATATCAGGCGAAAACATACAAATACATTGTCATTGTGATAATAATGTTTACGATTTTAGATAAACGAATCGCCATATGCTAACCCATCGCTGAGAACTATAATGCTTAATTTCATGTTTAAATGTTTTGCTTTGATGTAAATTAAAAGCTTAATTTGACGTTAATTAAAGCTGAATTTAAAATGATAATACGTTGTAGCTCAAAAATAAACATTTAAACGACAACAAATTATTGAATAGATATTGAAGTTCAATAAATATAAGGGTTCGCCCACTGGTCGACACATAATATATACAGTTGAAGCTCGGAAAAGTTGATCGAAATGTCCCGGAGCTTGCCAACTTTTCTGGACACACTGGAAAATCTAAAACAACTGTAACTGGCACGCAGCTGCCATGGAAACATACAATTCTTCGGAATGTGCAACTACCGTGTTATGTATTTTACATCGTTTATTTAAATTTGATATATAAAAGCACCGAATGTAAGTAAAAAAAAGAGTCACGCCCCAAAAAGTTCACCAAAAGCAAGCCAACTTTAAAGGTAAGGACTTTTCTGAGAGTCACTTTTTTCGAACGTTTACTGTATTTATTATGGTACGTAAAGTAATACCATTATTGAATCGATAATCTATCCTAAATTGAAGCAAAAAGAAACAACAACACAAAAAGACATATCCGACAAAGGGAAACAAAAATCCCATAGTTGTTGCTAAACAATTTCTAATTGATTCATTACTGCTTTAAATGTAATGCATTAATATGAAAATTATATTGGACACTTCCTCTTCACAATAAATTTCCAACGATTTATCATTTATGTATAAACATTACGTTTACGGCAAATGGTCTAACAGTTATTGCCCCAAGCATTATTATAAACATAAAAAAAAGACATGAGAAGACTAGGGTAGAAGAAAATAACATAGAAAAAATTAAAACAAAAAAATGGAATTGGTTTTACAAACCAATGATTTGTATTATAAAAAATTCGCAATAAAATGAACCTTCTATTTATAGGCTCCCTATATTTTCTGGATAAACGTATAGGTATAGTGTTCCAAAATCCGACAGTATAGTAAGAAGTAGCGTTTGTAAGGTTAAATGTTCGCGACAGTTTTGAATTGAATAAAAATGTGATGAGACGTAGCCGTCGCCTACATATTCTTCGAATACGACTACCTTCTTCCACTATATTTATAAAAAGGTATGGCAGTGGACGTGTTTGGAATATTTATAACATAAATTTATTTGGTATAGAGTATGTATAGATTTGGCATTAGAATATTTCAGTCCAGATTCGAAGGCCAAACCATTGATTGACTGTTGAAAATATTTTTATTACGCTGCCTGAGTTTTTGTTAATTAATCGCATCACGAATTCTTTTTCATTTATGTATATATTTCAAATTATAAAAATATCAGCAGCGCGGCGTGGGTAAAGTTCGCGGAAGGGAGAAGTGAAAATTATCAGATTTTTTAACGATGTCAATCGTCACATCGGGAGACAACACAATAACAACCGACTGAATCAACACAACATTCGATTCTGATCTAATCACTAAATACTACCAATGTTTGTGTATGGCTAAGACTTTTTGATCAATAACCTTATTAAATTAACAAATTTGTAACAGAAACGGTTAAATTCAAGCCAAGCGTATTAATCGGAAGTAGCTGATATGGAAGTTTTGCTTTACAGTTCTTTGTTTTAAGCTCTATATCGCATGTGTATGATAGTTGAATGGCGAGAGAACTATGTCGAAAGCGCTTCTAAATGGCATGCCTGGCGATTGTTTTATCAAATTATCTAAAGCCCGAGGTAGACATATAACTGAGAGTTCTTCGATCGGAACAGCTGCAAATATTCTTTGAAAGAGAAGATTTAAAGTTGCTGTCTTAAAAATATGCTCCATCATTGGGGAGGAATGGGTAACACTAACCTTGGACAGCCTTGCTGAATTACAATAGTTCTCTTCGTCTAAGTGGTTGTCTTAGATTCATCCCAGCCTTAAAACAAATACAAACAAGCTGTAGTAGTTGATAGATATACATACTTTACTTTGTTTGCATAAGATGGCTCATTTAGCAAATATAATAATGCATCACACATGACGTCACACAACTGTCAAAATAAAACCCCAACGTCCAGTATAATTCGTAATGACCATACACATACCTACGCATATGCACATATATACATATATAATTACTTAATAACGACTAATCTCAACTTAGTAAGTTAACCACGCACTATAATAATACAGAATATTCCTACATTTTAAATATATACAAATACTATAATTAATTTCCTTACCCTTTTCTCTTGTTTGTTCACGCTCATTTTTCAAGTCTTCTAATAAAGCATCCAATTGATTAACATTCTGCTCCGTATTCGAAAACGCATTATTTCCATCTGTGTTAGAGTATTGATACGATGTTTTTTTATAGACGTATTTTTGATCCTACAAAAATTAGTATTCATTGACCGTATTTCTATGTAACTTGTAATAATCAAATAACTTACTCGTCCATATTTTGATGGAGAGTCTAGCATGGGCGCCGTAACATTTCCGGAAGATACATGTTGTAAATCCATTTCGATTCTGAAATATGGAAAAACCGCAACAAATATTCTTATTAAGGTAGTAAAGATACTAAATAAATAATTGTGTTCGGATAATGTTATCTATGCTAAGTTTTATTTAGTTTACTAAAAACGTGTGCAAATATATACATATGTATCTTACGTTGAACGTACTTTGTAGTTTGTACGTTATATATGTAGATACCGGAGACAATAATCAAAATCAGTGTCTAAGTGTTAGCTTATTTTCATTGCCGACTGTATCATCAGTCTTGGTACGATCGCAAATAAACATACGCAAATAATTATTTTCATTCCCATTATATTTTTAATTTAATTTTATACCTATTATACATACTCGCATGGACAAAATTTTATTGCAATACGCAATTTTTCGCGAAAAGTAACAAAACATAATATGGAAAGCTAAACATATGGCCAGCGTTAAAAAATTTTATTGTGCATCCACGAATGATCTCATAGAAGCAAAAATTCATCTAAACCTGCTCGAGTCGAAGCAGCGGGGAAACAAAAATATGTCGTTAACAAGATGATGTGATTTAGTTTTTTTCTTAGTAGTGAACCCACCCAAATTGTACGCAAGCATTTTGTATACGGGGGCTTAACACTAGTAAATTCTATGAATTCAAACAGAAAAATGTAAATGTAAAAATGATCTCATAGAGGTAAAATAAACCATATAAATGAAAATTATCAATTGTACATATAAAACACGCTTTTCAACACATGCATGTAGGCGGGAGTAAAAAAATTAAAAAAAAAGTATCCGAAAGAAAAAAAACAACACTGAAAATTGTATTTTCTCGCGAACAAATCTATATTTAGTTCACTGCCAAGGCTTTGATTAATTAATAATTTTGTATATTTTTTATGGAATAAATTCAGTTTAATTCTAAGTCGGCTTAAAGTATACATATTCAATGAATTAATAACATTGCTGGTAAATTTGCGAAAAAAAAATTAATTGCGTAAAACTTTCTACAAAACGACACATCCGAATTGTTAACATTTTGGCGTTGACATTCAAGGCCGAAATGTATACATACTTTGGGTTTTTAAATGAGAGCTACAGTTTCTTCTTCGACAAACGTGAATATGACGCGACGGTCGGTGCTATACTGCCTATGCAGTAAATCCAAAAATAAACGCGACCGAGCGAACTTTACAAACACGATCGCTCGCTCTCAACTCGTATGAATGCTTTGGCAGCTTTTTTCATTTAAGATTGAGTTAATTGAGATCGAGATGCTTTCAAAATAGCTTAACATCTTTAACGTATGATGTGCAAAGCTTTTATGGATAAACTGATTGTTCAAATCTGACGTCAGAGATGATGCACTTGTTTTGTTCAAGTATTTCGAAAGATGCTGTGTCTGTTCAACAATTTATTTTTGCTCATGTTTATATAATGTGAATTACATACGTCAGAATGGATCTTTGCGCTTTTTTTATAATGTATTAGATACACATGAATTAAGTATGCGTTTTTAAAAATTGTTGGGTGCGGCTGAAATTCGAAATACATTGATACATAGTTTAATATGAAGTAGGCATAAACCCTAAGGAATCACTCGTTTTCAGACGAAAACCAAGATATAATGCAAATTACTTTTGTCCGTCACACTGTAGAAAATAGAATGATTATTAATATGCGCGGTACACTAACTAAAATAATTTCTTTTTTATTGAAATAGCGAAAAAATCGTATGTCATGCGGTTTGAGATTTGTAATACCCCTAAATGAGGAAGGGGCCATTGAAACCCCTCGTTAGTCGAACTCAGGGAAATGCAAAAATACATGCTTAATAACAATGTATTTCTATTGTCGAGCATATGTTTCAAGTAAATCCAACCAAAATATATGTTTCTCTGTGCAAATAATAATATGAATTGTCGTTAGGTTAGAAGACATGTTAGTAAAATCCAAAAAAACGGCGAATCGCAATCCAAGGAAAAAAATAAATCAGATAGGAAAACTTACCATTTTCGATTGAAAAACAACCAATTTCGTTGCAAAAACGAATAATCCCTTAGTGATGTTATCTGCCTATAACTAAAAGATATTCAAATAATTTTTTTCCCAAAAACTTCTGATGTTTACACGATATTTCCCAACAGTATATGATCGATATCCTCTAAGGCTTGTAGATTGGCGCAGAATCTACATGTGTCCGTAACAGCTAACAGATTAGTCGCTCCTTGCTTAACTTAAGAATTTCTTTCGATCTTTGCAGGTCGAAACGTGGCCAAAGAGTCTTGGATAACCTATGCCTTCCTATGTTTCGAAATCTCTGGTTAAATCTCAAGAAATTATATGGAGAAGGGTCTTCCTTGTTTAACACAGTAGTATAGATATCCATCCTTAGGCTGATAATACTTTTATAATAGTTTGTTGTCTTTTATAGTCATCACTATTTAGGGTGCACTCTTCTATGTGTTTTATTCCTAGCTCTTCCTTCCTCTTTAAGTTTCTGTATTATCCCCGCTTAAATTTTGTTTTTTTTTGTGTAATAAGCCCAGTCTGCACTCTTAGAATTTCTGTAAGAACTTCAAGCCCTATTTTGGAGGTTCAAGTTTGAAGAGTATCGGTCGATGGTCCTACAGGGACCCTCTAATCTACAACTACTGATTTATCGGAGTTAGAAACATAACATCATTGCATGTTGGATAGTTTATTCTTATTTCTTATTCTATATTTGTTCTTCAATTTATTCATATATCGGGTTGGTATGGGAGACCTATTTCAGACATAGTAATTCACCAATCTCCTTTTCGCAGATTAATTATGAAGAACAATGCATTATCCGTTGTTATTATAGTTCCTGGACCAGGATCACGTTGTTCGGCCGCAACGTCCTGTCTGATAATACTTCAAGCTGTCGCTGCCCCACTATTAGTATATAAGAGCCAGTGATTTTTTCCGAAGATGACATGACAGGAATGAACATTTTCAACTTATTTATATCTTAAAAATAATAAGCACGGCTAAAATAAAAATTACAGTTTTTTAAAACTTATTTAAAGCTTACAAAACGGGCTAACTTACTTTTGAAAATATTTGATTCTACATCCCAACATTTTAAATGACCCAAACACGAATGGGTTTTTCTAACAACAACTAAGGCCCCATTTGCGGAAACGAAATATAAATCCGATTCATAGCTATATTGAACATAACTTCAATGTCTTGCAAAAAGAAGAAGCGATTTGATCGACTGAAGTACCCGATCATGATCCATTTCGGATACTTTTTTTGAGTCAAGAGCTTTTAGCTCTATGCGACATCGATCAACCAGCTCGGATTTTATTTCAATGGCATTAAATGCCTTAATGGCCGCTTGCGTGTCAATGAATATGATAAAATGATTACGATGTATTGCGACAATGATAAAACACCGGCCACTTCCGCGTTTACCAGAATCTATGCTTGAAAAGGACTTGAACTGTGATCAGGGATTTTGATCGAGTTGTGTATATTTAATTTCATTTGATTCTCGATCCACTCTCAGAATCTGTGCGTACCCTTCGACAAATGGGTTCCAGCTGATCCTCAAGGCACTCTTATGTCGTGAATATACCTCCAAGTGATTGAAATGAACAAAAATGTATTGCCCAAATAATCTTCCCCTCCGTTATACTGTTCGGGGGTAAGACCACCCCAAAGTTTCAGTTTGATTCGCAGCAACAAGAAGATCATCTCTCGGGTCGCATTTCGGATAAAATAACTAGCCTTCGTCTTTTTGCTTAGTTAGATTCCATGACATAATTTCAACCTACCCTTACATTGACCGCAAAAAAGGATGCCGGTTCGGAAACTAACAACCTCTTAACAGACTCTGCTCCCTTTATCGCCTGTTGGTTGAGGCGTTTGTTCTTCCAAAAGTTTCTGTGATTGTTCCTGTACATTACATATACTTATGTATACAATTTTAAGAAATTTGAAAAGAAAAAAAAGCGATAACAATAACTTAAGTTCAGCCAAATGTTAACTAAATTTTTGGGACCACAAAGCTAAAAAAAATTATGTTTTCAAAATACATAATTTTATTTTGAAACTAAGAAGGTTAATTTGATGTGAAATATGAAGAAAAAATTACAGTTTAATTTGTTCATAAATATGAGCATTCTATATTTATATAATATAACTTCCTTAAAATTTTCCGCTGCGTAAGATGACTAAATATATATCCTTTTTCCAATGTTCATTGAGTGTTAGGCTTACACGACTCACAACCCAATTAAGGCCCCGTCAAACAGAGCGCGTTTTTAACGCGGCGTTGAGATTATTTGGACGCGGCGTTATAAATTAGCACCTATATCGTACAGACATGGGTGCTTTATCACACATTCTATAAGTTTTTCCATTTCCGGAAACGATTCAAAAGTCAATGACAGAGAAATAATTCACAAAATATTACAACGCAGCGTCGAAACGCGGCGTTAAAACGCATTCTGTTTGACGGGGCCTTTAAACCGCACCGATATTTTAGGAAAAATATTTGCTAAATATCTTGTTAAACATTTTTTCCTTTCTATGAAAATTTTCGAATAAAACAGCATTTTAGTGAAAAACGCCCACAAAAAGTTGGCGTGGCAAAAAACTTTATTTGACAAACTTATGAAGGAAGGCAGTGCCTACATATCTTGTACAGATTGTAACACTCTATCGCTCTAACTTAAGCTTTAAAACGGTTGTTTATAAATTGTGGGCGTGGCAGTGGGGGTATCAAAAAAATTTTACACTCTACCATTTCGGGACCCTAGCGCGTATATGTTCCAAATTTCAGCTTTATAGCTTTAATTTAAAGGCCTATAAATTGGTGACGGACGGACGGACATTGCTAAATAGTCTTAGGTTTTGGTCCTGATCATAAATATATATACTTTTATGGGTCTACGATGATTATTAAGGGGTGTGACAAACTGTGAATCAAAATTAATATACCCTTAGGATAGGGTATAAACAGAAGCGCCCAGTCCGCTTGGGGCGGAATATTCAAAATGTATGTGTACATACCTACAGGTAAGGTATTTCTTCATAAATTACTTCAAATTAATTCAAAGAATTCAAAGACGTCAAATGCTTTAAAGACATCAAAGACTTCAACTGAGTTAAAAAGAAGAGTGAAATCTTAAGAGAATGCACTCATATGGTTGAATTCTATTGAATGCTCCAAAAAGAATGGTAATTCATTGACCTCAAAATAAATGGTGATTGCATTTTTCAACCTTAAGTCTTTAATTGAAGTCAATGAATTAAATTATTTTTAAGATAATTCAAAAGAATGAAATGTAAAAATGAATGCAATATTTCACAAATCCGTTTGACACTGACAGCTGCTTCCCGCTCGAAATCTTGATAGAAAGTCAGTATGATAACTTCGCAGACGAAATGAGTCGCTTCACGTTTGAACAACGTTGGGAAATATTGAAAAGTTATTTCCAAAGTGAGTGTTGTGTAGCCCAAACAGTGCAGTTTCTAAAATAAGTTTTTGCAAAATGAAGCACACACCGCGCCTGCTGTACGCAAGTTTGTGCAAAAATTTGTTGAGACTGGTATGCTATTGGATAACACTCATGATCCCTGTCTTCGTACGGTGCGCACAGTCGACAGAGAGTGGTGCGGGTTGTGGAGTGGTGGCAGCATTGTACTTTTCTTTGAAAGTGAGGCTCGCGTTACAGAGCCATGTAAACCGACTTTTTTTTCCTACTGAAATTGAAGACATGGATTTGGCCGATCTCTGGTTCATGCAGCATTGTGCGCTATGCCACACAGCCCATGCCACAATCGATATTTTGCTCACAAAATTTCCAAATCGTGTTATAAGCCGTCTTGGCGATGTCTATTGGCCGCCTCGAAGCTGCGATTTGACCCCTTTTGGGGAACCGTGAAGGACCGATGTTATTCTACAATTGGAAAATTGGAGTGACAGAATGTGCTACTGCGAAGCCAGCCGAGGCAGCCACTTGAAAGACATTGTGTTCCATAATTAATGGGAATTTTTTCTCTTTCTAATGTCATTTTCGTTTGGAAATCCGGAAGAGCTCTCCGATCCGGGATGTCAATCGAACAAGCAAACGCATCACATTTGAATTTGAACAGTATATGTCGTTGTATTTTAAACCGCCAATCTGATGACGATAAATGGGATGGAAGACAAATAGTATTAGTCATTGTAATGTGTTTATATTTATTACTTGTTTATTATATTCATTAGTAGTTAAGTTGGATTTGGAAATAACTTTCAGCTAATCTCGACAAATTTGAAGAATTATTTATCGATTTTGACGTTTATGGTGTGTTAATGTGTTATTGCTTCTGGTTTTGATTCTGAATTAAAAGTCAGAAGCGAAATTCTCTTCTTTTCAGGAGAAGAACTGTCAGTTTAGTACCAACCGAACAGTTTCAGAAGAGTCCAGAAGTCTTCCGGATTACCAAACGAAAACGACATAATAAAGCCATTATACATGAAAAATAAAGTGATGAAGTAAAGAGATGCGTTTTTGAATCTCTAAATAAATCGAAAATGAATGGTGACAAATTTATTTAAATCAGTTTTTAGGTTTTGAAAAATTAGATTTTCTCAAAAACGGCACAGTCGATTTTGATGTAATTTCGCACGTTGAACATTTTTAACGTAATTGTTCGAAATATAAAAAATTATCAAAATCGTTAGAGTGATTTTTGAGAAAACGAATTTAGTTTAAATTTAAGAAAATCGTTATATGAAAAAAATATTTCAAAAATTTAAGTATGCGAATTTCTTTGACTTAATTGTATAAAAAACACAATACAAATTTTTGGAGTGGCGGTCAAAAGGATGGTGAATTATATAAGAACACAAGCGTTCTCACTTTAGCATAATACCATCAACTCCTACTACTCACCTCCCCGTGGTGACTGCTGGGTGCCCAGTACCTCGACTGGAGATGGGGTAACTAATCCCTGTGGAAGGTCATTGCTGGCAGCTGACGAGAGAGGAGGAGTGCCAGCTCACTACGGCACATCTCCTGTTTCCGGACGGCGGTTCCAGTTAGGTGGAACAAGTGATTTCCCTAGATGAGCTGTTTCGGCTTATTTGAAGCTCAGGTCTATAGGGATCTGCAATACTAAGCCAGGGTGTTGGAAAAGAGTTGGTGGCGGATGAGCCCTTGATGGCAGCCAACGGCAGCACTCACATCCCCGAAGTGGGTTACTGGATCGGAATTACCGGCCTGCTGGCCTAGGGCTGGTTGGTAGTTTTGCCGTCAGGGTAACTTCGCGACCACGTCAAAACACATAGTTTAAGGGAGAGAATATGACAGGCTCGGATATAAATCAACCTCAAATGCAAAATAGACCCGGAACGTTAACGGACATGCAAGTTTGTAACTGGAATGTGCGGACACTACACCCCAGGTGCTACTCAATAACTTAAGTATGTCCTCTCGCAATACAAGGCGGACAAAACCGCGATCAAAGTCGCGATCCACGACATTTATTACAGCTGTAACAAAAGATTGCATGTGCTAGGATGAGGATTCGTCGTGGGTAAACGGCTACATTCCAAAACATTAGCCTAATATGTCCACACGCCACATCTTGAACATTCACACTTACCGAGGGGCAAACGTTGACTCTGACCATTTTCTTGTTGCTGCCAGATTCAGAGCTCGACTGTCCAACGAGAAGAAGCTGTGAACCGCCCAGAAGAAGAAATTCGACGTTGAACGCCTTAGCACATCTGGAGTTGCCAGAGCCTGATGACAGAAGATGCACTCATTAGAACGCTGCAGAGGAAAACAGGGACAGCAAGGGATAAATACCGAGGAAGGAGAAGAAGATCCTGCGTAGGAAGAAAAGAGATCACGCAGGCTCCCAGCTCAAGGAGATCGAAGAGTCCAACGACCGAAACAACATCGGGAAGATCTATAAGAAAGCCAAGCAACTGGCTGCTGGCTTTTAGACCGGAACGCAGGCTCTTCGCAACAACGACGGAAACCTAATCACCGACGCGCAGGGAATAGTAGATGTATTTAAGCAGCATTTCCAGCAGCTGCTAAACCCACGTCCAGACAATAAAGAACGAGATCCGCCGCCCAGTTGGCTTAGCTGTAAGAAAGCTAAAGAACAACAAGCCCGCCGGGTCTAATGGTCTACCTGCAGAGCTTTTTAAATACGGTGGTGATGTTATGGTATGGCGCAAGCACAAAAGCAACAACCAAGTTTGGGTGGAGGAAAGCATGTCCGATGACTGGACCATCAGATCCATATGTCCCATCTACAAGAAAGGCAAGAACTATTGAGGCATATCCCTGCTTAAAGTCGCATATAAGATCCTATCCAACGTACTGTGTGAACGTCTCAAACCTTTCTGAAACACACCAATCGGCACGTACCAGTGTGGCTTCCGGCCCGACAGATCAACTGTAGACCAAATCTTCACACTAAGGCAAATCCTGAAAAGATCAACGAGTTTCAAGTCGAGACACACCATCTCTTCATCGACTTCAAAGCCGCATATGACAGCATTCATCATCAGGAGCTTTTTATGGCGATGGTCGAATTCGGGATCCCGTCGAAACTGTAACAGATGTGATACAGTTTGACAGCAGCTCATCTGAACTCTTTCAAACATGCACCCGGATTTCGGCAAGTAGATGCGCTGTCGTGTGATTTCTTCAATCTTGTTCTTGAGCAGATAGGGGAGTTGTCAACACGGAAGGCACTATCTTCCACAGATCAGTCCAACTGCTGGAGTATGCGGACGATATAGACATCATCGGTCCCAGCGTGCCGTGATAGAGAGAAAAAACAAATGGGTTCAAAACCCCTGACTCGAAGGACAAAGTGCATGTCCTACAGAACACTTATCCTGGCAGTTCTGCTATACGGCGCCGTGTGCTAGACTCTTCACGGGTCGCGAGCCCGTTAAGTAAATAAGTATATCTACAGATCCCTTGTGGGATAGTCTTGTTCTAGTTAAACAAATTTCGTCAGACCTGCCATTTTGACTCATGACAATCAAAAGCTATTTGATTCTTCAGTCGGTATCAACATAACAGTTTGAGGAAGTTAGGGGGTTGTATGTCATTAAACAGCTTTTCAAAAATGTTCGTGGAAATCATTAAAAACACAGCCAGCGATCATTTCGACGTCGTATTCAATAACTGCACAGAATTATTGCGCGATTAGGATTTAATAGGCAAGGTACACTCCTCCCTTAAGTGGGTTGCCTATTTAATAGATATAGAAAATTAGATTGGTACAAAGTGTTAATTGTAAACTTTTTAAAATAATTCAAGTCAGTAAACTATAAATATATATTTCGACAAAAAATTAACAACTTTGTATAAAATAATTAGTAAAATAAAAGTCTCTCAAAATAGTTTCACCAGAAAAGTTACGCTTACAAAAACTATAAAATAAATATTCGATTTAAAACACTGCGAAGAGCTGCGCCCCCAAAAACTTTCCCTGAATGACTTTTTTGATATGTCCGGTGGAGGAATGCACTGTGACTCAAACCATCGACCGATAACTCCGTTACTTTCCTTTGATATAATACAAATTTCCGCTACATCGCCATTTTTTGTTGCATTTTCAATGCTTGTTACAGGTATATCTGCTGATCGTTCTACATATCCAATATCTTTTTGATAGAATATTTCATTATTCTTATTTCGCACATAGACTGAGAATTCAGAAATATCTTTTGTCGAGGTAACGAACCACTTAACTACAACGTTGTTCTTTTGACTAAAAATAAATGAATAATTTAGGTAATTTTTTTTTTTAATATGTGAGTTCTTACACTACACTCTTTCTGAAACGCACGTCTGGCAATATGTCGTAAATTTCACCCTTAAAGCTAGCATTGTCTTCGGAATTGCATTGCAAGTTCTCATCCGGAATCAAACTAAGTGGTTTGTTTGACAAATGAGCAGGCATAAAACATGATAGCTGCGAGTTTTCTTCTGATAAATTTGTTTTCGACAGGAAATAGTGCTTTAGCGGGCGGATAGCACAGTTGCAATGCAAAGGATTTCCCTGATAAAAGACTTCTGAACCATTTTTTACGGACCACAATAGGCTGATGGGGAAATTCTCCAATTTGTTGTCACGCAAATCAAAAGTTTTAAGTTTCAGATCTTTTAACATCGTATCAAATGGTATTCGATAGACTTGATTGCTTCGAATATTTAGTGTGCTTAAATTTGATGGTAGATTGATAAAATTCTCCTCTGACGAAAGATCAGATAAATTGTTGTATGACAAATCTAGGATTTGTAAAGAAGTCAGGTTGCCTAAAACGCCTGTAAAGATTACATATAGATTGGTATTTAATAATTTTTGCAATTTGAGTAAAAAATAAATGCAACAATGTCATATTATAAATAAAACATATGAGATGAGCGATCGATTTAAAGATAAATGCAATATCGTTGGCTATTTTGAAAAAAAAAAAAAAAAAAAAAAAAAAAAAAAAAAAAAAAAAAAACAATATGGAAACATAAAAAAATAGAAGTGCATTAACCTGAACAAAAACCATTACATCCATATCTGCATACACTCATAGAGGGTATTTATAAAATTAAAAACAAAGATACATATAATATCAAATTGGCTGAACTAGAAGAATTTAGACTATGAATATACATAACGACCCTGCAAAAGGAAATTCCGTTTACCTAAACAAAATGGAAAGTCGATCTCGACCATCTCAAATAAAGGCCAACAAGACTGTTGTGTCGGCCGGTCTTCCCGCCAACGGAGAGATGGCCTGGTAGAGACCATACATCAATTCATTTCCAAAATTTAATTTTAAAAAAAACAATGAACTTAGAAAGCACTAAATGTCAGCACAGTTTAATGAAACGAATAAACGTATAAATAAACGAATAAAATTGTTCTTGATTTCACGGAACACTTAAAGCGATTGAATTTGAAACGACTACTAATTAAAAGCAAGCATACGTGAGTACATATTGATGTATTGTAAACACGTTTAAAACAGATGTGGAACATAAAAAACGGAAATAATTTTTCTTTATTACAGTATTGCAGGACAGTTATAAGCTATCAAATATATCGCTAGATAAAATAACGTGATGTGGCTTCTCGCCTAAGAAGACTTTTACGACAAGCAGCATCGTTTAAGGGGCATATTTTAAGTTATTCGAACGCAAACTTGCTTTAAGGTCGAATTCGAAACAAGTTAATAACTAACATTTTTGTTCAAGAAATAAGCAAAGGGATAACCCAAATAATGTGTTTACACGGGTTTCAAGAACACTACTAAGCATTAAATATCGTTATTGAGTCTTGCAACAAAAGAAATGAAATAACTTTGGTGATTTGGAAAAGTCGAACAATTAGGTGCTAGGCAATAATATTAAAACAGCGCGACAATACATATTGCAAGTTTATGATATTTTTTGTAATAATGGTTATTGCGTTTCTTATAAAATTTGAATTTTAAATTACCATTTCTAATATCATTTATATGGTTGTGAGATAGATTTAGTTTGTATACTTTTTTAGTTCCAAAAGTTATGTCATAAGTAAGCACTGGCATTGAATTATAGCTTAGATCCAGTTCTCGCAAGTTGTAGGGTATATACTGATTAGATGGAAATGTTTTCTTTGTCACGAAGCTTATTTTGTTATGACTTAAGTTTAGCTGAAAACGAAAAAAATAAAAATAAATATGTGTAATTTTCAAAATAAAAACTCAACCTTTTCCAAACTAAGTAGGTCATCTAATACACCATTTGTCTTGTTGTCAAGCTTCGTTAAATTATTGTGGGATAAATCTAATGTTCGTAATGAGGGTAGTCCCCTAAACGTCTCAGTTGGTATGTTTTCCAATGCATTTGATGAAAGATTCAGCAATAACAACTGCAGAAGGCCCTCAAATGCTCGCTTGCTGCAATAAAAATTTTACTAAAAAATAGCATACTTATTAATGCTGTCATTTACCTTATTTCCTTAACACCGTTTTTGTACAAGTTTAAATGAAATAAAACTGGAAGTTTTCCAAAAGCACTCTTCTCTAAAGTTGTTATCATATTTTCCTTTGATTAATTAGAATGTTCGAAGAGTTTAGACGATGATCGTTAAATTTTTTTTTATGTTTAAATACTTACTTCTAAATGTATATATTGTAGAGTCGACATCCCAGCTAAGCTTTGTGTAGGCGGATATGTGATATTGTTTTTATTTAGAAGTAATGTTTGTAGGACTAATAAACCCGTAAAGCTATCTGATTCCAGAGAATCGCCGATATTATTTCCAGTTAGGTCTAAATACAGCAGAGAGTTCATAACTGGCCAGGTTCCTGCTGGCAATGCATTAACCCTGTTGTGTGCCATTCGAAGTTCGTTTAAGGATATTGGAATTTGGAAAAGTGTTTGTAAATAATTATTGTTAAGATTAAGCTGCCGAAGGCTCGTTAATTTCGCTAATGATCCCCGAACAATCAAAGTCAAATTATTGAAACTCAAATCTAACTCCAAAAGCGTTGGCAATGTACCAAACATAGATGATTTGATTTCTTCTAAGCTATTGTGACTTAAATTAAGACTTCTTAATGAGAACAGCACTTGAAATACACTGTTGGCAATCGATGTGATGTTATTGTGAGCCAAGTCTATTGTGTGAAGTTCGTAGAGTTTCGGAAATGTATTTTTAGGTATGGTTGCGATGTTGTTGAATGAAACATTTAAAGTTTTCAAACCGGTCATATTATACATAGGAATCTGTTAATGTTAAAATTATAATGGAAATAAGTTTACACCAATATGGGAAATATTACGTGTGATAAATCTGTGAAAAAATTATGAGACAGTTGAAGTTCTGTTGCAAAAGTAGTTTCATCGAAAGTATTCTTTGCAAAGTTCGTCAATAGATTGTTTGATAAATCTAAAACGGTTATATTGACACAGTTCTCAAATGCCATACTTTCAATTGTTTCAATTGCATTATAAGAAATATTAATTATGGACTGATATATGTCTTTAAATGATTGTTTTTCAATTACAGTAATGTTGTTCTCTGAAATATCGAGTATCTGAAAAGATAATAAGTAGGAAAAATATAATAAGTAGGTATGTATGTATTCATCTTTGTATATATGTAAATGGGTTTTTTTTAGAGGTTGGTTTTTCGAATAGAGATAAAACTGACATTTTGTGTACATTTATTTGGTTTGCCATTTCATCGTGAACAGGTTGACGCTTGGAAATCGCAAATTTATTTCGAAAATAATGGTTCAGTTCGCGAATTTTACCGCAAGCTCCGTTCATTTATGGTCGACATAATCGTCCATCAAAGCAATTAATTCGGTTAACCATGGATCGTTTTCGCACTACGTTTACTCTATGTGATAATACGCATCCGCAGAGACGTCGAACAGTGCGCACCGAAGCAACAATTGCTGCTGTAGAGTAGTGTTGAAGAGGACACGAATGAATCGATTCGCCACCGTGCACAGCAATTGGAGCTTTGTCCATCAACTTTATGGAAGATTTTGTGCAAAGATCTCTTCTTACGACCTTACAAGATCCAGCTTGTGCAAGAATTAAAGCATCGAGACCATGTAATGCGTCGTGATTTTGCTGTATGGGCCGAAAATGAGATTGATATCGATACTGATTTTCATCGCAAAATTTTGTTCAGTGATGAGGCTCATTTTGGGTTGAATGGCTACGTCAACAAGCAAAATTGCCGCATTTGGAGTGAAGAGAATCCACATGAAACCCTTGGAACGCCATAACATCCACAAAAACTGAATGTTTGGTGTGCTCTATGGGCCGGTGAAGTCATTGGGCCATACTTCTTCCGAAATGATGCTGGAGAGTCAGTTACCGTTAATGGAGACCGGTATAGCGCCATGATAACCGAATTGGATGGCATGAATGTGGATGAGATGTGGTTCCAACAAGACGGCGCTACATGCCACACAGCGCACGTCACAATCGATTTATTGAAGGAAACATTCGATGAGCGCATAATGGAACCAGAATGGAAACCATTGGATTATTTTGTATGTGAAGTCGCTCGCCTACGCCAACAAATCAGAAACGTTAGGGGACTTGGAAGGCAACATTCGTGGCGTTATTGCCGACATACAGCCCCAAATGCTCGAAAATTGGACCTCTAGACTTGTCTTTATTCGAACCAGCCGCGACGGCCACATGGCCGAAATCATATTTAAACATTAATGGCATAAAATTATCCTTCCAATAAAACCAAATTGATGGACATTAAAACGATTTTCTTGTTTTTTAATTCAATTTGAAGTTCTATACCTCTAAAAAAAACACCTGGTATTTATATTCATTTACTACTTCCCAACCATAAAAATTGCATGGATATTGATGATAGGGCCGAGATTCCCTTAAAATCAGAAGTAGCAGCAACGAAGTGGGATGGAAAAGAAAAGAATATTCAACGCTATACGTTTTTTTGTATTTTTAAAACTCAGATAGGTGGCTATTTATTTTTATACTAAATAAATTACTCAAAGTCTGATAAAAATGAATAAACCAAGAAAAAATAAAATGTGCACTTTTTTATAAAATAAGAGAATATGTGTATGGAATCACAGCTACAATTTATGTCTTATACTCATTAAGCTCATGAGCACATGATTAATTAACGCCCCATGTTCAACAATTCGTATGTATAAAACAACATCCAAATAAATAAAAAATTTTAAATAGAAATATATAATTATTTAAATAATTAAATAATAGTATATTGACTCACCTCAACATAGTTCAGTTGCGAAAACATTTGAAATTCTATTTTTTTTAATAAATTTCTCGCCAAATCAATGGTTCCGATTCGAGTTATGGATCCAAAAGTTCCTCTTCCAATATCAGACAATTGATTATCATTTAGATACAGTCGTCTGTAAGATAAAATTTGTATAAGAATAGCACACAGCTTCTGACCAACACAACAGATGATATAAATTAAAATAAAAACATACCTTAAAAATCGCATTCCTCTAAAACTATTTGCATCCAAGCGTTGTATCATATTAAACGATAGATTAAGAACTTTAAGTACAGAGTTGCGTGCAAAAGTACCACTAACAGAAAGAAACGTTTGAATTACTTAACATTTTACATGTATTGATAAATAAATCTTACCGTGGGAGATCAGTGATGGCATTATTGGAAACATTGCACCAGCCCAATTTTGTCAAATCGGCTATGTGCTGCGATTCCAATTTTTTTATATTATTAAAACTAATGTCAAGAGATTCAACGTCTCTTAAATTTTTAAATTGGTTTCTTTTCAGAACCTCTATGCGATTTCCATGCAAGTCCAAGGTTTTAAGTTTTCTAAGAGGCTACATTTCAAATTAAAATGATTTTATTATTATCTTTGTTGGTATATACAATATTTAGAATTGTGTTTTAAAGAAAACCAAAGGTGCATACAAATCTGTAATTTAAAATTATAAAATAAAGAGGTTGCTCACGCGATTGCAAACATATAATAGTTTTAATGTCTATTGTTTATTTACTGTTTCCAATCAAAAACGTATTCGTTTTCTATAAACTTAGTTGTCGGAGTAATTGCCAACTAACCTTTTTGTGTTGCGACTGTATTTTTTAAATACTTCTTTATTATTATTTTTTCGTTTAGAAACAATTTAAACATTGGATCTGTAGTGATTAAAGTTTATACATAGTTTTGAAATATTTATGAATTGTACGTTTCATAAATTTCTCGCATCGATAAAATGTAAAGTGTACGTTTTCGGTCATATTTCAAAAATATCACACATTCCACATCTCCGAAATAAAAAAAACTGGCAAATACCATACATGCCGATAACCACGTAAAAGTTTCGTAGGACTTACTACTGCGCCTAACATTTTCTCGACGCGACATATTGTTTATATGAGCGATCATTTACTTTGACTGTAGTTTCCAGAACTTGAGGATTAAAAAGTGAGTTTAATAGGACTGCGTCGCACAAACTTTTATGACAAAATTAGTTGTCGATTTTTTTTGCCTGACAGCAAGATAGAATGCACGTGTACTAGTTATACCTCGGGCATTTTCACTTTAACTGGATATTACTTGCGTTAGAGTGATAGTAGACCCCTCTACCATACCATTTTATTTTCAATACTGAGATATTCTGATGTGACTTATACGTAAATATAAGAGGGGATACTTCAATTTAAAATAAGCGTATGTAGATTTATGGCGGCCACTGTAGATATATTTAAACGATTTGTATTAATTTACCATACTATTTCAAAACTCAACGATAAACAAAAATTAGTTATTCTATGAATATGGCGCCGGATGTTACTGATTTGACAAAAAAAAAAAAAAAGCGAAACGCAACTACTACGGTTCCGACGGATTCACAGCAGTGGCGGATTCGATGGGCCCGGGACTTTATAGAAAACAAAGCTATAATTTGCTGTTCTTACGTTACCTAACCATTTTAACTCAGTTATTCTTTTCTGTTTTCTAAGAACACAGCTTATAGAGATTTGGAAAAATTGTTAGATATTTGCATGCACCTTTAATTGACCAACAAAGCAATTTTTTTATAATTTGCATTAGGTTTATTTTACGCTCTGAAATATATTTTGTTAATATTCAAAATAATGCTATTACCTGGAATGACTCGATTGGTATTTCCTTTAAAGAACCATTTGTTATACGAAGAACTTCCAAGTGATTTGACACTTCTTTCCCAAAGAAAATGTCTTTGTCCAACGTCTCCATGTTATGTCCATTAATATTAAGGAGTTTAAGCTTGCTCAGAACCTATTAGTTGTTTAATGCTTTTTAACTAGTATAATTATTAAAAACTTGTAATATGCTAAATACAATACCCCGAAAGCTTCTGCAGGAAACTTTTCTAGGTTACTATTTATTATGTGTAGTTCCTCTATAGTTTTATTAATTCCGTGAAAGGTATACTCCTCAATTATTTTCAAACGAACTTCATTTAATGTCAATTTGGAAGCATAAATTTTTGCAAAGATTGGACCATACAAACGAGCTTAAAATATTTAAATTATCTTTTGTTATACATTTTTTTTAAGTAATTCAAAATAAATTTAAAAATTATAAAAATGTGCAAAATATAAAATTGTATTATAAAATTCTTTGATTGGGATTAGCAAACACTAAGGTATCTAAATAATGAAGATAAATAAAGCATTTACCTTTAAATTTAGTTTATTAATATCAGTTATGTTTATTTATACGGACGAATACACGGCATGTGGACTTTACAGGTTTTCATGTTCAGTTTTTTTTTACTTTTATGCGAATCAAAATTTTAAATTAAACGGAAAGTAGATATCATATTCATATTTTATATTTTTTCCCGTATACATTTCTCATAAAGAGAATGTTTTTGCAATCGCGCCGAAATTTCGAACTCATACTGAGTATGAGAGATGATATTATAATTTCAAAAAAAGTGGGGCCGTCCGTCGGTGTCTGCCCTTCCGGCAGCCGTATGGTTTGACGGATTTGCTTTAAAATTCGTATATAAAGTTTTTGGGGTAACATCGCGCGCCATTTTTTTTTTTTTTTATTATTTTTGGTATGTGATCAAATGTTACCATTCCTCAAAAACACATCTCATGAACTGAGAAAGTTTCGTATGATGCAGTTGTGAACTTTGTACGCAGAAAAATATTTTTATTTGCATTTTTTCCCAAGGCCTTTAAGCAGAACAAACAAAAATGTATAATATGTTACCCCAAAACCCAAATATTGAATTTGAATTTCAACTAAGTGTTCCAGGTCATTCAACAATTGAATGCGTTGAGCAACTACATATAGGAACTCGTAACGCCTTCAGCATGATCATAATGAATTTGTAACCGAATTGCATTGTTCGACGCAAGCATCATTGAAGTTCTACACCAGTGTACGAGGCCATAAATTTGTTTGAGTTCACAAAAGAATTGGACAAAGTTGGTTGAAATAGTTGGGCTCGCTGTGATAGCCTGGCAATAGCGCCTTGCTACAAATTAGCGCAATAAGATGTAACCGCGCGCTGTTAGCAGGTGCCCGTGAGGAAAATATTAGATAAGAACAACTCGGTTTGTTGTAGTATAAATTATTTTGAAGGGAGGTGTTTTAAGTGAGTAAGAATCTCACACTATAATGAGCTCGTTCGGGCGGTCCTCATTTTTTATAATTAACGAGTATTAAAGGGATTTTTGGTACCCTTATTATGAATAAACACAGTGCGGGCAATAGAAATGTAGTAATTAGAGGAAAGGAGATGCCGATGCACATTGGGTTTGAATGCCTGTAAACTGTATTGTGCAGGAAAAACGGATCGTGGGAGAGCATTTCACACACGTGTAGAACGGCTGATGAACGAATCATTATATTTCACTGTACGTCCGAATATTGGCTTAAGTGTGAACTGATGAGCATTCCTGGCATAGCGGGTATTGCTATTGAATTGTTCAAGGGGTGGAATGCAACTGGCTATTTCGTGCAGGAGACATTACGACGATGACTAAGAGAATCAAGTGACTTCGCGATGTCTCGATCGCCAATAAGTTTTACCACGCGTTTTTAAATCCTGTCAAGTAGCTCCAAATATGTAATTTGAGCACCGAACCAGATATGGGCGTTTTACTCAAGTTTGGAGCGAATAAACGCCTTATAAATTCTAGCCAGATCAGGAGCGAATAAACGCCTTATAAATTCTAACCAGATCAGACGGGGTGAAATATTTCTTACATCGCTTAAGAAAGCCTAGACATTTCGCAGCGTTCTTGGCGACATCGAATAATCCAACGAAGGTTGTCATTAACACAAATACCGAGAATGGAAAGTCGTTCGCATGCCCGATGACTGGACCATCAGCTCCATATGTCCCATCTACAAGACAGGCGATCCTATGTCTTGCAAGAACTATCGAGGCATATCCCTGCTTAGGTTCGCATATAAGATCCTATCCAATGTACTGTGTGAACGTCTCAAACCTTTCTACAACACACTAATCGGCACGTACCAGTGTGGCTTCCGGCCCGGCAGATCAACTGTAGACCAAATCTTCACACTAAGGCAAATCCTGGAAAAGACCGACGAGTTTCAAGTCGAGACACACCATCTCTTCATCGACTTTAAAGCCGCATTCATTCATTCATTCATCGTCAGGAGCTTTTTGTGGCGATGGCCGAATTCGGGATCTCGTCAAAACTGATCCAGATGTGTCGCATGACACTAGATAACACGCGATGCAATCTGCAGTTTGGCAGCAGCTCATCTGAACTCTTTCAAATATGCACCGGATTTCGGCAAGGAGATGCGCTGTCGTGTGATTTCTTCAATCTTGTTCTTGAGCAGATAGTGTGCAGGGCAGGTTCAACACGGAAGGCACTATCTTCAACAGATCAGTCCAACTGTGTATGCGGAATGGTGTATGCTAAAGATGTAGATATCATCGGTCGATTCCAGCGTGCCGTGATAGAGGCTTTCACGGCTATTGAAGAACAGGCGAAACCAGTTGGCCTTGAATGAGGACAAGACTAATTATATGCTATCAACAAACAAACAATCATCTGTCCACCGACTAGGACAAAATGTCACTGTTGATAGCAGCAACTTCGAGGTAGTTAAGGAGTTCATCTACCTCGGGGTAAACATCAACTCCACAAATGACATCTTAGTGGAGATCCGTCGAAGAATTACGCTAGGAAACCGCTGCTACTTCGGTTTGGAAAAACAAATGGATTCAAATCTCCTAACTCGAAGGACAAAGTGCATGCTTTACAGAACCCTTATCCTGCCAGTTCTGCTAAACGGCGCCGAGTGCTGGACGATAAGCAGGAAAGGAGAGTTAATACTGGGATCCTTTGAAAGAAAAATCCTTCGACGGATATTTGGTCCTGTATGCGAGGAGGGCGAATGGAGAGGAAGAAACAACCGCGAACTCGATGAGCTGTACCAAGATGTGGATGTAGTCCGAAAAGCCAAAACTCGTCGACTACATCGGCTCGGCCACATCGAGCGAATGGACAACAACGCTCCAGTCAAGAGGATCTTCGAATCCCTGCCCTCAGGTTAGTGACGACAAGGAAGACCGAACCTCCGTTTTAAAGACCAAGCCATCGCGGATGCCAGAGCGCTTGGTCTGGACAACTGGAATCAGCGTGCTCGGGATCGCAGAGGGTGGAAGGCTGCCGTATCTCAGGCAGAGACTCTTCACGGATCGGAAGCCCGTTAAGTAAGTAAGTAGGAGGAGAACTTTAATTTTAAACATTCAACCGCGCGGTTGTAGAGACTTCAGGATCACGGTAAATAAAGTAACGAAACTATTTCACATTTAAACACAAATTATTACCCACTTACCGATGTTTCCTTTATATATAATGAGATCAGCAATTGGAATATTAAGGGCACCTAAGTTTTGCAAAGCCACAGATAACGTAGCCAGATTTACGTTTTCACATCTAACAAAGATTCCATCGTCCGACCCCTTTTCGCAAATGCATGGGTAAATTAATTGTTCCCTAAATAAGTACCAAACAGATTAATTGACTGTCATATGTTTATGTATATTCTTCAAATACATACTTTTCAGGACATTTGTGTTTCGGCTCTTCATGATAAATGGAAAGAGAAATTCCAATTCGCATAAAAAGAAGAAAAGTGACAATAATATAAGTCCATTTAGCATTGAGAAGTTTCCAAAAGGCCATTGATAAATATTTCTAGAAAGAAGACAAAGATTAGCACATTGAAAACTGGTTTTTGTTAAAAGCAAGAGTTGAATTGCGATGAGCTGCGTAATACGTATGGCATTATTTACAGTTTGCAGCTGAACTCTTTTATATATTTAATTTGCAAATGCAACAATTAAACCTAAATGTATTTCAACAACAGACCAAACTAATAATAAATATTTATATGCATTTAAAAAAAGCAAGAATAAAATTTGTTTAATATTGCATGACTAATCCATGTTATGTCCGTTTATGAACAAAAATATAAAGAAACAAACACTGGCTACCTTTTGTTGTTTTATTATTAAATGCGTATTTACTATCAGTTACAACACATTTTGAATGGTTAAATAAATTACACTTGTATTAAGTGAAACTAAAATAAAGTATATCTCTTTATTAATTTCTAGTTCCTACTTCGAGTTCGAGCCTAGAAACGATGACGACAACAGCTGAGATAAAGGTATGTTCGACTTGGGTCAACAATATGTATATTTTTTACAGTAGTGTCTGACTAAAACTTAAAACGAAAATGTAGGTAAAAAAAGTAGGTATGTATATACTGCCTGGCTACACGTACATGTGAATGATCGTCATGTCTAACGAGACTGGTAGATTTTGTATGAGTCAGAAAGAAAAGGGAGAATGCACCAAGGATCCACCGCAAACCATGAACGTTTCGGCCTCAAACCATATCACTTTTGACAGATCTCTTATGTCGATTTTCATTCACGCGCCATATTGGGACTGTTCCAACTGCTGTCAGTGCTGTTGGCTTTTTGCGAGCCCTGTTCTTACTACTACCAATACGCTTGACATATGTCCAACCCAGTGTTAAAAAGTATAAAGAAAAACACTATTACACAAAAACACAATGTTAATTAAATATAAGTAAGTATTTAATAAATACTTAACAAAAATTAGTTTTTTTAAGTTAAAACTAATTAACAAAAATATACAAACTAAAGATGCTACCGAGTAATTAGCAATAATGTTTCTGTACGGCTTAATTAAATTCGAGTCAGGAAGCTAGATAAATAAATCCATTTATGTAATTTTCAATGCTAGTTCAGTTTCCCGTGCGTTTACTTCTGAAGTACATAAAGAGTTAAATTAGGTAATTCAATTAAAAGAGTTAAATCCCTAGAATTTTTATCAGTACTCGACGAAAGTACCAAGAAAATTTAAATTTGTCTGGTCGAATTATAGACCATATTTTTAAAATGAGTCCAATTTCGTTGATTTTAAGAAAGATGAGTCACGGATTCCGGGCGTTCAAAAAGAATCAAAATGACTCTTAAGAATCCATGAAGGTAACGTTGGTCCACGCTGAAAACAAACAAAATGACAGGACGCGCGAGAAATGTCGAATCGGCTTGGTGGTAGTGCATATGCATGTAATGCATATTCTTTGTGCCTGGCTACACGTTCATGGAAATGAAAGTCATTCCATGAACGTCGTGGCTACACACACAAAAAAGTCTTATAAGAATGAAAGCAATTTGAATGGCGGAGAATGCTGAAATCTGAAACAAAACTAAAGTTCTCTTGGAAAATCGAATACTTTTGTGCTCTCTAGTACCTGTATTCGGTCTTCACTCTTCCAACACAAATCCAAATGAGGATTTCTGTCAAAAGTGATATGGTTTGGAACCGAAACGTTCATGCCCACGCCGAGATTTCAAATCGAAAGAGGATTTTCGGTGGATTCTTGGTGCAATCTACCTTTTTCTTTCTGACTCACATAAAATCTACCTGTCTCGTGCGACATGACGATCATTCCCATGAACGTGTAGCCAGGCACTTTGGAATCCGAAGTGTCATTTTGGTTAGTACTATTCCAACTGGTTGAATGGAAATCGACATTAAGTATTTGCGATTGAAAAGTGAAGACCAAGAAACAGTTACCAGAGAGCACAACATTATTTGACTTCCCAAGACCCTGGCTAAACGTTCATGGGAATAACTGTCGTAGCTACACATAAAAAAGTGTCATAGGAATGAAAGCAATTTTAACGACGGGGAACTCTGAAATCTGAAACAAAAAATGATTTCTGTTGGGAAGTGAATATCTTTTGTGCTCTCAGGTACCTGTTTTTTGGCCTTCACTCTTCCAATGCAAATGCCAAAGAAAAGAATAGATTGCACCAAAAATCCGCTGAGATTCCACTTTCAACTTGAATTCTCGGTGTGGGCATAAACGTTTCAGTTCCAAATCAGATCACTTTTGATAGAAATATTCATTTGGTATTTACGTTGGAAGAATGAAGACCAAAGACTTTGCATGAATCCAACAAGAATGCAAATGCATAACTAAACGGTAGCTTCCTAAGTGCCTGGCTACACGTAGTGGCTACACACACAAAAAAGTCTCATTAGAATGAAACCAATTTGAATGGCGGGGAACGCTGAAATCTGAAACAAAACAAAATTTCTCTTGGAAAATCGAACACTTTTATGCGCTCTAGTGCCTGTATTCGGTCTTCACTCTTACATATAAGTTAATTGTGTTTACATTTGGAAAAAAATTAATTTTTATTTTGATTGAAATCTGTCAGATCTCATGCCGATTTTGACAGTAATCATGTTTAGTGGCCAAAAAATGTTTTTTATTTTGATTAAAATAATTCGTATTTTAATTGGCGAAGTGTAAATTGTTGTTTTAATAATTTAAAAGTAATGTTATAAATTATATATATATTTAGTTGCATTTCGTGCACGCCTTCGCAAAGTTATTCTGGTGATGAAGCATATTTTTGTTGTAAAAGAAAAAAAACAAATATCGTTATGAATTTCGTAAAAAACTCAATAAATAATTACTCAGAGAAAGAGTTTGTTTCTTAAATGATTAATACATGACCTAATATATTTTTTAAAAAAGCAATTATTTCGAAATTTCCAATAGTCGATGAATTCATCAGGCGGTCTGTATGAAATTCGCAATTCGCCTATTCGCAATTCGCTCTCATGTGAATAGTCCTTCACTCTGGCCTGTCTCCTCGACTGCCATCGAATAGCCTTGGCCTCACATGCAGGTGCTCATGCAAATACCAGAGAAATAATGTCAAATTAGGCTTCTTCACAAAATTATTTGACATTATTTCACTATATGATAAAATATACATAATGAAAAATATCGCTGATTGAGTAAAGGACTTCGCAGTTCGCTCTCATGTGAACAGTCCTTAAGAGTCAGCTTACCGATTTCTTGAAGGACGATCACGCGAATTATATGAAGACATAGGTGTTGTTAGCTTATAGTGGACTTGCAGTGCACTTGCAATTTGAATGCAATAATTATTCAGTCGCTTTTATTTTCCAACGGCTGACAAACAAAATACAGGAAGTGTTCGGTGTGAATGTTTTTGATTTTGAAATCTTTTTATGGGAACCTTTATTTAAGCGCGGTGTGAATAGGGTATAATCAAATGAGGAATTAACCACATAGTCAACTCGAGAGAGAATTTCTCAACTTGCCTACAAGCTAAGTCGAGCTGAAAATACCCACATAATTTGGACTAATATGGGTTTTTACGTGCAAATGAAATGGGAACCGTGCACACATGTATCGAATTATATGGGTTTTAATGGGTTTTCTTTGGGCGGCCATTAAAATTATATAAAATGTCGCTTTTTATAGCAAGAAGTTGGGATCAGTAGAGAAATCTGAGCAGACACCTCACAATTTGCGTGTGTAAAATAAACATGCAAAATATGCGGCGAATATATATTTATAAAAACATATAATATTGAGAATAAAGCTTTGTATTAACCAATTTATTTTAATTTTTAATGAAAATTAATTAAAGTAATATTGATTAATGTGACTATTATGTAATAAGTAAGTTGATCATACATTTTCGGTTGACAATAAATTTTCGTATATGTCTACAAACCCAGATTTCGTATGTCTACAAACACAGATTTCGTAATGGATGGTTATATTGAAGCAGCTAAGTACTTGTGCACAATTGGGCACTGGTTTAAAACGTCATTTAATATAACGTGATCCAAAGCCCTACAAATATTATTTTTGGTACATAAAAACACTTTTTTAACAACATTTGCAATCACTTACGTTTAGTAGTAGTAAATTGTTCTGTTTATTCTTATAAAAAAAAATTACAAAGCAACTACCAATGCAGTGCATTCCGGCTACCACTTCAGCTACCACTCCAGCATATTAACTTAGTGAAACAATTTCCAAAGCCGCCTACGAAAACAAATAGCTAAGAAAATTCAATGACTAAACCTATAAAGTTTGTAACACAAAATAATTTAAAAGGGATTAAAAATACTTCTTTTCCACTTTTTTCTCAATGCACAAAACCCGACTAATATACATTAAACTTTCATATATTGAATAAAAACAATCAAATAATAAATAAATAATAAAACAATTAAAGGATTTAATATATATAAAAAACCATTCCAAACTATTTACTATAAATATTTCACACCCAAAAATTACTAATTTAGTAATATTTATGTATAATACAATAAAATATACATTTTATCTCATTTTATTAACCAAAATGAAAACAAAGTTTATTTTAAGGCAGATAAAAAATAGAGAACTATATCTTATGACCGTAAACTTAAAACTTCCTATTTCCCAGTACATCCGCCCTGACCAGCTGTTTTTTGTTGGCATTTGGAAATGTTGCAAAACTACCCACACTTATTTTTGGCGGGTAATAAAACAAATTAGATCAAACTTCATGTGTCTGGCTCACACGTATTCACAGATAGAACATTTGAGATAGGATTTTTTTTCCAACCAAATAAAGTACGGAGGCGTTGATGTGTCAAAAATATGTCATTAGCGCGGGCAGTTTTGCAAGAATTCCAAATAGCAACAAAAAACAGCTGATTATTGCGGATGTGTTGGGGAAGTGCGAATTTTATTCTTTTGCAAATTCACCATAAATCGTCGCATATTTAGACGATGTTATTGGACACAGCCCAGTTTGACTTTTAATGTGTCTACATGAGATTTTTTTACAATTTGGATTCGTTGACGCAGAACTGCTGGCATGCGTGCGTGCGCTGGCATGCAATAATAAAATAATATATTCATTTTATCTCATTGGTTAATAACAAAATGGAAAAAATATAACAACCCAAGCATGTTTATTTTAAGGCAGATAGTTCTTTTTATTTGCCTTTTATCTGCTCTTTTTATCTGCCTTAATCGTCATAATATGCGACGATTTGTGGTGAATTTGCAAAAGAATAAAATTACGTTGATTATTTTCAATTATTATGTATTATTTTAGGTTTGCCTAAAAAACATATTTTTTGGGTAAGCAGTTTCATAAACATTTTGGCAGTTACGCAAGTTAAAAATAAACTCGAGACTGTTACCATATTTTCGCGCTTACGTTTTTTTACCAATTCAGTAATTTCACGGAGAAATATAATTTCTCTCTTTTTATAAGGAGTATTGTTCCACGCTGAACTTTGTAAAGCTTCGATAAATTGATCTACTTCGTCTTCGAGTTCGTAAGGTGTTCGCAGAGATAGATAGATAGAGATCCTTTTCACTTAAACCGCCGCTAAAAAATATAAGAATGACGGGCGAGTGGTCAGAAGACAGATCAAAACTTTCGTCAATTTTGACAGAGCTTTCCGATATTCCTTTTGCGATAAAGAAATCTATGAGGTCTGGTGTTTTTGCCATGTCCGAAGGCCAATATGTGGGTTTGCCAGCCGAGTAGAAGTCGACCCCAAACTTCAAACCGGCTTCGTAAAGAATATGACCTTTTGGTGAGATACATCTGTAGCCCCAGAAAGTGTGTTTTGCATTGAAATCGCCGCCAATACAAAATTATGTCTAAGTAAGTCAAATATGCTCCTAAAATCATTTTTTTCAATGTCGCGAAGTTATAACCGTGATCTTTCGTCAAATGCGTTTCAGACACCAGGCATACATATAAAAAAATGGGTTTTGTGAAGAAATACTTCTAGCTCATCGAATTTATGCAGAAGGCCATTCGCGTTCCATGTTACTATTTTTATAAAGGTTTTCATAATTTAAACGGGAGTTGGTGTGCCTCGAAGTTTATTTTCGGGCTTGTCTAGTTTTTTAAACATACATTTGTTAATTTGGCTTTGCTCTTCAAATCTCGCAAGAATTGTGGAAAAATTTTGTTGGGCTGGATCAGGCGTCGTATTACAAATCGATTGTTTGCTTGTATCGCGGCTTTAGCGTTTCTTTGCGGGCCACGATTCGTCGACTTTAGTAGCTCAATTTTTTCTTCTTTCGGCTGCGTGGTAAAGACTTTAGTCCTTATTTTCAGTCCTTTAGTTGATTTTCCTTTTCCTTTCTTCCTTTAGATCAGTTTTCGGTCGGTAAATACGGTTTCTTTGTTAAATCGCGCCTGCTTTTCTCTCTAAATCCAGTTAACGGCATCGATAATCCTGAAACCTTAGTTTGAGGTCTTGCACGACGCCGTCCTTTCGGCATGAAGAATGAAGTCCACTAGCTACAACACAGTGTGGCCTTTCTGACTTACGTACACGTAGGGATTTTCGATTTGAAAATGAAAATAAACGCGTAGGGAAAAAAGGACAGATTTTTAATTAAAAAATAATTTCAATAGTTTTTTCCAAAAAATCAAACTGTACAGCCTTAATGCAAGAATGTTTCTCAAACTGAAATTCGCTGTCTATAATGGCCCCACAAGTCTACCACGCATGATAAGTGTAATGCACAATACTAAAAAGTCTACTGCAAGGAAGGGACAGCACTACCAAACATGCAAAAATATGTGACATGTATATATATTGGTCGGTAATGTTTATTTGCCTGGTAGCAGCCGAATATAGCAAACAGTCTATCTCTGATTTCACTCTTACATCTTTAAAATCATTGACGGCAGAGATCTCTCTCTAATCTCGGCCAAAAATGCATGCGTGGCCATGCAAACCAGCCATAAGTCTTTTTCGTTTTTGCCTGCGCTTGGGTAAACATAAATCACAGGAAAATATGTCAACTCTCCAAAGGTTTTTTTGATATTTCATTTCAGAATTTTAAATTTCGAACGAAATACATGTGTTCATTTATGATTTAGCAGTCAAAAAATGTTTATTATATTTGTTTACCTTCACATTCGTAAGGAATGAAACGACTTGACGTAATTTGCCAAGTCAAAAACAAAAGAAAAAATCCTTTTTTGTATAATTTTTTTTATTGTTTGGATAAAATAGTTATGTATATAGATTATAGGTAAACAATTAGGTTGTAGGCAAAAAAGAGGGATTTTTTTGTTTTTAACTTTCTCGTATACATTAGTATACTAAAGAGAAAGTTATTGCGATCGTGCGGAAATTTCGAACTAAAACTATGTATGAGGAATGATATTACGACTATAGAGAAGTCAAAAAAAGTGGGTCCGCCAATGTCGTCCGTCGGTCTGTCTGTCTGTCCGGGCGCTGTATGGCGAAACGGTTCGACGGACTTGTTTCAAAGTTCGTATATAAGGTTCTTGGGGTTACATCTCGGGGCATCTTTTTATTTTTTGCTTTATCTTTCGAAATAACGGTACCTGCCAAAGAAATGTTTTTGTTAAAATCACTTATCACTATTTTTCTCGAAAGTGTTTCCAAGGATTTCGGTCTTTTTTGTACTAAAGATGTTTAGGATGGGGTCAAAAATTCTGCATACTCAGTTTTTGGAAAATAAATCGATTAACTGTAATTTCTAAAACGGGCAATATCTCGAAAACTAATAAAGCTAACATAAAAAAAAATCTATTTTTTTTAATACTATAAACGCAAACGCAATAGATTTTTTAAATAATTTTTTTTTTCATATTCTCACCATTAATTTTGCAACTTAAAAACGCATCTCATGTACCGAGAAAGTTTCTAATGACGCAGTCGTGCACTTTATTATATGTAGTATAACTGATCTGTGGTCATGCTTTACTGTTCTACTAGCCACAGATGAGAAATTAACCAGATCGTCAATTCGAGAGAGAGTCTTTCAGCTAAGTCGAGCTGAAAATACCCACATAACTTGAACTAATATAGGATTTTACATGCAAATCAAATGTGAACCGTGCACACATGTATCGAATTATATGGGTTTTAATGAGGGCGGTCATTGAAATGATATGAAATGTCATTTTTTTAAAGCAAGAAGTTGGGAACAGTTGATGAATTTGATCAGCTTACACCTCAAAATTTGGGTGTGTAAAATAAACATGCAAAATATGCGGTGAATATATATTTATAAAAACATATAATATTGAGAATAAATCTATGTTTTAACCAATTTATTTTAATTTTTAATGAAAATTAATCAAAATAATATTGATTAATGTGACTAATATATAATAAGTAAGTTGATCATACATTTTCGGTTGACAATAAATTTTAGTATATCTCTACAAACACGGATTTCGTTATGGATGGTTATATTGAAGCAGCTAAATGCTTGTGCACAATTGGGCACTGGTTTAAAACGCCTTTTAATATAACGTGATCTAAATCCCTACAAATATTATTTTTGGTACATAAAAAAACTTTTTTAACAACATTTGCAATCACTTACGTTTAGTAGTAGTAAATTGTTCTGTTTATTCTCATAAAAAAATTACAAAGCATTATAACTTGACAATGTTATTACAACTTGTACTCAACTACCAAAGCAGTGCATTGCAGCTACCACTCCAGCATATTAACTTAGTGAAACAATTTCCAAAGCCGCCTACGACAACAAATAGCTAAGAAAATTCAATGACTAAACGTACAAAGTATGTAACATAAAATAATTTAAAAACATTTTAAGATCATTTTTTTGTCGATGTACATAACCCGATTATGTAGATACATTAAACTTTCATATGTTGAATAAAAACAATCAAATAATAAATAAATAATAAGACAATCAAAGAGTTTTAGATATATAAATAAAACCATTCAAAAACTATTTACTATAAATATGTTATATCCAAAAATTAGTAATGTTTGGATGTAATACAAAATAGAGAACTTATAACAGCAAAAAATATTCCAATTAATATGTAACAACTTCGTATTCATTGGGTAACTTATTTTTTGTTTCATCATAAACATTAACAAAACCTTGCAAAAGAGGGTCTCATCGAATGGACAACATACAGGGAGAGCGTAAAAATCCTTAAAAAAGAGATCAGATTTGCTAAGAGGAACTCGTGGAGAAGTTTCTGCGAATCGATCGAGTCAACAACAGAGGCGTCGAGGCTCAGGAAAGTTCTATCCTAGGTACCAATACCGGTATTCCCGCTTAGAAAATCCGACGGTTGTTGGACTGACAATGAGACTCATAAAGAAACGCTGGAGACACTGACGGAGACCCACTTCCCGGGATGGCCGGAGGCCTACTCGGGTTACAATGTAGAACGCAAGGCCTCCGGAGAAGAATGAACGAGGAACAGGTCAGGTTGCTAATCAACGACAAGAGGCTGACTTGGGCAATCAACTCCTTCGCTCCCCTCAAAGCACCAGGGATGGATAACATAAGGCCTATAATAATTCAAAAAGCAGAAGAAATCATCATTCCTTGGCTGAGGATCATTTATAACGGCTGTCTAAGGCTCTGCTATGTCCCCAAAGCTTGGAGAGAAGTCCGTTTGATTTTCCTTCCGACGGCAGGGAAATCAAGTCACACAACAGCAAAGGACTACAGGCCGATAAGCTTATCCTTATTCTTGCTAAGGACCACAGATGAGGAATTAACCAGATAGTCAACTCTGCAATCCCCTATCACTTTCAACCCGCAAAAAATATTTAATAACGGCCGCAAAATCCTCTTTCAATTTTCCCATCTGTGAATACGTGTGAGCCAGACACATGAAGTTAGATCTAATTTACTAGATTACCCGCCAAAAATAATTGTGGGGAGTTTTGCAATATATCCAAATCGCAACAACAAAACAGCTGGGAACAGCGGATGTGTTGGGAAATAGGAAATTCTGCGAAGTGTTGAGTTTATGTGATTCAACTTTTTATTTTATTTTAATATAAATGTTTATTTTTTATTTTTAAGAATTTGGATTACGTTTTATTAAAAAGCGTTTTAAACCAGTGTTTAATTGTGTAGAGTTACTTAACTGCTTCAATATAGCCATCCATAATCTACGAAATCCTTGCTAGTATAGTTATACTTAAATTTATTGTCAACCGAAAATGTATGATGAACTTACTTATTGTATATAAGTCACGTTAATCAATATTATTTTGATTATTTTTCATTAAAAATTAGAATAAATTAGTTAAAACATAGCTTTATTCTTAATATTATAATATTTTATTATGTTATTAGTTGTGTGGTAAGTATGTTTTTATCAATCCATATTCACCCGATATTGACCATGTTTATTTTACACACCCAAATTGTGAGTTGTAATCTGCTGAAATTCATCAACTGTTCCCAACTTCTTGCTATAAAAAATGACATTTCATGGGCGCGGCCATTAGTCCCATATAATTCGATTTATGTGTGCGTGATTCCCATTTGATTTGCACGTAAAAGCCCATATAAGTGCAAATTATGTGGGGCTTATCAGTTCGACTTAGGTTGTAGGCAAGGTAAGTGATTCGCTCTCGAGTTGACTATCTGGTTAATTCCTCATCTGTGCTAAGGACTTTAGAGAGGCTTATTGACAGACATGTCAGAGATGTGATTGGCGACAGTTACCTATCAAGATCACTACATGCGTACATGAAGAGTAGATCCGTTGACACTACACCAGAGATGATAGAAGCAAAGAAGTGCCAAACTTTCCAGTGGGAAACACTCTGCTTACAAGCTAAATTCCAGAAAAATTCCAGAAAATTGACGAATTTACCCATACTATCATATTTTTAAACAAGTATGGGTAAATTCGTCAATTCACCGCGATTTCTTCGTCAATCAACCACTATTTCCCTCGCCGCCTCAACGACCTCGCCAACAAACCAAAAACGAAGATGCCGGAAATAGAATCTAATCCAACACGGAAATGGCCAAAATGAAACATACACCACAGATAGCATGCATCGGGCAAATGCACTGGAAAGCGGAAACTCGTTCAGCAGATACTAGGTATAAAATTAAGAACTTAAATTGTAAACAAAATTGTTATATTTTGGATTACTTTGATTTATTAAATAATTAACATAGTTTTTATTAAATTCCAAAATTATTGTGTTACAAAATGTGATTTAATAAAAACGAAATGGATTTTGTACTTATTTTTAAGTAATTCCATTACTCCGTTCATACAGTCTTACACCACTTCATGGAACATTCCTGGTGTATTGTATTTTTACTGGTCATCTTTTAACACAGCCATACCGTCCTTTTCATTGATTGTCTCCTGCTTTTCTTCTCTTTATATCTAAGATGTAGAATATATTTTTCGCCTGCCTGCTGTTGCCAATTGTAAGCGTATATAAGACGGCACAAAAACACCTTATCGCCGCTAAGGAAATTCATCAAAACGATTTGGCATCACCAATATGATACTTAAACCGTCATTTGTTCGATTTTCAGTCGTAGTAGTTTGCATTAAACCTAGGAGTAAACTTCCAAAATAATACCCACATGCAAAATCTAGATATGCCATCATGTAGGGCAAGGGCTTAAATGTAATTTTTCTTGCATTTATGGCCAAAGTTAAATCGAAAATGCAGAAAAAGCACATCGCTGGTCTAAGTGAGCCGTGACTGTGGTCACGGGGGCATCCACCAACCTTCCTAACTACTCAACACTTCGCGGCACTTCCTATTTCCCAACACATACGCCATGACAAGCTGTTTTTTTGTTGCGATTTAAAAATTTGGCAAAACTCCCTACACTTATTTTGGCGAGTAATTATTCAAATTGGATCTAACTTCATGTGCCTGGCTCACATGTATTCACAGATAAGAAAATTGGGATGGTTTTGCGGCCATTATTAAATATTTTGTTCGGGTTGAAAGTGATAGGGGAATGCAGAGTTCACTATCTGGTTAATTCCTCATTTGTTATTATTATATTAGTTATTTTTTTTTAAATATAAAAGAAAGCAAAGTGTTTTATTTGTTCTGGATGATTTTTAAAGCTGCCGACATTACCACCCCTATCATTTAATCTGGCGGATCGAAGATTCACCTCACAAATTCAATTCGCTTCACCTACTGTCGGCAACAATAAATCCGGCGTGTACACTGTACTACCGACAATAATTTATATTTTTTATCGGGATTCTCCCACTCACTGTACAACTTTTAAATGTACCAAAGTTCGCTCTCGCTCACGCACCACTCAAACATGTGATATCTACCTCTATTTTTATATATGTAAATACATTCACTGATGTAGCACTTCCTCTTTCCGAACACATACGCCGTGACGAGCTGTTTTTTTGTTGCGATTTGAAAATTTGGCAAAACTCCCTACACTTACTTTTGGCGAGTAATTATTCAAATTGGATCTAACTTCATGTGCCTGGCTCACACGTATTCACAGATATTAAATATTACTAAATATTTTTTTCGGGTTGAAAGTGATAGGGGAATGTAGAGTTCACTATCTGGTTAATTTCTCATTTGTTATTATTATATTAGTTTTTTTTTTAATATAAAAGAAAGCAACGTGTTTTATTTTTGTTCTGGTTGATTTTTAAAGCTGCCGACATTACCACCCCTATCATTTAATCTGGCGAATCGAAGATTCACCTCACATTCAATTCGCATTCACTTACTGTCGGCAACATTAAATCCACGTAAACACTGTACTACCGACAACAATTTATATTTTTTATCGGGATTCCCCCAATAAAAAAAATCTTGTTAAGAAATTTGTATAACAAACCGCGCAGCACAGAAACCAACAGAAATCCGCTACTATTTTTCCGCAGATCAGTAATGTCAACATTTGCATGGACTCACTGTACAACTTTTAAATGTATCAAAGTGCGCTCTCGCTCTCGCACCACTCAAACATGTGATATCTACCTCTATTTATATATATGTAAATACATTCACTGATGTATCCGTAACTGGAAGCAGAAATACGACGTCCTATACTGTGTATGCTCTCTTCTCTCTTCGTTATTTTATTAGATCAGATTAGCGGGTACCTGAGACCAAAAAAAATGTTCATGTGGAAGATATGTTAGAATTTACTAAAATTCCTTTGTTCGCAGTTCGCTCTTATAGTGCCTGGCTACACGTTCATGGGAATGATCGCCATGTCGCATGAGACAGGTAGATTTTATGTGTGTCAGAAAGAAAAGGGTAGATTACACCAAGTATCCACTGAAAATCCACTTTCAAGTTGAATTCTCGGTGTTGGCATGAACGTTTCGTTTCCAAACTATATCACTTTTGACAGAACACCTCATTTGAGATTTGCGTTGGAAGAGTGAAGACCGAATACATATAAAGGGTCTGCCATCTAACGTTTTTTTTTCAACTAGTGCTTATTTCGTAAATGGTAACACTTAGCTCATGTCTGATTTGACAGGTAGTTAGTTTTATCCTTCCGCTGAACGAATATGGTTGTGTATACGCGTGAACAATGCTGGGAAATATTGCGACATAATTGGACCATTTTTCTTCGGCAAACTAAAGGGTCCGCCATCTAACGTTTTTTTTTCAACTAGTGCTTATTTCGCGAATGGTAACTCTTAGCTTATGTCTGATTTGAAAGATAATTAGTTTTATTCTTCCGCTGAACGAATATGGTGGTGCATACGCTTGAATAACGAACAACAACAACAACTTGAACAACAACAAGGAGTGTCCGTTACAGTCAATGGCGATCGTTATCGGGCCATGTTGAACGAATTTTTGTTCACAAAAATTGAAGAGGAGGATATTGGCAACATTTGGTTTCAACAGGACGGCGCTACGTGCCACACAGCCGAAATACACTCTATATTTTGCGCCCTGTTTAAAAAAAAAGGTTATTTGGCGGACCCTTTACTAGAGAATACAAAATTAATCGACTTTCCAAGAAAAATTTTGTTTTTTTTCAGATTTCAGCGTTCCCTGTCATTTAAATTGCTTCCATTCTTATGAGACTTTTTTTGTATATGTAGCCCACAGATGAGGAATTAACCAGATAGCACAGATGAGGAATTAACCAGATAGTCAACTCGAGAGCGAATCTCTCACCTTGCCTACAAGCTAAGTTGAACTGATAAGCCCCACATAATTTGCACTTATATGGGCTTTTACGTGCAAATCAAATGGGAATCACGCACACATAAATCGAATTATATGGGGCTAATGGCCGCGCCCATGAAATGTCATTTTTTATAGCAAGAAGTTGGGAACATTTGATGAATTTCAGCAGATTACAACTCACAATTTGGGTGTGTAAAATAAACATGGTCAATATTGGGTGAATATGGATTGATAAAAACATACTTACCACACAACTAATAACATAATAAAATATTATAATATTAAGAATAAAGCTATGTTTTAACTAATTTATTCTAATTTTTAATGAAAAATAATCAAAATAATATTGATTAACGTGACTTATATATAATAATCATACATTTTCGGTTGACAATAAATTTAAGTATAACTATACTAAGGATTTCGTAGATTATGGATGGCTATATTGAAGCAGTTAAGTAACTCTACACAATTAAGCACTGGTTTAAAACGCTTTTTAATAAAACGTAATCCAAATTCTTAAAATATTATTTTTGGTACATCAAAACACTTTTTTAACAAAATTTGCAATTACTTCCTAGTAGTAGTAGTAGTAGTAAATAGTTTTGTTTATTTTCATATAAAATAAAATTACAAAACATTATAACTTGACAAATAAAGTCGGCTGTTAAAAAAGTGGCTAATTAATTCAATATATATGTAACATAATGTGCATGCTTATTTATGATATGTACTCAAATACCAAGCATTTTCGTGATGTACTCAACTACCAAGCATTTTCGATAAAAAAATGCACCCCCAATATATTTATGCAGTGCATTCCAGCTAGCTTTTTTTTTCGTTCTTCCGTCTATCGCTTACTTTAAATTTTAAAATAAAGCATATTAACTTATATAAAAAATTTCAAAACCGCCTTAGAAAAGAAACAGCTAAGAAAATTGATTGACTAAACGTAGAAATTTGTAACACAACATAATTTAAAAAAGATTAGAAATACTTCTTTTTCACTTTTTTTATATCCATGCACGGAACCCGAATATGTACATATATTCATTAAACTTTCATATGTTGAATAAAAACAATCAAATAATAAATAAGTCATAAAACAATCAAAGAATTAAATATATATATAAAAAACCATTGCAAACTATTTACTACAAATATTTTACACCCAAACATTACTAATTTAGTAATATTTATGCAATAATACAATAAAACATGCATTTTATCTCATTTTATTAACCAAAATGGAAAAGTACAACAACCCAAGAATGTTTATTTTAGAGCAGATAAAAAATAGAGAACTATTTCTTATAACCGCAAAAAATATTCCAACTGAATTGTAACAACTTTATTGGGTAACTAATTTTTTGTTTCTTTATAAACATTTATATTAAAATAAAATAAAAAGTTGAATCACATAAACTCAACACTTCGCAGAATTTCCTATTTCCCAACACATCCGCTGTTCCCAGCTGTTTTGTTGTTGCGATTTGGATATATTGCAAAACTCCCCACAATTATTTTTGGCGGGTAATCTAGTAAATTAGATCTAACTTCATGTGTCTGGCTCACACGTATTCACAGATGGGAAAATTGAGAGAGGATTTTGCGGCCGTTATTAAATATTTTTTGCGGGTTGAAAGTGATAGGGGATTGCAGAGTTGACTATCTGGTTAATTCCTCATCTGTGATGTAGCCAGGCTCATATGAATGATTCTTAGTTCCGGTACGTCTGACTGCCTCTTTTTGGCGACGTTAGTAAATGAAAATAATCTTTCTCTTGGTATTAATGTACAAGACGTCCCGGGTGTAATCGATGAATCGCAGTAAATGAAGTAGAATTTCTACTTTTTCTGAAATCCTCCAACAGCGAACATAGCCTGACAATCTCTTAAATTTTGGATGCACTGGTGTTAAAATTACCTCAAGCAGTATGAGTATGTAAAACATTCGACAACTGTAAAGCCGTACCCAACTTTTGCTGATTTCTCAAAATGTTTGTGCCAGCTGGCAAGAAAAGTTTGCATAATGCCACCAAATTCCGAAAACGCTGGAACGACGAGACAGCAAAAGCCACAACCATGACGCATTTTGCATATGAATGACTCAGCATGACTCTGACTGACCCAACGTCCAGGAAGATCCACAAATATTATATGAGTGCTTGCAGTGTGATGAAAACCATTTTACCTAAACTGCAATGTTTTCAATTATCGCTGGATAATAGTAAAAACACATCACTTGTGGTTCTCAAGTCTTCGCAGAGGCCGCACAAAGTGTCGCAACAAAAAGGTTTGTGGTTTTAATGGTTGCCGACGCTATCACCACAACAGTTGGCGAACAACCCTGTGGGGCTGTCCCGTCATTTTGTTTGGACTGAATGGAAAGGTGTATGTGGTTGCCATGTTTGACCAGGGTTTGAATACGTGTGAGGCTGACACATGAATGTAGATCTGAGTAAATTAGATTACCCGCCAAAAATAAGTGTGGGGAGTTTTGCAACATATCCAAATTGCAACATAAAAACAAAGCTGGTCACGGCGGATGTGTTGAGAAATAGGAAGTGCTGCTAAGTATTGAGTTTAATGTTTTAATTTTAATGTTTATGAAGAAACAAAAAAATAGTTACACAACATATACGAAGTTGTTAATTCGAACATTTTTTACGCTTTTAAAAAATAGTTCTCTATTTTATATCTGCCTTAAAATAAACTTACTTGGGCTTTGTTATTTTTTCCATTTTTGTTAATAATATTAGAAAAAATGTATTTTATTGTATTATTGCATAAATATTACTAAGTTAGTAATGTATGGGTTTAAAATATATAGTAAATATTCTTGGAATGGTTTTTTTATATATATATATTAAATTCTTTGATAGTTTTATTATTTGATTGTTTTCATTCAACAATACGAAAGTTTAACGAATATACATACATATTCGGGTACCGTCCATCGATAACAAAAAAATGGAAAAGGAGTATTTTTAATCCTTTTTAAATTATTTTGTGTTACAAACTTTGTATGTTCAGTCCATTAATTTTCTTAGCTGCTTACCCCATTCACACCGCACTAAAATTCGAGGTTTCCGCAAACAGATTTTGAAATCGCGGCAAAGCTTTTACACCGAACACAATCCGGGTTTTGTTTGAGGTTTCAGTCAGCCATCGAAAATAAAAGCGAATAAACAATTATTGCGTTCAAATTGCAAGTGCACTACAAGTGCACTATAAGCTAACAACGCCTATGACTTCATATAATTCGCGTGTTCGTCGTTCAAAAAATCGGTAATACACTTTTCACACTGCATCGAAATCTGACGTTTCGCAAAAACTCATGAAACCTCCATCGAAATTGTGAGGTTTCCCATACATTTTCGAGATTTCTAAACCTAGATATTGTATGAGGTTTCGATGAAACCTCCTCAGAATCTGGTTTCAATGGTTAGGTTGTCAACGCACACACACCTTTTAATACATTCCACAAGGTACACAAAGCAGATGACAGATTTTCAACTGAGCTATAAGTCAACGGCAAGTCACCTAAGAGTCTGCTTACCGATTTCTTGAACGACGAATACGCGAATTATATGAAGTCATAGGCGTTGTTAGCTTATAGTGGACTTGTAGTGCACTTGCAATTTGAACGCAATAATTATGTATTCGCTTTTATTTTTCGATGGCTGACTCAAACGTCAAACAAGACCCGGGTTGTGTTCGGTGTGAATGCTTTGCTGCGATTTCGAAATCTGTTTGTGGAAACCTCGAATTTTAGTGCGGTGTGAATAGGATATAAGGTGACTTATAACTCAGTTGAAAATCTGTCAACCACTTGTCAACTGCTTTGTGTAACTTGTGGAATGTATTAAAAGTTCTGAGTAGGTTTCATCGAAACCTCATACAATATCGAGGTTCAGAAATCTTCAAAATGTATGGGAAACCTCCTGATTTCGATGGAGGTTTCATGAGTTTTGGCGAATCCTCAGATTTCGATGCGGTGTGAAAAGGGTATTAGGCGGCTTTGGAAATTTTTTCTATAGGTTAATATTTTTTTTTTTTTAATTTATAGTAAGCGATTGACGGAAGAAGGAGAACAGAAGGTAGCTGGAATGCACTGCATAAATATATTGTGGGTGCATTTTTCTGTCGAAAATGCTTGGTAGTTGAGTACGTATCATAAAGAAGCATGCACATTATGTTACATGTATATATTGAATTAATTAGCCACTAGTTTTAACAGCCGACTTTATTTGTCAAGTTATAATGTTTTGTAATTTTTTTTTATAAAAAAAAACTAAGCAATTTACTGCTACTAGTAGTAGTAAGTGATGATTTTATAAATCCATATTCACCGCATATTTTGCATGTTTATTTTACACACCCAAATTGTGAGGTGTTCCCATATAAAAAATTATATTTCATGGCGCCGCCCATTAGCCCCATATAATTCGATTCATGTGTGCGTGATTCCCATTTGATTTGCATGTAAAAGCCCATATAAGTGCAAATTATGTGGGGCTTAGCTTGTGGTCAAGGTGAGAGATTCTCTCTCGAGTTGACTACCTGGTTAATGCCTCATCTGTGCTTTAGACGCCGAACGCGACAGACGTCCACAGCACACATTTAGGAAACAACGACAACAGGAAAACAAATTGTTTGGCCAAACATATAATTAATTAATTTTCATCAATACATACTAGTTATTCCTTTTGAAAAATATAAAAGAAAGCAAAGTGTTTTATTTCTCCTGGATGATTTTTAAAGCTGCCGACATTACAATATTTCTTTGTTTTCAGTCAATGCTAATTCAAGGATTAAATTGCTCTATAAATATTTATAAAGAAATGTGAGTCCATGGTGAGTGGTTTTAAATTAATTATTTTAAGATGTTCGGAGTAAAATCCAACAGGAGAAATACCATTTATGGGGAGATTCAATTTATACTTTTATTAATTAATTCTTTTAATTATTATTTTGAGCTCCGATCTGACCACCGACGCGCAAGCACGTGCCTCTGTTCCGCGGCCAGTGATCGTGTTCTTCACCACACAAAAGAGAAAAACCTTTTCTCGGTCGCGTGTGCAAAAACAAAAAAAACCAACAAGTGCTCAGTGCTGCATTTTAAAATCGCAAAAAAAAAATTGCATAGAGTACACAGTGCGTGTGGTCCCTTACTTCCTATTCCATCTCGTTTGCTGTTGCTTCTGCTTGACCACACTTAGTACACAGTGATTTATATCATTTGTGTATTTTTTATGGTTGGGTAGGCGTAGTAACTGGCGAATAGCGGGTCGTATGTGTAAATTGTTGTTGGTAAACCAAGGCAAATTGCTGTAAGGCATAACACCTGCGGTAATTTGTTTTGGTACGCTAACATAGAATTTACATTGCACGGCTCTGCTTAGGTAGCGTCAGTGTTGAATTTTTTGTGTTTGTTTTTTGTAATGTTTGGCAACTTCAAAGTAGATGTAAGTAAGATTCGTGGCTTAAGAGCGAATCTTTTTTTTCTGTACGCCCATGTTTCCCAAAACAAACCAGCTGTTTTGGCACTGAGTGAAACTCAGGTTAGCGTTGATTCTGATTCATCGGAATTTAGTCTACCTGGTTACATCTTAGTGCCATTATTCTTTCCCCATCGTGGTCTCGCCGTTTATATACGTAGTGATGTAGCCTACCAACTTCAACCACAATACGGCCAACGTTCCAATCCGGAATTTAATTTTATTTGGCTTAAATTCCACGTCCGTAGGCAATTAATCCACTACTGTTTCATTTATAGAAGCCCAAACTTGGACCGTAATCTTACTTTTAATGAGTTTGATGAGTGCTAGTGCCATTATTCTTTCCCCATCGTGGTCTCGCCGTTTATATACGTAGTGATGTAGCCTACCAACTTCAACCACAATACGGCCAATGTTCCAATCCGGAATTTAATTTTATTTGGCTTAAATTCCACGTCCGTAGGCAATTAATCCATTTAATCCCTAGGCATTTATAGAAGCCCAAACTTGGACCGTAATCTTACTTTTAACGAGTTTGATGAGTTGTCCGATTCCATTACACGAATTGTAACCCTTTATCATCGCCTCTAGGTTCGTCAGACCACTGTGTTATATCGGCCAATTTCTTGTACTCCAACCACAAAGTTAAAGAACGAGCTCCTAAAGGAACCGTATGGCGAAACCGTCCTAAAGCGAAACCTCAATACTTTGCCATTATCCATGAATGGCACTTGCATCGCTGAATCCGAAAGACTTTCCATTCTCGGTATGTGTATTAATGACAACCCTCGTTGGAATGACCACATATTCGATGTCGCCAAGAACGCTGCGAAGTGTCTAGGCTTCCTAAAGCGATGCAAGAAATATTGTACCCCTTCTGATCTGGCTAGAATCTACAAGGCGTTTATTCGCCCAAAACTTGAGTACAACGCTCATATCTGGTCCGATGCACCAATTACATATTTGGAGCTTGTTAACAGAATTCAAAAACGCGCGATAAAACTTATTGGCGACCGAGATATTGCGAATTCGCTTGACCCTCTTAGTCATCGTCGTAATGTCTCCTGCCTATCGTTGTTCTATCGATACTACCATCACAAGTGCTCAAACGAAATAGCCAGTTGCATTCCTCCCCTTCAACCGTAATACACGCCACGCGAGGAATGCTCATCAGTTCACCCTAAAGCCTATATTCGGTCGAACAGTGAAATTTAAGGATTCGTTCCTCTGCCGTACAATACGTACCTCACGCTGTTTTTCCCGACCATTACAACTTACAAACATTTAAAATCAATGTGCATCGGTTTCTCATCCATTCTTCTAATCCCTCATTTCCTTAACGCCCGTGCTGTGTTACTATAACATTATAAGGGTGCTAACAATCCCTTTTGCACGTGTAAATTATAAAAAAAAAAAAAAAAAATACATATTGGAAATGAAATCACTTCAGTCCGCAGATTTAATGATAAAGAACAATCAATTAGATACCGATTTAATGCCGTATCCTCCTGAACTAAGTGAATCGTTTGTAAAATTCACTAGCATTTTCATATTCCGCTGGTGTAATAATATCATATTACACTAGCATGAATATCAATCTGACATCAAAAAGAATAATAAAACAACAAGACTTGCACAGAACAAAGAATAAATTTAGTACACAGCAAATATTAAAATTGTCCAGTACATTGTTTTCCAATATGTTGGAATTAAATGTGCAAATATGTATAAAACAAATCTGGTTCATTCAATCTACTTTCAAAAATTTATCAGATAAAAGTTAGTTATCATCACTCAAATGTTTATAATTTAAACAAAAGAAACAGAAAATATGCTAAGCAATGAAATAAATAGAGGAACACAAGCAACTATAAACCAAACAAATTTGTTGACTAAGAATATAGCAGGAGTAGCTCTGACAGCAGTGGATGGTATTTAAAATATGGTCATACCCAAACATCAAATTTACAAGATTTCGATGTCCCAATTAAAAAAATGCCAGTGTTTTTTTGTTTACTGTTTATAATAACCCTAGTTTTAGCTGTGAATATTCAAATTTGTAAATTTATTGATTGATGAGATTAGAGTTAGCAGTGCTTTTTTTTATGTGACGAATGGGTAAAACACCGATAAAAATTTATGCAGGTAGTTAACTCCGAGTGTCTCTCAATTTTCCCAAAATAAACGTAAACACATCGATTTTTACCTATAAATGTGCATTTACGTTTAAGTTTAATGTAAGAACTAGGAAACTTGCACACTTATAAGGAATTATATGCGTTTTGACGGCCGCCATTTTTACTATTTTTCTATATAATTATTCATCTGTGCCATTACCTGAAATATTTCGTAACTTAACATTACGACTGGAAGTAATGTTCATTGCTGTGGTCTTGAACGAGGGTATGTACTTTTTATAAAATTTAATAGCTGAATGCGCTTTTCATGTCTGAACGCACTCACTGTCGTATTCTCGCTGTTGCTATTGCGGGGAGAAATACTGACTTCGCCCGTTTTCATTTCAAATGGGTAAAATAGCCAATAAACATTAGTTTTACTTACACAACTGCACATCATTTTTAAACTTTGGTGTACGAACACAATACCCTTTGAAAGTATAGAACAATTTTTTATTTGAGGGAGAACGCGATTTTCATTCTAGTGTTTTTGGTGATAAAGAAGCTCGCCATATTTTGTTTTGCATCGAATTCCAGTAATTTCAGTTGTGTTTAACATTCAAAACAAACAAAAGATGAGTGAATATCAAACAGTGACTGCAGACGCTTTAAATGCGGCTCATTTGGAATTACAAGGCAACCCGGCTACCCTGAGACGACCCTTTGATCCGACAGCACATGATTTGGAAAGTACGTTTCGCCTAACCCGATTTGCCGATCTTAAAGGACGAGGATGCAAAGTTCCTCAAGAAGTTTTGGGAAAACTTGTATCTTCCCTACAGCAGGACTATTCCCTGCAAGATAATGACTCCCAGTTTATGCATATGGCAATTCCTCGAATTGGAATTGGCCTTGATTGCTCAGTGATTCCTCTTCGACATGGTGGACTCTGTCTCGTCCAAACAACGGACTTCTTTTATCCTATCGTTGACGATCCTTATATGATGGGTAAGATTGCGTGTGCAAATGTACTAAGTGACCTCTACGCCATGGGGGTGACTGAGTGTGACAATATGCTAATGCTTTTGGCGGTTAGTACAAAGATGACGGAGAAGGAGAGGGATGTTGTTATACCTTTGATTATGCGAGGATTTAAGGACTCAGCTCTCGAGGCTGGCACAACTGTCACAGGTGGCCAGAGTGTGGTTAACCCTTGGTGCACTATCGGTGGTGTGGCTTCTACAATTTGCCAACCAAACGAATACATTGTCCCAGATAACGCGGTAGTCGGGGATGTTCTAGTACTCACAAAGCCACTTGGTACTCAGGTCGCTGTCAACGCCCATCAGTGGCTGGACCAACCGGAGAGGTGGAATCGTATAAAGTTGGTTGTTTCTGAGGAGGATGTGCGAAAAGCATATCATCGCGCAATGAGTTCGATGTCCAGGCTCAATCGCACTGCTGCTCGACTAATGCATAAGTACAACGCTCATGGTTCTACGGACATAACTGGATTTGGGCTTTTAGGACACGCACAAACTCTGGCGTCGCACCAAAAAAAAGACGTTTCCTTTGTTATCCACAATCTACCAGTCATAGCAAAGATGGCTGCAGTGGCGAAGGCATGCGGCAATATGTTCCAATTACTTCAAGGTCATTCTGCAGAAACATCGGGAGGATTGCTAATTTGTTTGCCACGTGAACAAGCTGCTGCTTATTGTAAAGACATTGAAAAACAGGAGGGCTACCAAGCCTGGATCATTGGTATTGTAGAAAAGGGTAATAAGAGTGCTAGAATAATCGACAAGCCCCGTGTCATCGAGGTCCCCGCCAAGGATTAAGTGCTTTTTATTCTTAATGTTTCCCCTGCTATTTTGTTAAAAATTTCTTTTCTTCAATAGATTATATTTGCTCTTTCTGTCTCAAACGAATACTGAAACAAATAAAATATTGTTTTCTCAGTATCTGTTGGCTTTAAATTTATTAAGTAAATCAATATGAATGATTCGGACATGGTATGTACGTACTGAAAGGAAATTCGAGCGAAGACGATTTTTAAAGCAAGTTGATGTTGTTTCTTTGCGGCTTTTTGGATGTTTTGAGTTCGTAGTTATCCTAAAAAATGCGGTCTTCAGAAATGATTAAGAAGTCACTGGAGAGGAGATGTACATTGTATTGTGTTGAACTTATTGTTCATTTTCATAGAAGCTCTGTATGCATACTAAAATGTTGAATTAGAACGAGAGCCGTTAATAAATTTTAATTTTTTTGAGGGCAACGTCATGAATACTGTTAAAATGTTGTTATTATGCCAAGACTTACTTTATTTAACCCCAGAAGTTATTCACTTGTTTCTACTTTTTTTTCTTTCAGTAACTTTTTATTGTCGCACAGATTTTTCTGATGATTTTTGAGACATTTTTTTGAAATGAATTTTGAACAGTGATAATAACATTGTTAAGTATTGAAAATAAAAACTTGAAATAAGTTTTTTGTTTTTAGTAATATGTGTTGAGAGGATTTAAGCAAATATATGTAGTTACTAAAACAGTTATTCTTAGACTTGTTCTGCCAAGTGTATAAACATATATATCGTTTTCGTTTGTTAATCCGGAAGATTGAAATTGAAGTGTACATGGCGTTATATTTGTTTTTATGTATTTTCAACCGCCTCACTGCTAATCTGATGATGATGAAGGGGATGGAAGACAAACAGTATAAGCCATTGTAATACCTTTATATTACACCCAATATTATTTCATTTAGTTGTTTAGTTAAATTCGGTAATAACTTTCAGCTAATCTGGTCAAAATTAAAGAATTATTAAATGCAACAGCAACAAATATGACTATTATCGATTATGACGTTTATGGTATCTGAATGTGTTGGTGCTTCTGCTTTTGATTCTGAATATAAATCCAGAAGCAAATTTCTTTTCTTTTCAGGAGAGGAACTGTCATTTTAGTACCAAACTAACACTTTCAGAAGAGTTCGGCAGTCTTCCGGACTACCAACCGAAAACGCCATAAGATTCTCATTCTAAAACTCCGTAGGCCGGAAGAAAATCCTCCCCCGCTGATGATATTTATATCGTCTGCACATCCCAGTAGCTGTTGAAGATAGTGCATTCCTGTGCACTATCTGCTCAAGTACAATATTGAATAATTCACTTAATAGAGTAACCTTGCCGAAATCCCATGCATGTTTGGAAGAATTGGAAGAATTGCTGCCGAGCCTACATCTGCCGGGCTAAAAGTCACAGTGGTACTTGCCGAATGGTTATTGTTTTATTGCAGAAGGGATTGAGACACACTACGTGGATGAAATCTTATATGCGACATTTTGCCTCGATAGTTTTTGGAAGAACTATCACCTATATTGTAAACGCTTGTTAAAATTCTGTTTTGATGCATATTAATTGGAACAATCGCCTAATTTTTTGGGAGCTGAGCGATGACATCTTGATTACAATTATGTATAGTCCAAGAAGTTTGGGCATAATTTTACTTTACCGGAATGTTCTCCAAAATCAATAAATTTTTGAAATCTCATTGATTTTCATGCTCTGAATTCAAACCCAAAAAATGTCTTTGTTCACCAGTCACAAATACAATACATACTAAATGAAATTGTACCACTTATTACTACAAAGGAGTTTTTTTCGTAAGTTTTTAATCGAAAAGATATGCTTTTCGAGAATCAATTCCTTCCATAGTCTTTACAATTCTTACGATAAAAGTGAGGGAACAGATCTAATGAAAAAAAGGTCTTAAGACTTAAGACTAAGCGCAGACATTACCAAGATTTTCGAACAAACTATTTATTACCTTCAATAAATTTAGTTGTTTATTATTTTATTTATTGCAGCTCTATTACTAGTGTGAGACAATAGGGCGCGACTAACGGAAGGTTAGACCATAGGTTAAATTTCAGATGCAATTGTGTTAAGTCTTCAGAGATTCAAGAACTCGAAGAACTTTGGTCATGACATTTTTATATTTTACGGAAGTTTATGTTCCAATACTTAGGGGTGTTTTACCCGGGACCATATTTCATTTTGCCAATAAGGTAAATTGTTCGAAAAATTAAGTATCGGACGGTTGGTTCCATGTCAAAACGGTTCTTCGATGCAATTAACAATTAACTTTGCAGAAGCTTTAAACAAAGATCGAGAGATGGTCAAATTAAACGTCTAAACACTTCTAAATATATTCGATACACCGCTAATAAGAGAATTAAAAAAAAGGAGCATTAGTAACAGCTAGCACTCAGTTACGAGTATACTAAAAAAAAAATTAATATGAACCCTTACATGGTCGACCTAAAATCAGTTAGTACTCGAACTTATACTGCTATGATTTCGGTATATATGTGCTAAGCGTCGGTACACCGGTACATGAGAAGCACTTTTTTAACAACATTTTCAGTCACTTACTAGCAGGGTTACCACCTCCAGCAAAGGCTAGGTCCGGAGATTTTAAAAAACCAACTGAAAAAATATAAAGAAAATAACGTGTACCTAAATTCTTTAATTTTTTTATTTCGGGTGGGTACGAAAATGAAAACTGTCAAAAGTTCCTATGCATTTGTTTTTTTTTGTAACATGAACTAAATTTTAAAAGAAAAAAACCTCAAGTTCTTAGTTTACATTTCTGCGTAAACTTAAACATTTTAATTGTAGCAAAATTAGTTTGTTGTGCCAAACTTTAAGATTCTGTTGGTTGGAAGTTCTTCTTAGCTTAAATTATATTTAAGTGACCCAGTTGATACTTTTGGTAATACATAATACATATGTTCCTTTTGGTGTGCAAAATTTGATGTTTCTATATTTGTTGGCAGCAATATTAGAGAGTGAATAATGTCTAAGTTATTAAATATGTCATTCAGAAATTAAAGTATTCCTAGAGATAAGAAAAGATCAAATATTGACCATTCGATTTCAAATATCCATATTTTGGGAGCGAAAAATATCAGATATATTCCCACTTTGCGTGCAGTCTCATCTTACCTATAGGCTAAGCTATTGAGTAGCTTTTTCTCCTCATTTGCAATCCATGGTCGGAACAATGGAAATCTTGATATTCTACTTCAGCATTAAAAGTAACCGATTTTGTTAAAAATAAAAACTGCGGCCCAGAAAAATTTCGGCAATCCCCTGAGGCCGGAGATTGGTGCGAATTTCCGGAGTCTCCGGCCCATAATACCCCTGTTGATAACCCTATTTACTAGTAGTAGTAGTAGTAAATTGTTTTGCTTATATTCATAAAAAAAAAAACAAAACATTATAACTTGACAAATAAAGTGGTCTGTATGTTAATTCAATATATAACTACAATTAGCTTAATGTGCTTGCTTATTTATGAGTTGTGCTCAACTACCAAGCGTTTTCGATAGAAAGTGCACCCACAATATACTTATGCTGTGCATTCCAGTGACCTTCTGTTCCCCTTCTTCTTTCTATCACTTACTATAAATTGGAAGATAAAGCATATTACCTTAAATAAAAAAATTTGCAAGGAAAACAAAGAGCTAAGAAAATGTTACAATGTTTGTAACATATAAATTTAAAAACGATTAAAAATAAGTATGTACTTCTTTCCCTACATATCGATACACAGAACCCGAATATGTATACACATTAAACATTTATATGTTGAATAAAACAATCAAAGAATTTAATATATAGATATAAAAAACCATTCCAAAACTATTTTACACCCAAACATTAGTAATATTTATGCAATAATACAATAAAATATACATTTTATCTCATTTTATTAACCAAAATGGAAAAAATAAAACAGCCCAAATAAGTTTATTTTAAGGCAGATATAAAATAGAGAACTATTTTTTATAACTGTATAGTCATATTTTTGACACACCAACACCATGTTTTTCGTTAACACGTATTCACAGATAGGAATATTGAGAGAGGATTTTGCGGCCATTTTTAAATATTTTTTGCCGGTTGAGAGTTGCAGAGTTTACTTTCTGGTTAATTCCTAGTCTGTGTCTTTCTTTTCTGTTAGTTAGTAAGTGTTAGTTTTGTACTTAAATGACAGTTTGTCTCCTAAAACGAAGCACGCAGATATTCAAGTGCCACAAACGGGGGATACTATAGTTTCCGAGGCGACAAGATTTTAAGATGCAACTTTATAGATCTCGATGAAATAATCACAAGTTAATATGTAACAACAGTCTCGTTTTTGCCTAGTTTAGGAGATATCGAAGTTTGAAAATTGAATTTTTACTAATTTATGAAATCTCTATGGGATGACGTCACATTTTTTTTCCATTATATTAGCTTGAAAAACAAAAAATACTGCATATGTTAAAGAGTTCAACCCCCAATATTTTTTTTCTATGAAAAGTAAGGTATGCCATTAGGAGTTTATCATCAACCAAATGTAGTCATTTTGCAATCCATTTTATTTGTTTGTAGCGGGTGATTTTTTAAGAGGTTTAGAACTTTTTTTAAAAAATAAAATACAAAAAATTCGAAAAAATGAATGAAATATTTATTTGAATCGATAGTTTGAACCTTGCAATTTAATGTTTAAAGATAATTTCATGCAAATGTTGACCGCGGCTGCGTCTCAGGTAGCCCATCCGCTGAGTCCAATTTTGGCATACTCTTTCAGACATATCGGCCGGTATCTCACGAATGAATGCATGGATGTTGGCTTCCAGTGCGTCAATCGAAGCGGGCTTGTCCCTATACACATTAGCCTTGGGATACCCCCACAAAAAATAATCTAATGGTGTCAAATCGCACGATCTAGGCGGCCAATTGACCGGCCCGAAACGTGAAATTAACTGTTCACCAAACTCGCCTCGCAATTGCGCCATTGTTTCGCGTGCTGTGTGGCATGTGGCACCGTCTTGTTGAAACCACATATCATGCAAGTCAAGAACTTCCATTTTGGGCAAAAAAAAGTTTGTTATCATCGCTCGGTAGCGTTCACCATTGACAGTAACGATGCGATTCGCATCATCTTTGAAGAAATATGGCCCAATAATGCCTCCGGCCCATAAACCGCACCAAACAGTGGCTTTTTCGGGATGCATTGGTAGCTGTTGCAATGCTTCTGGCTGATCTTCACTCCAAATGCGGCAATTTTGCTTATTTACGTACCCATTCAACCAAAAATGAGCCTCATCGCTGAACACAATTTTTCAATAAAAAAGCGGATCCTCGGCCAGCTTTCCAAGAGCCCATTCACCAAAAATTCGGCGTTGTGGTAGGTCGGCTGGCTTTAGTTCTTGCACCAGCTGTATCTTAAAAGGCTTTACGCCCAAATCCTTCCGCAAAATTTTCCACGTAGTGCTGTAACAAAGGCCTAACTGCTGGGAACGGCGCCGAATCGACATTTCGCGGTCTTCTGTCACACTAGCTGATACGGCCGCAATATTTTCTTCAATACGCACAGTACGTAAACGTGTTGGTGGTTTAATGTCCAACAAAGTAAATTTGGTGCGAAATTTGGTCACAATCTTCCGAATAGACTGCTCAGAAGGTCGAGAATGCCGATCATAAAATGGAAGCAGCGCGCGATGAACATTTCGAACCGAGCACGAATTTTGATAGTAAAATTCAATAATTTGCAAGCGTTGTTCATTTGTAAGACGATCCATGGTTAAATTGCAAACCAAACTGAAGCTGTTTGACAGTGACACAAGGTACTAAACACACGTCAGCTGTCAAAACCAGTGTTGCCAAAACCAAACCAGCTAAAAAATCACCCTTTATATACATATTAGTATTATGTATTTAATATATAATAAACTTTTGGACGCTTACGCTTATTAAATTTGTAAATATACCAATTTTACCTAATTTCTTTTACATTTGCGTTCTGTTGGCTCCTAAGCCGCGTAGCGGCTCCCTGAGCACCTGCATGTGAGGCCGAAGGCCGTGCGATAGCAGTCGAGGAGACAGGCCGGAGTTAAAATCCCTTTTTCCCGCGAAGCAGGTCACCCTGGTACTGTTTAGATAAATAAATTTAATAAATTTAATAATTTGTCTATTCTCTTCAACTATTCCAACACCGAAAACTGTGAAGGAAGAAGATTAATTTCTCGCAAAAACTTTACCGCAACCTCTTCAGACGAAATAAGTCTTGGCAAAGTTGAAAGAAATGAAAAATGTTTCAATGTTGCATGTAGCTTGGGATGTGTAGCCATTTTTATATTTATTTTAAATATTTAAATCACAGCATAAAATTTCGTTGCTTAAACTTTAAAAGCGCGCTCTATTTACAGATAAATTGAAATAACGGAATGTATGTACTTGATGATAAACTCCTAATGGCATACCTTACTTTTCATAGAAATATATAATATTGGCGGTTGAACTCTTTAACATATGCAGTATTTTTTGTTTTTCAAGCTAATATAATGGAAAAAATGTGACGTCATCCCATAGAGATTTCATAGTAAAAATTAAATTTTCAAACCTCGATATCTCCTAAACTAGGTAAAAACGAGACTGTTGTTATATGTTAACTTGTGTTTATTTTAACAAGATCTAAAAAATGGCATCTTAAGATCCTGTCGCCTCGGAAACTAAAGAACTGCCCACAAACGTCATAACCGATAAATTAAATTGTTGTTGCTGATGCATTTGATAATTCTTCAATTCTGAAGAGATTATTTAAATATTATTATCGAATTTCATTGGCATCCCGCTTCAGAGAGCTATTCCGGTTTACTAATCGAAAAAAACATTACACATAAGGCTTAACTACATTCTGCAAAAACCAACTTTTTAAGCTCATATACATATGCTCCGGCCCCCGCGAGGTCAGAAACTAGCTTAAGAACTTGTTTTAACTTTTAAAAGATGTAAAAGAAGCATGCACAAAAACAAGAAGCATTGGCCAACGAGAGAAAGAATCATTTGCATTAGAGCTATCTGAGGGTAAGATCAGTATAAGCAGTGCAAGCATTACGAAATTTCTCCTCTTTGCACTGACAACCAGGAGAACCGTCGTCTTTCGACAATTTGACCTGGTATAAATTTCGATACCCTTTTTGTGCCAATTAATAAAAGATTAAGATAATTTCGTCGCAGTTGAAAATTCGTCTCTGTCATCTAAAATGTTAGCGTTCTCTTCTTCGAAATGATTTTTCGATTCGGTGAACCATGGTCTCTTCTCTTATTATTGCCCTGGCAATACCAATGCGCTCAGAAGCACGTGAGGATAGTTAGGTATGGCGTTTCAGGAAACCGTAGTAGGCACCACTTTTTCCCCAGGGCTGCCGGCTTAAATGGCGTGCCAATCTTTTCCTTTTGCAATATTTTTTGCACTAAATCTAGCGAAAACCTACATTTCGTAAAATTAATAAGACAATACATTTCTTCTGATCTTCCAAAACCATCACAGTTGTAGGTCCAGGCCTACAGGAGTTCTACCTTTCAATCTTTCATGGAGAGTTTCTTTTCTTCTGCATCTCACGTAGATCCAACATTTCTTATTCAGCGCACATCTAAGTGTGCACCGATTGGCTGTCGCTGCTGCTATTCAACGCTCATTTAATTGATGTGCTTCCAGATTTTCCACTTTCGTTTTGTTACTCGTTCAGTTTTTTTCCTTTTGTTTCTGTTAATGAGCTTTAGGTTTTATAGCTTTGAAAAAAAGTTAGTAATGAAAAGTGTTATCGTAGAGGTCTTGCTTTTATATTTTACAAAATTGTAAGGTGTTTTTTTTTTAAGAAAATGATTGTTTGCATAGGTTTTTATAGCGCGCCGTCAGTTTTTTGATGTTACATCAATTTTTCTAATTTTGTGTGCAATTTAGTATTTGTTAGAAATGGCTTCAAAAGCATCCAAAGACTTTAGTACCGAAATAAAAAAAGTTGTTGACGCGACAAAAAAAATTTCATAATACTGCATGAGGTAGGATGGAATGTAAACATCACCAAAATTAGCAGGTCTTATCTGCATACGGTTTGTTTTTTAAAATAGGTTTTAAATTTGCCCATCTTAGCGAAAGATGTCAAAACAAAACAATTTAAATGAAAATTTCAATCTAAAAAAAGCAGGGTTACATATTCTTTCAGGTTTTTGCTGATTGGAAATCCTTAGACCGGAAACCTTGCAAGAGCTTTTGTTAGAATAAAAAGCAAACACCCCTGTCTTCCCTGTACGGCCAATTTATGTAGGGAGAGCAAATTTGACAAACGGCTCTTTTTAGTACATGCAACATTTTGCTATCCATGAGAAATTCTTTGGATTTAGAGAAGACATGTGCCGTCATGTATGTATTTTTTTTGATTTGAAGGCAAGCGAGCATTCAAAAAATAACTGAGTTATAACGATTTATGAAAAAAGGGTTCGAAAACTGGGACTCTCGAGAATGTGCCACTACAAAACGGAAATCATATTTTGATTATAATATAACGTAAAAATATGAAAATTTGCATTGGAACATCTGAAACCGCAACGAAATATCAACGGACTACGATATGAGTCTGCTAGGTCCCGAAATGCTTTGGGTTAGATACGTATGATTATGACAATAATCTGATATAAAATATATTGTGGTCTAAAAGCAGGTGCCATATGGAATTAGTACCATCTATGTGCTTAAGTAGGAATTTAGTTCAGTTATTGCTTTTGCTAAAACTTGAGATCATTCGAAACTGGAAAAAAGGGTCTACAAAACTACAGACACAGTTTATTTTTAAACAGTGATGAAGATGTACGACTTGATAGTAATCGGTTGAAGATTTTGAATTGTGAAATAGTGATAAATATGTTGAAAAAGAAAACGGCATACGCAGTCTCCCAGTCCCGCGATCGAAGCAATATCTGGATGTTTTACAAGAAAGCCAAGCAATTGTCTGGTTTTAATTCCGGAACTCAGGCTCTTCAAAGTGGTGATGGAAAACTTGTCATCGAAGAGCAGGGGATTGTATCGAGGCAAATCCCTTCTTAATGCCGCATATAAGATGCTATCGAACATACTGTGTGACTCAAACCATATTGCAACACACTAATCGGCACGTATCAGTGTGGTTTCCGCCAAACCACACCTTAGTGTTAATTCAAAGAAGAATTAACCTCGAAAACCGCTGATAATAATTATAATACTTTAGTATACATATATGTTAGACAAATTAATTAAAACACAAATTCTTTGATGAACGATTGAATTTATTGAATATTTTACATACATACATACATTTAAAAGACAAGATTTACAGTATAATTGTTAATAAATACAAATGAATGCAACGATTTGTTATTGTACATACGTGTAGACTCTATCTATAGTTTAAACGAACAAAGTTAACTAAAACTAGGTAAAATTACATGTGGCATATGTATATGTGATTACTGTATATTGCAGCGATATTCAAATTAGTTTATCTAAAAAATAAAATTATGTTAGATTCGATATTAATTATTTATTTCTAAGTTTTACCATTTCTGATGTAAGCGAGCTTAGAGCATCTTCAACCGTCGGTTTATGCCTATCGAATTTCGGTCTGCTTATGGGCGAAAAGTTATCTAGAAGATGTTGTTGTAAATTATTAAAATATTAAATATTTACTTCATACCGAAGTCTCCACTTGAACTTGAGTCAGTGAAACTCGGGGTCCCTTCGGTCCAAGTTGGAGTCGAACCCTCCCCTGATGCTGGAGGTGTCCATGCTAAGCCACCACGGGAAGAATATTGACTACTTAGTGATGTATCAACCGCTAGGTATGTTTCCAGGTGAACTTCAGAAACACTGTAAATAAATTTAATAGAAATTTATTACATAATTGAATAAATTAAAAAAAAGAAGATCCATTAGATATTAAAGACCTAAGTCAGAAAACTACGTAATCTTCGGAAATGTGTCCAATTATTTCGGTTAAATCAGCTGCAAACATTTACAAATGTAATAAATCCAATAATGGGAATGTTTTCGTGAGAGTTCGTTTTTAGTGAAGTAAAATCGGATACGTTTCTAACAGTCTAATAAATTTAAACGTTCAAGAATTGAAAATTACGTTTATTTATATGTTATACAGAGTGAAGTGAATCGATTTGGTGAGAAAATTGAAATATGGTTGACGACACTTTTTTAACAATCCAAAAAAGACTTTGTTAATATAAAGCAACTATTTAAAATAATACATAATAATACAACTAGTAAAAGTTGACGACGAGTATTAACAGCATTTTACGATTTTATTTCATTTCCTTAAATTATTTGATAACTAGTGTTTAATTACAGAATTAATAAAGGCGAATTGTTTTACATTAGAAAACTGTAAACCCCGCAAAAGTTGAAATCCTTTATAAAAATGGGACAGTAATTTGGAAGTATGTCTTAATTTCTTTACTATTTTAAGTGTTGACTGTAAATTAAATACTGTGAATTAGACGGAACGTCACAATAGACAACGCCTTAACTTTTAAGCTCTGCTATTACATTTTTAATGTGACATCTCATCTGATTGCAACTGAAGATTACATAATTCATGTCAATCCCTGTTTCTTTTGGATCAGAAAACAACTGTATAAAAACGACGAGACCATTCATATATGCAATATTGCGCAACAAATACATAAATTGGCATCACTGCTAAGAAGAGAATTCATAAATGTAGTTGAATTTTATTCATTTCGCAATTTTGAGCACAATCGCGCAGCTGTCAGAATTGTATTGCGTATTGCATTTCAAACATATGCTTTGCAGTAAACTTTAAATTATATTTGGGCAGTTTTTCCGACTTTGCAATACGTTTGCTTTGCAAAGCTTGCAATTATGAATGGGCCGAAACAACAAAAAATAAAAGATCTAAGTAGTCTAGTTCTGACCTATGCATAAACTTTTAATAGCGGATGAAGATATTCACAATGGATAGTGGTGGTACATGTGGACGGAAGGTGACCTCAAGCAAAATTTAAGACGTAACCGGTCACAATTTGACCGACCGTACCAGCCATAGAGGCGAATGAAACACAAAATAAAGTCTGATGACTCAATTATTAGTCGTTTGGGTTGTCGCCTGCATGTTTTTACTTATCTGAAGATACTTCGTTCACGAAATAGCTTCCAAAACAGAAAACCTCCGTTTGGATGCAGTCGCTTAGTGGATAAGTACTTTGGACCACTATGCGAGAGGTCGCCGGTTTAAATCCCGACAGGAACACCTGAAAGTGTTTATTCGCTGCCCCACCTCTTGCAAACGTCTGACAATCATCCAAGAGTAACAACTGTCATGAGAAGCTTCTCCAAAATTAATTGCCGTTCGGAATCGGCATTAAATTGTAGGTCCCTTCCATTCGTGTCAAAAAATATATCTTCGCACACACAGTGGGTGGAGGCCGTTTACGCCAAATATTTGTTTATTTTTTTTTTGTGTGCGTGAATACCATCCTTGGTTGGAATGACTACATAATCTACGTCTTCAAGAACAAAAACGTGCGATAAAATTTATTTGCGAACGTTACTTCCATCAAAAGTGCTCCAACGGAAAAGCCAGTCGCATTGCACCCACAGATGAGTAATTATACGGATAGTCGACTGAGAGGAACTGTGACTCTCTCGACCTCCCTTTTTTTATTTGCTATAAGAATGCGTAGAACCGTGTGTGTATAATTTTTTGCATGCAAATCAAATTGAGCCAGTTCACGCACGAAGTACTGCGCCATGGAATTTTGGAAAAAATGTCAGGTACGAATGATTAAAGTCAACCTCTGTGCTTCACAAGTGTTCACGGATACGAAATTTAAGAGAGGGCACCCTGAAATTACGCCAAAAAAATAAGATGGAAAAAGAGCCCAAAAATATTTATACAAAGTTTTGTCATTTTTTTCTAGGAAAAATCGCCCAAATAATGCGAATTGCATTTCAGAAAACAAATTGAGAGAGAAAAATGCTGTAAAGTGCGAAGGTAACTATCTTTTTTGAAAAAAATATATTTTTCTATTTTCCAAAGTTACGCTCTGCGTAAGGGTTTATTGGTTAATTTGTATATTAGTTCACTCACCTAATAGCGTCTTCCCTGGCTGAGGTTCTCAAAATAGATCCACTGGTGTTCGATTTTCTTTCGTTCCTTCTTCGCCCGGAGCTCTGTTTCTGTAAGCTTTCTTCAGAAATTTCATCAAAAGCAGGGGGAGGTGTCGAGCAACAAGAAGGTGTGGTGCCTAGCAATACATGAAATGGATGTTATCTAACGTATAACAATTAAACTAAACATTCGTGATAGTGAAATATCTAATAATTTTAACAGGGTGAGCATTTTTTTTTTAATAAAAACTGAAAAAAAAACAAATAAATATGACTTATAACTAAATGAATCTTAGGCGGTTCGAGAAACAATCATCTATGTAAATAAAAAAGTTAGCAGCGCTGAGTCTAGGTATTTATATTATGTGGCCACTAGAAACTATAGAAATATTGTCAAAGTTTTTGTTATTCAACTCAAAACGCTGTCGGGCTCGAGCAAAGTTTGAACTATGGGTCTGTGAACAATTTGTTTGAACTGGACGTTTATTTGAATTATAACTTTCGACTGTTACCGACGGTGGGTTTTTATTTCTTATATACTTTGGTGCAATATCTTTTATTTCATTTGGATAATCTTTCGACTCATTTTCTTGACTTTGCAATTTAGGTCTTTGCCGTTTAGGCCTGTGAATATTTTCAATTTCTCTTTTAACTTCAATTACTGTGTGCATAGCTTGCAGAATATTCTCTTCCTGACCGTCGTCGTCTCCAAAGGCCATATCGGCATATTGTATATACTTCTGCTTGTCCCTTTTTTTGGTAGAATGTATTTTGCGTTGATGCTTTATTTGAGGAGTCGGATTTTCTGGATGGATCGGAGGAAAACTTCGAACAATAGATCCGGCAGTTGACATGTAACTATGAGACATGAAGCTATTTCGCTTTTTGAATATATCTAATTGGTTTTCTGGTCGGTGTTGGGTTATGGATCTGGCGCTTTCACTTGGAACTATTGATCTCGAAACAATATTAGGCGTGGGCGCACTTTTACTGGCCATGTCTTCATCGAGGTCAAAAAGGTCGTGTAACTCCAACCAATCTCTAACATTACTGGGAGAACGCCGCTCGCCGAATTTCGGGATGGGGGCTTGCAGTTGCTCTAGTTTTTGGGATTTGTTAGCATTATTTATCATAGTTCTACCTGTTGATGAAGGTCGTTGCTGCGGTAATGTTGATTGTTCCTCGAACACTGAGGTGGCTTTTAGTTGTCGTGTTTGCTCTCCTTTTTTATTGCGTGGAGAGCCCCTTGGTGGCACTGGCGGTGGTACTTTCGGTTTACTAGTAACAGTTTTTTGTTTAGCTTGGGGTCCACTTGAGGTTGAGACCATTGCAGTGGTTTTATTTTGGAAAGGTGTCTTAGATGGTTGCGCACTAGGCACTTGAGAAAGGCAAGCGTTGTTAGCAGCTATTTATTCCGATAATGTTGCATAATTTTTTTTTATTTTCCATTTTGAAAGCATGTAATGAAATAATATAATTGCAGTCGGTATCATAAAAATATTGATTGAAAACAAATAAAATAATTTGCAAATTAATACTTAATTCTCTATAATCTTCATGCAAGCTCTAATAAACATGACAAATGTGTGTTGGTATTTAAGTGAAATTATTATAATTCAAACATACTTAATGGATATACTTGTTAAAGGTATACATTTTAAATAGTTAAAATTATTTAAATATAACATTTTGTGATTTGAAGTGACATTTTTAAACAGTTACAAAAGACTACGACCGTCATAAAACTGTTAAGGTAAATATATACATCATTTGACTTATACCATAAACTCTGTATATACCTATATATACATTACGAATTTGTCTTTCACTCTTTCCTTGCAAAGCTACGCCGATTATTATATTGTTTGTTAAAATGTCAATGTATGAGTTTTTTTTTCTGTCACTTACAGCAAACAGTGTAAGCGCCAAATTCTTTTGTATGTATCGCATATCGCCGCTACTGTCATCAACGAATCGACGGTTCAAAGGTATAACTCATTAATTATAATATTTGTAACATTGATTTTTTCTCGCATTTTTTCAAAGTATAATATCTTGAAAATATTCTTTAAACATTTCAAAAGAATCCGACGAATACTTTTGGAGTTGTTCAACAATGAACGGCGGCTCTCTGACGCTCGAGAGTCTTGAGTGCAGATCCACCATACAATTATTATAGAGACTTATAGCTTCTGACAGATGAGAGTTCACTGAGAAAAAAATCGGCGTTGTTGTCAATGTGTCATGTTAAGGAACTGTTCGCGATGTTATATTATATTTCTAAATAATCAGGCAATTGTAATAAAATAGAAATTCATTCGCAGAATACGCAAATCCAGCCAGTTTCTATGATGCGACATGAATCGGGTTGCAATTAATATTTCCATTCCTATTTGCTTGCTTTATCTGTACTATTAATTTCGGCGGACGCAATATATTCCGTAAGTTCTGTTATTAAACATGTAGTGGTCGAATTTGGTAATAAAAAGGTGGTATGAATTTCTCATAAACAAAAAACTCAAACATCGATGGGAATATTTATTTGAACCCCGAAGAAACTGTCTGGATTTGCATATTCTGCGGATGAATTTATACTTATTATACAGTTATAACTGCTTATAAATATAGGTATATACGACATCGCGGATTAAAACATTCGTTGAACTTGTTTATAAACGAACTTTAATGCACTGCATTTCCGATCAGATCATACAAAAAAATTGTGACCGCTCTATAGCAGTAGATCTATTCTGATTTGGCCCAAACGAAAATCTTCATAACTTGAAGAATCCTTTATCAGTTTGCCTTGAACACATCCACCAGGATTTCAAACGCACATCTATAGTTTACCCTAAATGCATCCACCAAAAATTTCAAATTACATTCGCTAGTAGCTATCGGCTGGAAAACAACAATCACTAGATACCGTGAAACTGTTAAATTTATTGTAAGTTATTTTTTTAAAATATGTTACTAGGTCTGAAAAGCCATGGTAATATTGAGGTTTCTGATTAGGTAGTAATATATTTATGTGCAGCAGCTCCAGATAGTTGCAAGCGCATAGGGTAACAGAAATAAATAAAAGTTAAAATCCCCGCAAAAAAATGTTTTCATTATTTTCATAATGTTCGCACTAATTACTATTAAGAATAGTGCTGAAAATACTACTCTAGTAAATATATCTAATATTAATCATTTCTTTGTTTTAAAAAGGATTAGTTTTTTGTTTTACCATATTCTAAGATCTACAGCGCTATATTGAAATCTTATTCGCTCAATCATTAGAAGGATGGCAGCACTGGTCGAGTGTAAAACTTTTAATGGGTTTTTCTCAAAACTATGTTTTTAAAAAAACTGTTCTGCGGATTTGAATAACATTTCTTCAGCTTTTTTATAGATAAAACTAGTGTCTGATCGGAGGATTTTTCAAAACTTCGGTTTGTTATAAACAATTTACTGTTTATTTTTTTCCGAAAATAGATTGTCTCAGGTCGTTATTTTGTTTATTTTATGACACAACATTTTTTTTATTTGAATGAATTCGGGTGAACCGTTGGGAAGTTGTGATAGTCAATCCAAGAATACTTGTGGAACACGGGTCGTTACATTTAGCTATAACTTTTTATATAATGAATATTTTTTTTCAAATTTGGGTGAAATCAAGTGGAAACATGACTTAATGATATAGTATTGTTACTTTTATAAAATAAATAAAATTACTGATAAAAAAAATAAGAAGAGGCTACAGTCCGCTTGGGGCGAACTGTATGATACCCTATCCATATCCCTATATGCCCCAAAGAAAAAAGCATTATGAAGATGATAGATAGCATTTTATTCCATTCTATTTAAAAAAAAGCCCCCAAAAAGTGGGCGTGGCCAAAAACTAACTTTGTATGGGCGATATGTTGGAAAAAATATTGGGTAAATATCTTGTTAAACATTTTTTTTTTCGCTTTCTATGAAAATTTTCGAAGAAAAGAGCATTTTAGTAAAAAACGCTCACAAAACGTAGGCGTGGCAAAAACTTTATATGGCAAACTTATAAAGGAGGGCAGTGCCTACATATCTTGTGAAGGTTGTAACACCAGTCATTTTAACTATCTCTCTAACTTTAGCTTTTAAAGGTTTTTTTTTCCAGATTGTGGGCGCTGCAGTAGGCATATTAAAAATTAAAAGCAAACAACTTCGGAACCCCAGGGAATATGCTGTCCAAATTTCAGCTTCCTAGCTTAAATCTAAAAGCCTAACAATTGCGTACGGACGGAAGGACGAGCGGACTAACATTTAAAAATTGTCTTAACATTTGATGCTAACCATTAATATATATAATTTTAAGGGTGTTGAAATTAATATACCCTAACGATAGAGTATACAAAAAAAAATTAAAAATAAAAAATTACGCAACAAATCATGATTATTTTATGAAGTTTTTTTATTTCAATTTCCCTCTCAATGTCTGAACTAACATTTTTTATTTGGTTCTTTCGTTCGGTTCTGCAGGTTTGGAAACTATATTCTAATATAGAAGTCTTTAGAAAGAATTGGGTTTATCAATTTGCCTCCATACGTAAAGAATTATATTTCCCTAACAAAAAGGCGTTGAAAACACAGTTGATGACATATTTAGCTAGTTTTCTATAAAGTTCATAAAAACAGTAATTTCGAAAAAAACACACCAAAAAGTAGGCGTAGCCGTAAACTTCGAATGGGCAATACACAGGGTGTTACCGACTTAATTATCAATACTTTGGGAAGTGGTCTGTGGACATATTCCAAGAAAAAGATCGTTCAAGAGCAAGGGTCCATCTCCAAATGTACGTTGTAACTATTGTTCTCTATATATTTATAAGAAAATAAAAAACGTGCTTTCGTATCGCTTCCTTCGGGTAGGGGTTAGAATATACCTGGGGTAGGCATGCCTGTCGTAAGAGGCGACCCTCCGCATACCGAGTTTTAGCGTGTACGAACAAAACAACCCCAGGTGGCAGCCTAGTTTAACTGGAAAATCCACACTCTTCAAGCAGGCTTTACGGATTCTGGGGAGAGCCATTTATTGCAATTACTCGACGTTTTAGAAATAGTAAAAGGGTTACTACATCACCGCCAAAGGGATCTGTGACAAAATCAAACCCTAAAAGTAAATCTACGGCGCCGAAAGACTCCGCACGCTTAACCCGAGACTCAAAGAAATGTAAAAGCTTCGAGGAGGAAAATAATGAACTCCGCATTAAGCTTAGTAAAATCGAAAAGCTCTACCAAGAGCTAAAAAGCGAAATCGATCAACTTAAAGCCGAGAACAATCTCAGCTCAAAACATAAGAAAAGGCTACAGTCCGCTTGGGGCGAACAGTATGATACCCTATCCATATCCCTATATGCCCCAAAGAAAAAAGCATTAAGAAGATGATGGATAGCATTTTATTTAGTTCTATTAATTAAAAAAAAAAAAGTTTTTTTGAAAAAACGCCCCCAAAAAGTGGGCGTGGCGAAAAACTTTGTATGGGCGATATATTGGAAAAAATATTGGGAAAATATTTTGTTAAACAGTTTTTTTCGCTTTCTGTGAAAATTTTCGAAGAAAACAGCATTTTAGTCAAAAACGCCCACAAAAAGTAGGCGTGGCAAAAAAATTTATATGACAAACTTATAAAGGAGGGCAGTGCCTACATATCTTGGGAAGGTTGCAATACTCTATCTCTCTAACCTTAGCTTTAAAACGGTTTTTTCTAAATTGTGGGCGTGGCAGTGGGCGTATTCAAAAAAATTTTACACTTAACCATTTCGGAGCCCTGGGAACATGTGGTCCAAATTTCAGCTTCCTAGCTTAATTTTAAAGGCCTAAAAATTGCGTACGGACGGACATTGCTAGATAGTCTTAGGATTTGGTCCTGATCATAAATATATATACTTTTATGGGTCTACGACGAATATTAAGGGGTGTTACAAACTATGTGTCAAAATTAATATACCCTTAGGATAGGGTATAAAAAGAGGCTGAAGTGGTTACTTTACCGACGAAGAAGAGCTAGCGCGAGAAATAGTTCCAAATACGAAGAGGCGACCAAACAAAAAAGAAAAGTCGGTTCCTCACCAATAATCGAGATCAGTGAAAAAATAAAACATTAAAAAACAAGAGCAAAGAAAATTAATTGCACGAGAAAAAGCCTCGTGATAAGGTATACCTTCCGCCTGCAATAAACGTTGTCGGAATCGCGGACTATAAAAAACTATATAGCTTTCTCAAAGAAATTTTAAAATCCGAATTCAAAGTTACATTCCTAAATAACAATGGGTGGAAAATTAATGTTACCGATCCCGAAAGCAACCATGCAGTTTCTCAAAAGCTTAACGCTGAGAAAATACAATGCTGCACGTATAAAAATAAGGCCGCATCGAGTAATAGCCCGAGGTCTGCATTTTTCGTTCTGCAAAGAAGACATTTTGCAAAATCTTAAAACGAAAGTCTTAAAAATTATCGACGCAGTAAATCTTCTCAAAAATGAAAAGCAAAAAGCGAGCGAAATGAGGAAATCGTAATAAAGCGTGGACTTCCACTTTTCATGATTAACTTTGAAAAGTCGGAAAATATTGAAAAAATGCACAATATTAAGAATATCGTTAATATTGTCGTAAAAATTAAACCGGTGCGACAAAGGACTCGACTCGTCCCTCAGTGTTAGCGTTTCCAAGGGTACAATCACACTACCGATTATTGCCAAAAAGAACCGGGTTGCGTAAAATGTGATGGTAAACAACTGTCGAAAGGGTGCGGTCGAAATAGAAGCATAAATTGCAAAGGAAATCATCCGGCGAACTATCGCGGCTGCGAAGTAGCTAAGGAGCTACAAAACAGGCGTGATGTATTAAAGACCAGATCTCTACTAAAATAAATGAACGGCGGAAAAAGGTAAATGCACTGTCTAAACAACCGAAAGAAAGACCTCCTAAAACAGACACGAGGAAAGAAAATTAGAATATTTTAATAACGCCAGATCCAGTCGCTCATGTTAATTAAAATTACGGTTCGCGTGAAAAAGAAGCGCAAAACTTATGATATTGCGTCATTTATATACCTTCAAAGAAAAAGCTAGTGAAACATGATTTTAGAAGGATCTCTGAGTATCTTGGTACAAATTTCGTTATAGGTGGCGATTTTAATGCAAAACACACCTTCTGGGGTTCTAGATGAATTGCATCAAAAGGTAGATTCCTATACGAAGACGGTATGGAATTCGGGGTAGAATTTTCTCAACAGGTAAACCAACGTATTGGCCGTCGGATTCGTCGAAAACTCCAAACCTTTTAGATTTTTATATCGCAAAGGGTGTGTCTGACACCTCTGTTACAGTTGAGGGAAGCTTCGATATCTCCTCTGACCACTCGCCAGTCATTTTAACTATTAGCGGCTGCGTACGGGAAAAAGACGGTCCACCCAGACTAACTAGTTTAAAAACTAACTGGGACTCTTTTAGAAAGAACTGCGCAAATAAAACCGATCCTAATGTCCTTAAACACCATATGAACTTGAAGACGAAGTCGATAAATTAATCGGAGTCATACAAAGCTATACCTGGTTTAATACTCCTTACAAAAGGATAACAAAATCAAAGAGGGCTATAAAATATTCTCGGGAAATAACGGTATAAATCCTTTGACGGTCAAGAGCTAATTGAAGACACGGTCTTAGCCGGAATACCAGCTACGGTTTGATTACTGGGCACTGGGCAGGTTCTTCGAGTTGCCTAGGAAAGCACTAATCACGATCGGTTACCTAATCAATGTTTCGTTTAGACATTGTGTTCCAAAGCCCGAAAAGCCTCCATATGACAAGAAATCGTATAGACCAATTTCGCTTTTACCAATAATATCAAAGGTTTTCGAAAAAAAATTATTGAAGCGATTACATCCAACGTCGGAGATCGCCGAAAATACCTGACCACCAATTCGGGTTAAGAATCAAGTACTTTACAATCGACCAGGTTTATAGAATAACTAATGAAATAGGAAAAGCCCTGGAGGAGAAAAACATTTGTTCTAGCTTTTTTCTTGACGTCTCCCAGGCTTTTGATAAAGTATGGCATACGGCATTAAAATATAAGCTTAAATTGGCCTTTCCAAGGCAGTTATATGAGATTCTAAGTTCTTATCAAGCAGACAGACTCTTCCGTGTTAAGCACGGAAACGAATATTCCGAATTTAAAGAAATTCAGGCAGGAGTTCCACAAGGAAGCGTTCTGGGTCCGATTTTATTTTTAATCTATATTTGAGATATCCCTAAAGAGCAAGGCACAACTGTAGCTACGTTTGCGGATGAAACAGCTATTGACAGCGTTCTTGAGTGGACAAAAACTTGTCGTATTGCGCTTAATACCACGAAAGTGGTATACAACATTGGGGTTCTACCAAAGCAAAAAACATCAATGCCAAGAAGAATTGTAAACATCCCTGGTATATCCGAAATAGTGATATCCACAGAGATTTGGATGTGGCAACCGTCAAAGATGAAATAAAATCATTTGCCCGTAAGTAACAGACTCGCCTTATATATATATTTATACATATATTTTGAATGAAACAAATTTAGTGCGCCGACTTCAACGGATAAAACCATTTGAATTAGCGCCATAACATTTAACCGCGTGTATTTGGCGGTATAAGCAGGTGCCTCCGATGGGAAGCTGCCTGGTAAACGCGAATATAAATTATTAAATCTTAACTACTAGATAGAAAATAACCTAATTGTATTCTAAAGTAATTTGAAGGGAGGTGTTCTTAGTGAGTAAGAATCTGACACTATTATGATCACGTGCGGTCGGACCTCATAGTGTCTTATGGAAGATTTTCCACCTACCCTCGGAAAGAACAAAATGTTGCCTCGTCACACTGTTTGCCCTACACTGTCTCACTGTTCGAACCACTAGTAAACAGTGAAAGAGTTTGATTTTATATATATTTTAATAAACATTTTACTTAACAGTATATGTGTTCCTTCATAATCCTTCATTCCATACATAATATGTATGTATACATATTTCAAACGATTCAAATGAGTTTTTTCAGGCAAATACAAAACATGTCGATAGACTACTTTTGAACTAAAATGTGCGTTAAGTGTCTTTTAATGGAGAGGTCTTCAATAATTTAACAATTAATCATCGAGTGATTACCCTCAAGGGGATCTTTGTAGGAATGCAAAATTTGATACAAATAGATAGAATACCTATAATTTGATTTACCATAAAATAAACATTTTATTTTGACATTAAAAAATTGTAGAATTTTGATAAATGCTATCTATTGATATACATATGTATGTTTTGCATAGTAAAAAACACATTGGATTGACATTTAGTAGCGTAACTACATGTGATTATGAATTCGTAGATATGTGCATTTAATAAAACTTAAAGCTTATGTCATTTTCAAAAATTAGTTGATAAATTTATTTAGTATTTGTACAAATAAACAAAACTTACATCGAGATTCTGATTCACTTTCAATTGACTTTTGTATGACACGGGATAAGCTTTTTCTCTTCGACGGAGAATGTTTGAGCGCTGAAATTAAATAGCACATTTTATGCAATAGATTAATTTATTTATATTGAGGTTATGTGCTACAGTAACAGTAGTAATAAAGCCTGATCAGTATGTGTGCAGCTGTTGAACAAAAATTATAAATTATATAAATTTAAATTTAAATTACTATGTAATTTTGTACAATATATAAAAACGCAGCAATATTGCATTATTTTTCATTGTCTGAAGCATGCAAAATGTATCCCAGTGGATTATTTTTTTTTATCAATTTAACATGTAGATAGAAACTACTAAGAAACAAGTTTGTCAGTAAATTATATTTTAAATACACTTAAAATATGCACCGACATTTCACAATTACTAAAGCTTTGATTTTTTTTTGCGATTTTACCTATATAACTGGATACCAAGGTACGGAACTTTCTATGGTTACCCTTAATTTCTGGGAGATCCACTTTGCAATAAAACGAAAAAAATTTATTAATTATTAGTATTAGCAGGATACATTGATGCGATAATACTTCTAGATGGAGTTCAATTTGCATTTCAAATAGCGTTGTTACGTATGTTTTTTGAATACTTACGCGAAGGAATTTTTCTAAACACTTGCTTAGCCATAAAATTTTGAAATCGTTGCGCATAGAAAGACGGCCGGCAAACAGATACGGTTTCCTGTTAAATACAAAAAAAACGAATTAAAATGTTAAAGTTTAAGTTATTCCGTATCGTACTCCGTCATGTATAATGGCTTTAAAAGTATGCTCCAATTTCTTTTTTAAACGGTATGATTGTAAAATGTCAATTATACCGATAAATAAAAGTAGTCTTTCGCCTTTTTCACTTCTTGCAGGAATTCCACCAGGTCTGAAAGAAATAGTCTGTCAATTTCATCATACTTTTCATTATGTAGAAATATGATTTCATACGGAACGTCATCCTCGTCATCTATTGGCTCGCTTTCTGCTTGAATACTCTCCATTGCTGTTGAATGTGCTACCAACCGCTGTCTATTAACAGATCTGTACAACAGACTATTTTAGAATGTATACTATATTCGAAGTAGTACAATAGTAATGCATGTTAAGTACCTGTTACGATTAAGGGCATAGTTGTCTTTTTCGCGCCCTTCCATTGCAATACATTGATCAGCCTCAGGAGCATCTTCTAAGTCGGAGTCTTCAGTTCTGGGAAGGTTGGATTTCATATTTGATTTACGGGCGTTCTGTTTTTCTTTAGAAGATAGATCTAAATTATGAACACCAACCAAGAGTGAATAGTCCATTATTTTAAAAGATTCTAGAACAGTACAATCACGTTGTATTGTCTTTATCAGTGCGTTGTAAGTGTCTGCTTCAAGCAGTATTCCATTTGGATGATGCTCCATGAAGTCCAAGTCTTTAAATGTTGGCGATGACTTGTTTCGTTCGGCTTTTGATGCTTTCCGTTTGTACGTCGAACCTTTTAAATCGTACTTTAAATGCATTTTTACGAATGACGGTAATAAATTATTCATAACAACCAAGCGAACATTTTTACTATTGCATTGAAAACAATATAAACCAAAGAATTTTGGCAATAAGGTTCTTGGATTTTGATTTAAGTTCATATAATATCTGTGAAAAAGATTATTAACGCATACAATAAATCTATAATGCCACTAAAGTAAAATATTTTAACTATACCCTGGTAAAAGCTTTTGTAAGAACTCTCCTTCCTTGTGTTGGACTGTTTTGATTATGAATTCGTCATCATCTGTTAAATAAAATATTGAACCCGATGCACCTGGATTTGACAATTCTCTTAATGGAGACGAACACATCGACATCTGTAATACATAGCGGGCTATAAAATATCTACTTAAAACTGAAAGTGGTGTCACATGAAAATATCAACAAACAATACTTTAACAAGAAAAAATATCACTGGCAAAATACCATCAAAATACAAAAATATATAAATAGCTACTACGTTTTATTTCCAAGTAATTTTATTTGCATATTCCTGCACTAACTTATTTATATAGGTACAGCAAAGGGAAAAACTAGTTTAAGCCCGACACAAAGATAAATTCTAACTGACAATAGCGGAATTGTAAGAAGTTTAGCAAGTTGAATATAAACACTCGCAATTGTGTTACAAGAATGAAATATCTGAAATCTGGAGTATTCTATAAATATGTACCCGACATATAGTTAGCGCCAATTTGTGAACTCGGTTTCATGCAATCAATTTCGATGTAAAATAATAACTTAATCATATTCTGTAAGGTCGCTTATCCCATCACCCATTGGGTTAAAAATGTTAAGCCATGCACTTGGCGTATATTAATAATGTTTATTTATATTGTCTAGGAAACATATTTGGGATTTGCACGCAATAGACTTCATACCAATCCATATCGTCGACTTAGAGTGTAAGTGAGCTTACACTCAAATTAAACTGTTAAATCAATCACAATCTGGATGTTTTTAACACTCAAAAGGAGTTCTGCCATAAAACTGTATTTGCGAACTTGTTTGTCAGCGGAAAGAAGGTGGCTTGGGACCCCAGTTTATTAAAGATGTCTTAAGTCTACCACATCAATTCGCCCAAAATGAATACCAACAACTGTCATCGCGTTAAATAACTTTAAAATGTAGCTACTTTGTTCGATATAATGTTTTAGCTAAAAAATATTTTGAAATGAAGATGTGAAACAGCAGAAATTGTGCATCGTCTAAGAGCTTCGCATAACGCGTTTTACCGCTACGATGACCTATACCGAAATATTCCTATGCAGGACGAAAAACACAAGATAACATTTCCGCTCGCAGTCTCTAATAAATAGCTCTTGTCGTAAAATTCTAGTAACGCTGATTTCCTGCCGAGCATTCTTTTATTTCTCTTTTTGTAATATTTTGCCGTGCAACCATTCTTCTAATTTGTGATTTATAAAAGTTATATATTCATACGGCTATAGTCTCATACCATAAAGTCATCTGGTTGGATTCCAAATAAATCACGAAAGTAGCGGAAAGCTATAGGAGCATAAATTTTAAATCTAAATTCGCTGTAATGGTGTGCGGGTGTTAAGCTAGAGCCTTCAGGGGGAAATGATATGCTTTCTATCTCCCAAAAGTCCATCATGAGAAGATCCCGTTTCGGTTTAGAAGCAAGACTTCCGACCTAAAGAGATCAACATTTTAAATGCTTAGTCTTAGGAACATTGAATTGTATTTTTTATTAACTGTATGTTGAATTCCCAGCTGAATGGAGCCCATAATCTGCGAAGTTTGGATTTTTTTGTACGTTATTTCTCCACCTTCTCCGACGCGTCGGTGGCCGATTTTTCGTTCCTTATCGACATATTTCGCATTTTGTGCTCTTAAGCCCTGAAACAAAACAACAATTTTTAAATATACATACTTACTTAATTGTAGGTTTTTAAATACCTCGGGAGTTGTCATTTGACCCAAGCGATCTGCAAAGAAAAAAAAATGTTTAATTAAAAGAATTAACTATTGATTTTATATTAAGTAATATGTTAAGTCTTATTTAAAAAATTTCTCTTATCGCATTACGCTCTTCGAATATTTTCCATTTAACTCAAAATAATGGACTAAAACATATTGATTAACAACTTTATGTATTCGAAATAAAATTGAATCGCCTTTCAAAATCGTGAATGCGACAGTTCTATATTATGTTATATAATTTCAATTCAATTTCAAACCAATTCTGATATTTATTGCGCAATATAGAAAAATTGTATCGTCTGTGGGTAATATTGCACAATATTTATTTTTCAAGTGTCGGGCAGTCAACAGCTCCGCCAGGGATTTAAAGGATAACAGAAAATTTATTTAGTTTGAGCAAGAACCGAAATAAAAAAATTAATAATAAGAAAAAATACAGAAAAAGATATCACGATAGAAAACCTCAAAAACTCAATTCTTTACGCACTAATTTCAGAAAGAATTGAGAAGAGTGCTGCAGGTGTAGATGACTTAGTGGAAGACTAATGCATGGATCTCCTTGAGTTTCTCAAAAACTAAGGAGATCCATGCATGTCGCAAGGCAGTCCTAATAACATGAAGAAGGAGAACAAAAATCTAAAGGATTGTACCACGTTTTCATCCATATTTCCTTTCTTTCTTGATTAAGCAAATATATCGCACAATAATATTATATTTTGAATGCGACAGTTCTATATTATGTTATATAATTTCAATTCAATTTCAAACCAATTCTGATATTTATTGCGCAATATAGAAAAATTGTATCGTCTGTGGGTAATATTGCACAATATTTATTTTTCAAGTGTCGGGCAGTCAACAGCTCCGCCAGGTATTTAAAGGATAACAGAAAATTTATTTAGTTTGAGAAAGAACCGAAATAAAAAAATTAATAATAAGAAAAAATACAGAAAAAGATATCACGAAAGAAAACCTCAAAAACTCAATTCTTTACGCACTAATTTCAGAAAGAATTGAGAAGAGTGCTGCAGGTGTAGATGACTTAGTGGAAGACTAATGCATGGATCTCCTTGAGTTTCTCAAAAACTAAGGAGATCCATGCATGTCGCAAGGCAGTCCTAATAACATGAAGAAGGAGAACAAAAATCTAAAGGATTGTACCACGTTTTCATCCATATTTCCTTTCTTTCTTGATTAAGCAAATATATCGCACAATAATATTATATATATTTAATATAAAAGTTATAATAATAATATCCTCTACGTGCTTGAAACATAATTAATATATTAAAAGCCGAAAGACGTAACATCAACATAGTGCTTTAATTTTGCAAAGCTACAAGTGGGTAGCAAGTGTGAGTTTATGCTCATAATACGTTGTTTTTTATTGCCAAGAAAAAAAATATATAACTTTGGATCAATTTTGACAATCTTCACGGAAAAACTCTTAAAGATTGACTGAATTTGAATTTAAAAGATTCGGTGGCCGTGGGGAGAAGAATTGTGGTTCAAACCAAACTTGTTAATAACTTGACTGCAGTGGAAGCTTTCAGAGCTGTTAATAAAAAATCTCGATCAAATATGTATATTGTGTGTGTTGCATTCCTGACAATTTTTTTAGTTTCAGGGAACACTTTAAATATTTGAAATTTGTTAGATGCCAATTATCCTGTGTTGGGTTGTCAACCTTTTAATTCGAATGGCAAACCTATTTCAATGAAAAAATCGGAGAAAGGCATTTTGCTTAATAACTCCATTGTCTGGTGCATTTATTATATGCAATTATATGTAAATGGTGTTTATTTTTAACCCCGTACTAACAGTAAACCGTTTTCAGATTGTACCTCTGCTGTCAGCGTCATTTTAATTCATTATTTTACAACATTTTGATGTTCATCACTATAAAATTGTTGCGAACATTTTGATGTTCATCTCGGAGGAATCATCCAAAGTGATATTATGTTTGTAATATACCTTTACAACCCCATCCAAAGATTTTGAATTTGACGGTCTATGTATATTAAGACTTATTATCGACAGTGATTCAATACTGGCAACATTACTGTAATCATAACAATGCCGATTGCAACTCTCTTTTCGCAGGCGGCATGTACCACTCACGCAAATTCGTTTGGTGCCTAAGACAACAGCTTTCGCAATGATGTTTTGAGGGTAAATATTGTTTTGTTTTCTTATTGTTTAGTTTTATAGATTTCAGATAATTTAATTTTTTTTTTTTTTAATTTCGAAAATGGATTCAAATGCCCACGAGGTTTGTCGTTGATACTGGGTTATACTATATATAGCCGAAGATCTACACCATTTTGTAAACAAACCTGGGAATTATCTGCAGGTGAAGTTAAGGGTTGTTCTAAGTAACGACGGTTTTACTGTCCTAGGATACGCAGATGACATAGCTATCTTAATCAGAGGCAAATACGAAGACACTATCTCGAACCGCCTCCAGAGGGCTCTAAGTAGCTAGTCGTTGAGTGGTGCACAAAGGTTGGCCTCAGGGTCAATGGTGAATGCAACGAGAAGAATGCGAGAAAGAATTAAAAAGCCAACACTCTTTGGTATCAAACGAGTTTTTGTCGGAAGTTAAAGGAATCACACTGAAAAACTTACGTGGAACACTTACCTTACCAAAACTATCGACAAAGCCAGGATCTCACTGATGACCAGCAAACGTATACCTGGTAAAAACTGGGGACTGAAACCCAAAATGACATTATGGATGTATACGGCAATAACTAGACCTATTATCACGTACGCAGCCGCCACTTGGTGGTATAAAGCTACGCAGACGTCTGCACAGACTAAACTAAATATAATACAACGACTAGCTTGTGTGTGTACAACCGGTGCAATGAAGACAACACCGACTGCTGCACTTGAGATTATCCTAAACATCCAACCAATTCATCTAGAACTCATGACAGAAGCTATGGTAAATGCCTACGCGTTCATCATAGAAGATTAAACTATTTCCAAACTAGTCCATCCTTCAATCTTACAGGAACTCAAAAAGCAGGAACTACTAGGAATACATCTAACGGACAATATATGGTATACGGACGGATCAAAACAAATGACGGAGTTGGAGCGGGAGTATACGGTCCTCGGGCAACCTTAACGCTAGTATGGATATATGCACCTCTGTATTTCAGGCGGAAATTCATGCAATAGAACTCTGCATTCGACAGAATTTAAACAGATTCACAACGAATAAAATCATTTGTAATCTTTCTGATAGCAAAGCAGCTCTACTTGCAATAAACGCCTTTGAGATAACATTAAAACTAGTCTGGGATTGTCTTCAACTTCTCCTAATACTGGCCACCACCAACAAAGTACATTTGATCGGAGTGCCAGGTCATAGTGGACATGAAGGCAATGCAAAAGCAGACGAACAGGATCCCCATCCTAATTCATGACCATTTGTGGGCTATCTATGAACACCACAAAAAGTTGTATCAAAGCTTGGCTGGAAGAGAAAAAGCTACATTTCTGGAGGGAGACTAAAGGAAACAGACAAGGAAAAAACTTCATGCCAAACAGTTCCCACAAAAAACGAAACAACTACTACAACCTAGTAGAAGTCAGATTCGACTAGTCACAGGCTTCCTCACGGGGCACAGTCGTGTTAACACCTAATGACTATGGGAATAGCAAAAGACTATATATGCAGATTGTTCAACGAGGACGAAGAAACTGCGGAGCACATACTATGTGACTGCAACTACTTAATACAAGTTCGGCAACGTTATCTAGGAAACTACCAACCACGGAAAAAAACTATGGTTACGAAGCAACCAGAAGTCTCGGATATAATTAGATCTCCTGTTGACGACCCTGCAAACGGCAAAAAAGGATTAAAACTGTCACATTTATTACGGTGACTACTATAGAGAGCAAGAACGGCGCTTATTTGGATGTGGATTTGTCATACGCGGCAAATTTAGGGAAGAAGTCTTGAGCTATCGACACGTCAGCGAACGTATTATGATAATCCGCATCAAGATTAAATTCGCCAACATCAGCCTGATATGCGCTCACGCAACCACAGAGGAAAAAGATGATACTACCAAAGATTGTTTCTACGAGCTCCTCGAACAAACATATGAGCAATGACCTAAGTACTGTGGCAACTACAGAGGTATCAGTCTGCTTAAAATCGCATACAAGATTCTGTCTACCGTACTGTGTGAACGCCTGAAACCATACGTCAACGAAATGATTGGACCCTATCAGTGCGATTTCAGGTCAGGAAAGTCCACAACCGATTAAATATTCACACTACGGCAGATCCTGGGGAAAACCCAAGAAGTCCAGATCGATACCCACCATCTGTTTATCTATCGGCGGCATACGACAGCACCTATAGATATGAGCTTTATATAGGCATGTCTAGTTTTAACATCCCTGCCAAATGTATGCTGTCTTCCAGAAGGGACATACAACATCGACGAATTGGACAGAACATCGCAATCGAAAGGTATAACTTCGAGGTAGTAAAGGGCTTTACCTTTATCTACATTGGTTGCGCTATAAACTATGTAAATAACATCACGGCAGAGATCAAGCGAAAAATAACACTTGCAAATCGCTGTTTGTTTGGCCTAAGAAGGCAGTTGAAAAATAAGGCCTTGTCAAGAAACACCAAGGAGACTCTCTATAAGACCGTAATCATCCCAGTCCTGCTATATGGTGCAGAAGCATGGACATTAGCGAAGGCGGATGAAGGTATCCTTGGGCGTTTTGAACCCCAAATTCTTTATGTGATTTTTGGTTCCATTTGCGTTGATGGGATCTGGAGAAGAAGATATAACAGAGTACTCTACGAGCTGTACAGCGACATTGACTTGGTCAGAGAAGTTCGGATCAGCCGTCTGAGATCGCTAGGACATATGAAGATATTGGACAGCGGTGCTCCGGCCCGAAGAGTCTTCTACTTCCAACCCAGAGGGACAACGCAGCAGGGGAAGACTTCGCCTTTGATGGCACGCACAAGTGGAAGGGGACCTCAACCAACTTGGACTGCGCAACTGGAGGCAGTTAGGAAAAGACCTGGAGTGGCGTACTGTTTGAGAGCCAAGTCCACCCCAGAATGTAGCGCAATCTAAGTAAGTAAGTATTTTAATAGATTGGGACTTAATAACAAAAGAAAAGTTATAATACATTATCTATATATATCCCCTTAAGAAAAAAGCTTTAAGAACATGATGCATGAAATTTTATTTCATTCTATGAAACTGGGCGTGCCCAAAATCTTTGTATTGTAGATATATAAAAACATAAGGAAAGGCTACAGTCCGCGTGGGGCCAACAGTATGATACCCTATCCATATCCCTGTATGCCGCAAAGAAAAAAGCGTTAAGAAGATGATGGGTACAATTTTATTTCATTCTATAAATTTTATAAAAAAAAAAACATATTTTTTGAAAAAACGCTCCCAAAAAGTGGGCGTGGCCAACAACTTGGTATAGGCGATATATTGGAAAAAATATTGGCTAAATATCTTGTTAAACATTTTTTTTTGGTTTCTATAAAAATTTTCGAATAAAACAGCATTTTAGTGAAAAACGCCCACAAAATGTAGGCGTAGCAAAAAACTTTATATGACAAACTTGTAAAGGTGGACAGTTCCTACATATCTTGTAAAGATTACAACACTCTATCTCTCTAACTTTAGCTTTAAAACTGTTTTTTCTAAATTGTGTGCATGGCAGTGGGCGTATCAAAAAAAAATTTACACTCTACCATTTTGGGACCCTAGGGAGTATACGTTCCGAATTTCAGCTTTTTTGCTTTAATTTAAAGGCCTATAAATTGGTGACGGACCGACGCACATTGCTTAATAGTCTTAGGTTTTGGTCCTGATCATAAATATATATACTTTTAGGGGTCTATGACGAATATTAACGGGTGTTACAAACTATGAGTCAAAATTAATATACCCTTAGAATAGGGTATACAAAATTTGGATAAATATCTTGTTTAGCATTTTTTTTCGTTTTCTGCAAAACTTTTTGAAGAAAACAGCATTTTATTTATAGAAAACTTATGAAGGAGCTCAGTGTCTACATATAAGTTCCAAATTTCAGCAAAAGATTATAAATTAAAAAAAAAAATCAGTACGAAGTATTCTCGGCACCACACCAAGTAGCGAAAATAGAAAAACATACCGAAATCCTTGGAAACATTTTTGAGAAAATTACTGATAGTTTACTTATTGCAGGTACCGCTATTTAAGACGATAAACAAAAAAAAAGCCGCGTGATGTTACCCTAAGAACTTTATATGCGAACTTATGGAACTCGAACTCAGACAGACAGAGAGATAGACAGATGACATACAAATCGACGGACGGCATCCTTCATACTCAGTTTGCGTTTGAAATTTCCGCACGTTTGCAATAACTTTCTCTTTAGTATACTAATGTATATGCAGTTAAAAATAAAATTGTAAACATTTTTGAAATCTAAAAAGTACGAAATTTGGTTAAATATCTATTAAAACCCTACATTAAAACAATTTTAATAAAATCCTATAATGCATTTCAAACTATTTCCTATTCTTAACTTTTTAAATTTTTTTGTAAGGTCTATTCTAAGGAATGATAGAAATATTGATTTGAATCATAGAAGAGTGAATATTACCTTTAAGCAAAAATATATTTTAGAGAATACTGAAGCCTAAAGATATTTGATATATATTAAGTAAGCATTGGACATACGTATGTATTCTGAAATTTGGTTTAATTGGTTTAAACAATATAAATTGGAAAACAATATGAAAATATTTATGTGTATTCAACGAGAAAAAATTTTACAAGAGGGCGATACTTATTGACAGTCAGTTCATAGAAATTGAAAAACCTATATGTAGGTATATATGTGTATTGATTGCAAATTGTGTTATCAGAAAAAGTGAGGTGTCTTGAGGAACTATACCATTTTTGTTTAACTGTTCTAAAGCACATAATTTTGTTTACTAACTATAATTTAATTACCTTCTTTTCCACAACTCGAACTATCCGGATTTTTAGTGTTCGACAAGGATGATGACTCTATGTCAATTGAATTTATTCCGTCAACCGAATCCATTTTTTCCCGTTTTTCTACCTTAATATTTATTCTGTCTCAAGTCATTATTTGTAAAAATTACTAATCGAAATAAAGTGGCTTAATAGAAAACGAAAATATTTCCTACGATTCCGTTACTTAACCAACTTAAACTGAAAGAAGAGGACTATATCGAGAATATTGTCATGGGCGATGGGTATATATTCAAGTCCTACTCCAACTTATGTGTGTATATACGTATATTACTCATTTTATACTCCCCATGCCGAAGTGTTACCCACAACCTAACTCTGTCATGCTCAGTATAATTTGAATACACTGAGCACGCTCACAAAATGAAATCAACCCCTAAAATCAGAAATTGGTATTAAGATCTGACACTAGGTACTTGTACATACTTGGTAAGGACTTCATGTCGGTAATACAGCTCAGGTATGTTTTATTTGTTTATTGTAACACGGCTTTCACATCGACGTTTAAAAAAATCACTCGGGCAAATGCTTAACGTTTTTCGCGTCAAATAATTATAGTCGGTTGCAGTTTCGACGAGTACCTCAAATTTTCTTTAAAAAATCCATAGAATTTATTTATTTTTATGCTTTTGATATGCCGGATCAAGGAAATAAATTCATTGGGACTTAATTTACTTTCAGTAGAATATAACAGATTTTAGATAGCAACTTTTTTTGTTTTCATTGCAAACTTTAAAAGTACTCATAATACTTAATTTGGAATATTGTGTAGCAGGTGCTATTACATGTGTGGTATTATTTGAAAAGTCTTAAAATTAAATTTTTAAATAAGTTAAAAAAGTAAACGTTGAAATTTTATGACAACTCCGTGCGAAGACATGAATTTCATTATAAAGCCATTTAATTCATATGTACCTATACATCAATATAAACTTTTTGTATCCTACGTGTTGGTGATACTTGGGTATCGTTGCTCAACACGTTGTTCAACAAGTTAACGAGCTATTTATTAAAATGTTCTATAATTTTGCGATATTGCTTTGCCGAGTTGGTGGCTGCCCAGTACCTTGACTGCAGGAAAGGTAATTAACTCATGTGAAAGGTCATTGGGGGCAGCAGATAAAAGAGGGAGAAGTAGTGCATCAGTGATATGAAGATGAACTATCAAGAACATATTCCTGCTATATGTCGCATATACATAAGATCCTACCCAACGTACTGTGTGAACGTTTCAAACCCTTGTGCAACACACTAATTGGCACGTAGCAGTATAGCTTACGACATGGTAGATCGACTGTAGACCATATCTTCACACTTCGGCTAATCCTGGAAAGCCCAACGAATTTCATATTTATCTTGTGGATATCCTTAAGGAATTTTAGGGATTAGAGAAAAGGACGAGATGCCGATGCAAGTTGGATTTGAATGTCTGTAAAAAGTGCGATCAGACGATCATCCAAATCCGGATGACATTCGGACGTCACTATGACCTAGAATTTGTGCTAAAGTGACTCATTAAAGTGCGATCAGACGGTCATCCAAACTTGTCATCCAGATGACATCCTGACGTCACTATGACGTAGAATTTGTACTGGATGACAAGTTGGATGACCGTCTGATCGCACTTTAATGAGTCAAACGATATCGCGATGTCTCTATTGCCGGTCAGATGTTGGACTTGTACTCAAGTTTGCAGCGAATAAACGCCTCATAAATTCTTGCCTGATTAGAAGGATTGAAATATTTTTTGCATTGCTCGAGGAAGCTTATACATTTCACAGCGTTCTTGGCGACATCGAATATGTGGTAATTCCAACGAAGTTACCTAGAATGGAAAGCCTTTCGGTTTCAGCGATGCAAGTTGGGGTTTCAAAATGAAATTATTGACAGTAGACATCATTGTTTTTTGGAAGCATTCAAGGTCAGAATTTAATTAGCTTAACACACTCTTGGAGAAAAACCTTCGTCATCTTTATCACCTTTACCTTCGTCATCATCATGTTCACCTTCATCCTCTTCATCTAATCGAAAAAAAAATCCACAAAAATTGTATTTTTAAATCTGGCGCTTAGTTTATACCATTCGTCATATTTTTGTATATTATAAATTCGCCACATTTTTAAAATAACAAAATTAACGTCTCTCAGCAAAAAAGAAATCTGTTGCTAAATTTTTGCATAAAAACCCGTCACGAAAAAAGGTTTTGAATTTATAGTCAAAGGGAAAACATTTCCGTTTCAGCATACAGAAAATCCGGACATAAATCCGGAAAACGAATATAATAACCTAAGGGTACTGCTATCAGCTAAGGAATGGATTGGATTTAAAGTGACAGGCAGGACATCATTGATAAAAATGAAAAAGAGAGTCGGTGACAACGGAGCCTCGGGGAACAAGCATATATTTGGTAAGTTGCAGACTTCAAACTATCCAAAGCAACTTTAATTGAACGTTCCGAAAGAAAATTTCTAAGTCATTGAAGAAGGGTATCATCGATTCCAAACGCAAGCATTTTCGACAAGAGAGTTTGATGCCAAGCTCTGTCAAATGCCTCTGAAATATCAAGCGCAACGACCTTTCTATAACCACCACGGTAAAAAGATTGGTTCCGCTTTTCGGTTAGATATGTCATTAAATAACCTGTGGACCTGTTGCTGCGAAAACCATACTGGCAGTCATTAAAAAGTTTTCTGGATTCATGATACTTCAAAAGCAAATTTTTGTATTAATACTTGAGCTGTGAAGACAGCGGTGATAAGAGATACATGCCTTATTTTGGCGATCGCTTTACGCCACAGTATATGAGCACCAATAAGAAATCATGATGTGTTTGTTTTTGCCGCTTTACTCGCCTCTATGATTAATCTGAAATTTCACTAGCAGTGTTTGTTTTACCCTATACATCCATAGTAAGGTAAGAAATATATTATCCAATTTGTGATCCCGGCAAAACTGATCCAATTGTGCCGCTCTAGAATACGCGGTGCAATGTGCAGTTTGGCAGCATACCTATGAACTGCTCCAAACATGTAGCGGATTCCGGCAAGGGGGCTATCATATGACGTCTTCAACCTTATTCTGGAACAGATAGTACGCATCAGGGCGGGTGTAAATATGGAAGGCACTATCTTTAACAGATCTCTACAGATACTGGTGTATGCGGACGATATCGACAATATCAGCCGCTCTCAACGTGCTGTAATAGAGGCTTTTACGGGAACTGAAGAAAAGTTACGTTTACTTGGCCTTGAAGATAACGAAGACAAAACCAAATACATGCTTTTTCAACAAACTCTGCGATCTCTATGAGCTGTACCAAGATGTGGATGTAGTCCAGAAAGCCAAAACACGCCGACTACATTGCCTCGGCCACATCAAGCGAATGGGCAATAATGCTCCAGCCAATAGAATGTTCGAGTCCCAGCCCCCAGATTCAAGACAACAAGGAAGACCGAAGCGGATGCCAGAGCGCTGTCTCAGGCAAAGACTCTTCACGGGTCGGGAGCCTGGTATGTAAGTAAGTACACTATATCTTTTATGATTTTACCACTAATAAAGAACTTTCTAAACATGTAGAAACTAAAAATATTTCATTTGTATTCATATATTTACATACATTTACAAAATAAGCACTTTTAAAAATACGGCAAAACTCTATAAATTTATTAAATAATAGTCATTTATTTTTTATTTTATATTAATTTAACTAACTGCTTAGAGCTAATGATGCTATAGACATCACTACGGCTACAGTAGTCCACTTTCTTTGTATGTTGCTTGCTTTATCTGAAATTAAAAAAACCGTTTAAACTTTAAAAAAATATTTATATTAATTTAGTTACGTATCTCTTTCACGTTACATTTTAGACGCGAAATAAAATTTTATTAATTCGAATGAATGTAATATTGGTGCCTGGGGTGTGAAGCTCTTTATTAAATCACTTCGTGCTTAATATACTAACAACTAAATTGTCAAACAGTGGAAATTAATTGTTGTAAAACACAATCTCACCGTAGAAAGAGACTAATGGCGTTTTCTTTTGGTTAAAAAAATGTTTTATTTTTGTTATTTAAACCAATTCTCATATCTGTTATCTTAAGCTGAACAAACACATTAAATTATTTTTGATTTCTAATCAACTTTCCAAATCCTGATTTTTAGATAAATTTAGATTTGACACAAGGGAACGAGAAAAAATCAAACTTTAGATCAAAATTTGAAATTGCCAACCGAAAACTCCATTAGTATACCTTAGTTAGAAATTGGGTTAAGTAAGGGGCATCAAGTGAAATTTCACCCGGAAGGCATAGAACGCTCATAGATAAAAGACTTCAAGTAGTTATTCTGGATTGTTTTCTCTTAGTTTGAGAGCGCCTCTGAATGGGCTGCAGGTTCAATAAAATGTCCAGACCTAATTGTGTAGTGTACTTAATTGAACCTGTAATACCCAAACAAGCAATTCTCTGCACCTTATTACGATTCTTGAGATATAATGAAACTGAAGGTTAGATTGCATCTTAAGAACGCGATGTACAGCTAGTGCACAATGTTCGGATGCAATGGAGGTGATACCACACCTAAGTATTTAGCTGCAGTTGAAATATTGAGACGGACACCTTCTAGTTTCGGTGGGTTCCAATTTGGTTAGTTAGTCAGTTAGAAATTTAGCTAGAGAATCGAAATCTTTCCATAGCTACAGGTAAGATTAACTTGATATGTCATCTAGAAGAAGCTGTCGAAAACAAGCTGAAAGTCTGTTTATTCAGCGCAAAACTGAGTGTGCATGTGCACTGTTTGATAAATTAAATTATCAAAAATTACATTTTAGACGAAGTTTTTGACTATGTATTAAAATAAATTCTTAAGAAATCAATGAAAACTCGATTTATAATATATTTAATGTCATTAAGAACATACCTACACAACTAAATCCGCAAAATATTTATAAACATTATTTTAAATTCAATATCTAGAATTTCAATAATTTAAATCTATTTCAATCAATCTGAGAAAAGTAATTCATTTATATTTGGAATTGAAAAATGTGTACTTAGAAACACAACCATTTAGAGTACCTAATGTACATAACAAATTTCTCAAAAAATAATCAGATTTCAATGCCGCTTGGAGGTTAGAATTGTGTACTATTTTACCGAATGGTCTGACTTAGTTTACATATTTTGTTGACATATAATGTATTTGGTATTGTTTGTGTTACGTATGTTCAAGAAAGGAAATGGGGAAACACCGGCGTTAGGATAAAAGCCTACAAGATGTTCTACTATGTTCGTGGTTTCTCAAACCGGTTTTAATTTTAATTTTGGTGATGCGAACACTTTCCATTTATTTTGCTTATTACAAGCTATATTAGTTATATACTAACTTTAAAACTAACTATAACGTGAGGTGGATTCCCACAACCAAAACGAAAACATTCCAAAGGTAGAGCCTATGAAGACTGTCATGGATGACTAGGAAAATCCTTAAAACCTCATGTCCACGTTCGTCAAAAGAAGCAGGCACATAGTCACGTATAGCAGTGCTGGTAATAAAACCCAGAGCTACCATGTGGCAAGTTTCAAGAAGGGTTAAAGATTGTAAAGTGATCAACCGGCAACGCCGCTTGCTGCTGACAGAAATATTCCTGGAGAATAAGGAAATAAACAAAAGTGTTTTGCGAAAACCAATTGGTACAACCTGAACAAAGAAAAAGGAAGGCTCTACTTCATTATTGTTTGTCCGGCGCTCACAGGCAGTTCGCAATGGACAATGTACTTAAAGGTATAAGGGAAAATTGAAAGCTGTAACGAAGCTTAATCGAATAAGAAGTTCAAATATTCATTTCAAAGAACCCATCTCGAAAATACTGGGGAGGACTACTTAATATTTGGTATTGCATTAGAGAAACCCCACGGACCTCGCCAAACGTGATTTTTGTGTGTTCAGAATTTTTTTTTAAAAGGCTATTTATAAATTGATAAGTAAATGTCTTTCATTTTACAAATACCTGTTTTGATATTAAAACTATGTATTTAAATTCAATATAGTATTTCAATTCAATTTCATAAAAATATATCATTGCATTATTATAGCCATCTTCGCACATGATCTTTTAAAAAATGCACTGTAATTTTTTGTCACAATTAAATGTACAAATTGGATGTTCATCATGTTATTCCAGGTAGAAGAAGGATTGGCATTAAGTTTAATAAGTTTTATGGAAGCCGCTTTGATGTCGAAGCCTTGGGCGGGACAAGCATGGCAGCTGCCACAGACTCATGCGCTCATTACGTATGTAAAGTAAAGGCGTGAAAGTGAATTCGATTTGGAACAACTTTTAAATTTTGGATCTTAAGATTTTAGGGTTATGCAGTTAACCGATATTCAGAGAGTAACTATAGACGTTCATATTCTTTGTTCAAGGACTGATGCGTGACTGATCCGGAGACAAAGGAATTTCATTCGTTGTTCTGTAGAGGGCTACATACTACATAGTTATATTTTAAGACCAAAGAAATGGGGATTGATTGGATTTTTATCCGACTTAAAAGGTCCATAATACCCAAAAACGAATTTTTTATTTTTGGAGAGATAATAGATATATTAAGTAATTTTGTCTGCCAAGCAAACATGACCTGAGTGGGCCTGCGCGTGATTAAATGGCTCCGTAAAATAAGGCCGGGTGAGTTTAGACCACTATCTAAAAATTAAACTACACCTCGGGAGCTAAATTCATCAGACAGCTATGAATTGAAGTCGCGCAATCAATTGGAGTCGCGCGATGAATTTCTACACTGGTATGTAGAAAGTTGACAGGTGCGCGCACCAGAAAGAACATTGAAAACAAATAAAATCATCTTGGGTAACTTTTTATAATACTCCTCTATTATTGGTTGCTAAACATATGTAAATAAGAAAATTTTCTGACTCGATATTTTGTGGCCTGTGAAGCCTTTAAAATAAACTCCGGCATATCTACTCTCCTGCTATCGAAACAATCCAAAGTTCACGTGCATTAAACCGCGTGGCCTAATTCATCAGATGATATTGAATTAATATGAATTCAGACCGCGATCGAAAAATGAAATATCAGCGGGTGGTGTTATAAATATTTTTAAATTTTTAAAATTTTTTTTTTAAATAATAATCTTTATTTCAGAATTTAAAGAAAAACCATCTACGTATACGTTTTCTGTTTCTAAAACTAAGTAAATCCTTGCTCGCGTCTACTCAACTACTCGATTTTTCTTTTCGTTTGATCGAACAAAATTTAAATTTCCCTATGTAATCAATAAAATCTTTCATATTATATGCATCAAAATGATTATGTTAAGCGAATAATTTTATGTTAAACAAAAATGCCAATATGACCACGCTTCTTGGCATCGTATAGACAAAAGGCATTTATGCTAAAGGGTCTCCAATCTCAAAAGAAATAAGATAATATATTTGCTTAAAATAAAAATACAGGAAAGTGCTTATTCCCGCTGTTTTATATCAAAAATTGAGAATGTTTGTTTAATGACTGGAGTAATTTCCTTCAGATAGGTACCAGTCCCAGGCGGATTACAAAGCTAATAAAATATATTGAAAATGTACTTATGTATATACCTACATAAAATGCATTTAGCATTTATAAATTCGGATTTCTTACCTGTACTTACCATAAAAAATAGTTTCTCTTCTTTTGGTATAATTCGTACCAAGTAAGAAAAATGCACATGTGATTGGAGTAGGTGAATCTAATTTGTTCCTCGGAATTTTCGATTTCACTGTCATACTATACAATCCACTTGGATCTTGCTCAAGTTGCGTGAGCACGGATTCCAATCTTCTCATATTAAAACTAGAAAAAAAAATATAAATTTGTTATTCAATAAACAACCTACATTATATTCATATTAAAATTACTTACAGCACAGAGAGCACAGGCTGTGGGAATACGTTTTGAACTGTGCAAATCACATCTACATTGCTTTCCTCTACGTCTATTCTCGTTTCCAAACCAAATTCGGATTCAGGAACTATGTAAATGTAATGAAGGTGTATTTACTTGTTTCAAATTAAAGAATTGACATACCAATTATTTGTAAGCGAGCACTTCTCTTGTCAGTGGACTCAAATGTTTGGACCGAACATGTGTATTCACCAGTCATATTCCAATCTGGCTTGGTAATAGATATGACTCCAGGGTTTCCTTCTAGCGAAAAGATTTTCGTGTCAATTTTAGATTTCATAAAGCCCTAAAAGCATATTGTTGGATGGGTAAGTAAACAAATTTAGTTATCAAGGCATTTATTTGAATACCATTGCAAATCCTTTAACAGAAGGGATCCACTGATAAATCGAGTTATTATTAAAAAGCCATTTTAGCACAAATCCCTTCTCCCTTGGACCCAGTTCATATTCGCAGTCCAAAATTAGTGGTTCAGCCCCATTGCGGTCCAATGTATACATTTGTGGCACTTTTAAATTTGTAATTCTCACTGAATTTGATACTGTCAGAAAAAAAAAAAAAAAAAAAAAACGAGAAAAAATTTGAATCTCAATCAGGCACATAAATTTAGTTTTTAATAATATGTACATCACATATATGTAAATAAATTGACGTTAGCTTGGCTGCCGTTTTAACAATGTTACTCAAATAATACACATCACTGTGGAAACGAATTGTTATATCAACGAAGAACATTAATTTTGTAAACTTTATACGTAGCTGTTGGTATGCTCTTTTTCTTCCTTATTAATAAAACATTGAAAAATTGAGCGATAATTAAAAACGGACACTTAATAATTAGTTTATAAATAGGGACGATTCAAACGTCAGTCTCTGTGCTTCCTGTAACATTTACAAAATACATGATAGCTGATATTAACTATTCGCCATCGAGATGTAGATACTTAGGTATATATTTTATATACACACATATATGTATGTATTCTCACCAAGACTTACCAGAAAAAAATGTAAACCAAGCTAGTATGAAAATAAATAATGCATTTCTATTAAGAACAATATTCATATTTGAATACAAATTTCGGAGTCGTAGTATAATTGTTTTCTTTTCTTAAACAATTTCTAAATAATTAGCATTTGCAGCCACTTTATGTGTTAGTAGAATTTACAAAGCTGAAAAATAGCTGAAAACTTTCCCGAAAAGAAATAATGTGCATACATAATTGACTTTGCCGTTGATAAAACATTAGTTAAACTTAGTTTCTTGCTTCTTTCAAAATTATAGATACATATATCACATTTTCTTTTAATTTTCAATATTATCGTTGCGCTATCTTTATGTAATTTGCTGTATAGTCACTAATTAAAATTTTCACTATTCATTGTTCTGTTCTTTTTTTTTCTTTTTCACAAAATCGTCCAATTTGGTTGCAGGATATACGACAATCTATCCTGTTTTTTCTACTGAAGTATAATTTTTCACTTAAAGTATTTTTGACTTACTGCGCATATGCATGTTTAAAGCTTTAGAGTAAAAAAGGGACATTGTTGTGTCTTCTATTTTTCGTTTTGAAAAGCTGACTTGTCAGATGATGACTGCTTATACGGAGTCTCCACAAGCGATAAACTTATCGCATGCCATTTTGTAGAAAGTGGGTGATGTGAACCACTTTTTGCCAAATTGTACCTTAATGTAGACATTTCAATTATTGTTGGCTTTAAAAATAAAACCATTGTATACGTATTTGGAGTAAATTTAAAAATTTGTCTGTCAATATACATATGTACGTCTAACAAAATGTTAGTAAGTTTTATTTCGTATTAAATTACACAATTGTTGGTTATGCTTCCAAAATAAAGTTGTTAAAGCAACAAAATTTTGTGTCAATTTGAAATAATTTGTCTGAAATGACAAACACTATTTTAAATAAAGTTCTTCAAAGTTAATAGAAAACCTACCTCCAATTTCCTTGAAATTTGGTGTATGTAATTTATATTTGTTACACCATTGGTACATTTATATATTGCAAGTCAGGTTAAAAAATTGATGCGTGTTTTTGGTAGGTGGCGCCATAATTAAACTTCTACTTCAATGGAACGATTGAACCCTTATACATAGATAGAGCGTTGCTTCGGTAGAATAAAACAGAACATACAATTTTGCGTTTGAAAGTGGTTACTTCATCATAGCCAAACCACACGCTGATCAGTTCACATCAATAGATATGCTAGAAGCAAGCTAGGAGCTAGGTTACAAAATATATGTGGTCCCGCAGGTAGCTTCACCAGTAAACTTCTATACCCGACTAACCCAATGTTGATACCATATGTTAATATTTTTTCTCTGAAATTTTTAAAGATTCGTTCTTCACAAGTAGGTAGTGGGTGCTACAGTCTTAATGTCTTTTTATTATAGCAAGCAAACGTTGGGGCGAGCAACGGTCGCCGGATTTTCTATTTCTTTCACACGATATAAATTAAAAATTAATGTTAATTTCAAAATTTTCGAAGTAAAAACCAAGCGAAATGGCTGTGTTCCACTATTTAATTTTATCAATTTGTTAGTGATTTTAAACCGATCAAATAAAGTCAGTGTGAAATGGTATTAAAAAGCAAAAAGCCACCAGAAATGTAAGCCACTAGAACATGCATATGTAAGCCACTAGAATATGCATATTGGTCTATGATTATGCCTAAGTACACGAAATTTTATTTTACTATTTTGAAGAAATTTCAATTTAAATAAAAAACAGCGATTATAACCATTTTGTAATCCCATATAACATGTAGTATTACATCCAAGTTTGTACTCTCTTTAGTAAAGAATATTTTTTTAAACCTATTACAAGTATTGCGTTTAAGGAAAAATTCCTGTTGCCATCGATAATTTTCAATCGAAACTATGGGGAAAATTATTTTCTCCTACATTTTATGAACTGTGACCTAAGGCAACATATTTTCAAAATCGTATTTTAAGGAATTGAAGGTAAAATAAAAAGCGACTAACTTGCACATACCCAGCATCTTTAATTTCCAATTAGTGTTTGCGTACGCCTACCTATATTCTTTTCTTCAGCACAGTTTTCTTCATCTTGTACGACCAAAGTAATTAGAATTAACAGCACTCATTCAAACAAATAGCGAAAGTAAGATAAAATATAAAAAACCAAAACAATTTTCTAGAAAATAATATTGCAACATCTCAAATGACAAAGCTGATTTAAATTTCACTGCAAGTGATTTCGAACATTTTTTAATATTAGTAAATCGATCGAACCGTGGAACACTCAAAGTGAATTCAGTCGGTTTGCAATTTCGATTTAGATTTCATTTCACTCGATTTCTAGAACCTAGCTGCTATTATTCATTTGTTCATGTTTTTTATTTTTAGCTTCAAAATATACATTTATAAGAACTTCTATTGCACTATTTGGAGATTTGGCTATTGCTCCCTTACTAATGAAAACTAATATTGAATAATAACTAAATAGTAAATATTTTATTTTAATTATTAATTAAAAAAAAATGTCATTACAAAATTTTTACGAATTGTCTTCAATATGAGAGGCGCTGTTGGGCATGATGTTATGTAAAGTTGGTGTTAAAATAAATAAAATTAAAAATAAATGTGTATTTAAAATACAAGCGGAAAAACACTCTTATTTTATGTTTCAGAAAACTTTCCAAGTACAAACAAAAAATGTAAATTGTGAAATGTTAAAGAACTATACATATTTATGTTTTTGAAATTTTAAGTGAGTTTAATTATATTGTGTAAAAATATTTGTTTTAGAATTATATGTCTTTTATAATATATGTATATTGGATGTTGCCATCCCCCTTTTCAGAAAAATACAATTTGTGTTACTTACTTACTTTGTTTGCATTTGCAAAAATTTAAGTGAAATTTCATATTTGTAATCTTAACTATATATATTAATATGGGCTTTTTCGGACGTTTCGAACTTGCTTCAAAGTTCGTATATAAAGATTTCGGGGTTTAATCCTGCGGTGTTTTTTTTTCTGTTTTGCTTTATCTTTTTAAATAACGGAATTTTTTCTCTGAAATTGAACAAATCTTTTTTATTCAACGATTTTTTTTAAATTTAAATTAAAGTCGTTTTCTCAAGAATGGTTTAACGACTTTAATCAATTGGTTTAAAGGTATCCAATGTGCAAATTACATCAAAATAGTTAGAGCCCATTTTGAGAATAACTATTTTTTCAAAACTTCAAAAGTGATTTAAATAATTTTTTTTATGTGATCAAATGTTACCATTTCTTTTGATGCACTTTGTCTTTGAAATTCAAACTTCTATAAAAAAATTTCTTGAAATTAGGAAAGTTGAATAATATTAACTTTATTGTATCGTGAGATCCGTTAACCTAAATTTCAGTTTTTAAAACGTTAGCTCTTTAGCAGTAAAGGACTTTTCACATGAGAGCGAATTGCGAACAAATCAATTTAACTGTAGGTATTTATGAATTGAACGTTTTTATTGGTTCTGTTCAATCTGTCACACTTTATTCACAATCCGTATAAAACAGTCGCGATCCACAAATCCAAGAATGCAAAATTCATTCGAACAATCAATCCTTAAAATTGACACATCTTGCTGCTAACATTTACAAATCAGATTCGCGGGCCCAGGCGATCAAAAAAAATTGCCATGTGAAAAAAATTTCAGATTTTGCGAACATTCCCTTGGTCACAAACTGCTCTCATATGAATAGTCCTTAACTGTTAACAAATCTGAAGAGACAAATTATTGGTTATTGAAAATTGTCTGCTAAAGTTGGTATATGAAGCTTACTTTTCTATGAAATTGGTTTCCTATCAAGCTGAGGTATTAGTTCAAGGTGAGAATTGCGTCATCATTGATAAGTCAGATGAGAATATTCTGTTAATTTAAAACATTTTCAAAGTTGTTTACCATTAGACTAGAATGTTGTTAATTAACCTCTCCTGTTCTGGAGGGTGTCGTTATTAAAAAGTCTTTATAATATTTTTGGAAATCTGGCGAGCAGCTTCAGAGACGGCTTTCGTAACGATTTATGCCCTGCAATTACCCATCTTTAGGTGTTAGGTTGAGTCACCATTGCAATGTTGAAAGAATTTTTGGTATCGGCCGAGTAGGTTCCGAAGTAAAGGATCGCACCAAAGACAGTCATAAAAACTTGTCATTCGGATGACATCCTGACGTCACTATGACGAAGAATTTGTACTTAAGTTGTCATCCAGTATGGTCTCCTGTCATCTGGCATGTCATTGAACGTGCCATCCCAATGACAAGGTCCCACGGATGACATCGCTCATTTTTTCATAGTATTATCTAACATCGGATGACACGTTTGCATCGTTGAAAGTTCATGTGAAAACACTTACATTCGGGTGACCTAACGAATGACACTATGTGATGAGGTGTCTTCTAGCGGATTGCAACCGAATTATACCAGTTCCCTGACGTCAGCATGCCATCTGGGAGACATGTGCGGATGACCATTTGATCGCTCCTTTAGCTCCCCTTTTAATACATACATTTTATTTTTATATGGAATTATTTGAATATGATAACGCTACAGCAAATATCAAAATTGAAACTCAACCATGTGTTCAATATGATGGTGTAGTGATTGGAATGTCATGGAGATGTAGAAGTACGTTAAGTTATACTGACTGCAGTATAGTCGTTCGTGCTGTGTTGGAGTGATGGTCAAAGCTATTAGAATACTGCCAGTGTTTGATTATTCAGTATGTTTTATTATCATTGGCTAATCCGTGGTAATAATAACAGCTTATAAGCTGCAGCTGCAGCTACAGCTGTTATTATTACAAGCTATTGACAATTCTTACGCACGCGGTCTACCTTAGCAGAAAATGTGTCAACAAGAATTGTTGGATGTCTAACTAATATCTACAGGTTTCTGGAAACATCAGGGTGGCTTGATAAGAATAAGTAGCCACAAGGCTTGCATCTTTAGGGATTTGGAAGATCGCATTGATCTTTCCCTATCCTTGGGGTGTCTTATTATAAACTTTCAATTAGACAGGGTTTCCAAATCCATAAGTTCAAGGCAGCTTCCACCTCTTTTAAAAACTTGCATAAGCCCTTTTCATAACTTCTTGTTTGATACGCACACAACACTTTTTTATGTGTGGCAAAAAGAAGTAAATATCCGATGCAAGGATCCCTTCATGTAAAAATTTCACTTCAAATTAGTCTAACAATAACGTTGTTCCAAATGTGAAATGTCTTAAATGAACATTAGATATTAACTATTATTATGTATTTAAAAAAAGAGCGACAATTAAAATTAAATCGTCTTTAATTTATTTTGAATATTGACAACAAATCTCTATTTCAAAAAAGTGTCCGAAAAAATTTTTGGAGCTGAATTTAAATTTTAGTTTCTCATTTGAATGGAAGTTATTAACTCTCTCATTATCTCTCTCTTTCTCTCTTTTACATATTTTGTGACTTGTGGAAGTGAAACCGCTTCTTGCAGTTTTCAGAAACTTTATGCAGCTTGAAGTTCCTTGAAAAAATTAAGAACAGACCTATTGTAAATATTTTAATCTTTTTAGACTTTACAAAAATTAGCAAGAATATCAGAAGCCAACGTTACTACAATTTCAAATTTTCCCATAATGTTCTTCTCGTTTTTGATTTTCATTTTATACCGTATCCTATCCTAATGGTATATTAATTATGCAATATTTATATCAATTGCATTAGTTCACACAATTACAGGCTGACTATTCTCGGACCTGGCACCTAGAACACATTTTACTGTCTCAATTCCAACCACGAGTTTCTCGGGTGGATTTTTCGTATGTTGGCATTTTAAGTTCAAGGCCCATACATACCCACGGAGAGAATCAAACGCAACTTGCGTTTCCTTAACCTGGAGCTACACAGCAAGGAGTGGAGGATTATCGAAGTGGGTGAACATAAGGACAATGGCACAGAAGTCCTGGTGCTTCTCAGCCACAAATCTTTGCCGTTGCTTCGCAAGCAAAATTTCAAGGTCCGCGATGGCGGTGCAAAATTAGGCTTGTGGCGGCGACTTCGAACAGGGAGAGTGGGGAAGCGACTGGCCGTCATGAAGATACTACAAGTAAATCTTCACCACAGTAAGGCGGCCAGCGACAACCTTACTCTTCTTATGAATACTAAGAAGGTAGATGTCGCCCTTATTCAAGAACCGTGGATAATACGGGGACAAATAAAAGTGCTGAACTCTAGAAACTTACTGGTGTATAAGATTAACGCACCCGATAATAGTAAGACACGTACATGTATTGTTGAAAGGAAATAGATTAACCTTTTTCTATTACCTAGCTACAGTAACATGGACCAAACCGTGGTTAAACATGTCTTTCGACACTCCTACTAATCCACCGTCCGAGTTAACCAGTTCGCTGATCAATAAATCAGAGCAGGAGAAATGGGACGCCATCCTAGGATGCGACGATAAATCCCACCATGCTCAATGGGAAAGCACCGACACTAATGTTCGAGGTGAGTCTCTCTTTAAATTTATTTTAGAGCATAAGTTACTTATAGCTAACAACTGTAATGAACCAACATTCATTACTCGTAATAGGCGTGAGGTTTTAGACGTAACACTCTACAACAATTCACAGACTCACACTATGCGTGTTATATCTTGACGATTTAAATTAAAACACACAGTTGAACTCTAATTTTGTATTTAAGTGTGATTACGTTCGTGGCTCAGTTACAACTGAACGTATACATAAAATAGACTGAGAGATCAAGTTGTAAGTGTTATACCATATATAACATCTCCTGCATTAAGAACTGTTATTAACAAAGAAAATTCAGATAATTCATTTTTTTTTTTTTTTTTTTTTTTGTAGTATTGAAGTTTAAAGTTATTATTGAAAAGTGAAAAAGAAACAAATTTCAAAGAAAGAATTCATTACTTATGTTAATTTTACAATTTTGTTTACGTTTACATTTTATAATATATGCAATAGGATAGATTTGGATATTTTATACAAGATTGATATATTTATTAATATAATTTATACTATTGAACCAGTATATTTTTGAACAGGTTTTACTTCCCTACCTGATCTAGTTACATAGTAACCGGATGGAGAGCTCTTTCAATCATTTGTATTACTTTGCGTTGGTAAGCTAAGGTTTGGTGTTGTCATTTGAATTGTGTCTTCATGATTTTGTTGACTTTCTGGTAATTCAAAATCTGGAGATTTGAACTGTGGCTCATGAACTGATTTTCTTAAATGACATGAATTGCGCCGAAGTAAACTTTTATCTTCAGTTTGCACAATATATGTCCTGGGAGTATTGTGGGGTTTAACTATCTGAGCTGGCTCCCAAATTTTGTTTCGCTGTATTACTACATTTTCTCCTCTAGCAAAATTATTTTCTTTTTCATTTCTTATGTTTTTGTCATGGTAATTTTTGTAATTTCGTTGATGTTCTTTTAAACTATTTAAAGGATTTTCAAAAAATTTTTGGTTTTATTATGATGGATATTTATGATGGTGTAGCATTAATACCGGCTATTTGTGAGTTTCTGTACGACAATAATGCACTAAATATGTCTTTCCTCTCTTCATTTGCCTTTTTTAGTAATTGTTTTGCAATATGCACCCCTTTTTCTGCCAATCCATTCGAGCGAGGATACATAGGGCTTGACGTTGTTACAGTTATATTCCATTCATTTGCAAACTTTTTAAAACAGTACGAATTAAAAGGCATATTGTCACAGATAACTTGGTTTGGAATTCCGTGGGTTGAAAAAATATCTTTCAAAACAGAACTAACTGACAGCGCAGTTTTATTTGCCAGTGGTTTTATTTCTAGCCACTTAGAAAAATAATCTACAAGCACGAGATAAGGCTTGTTTTTAAAATCTAATATATCACAACCTACTTTAAAAAATGGAATGCTCGGTATTTCTTGTGGAATTAATGGAAGTTTCGCATTTGAACGCTGAAATTTTTCACAGACTCTACATTGCGAAATAAGTTCTTCAATGTCTGAAGATATATTTGGCCAATAAATAGACAATCTTGCCATGGCTTTGGTTTTCGTCATACCCAAATGACCTTCGTGAAGCGTTTGGAGCAATTGTGCTCGCAAGCTTTTTGGAACAATAACACGTTTTCGAAAAAATAAGAGTTCATTCTCGTAGTAAATTTCGTATCTTAAAGGCCAATACTTCTTAATTAAACTATCAACCCGTTTTAAATCATTTGGCCATCCAGTTTTACACATTTGTGTAAGTAATTTAAGTTCCCTATCAACTACCATCTCTTTTTTTATAAGATCAACTCGATTGTCTGCGATTTCAACACTATGTACAATTTCATTAAGAGAGGAATCTACGTCATAATCATCATTCAATTGAATTTAACTCCTGGATAAAGTATCCGCTATAAACATATTTTTTCCTGGCATGTATTCAACTGTTAAATCATATTTTAAAAGCTTTAGTTTCATTCGTTGCAATCTACTAGAATGAACTTGTGAAACTGTTTTTTTCATTATAGCCACGAGTGGCTTGTGGTCTGTCAAAACAACTATCGGTCTCCCATATATATAATAGTGGAATTTAAGGCACGCGAAAACAATTGCCAACATTTCCTTTTCAATTTGTGCATATGACTTTTCTGAGTTGCTTAAAGATTTTGATGCATAACAAACTGGTCTCTCCATCTGAAGAAGACAACTTCCAATCCCACTTTGAGAAGCATCTGTTTGGATTACAATAGGCAAAGAATCGCTAAAATTTTGTAAAACGGGAGCCTGACATATTTTGTTTTTAAGTGTGTTAAATATTTGTGTGTGATGCGACATCCATACAAATTCATTATCTTTTTTTAAAAGTTCTCGGAGGGAAGAGGTCAAGTCTGATAAGTTAGGTATAAAGTTTCTCAAATAATTTATAAATCCTAGGAATCTTTGAAGTTCTTTTTTATTTTCAGGTATTTTTAAAGCCTTTATTGCTTCGATTCTACTCCCATCAATAGAAATTCCATTTTTTGAGAAAATGTACCCTAAATATTTAACTTCTGTAAGTTTGTATTGTAGTTTACTTTCATTAAATTTTATATTAACATCTTTTGCTCTTTTTATTACTCGTTCTAAATTGCTGTCATGCTATTGTTTGTTTCTTCCTCCAACAAGAATATCATCAAAATAAATGAACGTTCCTGGCAAGTCCCCAAAATACTTTGTGTTTAATTTTTGAAATAATTCTGGTGCAAAACTAACTCCAAAAGGCATACGCAAAAATTTATATACCCCATATAGTGAACTAAAAGCACAATAATCACTACTGGTACTATCCAAAGGCACTTGCCAAAACCCATCTTTTAAATCTATGACAGTAAAGTATTCCATATCTTCGAATGCTGTTGTCAAATCTTCAAGACGTGGAATTTCAAAAGGTTTTTTTTTAATATTTGCATTTAGTTCGCGAGGATCTAAAACATAACCTTATTGACTTATCTGGTTTTTCGACCAACACAAGGTTATGGACAAAGTCAGTAGGATAGTCTATTTTTTGTATAATTCCTAATGTTTCCATTTCATCTAATTTCTTTTTTAATTTCGACCTCAAGCTTTTTGGAATTCGTCGTGGAGCTTTAACGCTCCCGTTTGAACCTTCTTTCAAGTAAATTTTGCATTTATCGGGATAGCAACCTAATCCCGTAAAAATGTCCTTATGTTTTTGAATAAATTCACTTTTTTCTTTCTCGTAATCGAACTGCCTAGATTTATGCACTTTAACTTCATCTATGTTCTTTATAATATTTAGCTTTAAACACGTTTCCAGACCTAATATTGGTGCAGATTTAACACACGCTATTATGAAACAGGTATTTATTTTCACTTTATTGTGGTTTATATACAAAAACGCCATGCCTATAACATCGATTTTGAAACCACCATACGCTTCTAATTTAATGTATGTACTGTGTAACTCAACGCTGAAAAAAAGTTTTCGAAACAATTCAGTCGGTAAAACATTCACCTCAGAGCCAGTATCAATTTTAAAATTAACACATTTTCCGCCAACATCAACCTTCTCAAACCAACCGGAGCGATTATTTTCTATTGAACTAACTATAACTGATTCAATAGTGAGATTATTTACATCTGGATAATAATTATTAATACTTTCTGCACTACTTACAAATTGGTTATCTACATTATATACTTTTCTACTAGGGCATGCATAAAAAAAATGGTTAAACTGACCATCCTACCGGCTGCGCCATGTTATATTTATCTTGACGGTTTAAATTAAAACACACAGTTGAACTCTAATTTTGTATTTAAGTGTGATTACGTTCGTGGCTCAGTTACAACCGAACGTATACATAGAATAGACTGAGAGATCAAGTTGTAAGTGTTATACCATATATAACAATGCGAGAACGAAAGGTATCACCCGAGGCATCCTTTTCGGATCACAGAATTATAGAATTCATGATTGATGAAAGCGTAAGAGTGTCAGACTGGCAAACTGGGAGAATTTTATTACAGAGGTAGGAAAATGAGAAAGAAAGCAAGAACTTATTTTAATGCTGCAAAAACTTCAAACTTCCATTTAGACTGGGACATTTACAAGGATAATCAGCGTAGGTTCAAGAGCGCGATAGCCATTTCTAAACATATACTCTGGTGAACGTTCTGCAGTGATATTGACAGCACTACGGAATCATCAATTCTCCGCAAAATTCTGTCCAAGGAACCCGCTGTTCCTGGATACTTGAAAGACAGTAATGGAAACTGGACAACATCCAGCAAGGAATCTCTTATTGCAAACTCACTTTCCAGGATGTATACCGAGTGAAAGTAGTAACCAGGATACGTCTAGCGCCTGATTAGGTACATTGTCAGTCCCGGAAAGTGCTATGATGGAAGAAAAGATAATCTGGACAATAGATAGCTTCAGTTCCTTTAAATGCCCTGGAGGTGATGAGATATTTTCAGTTATGCTACAGAAATCTAAGGCCATAATTTTACCGATTCTCAAAAGACTATTCATAAGAGGTCTTGAACTAAGCTACAATCCATAGGCCTGGCGTAAGGTGAAGGTTTTCTTCATTCCCAAGGCTGGAGAACATAGCCACGCCAATGTTAAGGACTTCAGACTCATAACTCAAACATCATAAAAAAAAGAGAGTTAAGGTAATTGCTTACGCAGATGATGTTGTGTTGTTCGCGTCAGGCAAATTCTTATCAACTATAAGCGAACTGTTCGAAAACTCACTACGGACACTGAACGAGTGGACAAAAAAATGTGGCCTTAAGATAAATCCCCAGAATATCGAACTTGTGCTGTTCACAAATAAAAGGAACATACCACAATTCGAAACACCCTTGAGGGTATCCCTCTAAAGTAGCGGAGACTGCTAAGTATCTATGTAGGTATTATCCTTGACAGAAAACTTAACTGGAGGTTGAATGTCAATGAACGAGTAAGGAAGGCAGCAAATGCATTTAATGCATGGAACCGCGTCTTCGGCAGAAGATGGGGACCAAAACCCAAGATAATTTTGTGGATGCACACGGCAATTGAACGGCCAATACTCACATATGGCAGTATAGTCTGTTGGCAAGCCGAGGACAAATCAACTAATCTTAAGTTATTAACGAAAATACAGAGACTTGCATGCAACAAGGAACAACTGGTGCAATGAGAAAGACACCAACCGCTGGTTTAGAAGTGATACCCTTGAATCTATACTTGCACGAATCAGCTGCCAATACCGCCTTGAGGATCAGCCAAATAGTCAGCTGGAACCCAGGTCTCGCGGGGCACGCACAGATTCTGAAACTGTATGTAGGAACAACGTTAGCTCCGACTACATAATTTCCCTACATGGATTTTGACAAACCATACACCTGCTCCTTTCCGAGCAGGGAGGAATGGAAAATGAATGAACCCACAAAAATGAAATCAATATCTATATACGCAGATAGATCGAAGATGGATTGTGGAACAGGTGCCGGTCTATTCTCAGGAGGTTCTGGCAATCGCGGAAGCGGCCCATACTGTATCAATGTTGGCAATACCACGGAATGATATTACCATTTTCATTGATAGTCAAGCGGTCATTTAGGCAGTTAATGCTATCAAAATTAAATCCAATCTGGTTCACCGCTGTCGCATAGAGATTAAGGCTCTTAGCTCACAGCACAAGGTATGTATGTCTTTTCTGGGCTCCTGGACACAGGGACATAACCGGCAATGAGATGGCCGATGAGCTAGCAAGAAATTGATCCGAAATGGATCGCTACCGGCACTTCAGTCGATCAAACCACCACTCTGTAACCTAAGAGAACGAGTGGAATACAAGATCAGAATGAAAGCCAATAATAGGTGGAAATCTCTAACCACCTGTGAGATATCACGGAAACTATGACCAGAATATAACAAAAACCGAAACAAAAAACTTCTACAGCACGAAAGAGCTTCGCTGTCCAAGCTGGTTGGTGCTTTAACTGGTCATAATTTTCTGAGAAGCCACATGATGAAACTAAATCTCAAGTATGACGATATTTGTAGAGGCTGCGGCGATGAAAAGCTCCACGAGGACTCCCCTCACTATCTCTGTTACTGCCCGGTTGTTGTCACTTGAGGAACAGAACACTTCGAAGTTTCTTCTTCCAAGACATTGAGAAATTGTCAGATGTCTCACTCTCTAATCTCTAAATGCAGGTTTCTGAAGACATTGGGATGACTTGATAAAATTGAGTAACCACGAGCGGAGGGAAAGAACCTTAAAGAAGGCCACAACAACGGGGTATTCCCCAATGAAGGGCATCACAATGGGTCCAGAAGGAACTAAACATTTAACCCAACCTAACCCAAGTCAAAGTACAATTTGGACAATGGCAGCTAAAGGGTTAACATTCGTTTTTCACACATTATTATTTAAAGAAGTTTGGACTTCATTTAGAACGCTATATAACTTACGGGTATGTGGATAGTGATAAGTCCGTTGGACGACTAAGCGACCTTAAAGTTTTTATTCGCTGACCCACCTCTTGTGAAACATCCAAGAGTAAGAAATGTGATGAAAAGCTTCTCCAAAATAAAATTGCCGTTCGGAATTGGCATTAAACTGTAGGTCCCTACATTCGTATCAAAAATATAACTTCGCACAAACAAACCGAAACTAGGAACTCCTCGGAAATGAGCACGTGCGCATGGGTACAAAGTTATATTGCTCATAGTTTCCTATTAAGGGGGGGGGGGGGGGGGGGGGGGGTTACCTTGTAACAGCACATAAATTTGATTTTATGAGGGCATTTTCTAAAATATTTATACAAAAGCTTATTAATTAATAAAAGTTTAAATAATTACACTTATTCCCAAGTATTTCATTTATACAGAAAAAAAACATGAATAAAATACAAGATATTTTTTTGAGGCAAGAACAGAAAGAAACACATGAAAGGTTACAATCCACTTGGGCGAACATGATGAATAAGCGTATTAACAAAATTTAACCCATTTTGGACCCTAGAGAATATATGTTTCAAATTTCAAAGTACGGACAGACATTAGGTTTTTATCCCAATCATAGATATTATATACTTTAAGCGGTCGTACGACGAATATTAAGTGAGAGGTTTGCAAACTATGTGTCCAAATATACCCTTAGGAGAGGGTTTAAAAACACAAGCTATCTGATCGTCGCAGGAGGATTTAATGACGGCACGAATGCGTTCGTATCATTTGCAAACTTGTTGACTACCGCTTAAGTGCTACCGTCAATTGATTTTGTAAAAGTTGTGTAAAATTTCATAGGAAAAATAAGTTCGAATGTGTTTATAAAAGGATGAAACACCAAGTAAAATACAACATTTTTTCCAAATTTTTATTTGTTAACAAGCGGGTGTTGCTTAAAACCGTTTTAAAGCGAGTACAATTCCATAGTATGGCATTTGTGAATCCCAACAGGCCTTTAAATTTATGCTAGGAAGCTGAAATTTGAAACATATACTTCACAGGGTTCCGAACTGGTAAAGTGTTAACATTTTTTTAATTAGCCCACTGCCAATCCCACAATTTAGAAAAAAACTATTTTAAAGCTGTAGTTGAAGAGATAAAGGGTTCGAACCTTAACAACATATGTAGACACTGAACTTCCAAACAAGTCTGCCATATAAATTTTATACCACGCCTATTTTTGAGAGCGTTTCCTAACCAAATATAGTTTTCTTCAAAAAATTTTATTGAAAACGAAAAAAAATGAATTACCAAATATTTAGCCAATATTTTTTCTAGTATATCACCCATACAAAGTTTTTGGCCACGCTCACTTTTTAGGGGCTTTTTTTTAAATAAATAGGTTTTCCAAAAATATTTTAATACTCGTCATCAAATATTACCAGATGATACATTATGTATTATTTGAAACAGTAGCATTATATCAATACATGATTTTTGCGACCTATAGTTTCACCCAGATGTGGTGGTTGGGATCATCAGTGAATTGCCACAAGATGTGTTTGTCCATAAGCACTTTTCTTCTCGGTTTCTTGCCGAGTATATCGTTTTTCGTTATAAATTTCATAGAATGCATTAATGCATTTTTGTTTTGGGCGAACATTTTTATAGAAACCGAAAAAAAATATATAACAAAGTTTTTTCTTTAATCTTATAGAATGAAAAAAAATGCTATCCATCATCTTCTTAATGCATTTTTCTTTGGGCATATAGGGATATGGATAGGGTATCATACTGTTCGCCCGAACATAATGTTGTCATAAACGACTGCCTAATGGGAAGCACATAGTCAAGCAAAGCTAAGCAACGGATTTGCGTGATCGGAGCTCTCAGCCGGATTCCACACATCGGCTTACATATCTAGGAACTGTTTTATTTAAAGGAAAAATATCCTCTACTGACCATGCCCATGGCTTGCAATATGGGTAATCGAGTTCATCGAATACAATATACTGTTTGAAGGATATGGAAATACCAATAAAGTTCGTTGCATGTAGGAACGTACTGAAGTATATTTTCCCCTTTTTTTACTGATCGTCACGTCACTTAGTCTGAAGCTTATGTTATCTACTAATTTTGTCTATCATGTCGGGGGCGAAAGGAAATTAGAGAACATTTCTCTCTGTGTGATTGTTAATTTAGTTCCCGAAAACAACAATACGGAGACAACAAAACAAACGCTCATATAACTGTTTCGAGCATTAGTGTCCTTTACGATTAGCATTTTTAGAATATTAAATACAAAATGTTCATGGAAATACTACCTCAGTAGGAATGTTTGTGTTTTAAGTTTAATTTATCACGCATTCTTTTGAGATTATACTCAACACGCACATGATGTTATTTTTGATCCTATTTAACGGCACAGGTGATATCTAGTCTATAGATGATATATAGATCGTGTCAGTCCACTGAAACTCATACACACTTTCGGGTAAGCAAAAAAAAAGGCAATTGAGTATAATGAAAAAAAGGTTCCTTCGCATAGTTACTGATAAAGTGGTAAAAAAAAATTAACGACGGTGAAATGAAAACTGATCATAATACAAATGTTTGTTGTTTTCTGGTTGGTGCTGAAAAAAAGTATTAACCCTCTACCACATACAAGGCCATATATGACTTCTAAATTTTGTAATAAATTGACGGAAGAAATAAACAGTTCTAAGAACCAATGATTTTCTGTCCGGCCTATGTTTTCGGAATTTTGTTTCACAACTTTAAAAAAGTGTATAAAAAGTAAGTCCGACAATTTTTTTTTTCAAGTGGCTAATAATTCATGCTGTTAAGCGTATGCTTTAAATTGATATGAGGAAACCGCCTCCTGTTTTTTATATATGTACACTTTTCATATTGTACTAAAACCAAAGAAAAATTTAGCATCGATGTCATCTAATATTATAATGGGCACATACATACCCACGTAACTCATTCTTCACACGTTGGTCGTACGGTGAAATGAAGTTACAATTGAAGTAAAATTACTTATAATTTGCGATGGAATTTGGGTGAGGAAGGAGATATAAAAGAAAGCTTAGCACGAATGCATTTTCGGCATTTTCTTACTAGCAAGCACCTTCCTATGAGTATAATAAGTGGGTTGGCATTCGGAGTTGGCTTCGATTATGAAGGACGTTTTGTGTTGAAATTAGCAAAGAAATTAGATTTTGATAAAATAGATAATGTTCCCATTATTATTAATTTACAGTAGATACTAAGAGAACGTTTGATGTAATTCAAATAAATCTACGATTTGGAATATCGAATTAATAAATCATTCCTGTTAAGATTCTACTAAATTCCTTAACGGAAGCACCCATTCCACTCAATGTATGGCAGCTTTGTCCCGGCTTTATATCAAACCTGACAACGTAGGTACATACATTATTAAATCAAAATAAATAATTTAAGAAAACACAGATTCTAAATATATTTATGATTTTTTTATTTATTTTATATCACATTACACATTGAACAAGTAAAAAAAATTACACAGTTTTATAAGAAGACATTCTATTTACATATTGCAGGCTAATCAAATTAATTTATTTCACATAGCTCTTAATTTGCTTAGGTACATATTTACAAACACAATTTCCGGAAATAATTTCAGCGGTTCTAATCACTGTTTTTAAGTTATCAATGGGACTAGAAAACTTAAAAACTACCCTTTGTTTTGATAAGTCAAACAGGATAGTAGTTCTATTGTAACTATCAACAACTATTCGCTACTCGAAACTAACTCAGAATACAACATAAAAAGAAATCAATCGATATAATATAGTTATAATTGTACATAAATACATACATACATACATCCATACATAATGTCAATAATATTGTTGTGTTTTACTTTCACTCAATCCATTTCACAGGCCTTGCAGATTTAGTTTTCATTAATGTTTAATGTTTAAATTATTTAGAGCGTGTTAGGTACCTGCATTTGTAATAATCGAATTAAGTTAGGAAACATGTTATTAAATGCAAACATTTATTTTTTGTGGTTACTTTTGCGGTAATTTCATCATGCGGTACGATTTGTAGGTGCAACAACGAATTTTATTTATTTGAACGTATTTTATAAAATACTCGTCACTACTTATTAGTATTTCCATTCCGAAATACCTACATAATCATTCATCGTCCCTGAAAATTATTAAATATTTTATATTTAACGAGCTGAGCCACCCGGCTTCGAGTGTAAATAAAAATCACTCAATTCGATCAATGGGTTATATTGGGAACTAGTCCTGTCGATTGGCCGCCTAGATTGTGTGATTTCAAACCTCTAGACTTTTTTATGGGGCTAGATTAAATTATTGGTCTATGCCAATATTGAAATGGTTTGCATTTTATTTAACAAAAAATTGTCAAGTCCTATTGGAAAACCCCATAGAAGTTCATTTTTACGGCTTCGACCTCTAATGGTCAGCTACTTCAAGTGGTATAGCTATTTTAAATTTGCGTCAACATTTCCCGATACAGAATTTGTGTGTATTTTGTACTACGCACACCCCGAAACCGCAAAAGAAACCATTATGGTTGGGAATTAAATCTAAATAGTAAGGCCAATAATTGCTTATAAGACTCCGGAAAATATTGTCTTTGCACACACTTTTTGAACATTCAAAGAACCCCCACCAATTTGGAAGTTTCGTAGTCTTTAAGTTTAGTCTTGACCGTGATTACCACAATTTTTGGTCTTACAGAAACGAACTTATGTCATTTTGTGTAACAAAACTTATTCACGATATGGTATTTTTAATAAGTACGTACGTTCTTACACTGCTTTAATTTTGTTACAAAAAAAATGTTAAAGAATTCGACGCAAATTATGAAATTGGGGTACAATTCCTAGTACTTTTTATGGTTAATGTTATGTCCAAAGAAATTTTTGTGTAGGAGAACAGGATGCCAATTCTGTTTCTGTGAATAAATGTTCCAATTCACTTCACTTTTGCGTCTTATTAGTGTCAGTAATACACGAAAATTCGTGTGCAGCTTGCAATCAGGCCTACCATCCTAACCCTACAGCAGTTGATTTTCTGCTTTTTGGTCCAAACGAAAATCTACTACGATAAATAATAATAAACCATCAATTTCTTCATAACTTGATAAGTCCTTTATCCAAAGTTTACTTTGAACACATAAACCCTAGGATTTCAAAAGCACATCTATAGTTTAGTCTGAATGCAACCACCGAAATTTTAATTACATTCGCTAGTAGCTATCGGCTGGCAAACTTCACACTGACACTATATACCAAAAAACTGTTTTGATCTAATTGTTTTCTTTCGAATAAGTTTTTTGTGATTATTAATTTTTAAATTGACAAATTTTTTAATAGGTCTGAAATAACAAGGCATTATTGATGTGTAGCAGCTCCAGCCAGTTGCAAGCGTATAGGGCAAAAGGAATAAATAAACATTAAAATCCCCGAAAAAGATTGTAATTACTATTAAGAAAAGTGCTAAATATACAACGCCACTATATCTTATATCATTCGTTTCTTTGTTTTAAAAAGGATTCATCATTTTCCTTAAGATCTACTACGCTCAATCATCCGAAGAGTGGTAGCACTGTCGCAATTAGTATTGAGTGCAGTGTATGAATGTTTTTAACATTTAAAGAGAACTGAATATGAATATGAGTGAATGTGGCGATTGGTTTTTAAGAGAGCACAAGGTAGACCTAACAACCATTCTCAGTACTCACTGTATTCAGTGTGTGCAACAGCAAAATAATTTATTTGCATTGCCTTTATATTTTATTAGTAGAAAATGGGTTCTCAAAATTTATTTTAAGCTTGTTAGTATTTATGTATATATATAATTAATTCAATGTGTATACATACATATGTACAGTTGTTTTGTAATCAATAGGTTAGGAATCTCAACTAATTGTTATATTTGTCTGTTACAAGTGTTTTTGTGTGTCCTTGACTTGTTTTTCTGTATGTATTTACATGTGTAAATTATTATTATAAGCTGAAAAAATAAAAACATTTTCATTTTAACACGCCCAGTTTTTAAGTCCGATTTTAACCCAAGTTTAAAGTATTGCAAATATAGGCATATAAAGTACATATACATGTGATAGATACAATAAAAATAATAATGAAATGCCCATGTGTTTTTTTCTTAAAATTTCCTGTTTGTTCTTATAAAGTCAAGTACATTATTTTGCACGTAGGCCTGTATTATGTTTTATTATGGCAAAACAGACCCTGTATGGTTTCAAAGAAAATATTAAGAGCTCGAATGTTTTTATCTTAAAATAAAAGCTATGAAATATTTCGACTAAATTAAATAGAATTGTTTTAAATTAAAATTCTTGTGAATATTTACAATTTTGCAAATGCATATTTCCATTTAACGGACGGCTTGTAAAACGAAAAAAACAGGCATTGAATAATTATCATCAGATACATGTAATGTATAAAACATTACACAGATAAACAGATAAAATCATAAATTAACTAAATATAAAAGTAGCATTAAAATATGATTTCATTTTGTGCTTCCACCTCGGCTTTATGACTGAAGATATAGCGTTCTACCTTATTTAAAGCTTCACTAAAACATTTGTATTTATTTTATGATTTAAAAATATTATAAAAATAATCGAAAATGGAAAAACAATGCTTAAAGTTTTTGAACCAATATGCTTGTTTTGAACCGATATGTCATTCAATACCTGTATTTTAATCCGCTTATTATTAAGTAAACTAATTAGGAAAGGAGCATTAAACATAATTACATACTAAATACATATAAGTCCTATTTACATTCGCAATTCTTATATGATACCCTATGAAAATATTGCAATTATTTTGTTTATTTCTATTAGGAATTTTTCCTTACTTCTTACCTAATGATACAACAAAACTATGTTTCGCTAAACTCGGTTGCATTTCCAATAAGTGTTTCTATGCTAAAATCTTTGGAGTGACTATTTTTTGTTTTGCTGGGATCCAAGTCCAGAGAGAGAAGTGTTGGTTTGTATATATTTCTGCAGGAACTAAGTATTTTGTTGGAAAAATTGTCTTCTGGAGTTGTCGAAACGGTCAGCGAGTTTTCCGATATGTCTGAATTGTCAAACAGTAACATATAAGGGTTTAGTTCACTCGAAACCTTGTTATCCTTGTCGTTGGCGATAAAGTGCAGAGATCTTCTTGCTTTCTTCTGGGTTGGCGCACCTCCTGTTAAATCAGATTGCAACCTTTCTATACGAGTACATACGATATCTGATGAATCTGATTTGCGTGATTCCTCTTGCTCACTTTCAACGTCGATTCTGTCGCAGGATACGTCTTCAATGACATTAAAATTTCCATCAGACGCGTGCTGTTCATTATTTGTATATTCCAAATGTTGATTATTATGTTGTTGATATTCCTCAATTGTTGGAATTTTTCTGTAGATATCATTTAAATCTGAGTTATTCAAAATATCATTTGGGTTAGTCGCATCTAAATTATCGATAGAAGATCCAGATCTGCGAAAACGCGCTACGTTTTGACGGATCATCTCGATTTTGTCCGTATTATGGTAAAACGGAGTTTCCAAATTTGCAAAAAAATCGAATTTATTATTAGAAGATGTTGTTACATCAATGGGATCATTTTGTGAATTAACTGCTTCAAAGGGATCGTGGGAGTTTCCAAAATTTGTAACGTTGAAGTGAACTGGTAGCACGGGAACAGGTTTTCGAATCCAGAAAGGTGAAAACGGACCGAAAACCGATGGAAACGGAAAACGATGGGTGATTGGAGCTCTTTTATAGCGCTTTCTTCGCCGAAGAAAACTACCATTGTCAAACATATCTTCCGCAAGGGGATCTAGTGTCCAAAAATTTCCCTTTCCAGGATTTCCTGGTTCCCTTGGAACTTTAATAAAGCAATCATTTAAACTAAGATTATGACGTATGGAGTTTTGCCAGGCGGGAAACTTTTCCTTGTAGTATGCAAACCTGGAATTAAAAATTGATATTATCTTAGCATGTAATTTTCGTTTGTTGCTTTTATCTTTTATAATATTAATATGCTTTCAATACAAATATGGTACTTATACTTTTATTAGGAATCAACGGAACTATTCATCAAATAAAAGATCATTTTTAGTAGATTTGCACAATGTATTATTTGCTTTTGTTTTTGCTGAGTACTTTCGAAGTAAGGAGTAATTAGAGATATTTACCTTTTGCAATGTATAGGGTAGGGCATCTAGTGGTTTCTTTCAAGTTTTTTGCAAGTTCATGCAAAAAGTTAGTGAGGCTGGTATGATAATTGACAACACTCATGGAGACGAGAATGTTACTTCTGTAGCCGGGAGTGTGAGACTAAATTCACGAACATCAACTCGTCATCGATCTCAACAGCTCAACATTTCTCGCACTAGCCTGAGGAGAATTCTGCATGAAGATCTCGGATTATTCGCTTGCAAGGTCCAATTGACTCAGCAATTGAAGGCACACGACCAACCGCTTCGTTATCGCTTCGTAGTTTGGGCCTTAGAGCAGCTTGCATTGAACAATGATTTTGGGCGAAAAATCATCTTTTCTTATCTCGGCAGCTACGTTAACAATCCGCCTCGGAGCTGCGATTTAACCACTTTGGACTTTTTTTGTGGGGAATGATTCAAGCACTTAAGGCACTATATTATCGAAGCAATCCGTGAGTTACAGACCGAAACCGTCAACAAGGTCTTGGAAAATTGGAGTGAAAGAATTCGCTACTGCGAAGCCAGCCCAGGCAGCCACTTGAACGACGTTGTGTTCCATTATTAACTATTGGAATATTTTCTCCATAATACATGGAAAAAATATTTATTTTCATTTTATTCCATTTTAAAAAAGAATCTTGTAGGAAACTGTATAAACTTCAGCAAAACACGTGCTTCGCAGGCGACTCGCAGCTTGCCATCCTTGACCAAAATATTCCTATGAGAAACTGGGCACCCTCTGATCGTATTATTCCGACATTATTCGTGGAATCAGCTATGAATGACATAAAATTAGACATTATTCTGGTACGTAGTCGGAAAAGAAAACTTAAAGAGGGAAGACACAAGGGACTTATGAAGCGTATACAGCTTCACTTAGTTAGAAAATAAAACATGCGCGATATGGCGCGAGTTTGTGCTTTAAAATTAAATAAATTTTATCAAATCATTTCGGTTATGTAACAAGCGCGTTTTACAACGCTTTAACATTTTCTGGAGTTCGTTCAATTGCAATTAAAGCTCGATTTAAGCATGAATTGATACCAACGGCAGATGGATAGTGAACAATTTCCCACCATTTAATATTTACGAATAAAATTTATTAAAATATAATTTTAGCGACCCAAGTCCCCGATTTGTTCATCTACCCTAAAAATAAATGTTCGCTAAATTTCTACACTGCCAATTTTTTTTTCTCGCGGGAAAATGTTTTTGTTTTATTATTTTTTTAACTACTTTTCGATTTCATCCATTTTTTACAATATTATTACTTCAAATGTCAAACATTTATCGCCGATTTAATGTACCGCACATTTATTTATTTATTTTGCGAGCTAAAAAAGTGTAGACTTTAAATGAGACTTTATAGCAGCCGATTTTTATACTACTTATAATTGTTATCTGCATTTCCGAATTTAGCGGGCGAACAGGATACTGCTCTGCTAAATCACCTCGATAAATTTTATCTTTGTAGAGATTTTTATATGGAAGATCAGATTTAGCGTCAGCAGGATACTGTACTTAAAGGCTTTTTTTTTTGTCGGAGCTTGCTTCTATCCGATCGAACACCCGGACACAACTAATGGTCCATTGTACTACCATTCAGACACCTTACATTTTTGCATTAAGTTTTCCCGTCTTTCGAAGGAAGATGAGAAGGTGCTTCAGTGATGAAGAGCTTAGATGATCGGCACTCACCACGCAAAGGGCGGACAACTGCAGAGATAGTGTTCTGCTGTGGTGGTAAGCCCAACACATTTAAGTGTTTATCAAAAGCTTGGTGGCCCGAAAGAACCCCTTCAAGCAGCCTGCAGTAGATTTTCCTAAGAGATGGAAGAAAAGATGCAGACTTTTTGCAAATGTTGCAAAAACCTGCGCTTGGAAAACAGACGCATGTTTACCCAAGGGGTAGTAAAGTCTTATGTCATCGCGTTCTACAAACACTCCAGCACCAGACCCCTGTCCGGTTTTGGGGCCATCTGTGAAAATATGATGGCATTCAATCCATGCTTCAAAATTTATGGTAATGTTTTTCCTTGTATAAATGTATATATGTATGTATGAAATTCCAATAGGGAATTAGCAATTATCGTCCATCCGAGAAGACTATTCGCATCGTGATGGATAAATACAAGGCGACAGGTTCAGTTGATAACAACCAATTTCTTTTGGAACCAATTGCATGATATGGACTATCGAGATTCTGCGATTTAACCCCTTTAGACTTCTTCTGGTGGGGTTTTCTAAGTCAGAAAATAAACAATAATTTTTTTTAATTTCACAGGTTTTCGTAGCAGAAGGTCTCATCTTGCCTGAAATTTTTGGTGACGTGAATTAACGCCAAATTCCAAATTTGGCATTGGGAGTGCATGCTGCCCCCCTTCAAAGCTCTGCTTGGTTTCACTGTTAGATTTGAAGTAGGTGCGAAGTTGGGTATATGCAAACATTTATTGGGTTTACAAACAAAATTGCATATAGGCAACCTCGTGCCTACTCCAAATCTAACAGTGAAACCAAGCAGGGGGTTGCAAGGGGGCAACATGCCCCCCATATTTTATTACCATCACGAAATCATAAGGAATTTTAATTTTAAAAACGAAATAATGCCAAATTTCGGTTTTTGAAACGAAATAAAGTCAAACTAGGCATTTGATCTTGTAATGGAAATAATGCCAAAGTTTTGGAATTTGGCTTTATTTCGTTTGTCGTTAATTCACGTCACCGAAATTGTTTTCACAAAATTAGCTTTTCCTTTTTGAAAAGATGACTAATTTTATTAAGTACCTATATATTTTAATTTTAAAGAAGTCATTTGGTAATATTGCGTAATGCTTATCCCAACAATACTTTTAATCAAACTTTTTTGTCTAAAAATAGCGACTTACATGCACGTCATTAAAACCAAAAGAAGCTCGAGTATTAACTACCTCGATTAAAGTCGAACACCCCATAAGCTTAAGCTACTCGCTCGCACAGCCTAGAAGTTGCCGCCTTGCTGGGAGTCGGAATATATCTGCCACAGTTGAAGCCAATCAAAGCTACATTTGAGGGCAAGGTGGCAGGGTTACATAAGATAAAGGTGGTGAACAAACAAATATCATTTCGATTGCAGAGAAACCGCAGCTTAACTCTTGAAGTTTGTCCCAGAGCTAAATTCTTACTTTCGTTTTTAAAAAAGGTTTTGGTTTTTTTTTTGAACGTTTTGTTATTTATTTTTAATGAAATACCTGGCTAAAACACGTTTTTTTTTCATTTATCAATTTTTTGAAGAATAACTGAAGAAAACTGTATTTTGCTTTTTATTTATAAAAAAAAGGTATGCAATATTTTTAACTGAAGTTTTTATAAAAATGATTCCTGGAGCAAAATTAATAATAAATAAGCTCTTATAAAAGAAGAACATTCGTTGGAGCAAAGTAACGCCCTCCCTTGCGCACCTGCAAAGTTATAATTATAAATACATATCATAGTAGAGTTCACAAGCGAGCAACGTTTCGAAATTATTAAATATTACTAGGTACAGAAATTTGCAGCGGTGGTCGCTACTTTAAGAGCACTCTTTGAAACTCACTTTTGGCTTAATGGCTTGTGTATAATCCACAAAAAGTGTATGGAGTGGATATGTGTATATGGACTTATAAGTTTGAAATAGTTATGCAAAATTGGTTCCAAAAAATAGATCGCAGGCAAAGGTGGTCATATATATATATATAAATACTGAAAGTCACAAAATTATTATGTGGCCTTACATAAAGCCTTGTCCGATAGCATCAATCAATCGACAAAGCTATTTCAAAATGTTGACCGAAATTTCTTCGGGCTTTCTAATTGATTTGGACTTCTTGAATACAGCAAGCAGTGTGTTAGAAACTTAGGTCCTGGTAGTGACAGAAGTTTGGGAATACCACAAGCTGACCACCAAGCTGATATAAAAGCGATTTCTTCGCAGTTGCGAAGACCTAGTAAGATTTCTAATATGACAACCATTTTTTTTTTATAGATTGCAGTTGTGACTGGTTAACAAAAGCAATAAGCACGAAGAAATTGTCAATTTGATACCAACACTCGTATATTCATTACTACTACAGATCCATTACAAATATCCCTATTAAATTAATAAATGGAACAATTTAAACAAAGTTGCGTATTAACCAAGCAAATGCTGCTGTAGATCAAGCCAATGTGGAAATATTATATTGACCGGGAAACAAACATGCGACGATTTAAAAAATGTCTATTCATTAACGTTGAAAAAATCAAAATTTTAAATCATCTGCCAACAGCACGTTGTGACGGTTTTACCATTCTTACTACAAAAAAATTGTTGTGTAAAAATTCGTAAGTTTCTCAGTGCACTTCTTGCACTCTCGATGCATTTTTCGAGTTAGGAATTAGCATTGAGTAAAAATTCGTAAGAATTAGTACAAATTATTAAAAGTTTGAAAGTAAAGGAACGGACCTAATAGTAATCGCGCACTGGTCTTATGTGTAATCAACCAAAAAATGTGGACACAATACTTTTGTAAGTATTCTCAACAGACATAGCATGCTTAAATACAAACGACCTGTTCAGAAGTTGCAGTGATGGGAATGTGCATGAAGACAGTCCACACATTGTTTTTGTCACTGCCTAGCACTCTTCTATATTGGAAACAATATAATTGGGAGGCACTTCCTTTAAGACGTAGAAGAACTTTCTGACAATTGATCCAAGTTGGACGGGTGCAGGGTTTTTATTTTATTTTATTTATTACGAAATTATTATGTATTAGAAATAGCAATCATGGATAAGATTTTTTGCATAACTTTAAAACATTTGTCCTGTATAAGAATGAACTAATAATATCCCTGCGGTGCTTACAATAAAAAGCGTTTGTCGGTAATAGCGAATAAATGGAGTAGGTATCTCAATGTAAACATTCAAGTGAACATAACGGTAATGCGACAGGAACCAATCACCTTTATCGAAAAAGTAAGTTTAGAATCGCTTAAAAGAGCCAGGAAAAGCAAAAACTTTAAATCGCACATAAAAGTGACGAAGTTATCCGGCAAAAGACACCAGGGGAACAGTAAAATGGTAGTGAAGCAATAGGGTGATGACCAGTCAATACTGTTCATAACGTTGTCGGCAAAGAAAATGATAAGAACTTAGAAAATGATTGGAATCAAATTTTTTCTAAAAAAAAAACACAAATATAAGGTGCCTCCGTATTTGTTATGTAGGTATGAACAAAAAATATTGCAAGTTTGATTTTAATTTTTATAATCCATTCATAATTTTTTATTCAGCGTAATATGTTTCTTCAAAACTAATGTTTATGTAAACGAGTTTTGTATTTATAAGCAAAGTTAATTTCTTACACTTTCACAGTTAATGTCACAATTTCTGGATTCCACTGTTGAAAGAATGATAATGTGTACATAATCCTACCGACGCTTCACAAGTATTGCGGTTATTTAAACACATTGAAAGAAATAACATTATAAATGTAAATTTAGGTATGTAGCTACTAGCTATACCTACTCTTAGGTCGACCAATTACTTTAAGAGGACTAAGCCCGTGACAAAGTTACAACTTGTATTACCAGAGCGCGTAATGACAATAATATTCATACACATTTAATAAATCGACTTGACTCACCTTGTCATTATAAAATCGCATATTCCACTAAGGGTTAATTTTTTATGCGGCGACTGTAGAATTGCCATGGTAATAAGAGCAATATAGGAGTAGGGTGGTTTAACTAAGGGCGCATGAGACTTATCCTCACTTATGTTTGTATTGGTTGACGGCTGAGTGTTAAGGGCGGGCCGTAAATCCAAAGGAGGCGGAGATAAGGATCCTGATGAGTGCATTTCAAAGTACTCCAAGGCAGGATACAACGTTTTGTTAACTGATTTATAGGTACGTTTCGCTTCTATCCAATCTAGCGTTTCGATGTTAGTATGGAAAATAAACAATGTATTATGCAATAGGAACTCGATTAAAAAAATAGTACTATTACTTATTTTGTTAAAGTATTTTACTTAATTCTGCACGTTGTACCTACACGATGTATTTTACACATACTGCAGCACTTAATTTAAAATAAAACGCACTTTTAAAATTTTAATCTTAATAGTTATATATGATTTTTTTTTAAATGTAAAGTATTAAGTATTCGCCGCAGTTAATTATGTATATCAATACCGCACTGTGAAATTTGCTTATTTGTTGTTATTGTTTTAGCTTTTCACCTCAACGTTCACAATCACAAGTAAGTAACACTGGCGAAATTCTTGCGTCTGATTTAAACAAAATCTTTTTACGAAATGTTCACTGAAATGAAACGAAAATCTCTCGCCCAAAATTTTATTTCTACACAACTCAAACATTTATTTATCGAAACCGCTGTCTGTAGATAAGGAAAGTAGTATTCAGCTAGTAACTGGTGTGAATGAATACAGAGTTGGGTTATTTGAAGGGATGACGTAAACAAAATATTTTAGAGGATGCCATAAAATGGTGTTCTATGAATATAAGATTTGTTTTTCTATTGTACATCAAAAGGGGATGAAATTTTGCTAATGGGTAGGACATGCTGTGCTTGTTATATACCTCCTCATTCCTATATGGATTTCGTCCTGCAATGGCATCTGTGTGTATAGGTTGGGTAGGTAGATGTCTACACATACCACCTATGCCTTCCTTCTACATACTTTGCACTATCAACAACAATACAATATTCTCTGGTGACAGAAGGAAGATTGGTGTTTTTATTTGTGATTCCGTGACAAGTACATGTTGCCATTGATGAGCTTATGCGTATACCTACATAGGTACATCCTAATAAATACACATAGATAGATATGTATGATTAAGCTACATGAAGGATATTTACTAGATACCTCGGCGCTTGCTGTTATTTTATTTGGGCTGTGTGTATTTGCTGGATATATGTATTTATTTCAAAGGGATATGTGCTTTTATTTGATTACATGAACACGATCGCATTAAAGTGTGAATTATTAGGTTTGTAAAACGCCAATGAAACAAAAATGGCTGCAATTATATAAGCAGATATTTGTGTATTATTAAAATGATTGTTATTTTAATTTCAATTGAGGTAAATGAAAGCATTAAAGTAGATAGGTAGCTCCCTAACTAGTTGTTTTTATCGATAGGTACCTACTTGCTTAGTATAGCTAGGCATTTTTCCATTCATACAACTTTGTATAGGGAACTACCTATACCTTGGTTTTTTCCTAATATGTATAAAAATGATGGTGAATTGTTAAGTACTGGAAAACTAAACATATAACTTAGGGCAAAAAAACTTAAAAAGGTATCTGAAGGTAAAATTGTAGGTATGTTTATAGACTCGCAAATTTTAACAATTCTCTGGTTTTAATGAAACTAACACTTCAGCAACCGCATTACCTATCTATAAGTATTTTATTCAAGATCTTATAGGTCATTAGCAATACATTTATTTTTTACCTAGCGCCTGAAAGCCGGATCAATTTTTATAGCTATATATCGCGTCGTTCACCCATGTTGGCAGTGCGATAATTACACATCCCTTCCTGCCTTCCTTCCAGCAAAGGTTCTGAAGGAAGACCTATTTTTATTTGTCGACGAAGTTATGATCAGGAATGATGGATCATAACATTTCCACTTCTACCTTACCACATATCTGGTCCGCCTGTCTGGTTCGCCGAAAGAGAAATTCTAAAAAGTTTTATACTGGAGGTTACGCTGCATAGATACATATTCTATAATGCAGTTAGAGTTTCGCACCGGGCTGATCCGCAACTATTCGAAATTATGTCACTAAAACTCGTTACTAAAGTGGTACGAAACATAGGTATTCATATCAGCCTGCTTCAATTGCGTAGTACGAAAAACAACATAAACCATAAGAAATTGTGGATCTTCATTTTCTTCTTAAGACCCGTGATATGGGATTAGATGAGATTAGATTGTGTGTTGGAGGTGGTATACTGTATCCCAGTTTACTTCGGCCTCACATGGGCCTGTTGTGATGTCCTCCATTTAGAGACATTTTTTGAAAAATCCACAAAATCACATGCTAATTTTCTGGTGCTATGAATTCTCACTGGGAGGTCATCGGAACATTGGAAAAGGTCCTTGAATCCTTAAATAATTACATTTCTCAAAAATGTCAAAGGTGTCATCCGAGTATTGCTGCTTTCAAGTACATTTTACGTAAAGGTTCTTGAAAACGCAAAGATGACATTTAATTAAAAAAAGGACATTTCGAAAAGGATATTTTACCCGGAAGTCTTTATAATATAAAAAAAAACCGAAACCTTTCTTTTGATGCTCATATCTCATCCTACTACTGCCGCCCACTAAGAAAGTACATCCCAATTCACAATGCCAAGACCATTCTATGAACACTAGAAAAAGTTGTATAAAAACCGGGCTAAAAGAGAAACAGACAAGCAAAAAAGGTCATGCCAAACAGTTCCCACAAAAAAAAGAAACAACTACTACAACTCAAAGATTCAAAGATTCAAAGATTCGGCTGCCCATAGGCATTCTTACGGGGCATTGCCGTGTCAAGAAACACTTGATGACTATGGGAATAGCACAAAACAATACTTGTAGATTGTGCAACGAAATTGATGCAACTAATTCTCGCCACTCATTGTCAACTTCAAACTTGTCACAATCTTCTACTTTTTCTGCCAATCATACAAGGTACTGCAGTTCTTTCTTTTTGAAATATCGGTGACTATAACCGAATTTAGATGGGCTCAATTCCTTAAAATAGAAGAACGTAGTAGAAAGATATTGAAAATATCCACAAAATCACATGACAATTTTCTGGTGCTATGAATTCTTGAAAAACATGATGGGTCTAAATGTTTTCTAAATTTAATGAAAGTTTTCAATTATTCTTTATCGTCTTCATTAATCATTCTTAACTTTCCCGTATACATTAGTATCCTAAAGAGAAAGTTATTGCGATCGTGCGGAAATTTCGAACTCAAACTGAGTTGATGATATTGCAACTATAGAGAAGTCCAAAAAAGTGGGTGCGCCAATGCCGTCCGTCGGTCGGTCTGTCTGTCCGGGCGCCGTATGACGAAACGGTTCGACGGATTTGTTTCAAAGTTTGTATATAAGGTTTTTGGGGTTACATCTCGGGGCATATTTGTATTTTTTGCTTTATCTTGGCATACAATTTTTTTGTAAAAATCACTTATCACTATTTTTCTCGAAAGTGGTTTTAAGGATTTTGGTCTTTTTTTTTTGCGCTAAGGATATTTGGGATTGGGTTAAAAATTCTGCATACTCAGTTTTTGGTAGAAAAAAATCGTTTAACCGTAATTTATAAAACCGGCAATACTAAAACTAATGAAGGGAACTTAAAAAAATTTACAGTTTTTTAAATACTATAAATTCGAACAAATTTGCATACCTAGATTTTTGAATTAATTTTTTTTTCATATAACAATTTTCTTAAATTTAAATTAAATTCGTTTTCTCAAAAACGGTTCTAACGATTTTAAGAATTTTTTGTATTTCGAACAATTATGTTAAAAGTTTCCCATGTGCGAAATTACATCAAAATCGTAGTTGCGTTATTGAGAAAATCAAATTTTTCAAAACCTAAAAAGTGATTTAAATTAATTTTCGATACATTTTGCGGTTCAAAAACGCATCTTATGTACCGAGAAAGTTTCGTATGACGCAGTCGTGCACTTTATTTCTATAGTAACGGATGTGAAAACTAAAAAAAGAAATAAAATAGACGCGACTGCTTAAATGCAATATTTTTGTTCACTCGCTTCAAAAACTGTGAGACTATATAATGTACAGTGTTCCTTTTATTTGCTTGTTCGGTTTTTTTAGTCATTTAAGAGTTATTTAGTTTTACATTGTAGTGAATTATGTTACCTTTTATTTGATTATTCACGAGTTGTACCGCTGTGATTTCGTATTACTGAATTATAAAATATTTTTTAATACTTGTTTGTTTGCTATTTGTTTCGTTTTAATAAAACTTTTTTTAAAAAATTGGTCATTGTTGTCGAAGTGAAGATTTTATATAGCGGTCATTATTCACACTTGGTTAGCATATATTCGGCAAGAAATCGAGAAGAAAAGTGCGTATGGATTAGATGTGTATATGGCAATCCACAGATGATGCCAAAAAACCACATCTAGGTAAAACGCATTTGAAACTTTAGGCCGCTAAAATCATTTATTGATATAAAGCAACTATTTCAAATAATAAATAATGTATCAACTTATAGTTGATGACGAGTATTAAAAACATTTTTTGATTCGGTTTCAATTTAAAATTATTTAAATATATCATTGTGGTAAATTATGAGAATTTCGGTCGGACGGAGAAGGAAAAAAGGGGAAAAATTATGTTTTCGTGGGAAAAACCAGTCCAAACACATACGAACACTGCTATCACCTTAATTTTCTATTTCCTCTGGGTATAGCAACTCTGGAATTTTTATTAAAGTCATACTGTACTTAATTGAACCTGTTTTACCCCGGGTAACACTGGGGTGTACAGCCAGTCCCACTTCGGAACCTTATATTTCCTGGTGAAAAAAATTAATTTGGTATTTTGCGGATTAGACGTCAGACCGTTTTTATTCGTCAATTTAGATAGTTCTAGTAACACAGAGTCCATAATGTCTCTAATGGTCCTGTTATTAGTACAACTATGTCATTTGCATACGCGACTATCTTAATACCTCTGCTGACAAGCGATTAAAGAATTTTGTTAGACGAGATGTTCCACAGAAAAGGAGAACTTAACCTTGCGGTGTTACACGACTTATGTTTTTCTTAACATTGCGATCCCCAAGACTGCTATTAACGACTCTTCGCTTTCGTTTTTCGTTTGCTAGAAACTCCGATGAACCTTTTTTTGTTTTTTTTCGAAGGATGCTACTATCCGATGGTGCACTCAGAAACAGCTGGCCGTCCATTGTACTACCATTCAGACACCTTACTTTAATGTACTTAGTTTTCCCGTCTTTCGATGAGAAGTAGCTTCAGTGATGAAGAGCTTATATGTTCGGCACTCACCACGTCAGCCTTGAAAATCCGCCACCTGATGCGAGCATAGGCCGGACAACCAGCAGCTTACCGTCGATTTTGCAAATATCCGGCGCACTAGTTTTTTCCGTCTACATCGCGCCACTTTTATATTTTTTACCGGTGATGTGGAAAAAAACACAAAAATAAAATTTCTAGATAATACGACTTTATTCACTGTATGATGGTTGGTATACTACACACAATCCATGTAGTGCACCTTTATTTATAATTACTATATTTTGTTACATTTAATCGGCAGACATAGTGTCAGCGATTTTACAATAATCAATTCGTGTGAATTGACAATATGATTTATTCGTTTTGGTTTAATTTTATTTGTTTGTCCATTGTACCGAATAAGAATTTTTCTACGTTTCCTATTAAATTAATCAATCCTCTTCTCAGTCTGTTTTGTATGGGTACTGTTGGGATTTTATGCATTATATTAGAAATTTCCTCATTTAATATATATCTCTGTTCAGAATTACGTGATTTAAGATTAAACGAAATGTTTTTTTATATTTGAATAATTTCTAAGGGATTTATAATATGTAGTATAATGTCTGTTTCGTTCGTAATACTAATGTCTGCAAGTTGAAGTTTAACGTAACCAGTTTGTTCTGTAATCGTTTGTACGTCTAAAAACTGTTGTCCATTAATTAGTGCTAGTGTTAGAAAGAGTGTCAATATCCGTAGTAATATCATCTGAAAATTTAAGTGGTCGTTTTATATTTGTGAAATGAATATTTCTTAACTTCGATTTTTTGTATCTAGGTTGATGCTTATGCCTAATAGCTTTATAATTTTTTACATAACCTGTCGTTCGTTTCTCGTCGTAATCTTCTCTGTTTCTATTTAGCTTATTAATTCTTTTAGTTTGTGCTAACATAAGATATTGATGGATTTGATTTATATTAACTTCGTGTCTTTGAATGTCCTGAGGTGTTGCTTTGGTCGATGAATGGAATCGTTCGTTATAACTTCTTATTGCTCGTTGTATAGCTTGTTTAACTGATAGAGTGTTTTCTTTTATTAAAAGTATTCTTAGTTTTTGCGCTATCGAGTTATGTAGTCTTTCTACATCTGCGTTTCCGGTATGGGAATTTGGTTTGGTTAGATGAAGTTCAACTCCTTCTTTTTCTAGATATTCTTTAATTTGAATAGCTTTAAATTCACTGTCCGCAACAATACGCTTAGGCTTTCCTACTTTAGTAAAATGCTCTTCTATGTGTTCAATAAGTGTTAGATGGTTTCTATTTGTTAAATAATAAACAGCGGCAAATTTCGAAAATTTGTCGATGGTTGATAAATAAGTATGTTTCTTAAAAATATAAGTATCAATGTGAATAATTTGGTTTATATCTGTAGGAATTTCAGTTACACTGTATTTTGCTTTAATTTTGTTCCTATCATATTTTCCTTCCTTACATACATCGCACTGGTTAATAACTAATTGAATGAATTCCATTAATTTTGGGTAATAAATTTTTCTTTCTATTTGATTATATGTCTCTAATATTCCAGAGTGCATGCTTTCCTGAACGTGATATAATGATATTTGTCTGATTACTTCTACTTCTGTTTCTATATCTTGTGCTCTAAATGAACATTTAACAAAGTTAATTGAGTTATTATTTGAAAACATTTCTCTTATTTTTTCTTGAAGAATGTTATATATATTATCTCCGAGAAAACTCTTGATTTGTTTTTGAGATGTTGGAAGTTCAAGTTTTTGTATGCAAGATATTTTATCAGGGTTAGGTTTTAACCCGTCTTTAGTGAGAATGTGACCTAAAAATTCGGACTGTCTTTTCATAAAATTACATTTATCTATTTGAATTTTTAACCTTTTGGATTCTAGAACCCTGAATATATCCGTTATAGCCTTGACATGTTCTTTTAGTGTGGTACTAAAAATGAGTATGTCAACAAGGTAAACAATGAATGTTTTGTTTATAAAATCCATTAGAATTTCATTCATGAGCCTTTGGAATGTCTCTGGGGCATTTTGTACCTGAGTTGTCCATTTTCTTAGGAACAACTATAAGAGGACTTGAATATTTTGAATTGCTTTTCTTTATAATTCCCTGCTCTTCCATTTCTTTGATTTGCTTTCTAACTTCCTCTTAGTGTTGAGAGTGGTATCTACATAATTTTACGTTGACTTGTTGATCGGTTGTTGTTACGATCTCATGTTCTATCTCTGGGGTGCTTGTTAGTTGATCACCTTCCTTAAAGATTAGCTTATCGCTCCTCGCTATTAAGATGGTCTAAATTAATATGCTTAGCATTACAATCATATGCTTCCAAAGAACATATTTCATTTAACATATATGGCATGTTGAGGAATTTTAAACATTGATTGTTTAAATTAATAGTTCCTTCTTCTAGGTTTATTACAGTGTTTACTTTGTTTAATAAGTCCATACCGATTATGAACTGATATCCTCTATTGGATAGTCTTTTTACTTTTCATCTTCCATCATTGCTTTAGCTGAGACCTTGAACTCTTCGGGGGCTGGTGAATGTATTTCATACGAAATAGTGTCCCTACCTGTTACTGTCGTAAAATGTATTGATTCAATTTGTAATTTCTTAAATTCAGTTAACCTATCATCTACTATGCTTAAAGTTGAGCCTGTATCTATTAAGGCTATAAAGTTCTTTGAACAAATGGTTATTTTTATTTTGGGTAAATCGTCCGAGGCTAGTTCATAAAAAACGCGGGACATTGTCCATTATGATTTCTAGTTTCTTCATTAACTACTTCATTGGGTATTACCATTCTTTGTTCAGTCATCTCCTGTTGCTGGCTATTTTGGCCCAGAGATGGTCTGAAGTGTCCTAAATTTTGGTTCTGACCATGAGAATTATTTATTTGTTCCCTATTTACATTCCTTTGAATATTATCGATCTCCATGTTTTCCGCTGGTGGACCCTGCCTATGTTGCCCGGATAAATTTCTTTGTTGTCCTTGATAATTGTTTTGTCTAAACTGACCTGAATGATTTCGTTGTTGGACTTGATTGTTATTCTGCCTATATTGACCTGAACTATTATATCTGTGTTGACCCTGATTAGTTTGGCGAAATTGACCTGATCGGTTATGAGCTTCATTTGTAAAGTTATTTTGCTTCGGTTTTTCCGGTGCAGAAAACGTTTTTGGTCTAACCACTTTCCTAAATTCTGGCCTAATGCAAGAATCTTCAAACCTCCTTTTTCGCATCATTGATATGATCTAATTTAAATTATTTTCTTCATAAATTCTGTCTAGCAATGTACCCTGTGCCATTTCTTTAGCTGTATTCACTAGTATAGCTTCGACATTACTTAAATATATGCAATTTTCTTTTCTATAATATACAATTAATTCATCAGACTTATATTTAATGTTTTGTAATTCTACTGCTAACTCGCTTACCGTATTAACCTTCATGCTGGTGATCCTCTTGTATATTTCATGGCGTTCCGTATCTGGCTTATATCTCAGTTTCAAAGTTTCCCTGATTGTCATCCAGTTGTCTGTTTGGGGTATGTTGATCACTGCATTCTTAGCGTCACCTTGGATCTTTTCGTAGAAGATAGCTCGCACCAAAATCTTCTTTAGTTCTTCATCTTCCACTTGACTTAGATAGTATTCCACGCAACTTAGAAGGAATTTATTGTTACATCACCTTTACCGGTGAATACTGACATATATCGAATTTCTTTCATAATTCGTTCCCTTTCCTCGCGACTTTCACGTTGTTGTAGTTGAACGTACGCTGCTCGAACTTGCTCTAGTTGTTGTGTTCTAAGCTCAAGTTCAGCAATAAGTTGGTTTTGGTTTTCCATCGTTCGGTTTTTGTCGTGTATCTGGTGTCTTTTCATATATTAATGTTACTTCACTTGTAATTCCTTTTTTTTTTTAACACACTAATCTTTGTCGATTTTGCTTTGTGCTTTGCACTTTTTTATTTGAACAAATTTTTTTTTCACTGATGGGTTCCGTGCTTATTAATGCAAATTTTTATTAAACATTTATGTTTCACTAATTTGACACGACGTATTTTCGTTTCACATTTTTTTTTTAAGAATCCTACCGATTGCGCCACTTTTATATTTTGTACCAGTGATGTGGAAAAAAAAACACAAAAATAAAATTTCTAGATAATACGACTTTATTCACTGTATGATGGTTGGTATACTACACACAATCCCTGTAGTGCACCTTGATTTATAATTACTATATTTTGTTACTTTTAATCAATGAATTGACAAAATGATTTATTCGTTTGGTCAGCTATTTAAGTTTATTGACCGGATGAACGCCTCAAATTTGTCATCCGGTGCTGTTGTATGTACATATGTAACTCGCCACCGAATCTTGAGTTCACGAGAAACCCAAGAATCAATGGAAGATATAACAGATATATACAGGTTCGGATCCTGGGAAAACTTCTTCTGAATCTTGCCTAGCAAGCTCATCCGAGATCTCATTTGCTTGGCTGCCAGTGTGATTTGGGACCCAGACAAGATTCACTGTGTTCAGCCTTTCGGCCAAATTCAGAGAAAAGCTTGTGTTCTAGCACTAACTTAGACGAGGTTAGAGGGTTAAGCAGCGCTTTTAATGCAGCTTAGCTATCACTGCAAATGCAAATGCCTCTAGCCCTCCCCTGTTGTTCGAAATATAGCGCATAGCCATTAGGATGGCAAACATCTCCGCTTGGAAAGCAGACGCATGATTACCCAAGGGGTAGTAAAGTCTTATGTCATCGCGTTCCACAAAGACTCCAGTAACAGACCCCTGTACGGTTTTGGAGCCATCCGTGAAGTCCGTGAGTCTGACCGAAGTCATTCCTTAACCTGTGGAAAGTCGACGTGGTAGTTTTTTCGCAGACGGATTTCTGGTGTCATTGCATCAGACGGCATATCCATAAGACAGGGGTCAAAGGATAATTCTCGAGCAAGGTCTTCAAAATTCCAGTGCGCATGGTACCAAAATCCACCTCTGTTTAAGCGAAAGATAGTTTTCAGCGTACACCCCATGATACATAAATCGAGGGGGGAAGATTCATCAAAGCATCTAGAGTAGAGTCCGGGGTGCTAGGAAAGACTCCTGTGCAGCCGAGACATTTCGTTCTTTGGAATTTGGCAAAAGAAGCAGGAACACGTTTCCGCGAAAGCCTGTTCCACCAAACAACCGATGCGTATGAGTGTAGCGGTCTTATCATGGCCGTATTGATCCAAAGAAGCCGTTTCGGAGACAATCCCAATGTAAAAGCGCCCTTACACTTCCAGAAAGTCGACAGTGCGTTATCAGTTTTCGATTCAACATGTTTGGATGGTAGGTATGTGAAGTGGCTGATTTCATGGCAACCATGAAAACGCAAGTAGCGCTATACGGCCGTTTTGATGCCACCACACCCGGTTGAGTTCATCTGGTGGAGATATCTGGCGACCACACCTTGCGGCCCAGGCGCTGATCTTACCCAGCGCCCTTTCCATGATTTCGCTTATCACATCCAGGAACATCCCTAATACAAGTACGACCGCGTCATCCGCGTACGCAACTACTTTAATGCCGTCGCTGTCTAAGTTTGACAGGATTTTATTAAGAACCATAATCCACACACGGCCTTGAGGTGTGCCCCTGCTGACCGATTTGGTTATGATGCTGTTACCTAGTTTAGCCTGAATAATCTTTGCAGTTACTGTACATGGCTAGAAGCCAGGGTATCACTATGCTTTGATGTTTTTGCAACATAATGAGCAGGGTACCGTCTGGGGCTAATGACTTGACGATTCTCCCTCTCGTAAAGAGAACAACCGTAGTTCTAAGAGAATTCACACCATGCGGCCTGGCAGAGTTACACATGCTGTCAAAGATCGCATTATTAAAAGCAACCTCAATGTCGACGAAAATGCCCAAACGCGGACTCCTTCCGGTCAAGAGCACTTTCAATCCTACCAACAAGGTTTTGAAGTGCAGTCTCGCAGGATTTTCCGCGCTGCGCTGATAGGTGTGTTCCATCTCAGAAAGGATGTGAGCGAAGAGTAACTTTGCGCACATGCAGCTTAACCAGTCCACTTTTTTCAGCAAGGAAGACAGATTTATAGGTCTAAGGCTTTTGGGTGGAGTGTAGTCAACTTACCAATTTTTGGTATGAAAACAACTTTAACCATACGCCAGGGGAAGGCATATAGGCCAAGGCCAAATTTGCGGTAAACATTCTTTTCAACGATGGCGAAACCTGACTTAAACCTTGTTTCGGCAAAACTGGATAAATTGCATCCAGACCAGGTGACTTGAAACTTTCAAAAGATGCAATAGCATATTTGATATTTGACTCCCGATGAATTATACCAGCTGTGCCGCATGGTATAGTCGATTCAAATGTAGCCTCCGTCGTTTGAGGGGCTGAAGAACGCGTAGTGACCTGATTTCCCGAGAAGTGAGTCTCAAGGAGAAGCTTGAAAGTCTCCGCCTTTGTCTCAGTGTACGTGCCATCAGCTTTAAGGATTGCATCCAGTTTACTTGGCCTGCTCCTTTGGAGGACTTTAACAGGTTCCAAAACCTGTCAGGGTTTAAGCGCTTGTACTTTCGTAAAATGTGACCATGTATAAGGCTCTTCTCTGCGGTGGGTATATATGATTCATTCTTCCAATCGGAGATCTATACTATCCTAATGGTCGTGCAATATATTGTACAGAACAGACGGATTGTTCAAAGTATATTTGTCTGTAGGGACAGCCGGGCTGCACTTAAGGCCTTTGCTCAATCCCATACTTACTTACTTTGTCTGATTAGGTCAGGTCAGCCGCTAATTAGCCTCTTCATTTTGCGCGATTCCAACTTGGTAGACGTTCCATTCAACTTTTGCGCGCCATCTAAGGCGAGGTCTCCCTCTGCTGGAGGAAGTGTTGCTGTAAACTCGCTCTCAATGTCTTAGCTATCTCAAACGCCCAATAAGCAGTTTTTTTACCAGCTCGTAGAGCTCATCGTTGATTCGTCTCCTTCATAACCCATTGGGACCACATATCTTAAGAACATTTTTTCTCTCAAAACTACTAAGGATATCTTCATCCTTTTTTGAAAGGGTTCATGCTTCGGAACCATAGAACAAGAGTGGGATTATAAGGGTTCTGTATAGAGTTTTATTAGTTTCTCTGGCATTGGCAAGCGTTATTCTTCGTTTGATTACTGATGATATATCGTTCTTAGATATTATAGCACAGCCGAGGTAGACAAAGTCGCTTACTATTTGAAGAAAAACAAAATTAAACAAACAAAGGTTTCTGGGAAAATCAATTGGTACAACCTGGACAAAGAAAACGGCGAATCATTTATTATCAACATGAAAAATTTCTTTCGTAGTAACACCAACGAAGTTGAGGATGAAGAGGGCAGCGCACAAGATATATGAGATTCCCTACAACGAGCCTGCTTAGAGAAAGCTAAAGTACTGCTTGGAGCTTCGAAGGTTCACTACCAGCGCTGAAAGGAAACTTTGTGGTGGACAAAGGAAATTCAAGCAGCAATAAAGGAAAAGAGAGTGATTTTCAAAGCTTGGTCAAAGTGCTCCTCTAATAATAATATAGTTGCAAAAACTCGCTTTAAAGTTGAATACAGACGTTGCAAAAGTATCGCGAAGAAAAAGTGTGCCCAAATTCAAGCTAAGTGTATGGAGAGCCTGTATCAGGAGTTATAGGAGGTATCTTCTTTGCCTGCTGATAGGAACCAGGTAACCCACGAGCTTCGACAAAACACGAACAAGGGAACAACAATTTTCAAGATTACCGCATAGAGAAGAAGAAATGCTCAGGAAATTCGTTCGCCAAAGTTCATAACAATGCTCAAGGCCAACTCCTTGTGGATGACGAAAAAATTATGCATAGGTGGCGAGAGTATTGCGAGCAACTTTTAAACGAAAAGTTTCCCTGGCTATACTTTCCAGGAGCCGCCCCCAACAATGAAGAAATGACCGACATAACAATCGAAGAAGTTGGGAAAGCAGTCAAGAACTCCAAAAAAATTAAAGCACAAAGGAAAGGGAGATACGCGAAATTGTGATAATTACCGTTCAATCAAATTGATGTCACACACCATGAAGATCGTTGAGCGGGTATTAGATGGTCGCCTAAGACAAATAATACGGCTGTTTGACGACTAGTGCGGATTTGTCACGGGTAAATCAACCACAAATGCAATCCAAACTATAAGAATCATAATGGAAAAACATCGTGATTCCTTAAAGAATCTGCATATGATTCTGGTTTTTTTGAAAAAGCATTCGATAGACAACCAAGAGATCTGATATGGGTAGCGCTAAGACAACTAGGAGTTTCTGAAACCTACGTATAGATGATCATGGACATGTACGAGGGAGCGAAGACAAAAGTCAGATGTCCCGCAGGAGTCACCGATTAATTTCCAATAAAAGTCGGTGTTCACCAGGGAAGTGTCTTAAGTCCTTTGCTCTTTATTATGGTCCTAGATTATCTGCTTGAGGGAAAAGTGACGGACCCTAAAGTGCATCAGTTGTTCTTGGCTGACGATGGACCATCATAAGTGAAGATCAGACTTCCCTGCAACGAGCACTTGATGTTTGGTTAGATGTGTTAGAAGCCAGTGGGTATCGTATTGCCCATTCTCTGACCCAAGTCAACCCATTCCAGACATTTATTTGAATGGTAATACTATATGTATAAAATTGCATTACTATTTGTTTCACATTTTTCCAATTATCATTAAATCTATTAGTTTCACCGCAATCTTATGAATACGGTTTTTGCTTATTATTATTAAGAATAAGTATATAGGAGGCGTAAAAGGCCCATACATGACATAAAGCCTCCAACCATTGTGGTTGCGAAGATATATTTTTTACACGAATTGGAGGGATCTGAAGTTTAATGTCGATTCCAAACGCCAAATAATTTTAAACGCTCTTGATGCACGGCTTCCATGATATGGGTATCAAATGAAAGGATTTGACGTGTAGAATCGAATGCGCTATGTTGCAATCAATTATAGGGAGGCCCTTGAAACGTTGAAAAATGTCCTTGAATACTTAATCCCACATTAATCCCACTTTTTGTTATGAGGGTAGGAGGAAAATTTTCCATGAGACACTATGAGGACCGGCCGCGCGTGCCCACTAAAAACACCTCACTCCCTTCAAAATCCTTTGTACTACATAGTACAAGGTTGTATTCCATTACCTGCTAATACCGCCAATTGCTCGCGGTTATTGCAATGACCATGAAGTCGGCTCCGTTGCTAACGGGTAAATGTGTTTATCTCTTCTTCGACGCTAGCCATATCTAAGTCTCGGTGAATAGCACCGTTTCGGATACAACAAAAATAGAATCCGACCCAGGACGCTTCCTTGTGGAACTCCTGCCGCGATTTCTTTAAATTCGGAATATTCTTTTCCGTGCTTAACACCAAAGAGTTGGTCGGCTAAATATGAACTTAATATCTCATATATTTGCTTGGGAAAAGCTAGTCTTAGCTTATGCTTCAATCCCGTATGACATACTTTATCAAAAACCTGGCATAAGTCAAGACAAACGCTAAACATTTTTTTTTCTCCTCAATGGCTTTTTCAATTTCATTGGTTATTCGATAAACCTGGTCGATCATTTATTAATCGTCGCTCTTCGACGACTTTGTTTTAAGACGTCTTTCTTTCAGTTGTTTGGACAGTGCGTTTACCTTTTTTCGTCGTTCAGTTATTTTAGCGACGGGTGAAGATCTTTTCCTTAATACAATGGTTCAATTTTTACCACAATATTAAAGATATTCTTAATATTGTAAATTTTTATTATATTTTCCGACTTTTCAAAGCTAATCATGAAACGCTAATCATTTCGCTCGTTTTTTTGTTTTTCATTTTTTAGAAGATTTACATCGATAATTTTCAATCCTTTCAAGCCTTTCGGCTTCAAGTGGTAGCCGCCGGGTACTCGTCCTGTCCATCCGGTCTCGACTTTCTGAACTTATAAGCGCTAATGTTGAACACGAAGAAAATAGTAACACTATAATGCTCTGTCGGATTGACTGTCTGATCTAGTCTTAGAAGTCTTACATGAGCACCTCAGAAAGAGGACTTACGGCGGATGAATTCACTAGATTGAATTAACAGTGGCGTCAACAGTCAATTTGGAAGATACCTCACTTAAACTACTTCGACATATTTGGAGCTGAGGTCAGTGAAGATTTTTTTTTTTTCAGGACTAGTGAGGGTGCTGGAACGCAGATGGTGACGAATGAACCCTTTAACCCCTGTAATTCACTTCGAGGATTTGAGAGCTGCCGTTAGTCCATGCGAAGGGCATGGCCCTGCGGTTTGGGTTTGTGCGTGGGGTTAACTACCCAACCACGGAAAAAAACTATAGTTACGAAGTGTTGACGACCCTGCAAAACGGAAAAAGGACAACGACTTTCATATATGGACGTCAGATTTTCGTATCCTGAACAGGCCACGTGCAGCCGAACAATCAGCGGATATCCTCGAATGCTACCTAAGTATGACGTTAAAATCCTCCTCCATATTAATGCCAAAATTGGAAAGGAAGACATTTTTGGTAGTGCATGCCGAGGAGCAATGGAATCGATGTCAAGAGGCCATCAGAGATGCCGCAACTGATGTGCTCCTGGGTTCGATAAAGAGTGCCGGCAAACACATGCAGCAAAGCAAGTCGCCTACAAAGCGGCGCTGCAGAGAAGGACGAGAGCGGCGCATAAGCTTAACAAGGAAAAGATGAGGGAAGAACAGCGGCTTCTCAGAAAGAAAAATAAAGAGCACGAGAAGCACGCGATCGAGGCAATAGAGAGGTATCCTGCTAAATATAAACAGGAATAATGTTCGGAAGTTTTACCAACAGGTAAAAAGAACGTGTCACGCCAACAAGACCCGAACAGAGACTTGTAGAGATGAGCAAGGAAATCTTGTAGTAGAATCGCAGTCGGTGCTGAAGATATGGAAAAACCACTTCTGCAGACTGTTAAACGGCGAAGACGACCAAAATTCCGCTGTCAGGCAGAACGAACTATTCAATTTGGACGATTAAAACCAAGATTTCCGTCCAAAATAAAGTGAGGATAGCAATATCTAAACTCAAGTCCAACTAGGCTGCTGGACCGCACTGATAGGGTCCAATCAACGAACTGATTGCACCCTAAATATTAGCGCGGTTTTAAGCGTCTAGTTTTGGCATCCCTGCTAAACTCGTCAGATTGTACATGACAATGGAGAACTCTCGCTGCTCAATTAAGGTCGGAAACAATCTCACAGAGACTTTCAGAAAAGGTTTTAGACAAAGTGATGTAACTTCTTTAACACAATACTTGAGAAAATTGTGCGAAACTCATAAGCCAACACCAGAGGCACAATCTTCCACAAGTCTGTTCAATTACTTGCATATGCAGATGACATTGAGATAATTGGTAGAACACAGCGTTCTGTCACTGGTGCGCTTGCTTGTATAGAAACAGAAGCTGCTAAAACGGATATAACGGTTAACAGGGGCATAACAAAATATATGCTGTCGACCAGAAGGGCATAAAATATCGACGAATTGGACAGAACATCACAATCGACAGGTATAACTTCGAGATAGTAAAGGTTGGTTCCGCTATAAACTATGTTAATAACATCACGGCGAGATCAAGAAAAGAATTACACTTGCAAATCGCTGTTTGGCCTAAGAAGGAAGGCAATTGAAAAGTAATGCTCTGCCAAGAAATACCCATGAGACCCTGTATAAGATCCTAATAATCCCAGTCCTGCTATATGATGCAGAAGCATGAACATTAGTGAATGCGGATGAAGATATCCTTGGGCGTTTTGAACGCAAAATTCTTCGTGTGATTTTCGACCCCATTTCTTTTGATGGGATCTGGAGAAGGAGATATAACAGAGAACTCTACGAGCTGTACAGCGACATTGACCTGGTCAGAAAAGTGCGGATAAGCCATCTGATGAAGAGTCTTCGACTCCAACCCAGAGGGAGAACACTTCAACCTCAACCAACATGGAGTGCGCAACTGGAGGCGTACTGGTTGAGGCCCAGGCCCACCCCCGACTGTAGCGCCATCTAAGTAAGTAAGTAAAGCTTTCGAGAAACTGCGCTGTAGCTTTCGAGATCGGTAACTTTAATTTTCGACGCATTATTATTTATGGATGTTACTTTGAATTCGGATTTTAAAATATCTTTGAGAAAACTATATAATTCAAGGTGTACCCCATCACGAGGCTTTTGCTCGTGCAATTCATTGTCTTTGGTTTTTGTTTTTGTTTGTTTTATTTCTTCACTGATCTCGATTACGATCCCACGTACATTGAAAAAAGTCCTTGAATCCTTTAAAAGGGAGATTCTTTGAAAATTTCTATAAAATCGCCTTACAAAATGCTGTTGCTATGCATTTTCACTGGGACATTTTTTAAACCCTAAAAAAAAGGTGCTTGGAGCTTTTAAAAAGGACTTTTTCGGGAAATGTCCTTAAAATCACATAACTATTTGCTGTTGTTATAATTTTTCACCCAGATGTCCTTGGAGCCTAAAAAACATTACTTTTTCGACAAATGTCCTTAGAATCACCTAACTATTGTTGCTATGAATTTTTCCCCATAGGTCTTGGAATCTTGAAAAGGGTCCTTGGAGACTTAAAAAGGGACTTTTCAGAAAATGTCCTAAAAATCAGCTAACACTTTGTTATTACCATGCTGTTTTACTGAGAAGCCATTTGAAACTTAAAAAAGGTCTTGAAATCAAGGAGATCCTTCGAGCCTTAAAATGGCCCCTTAAGTACTTAAAAATCTATTTTAACAAAATATCCCTTCAGCAGTTGATGTTTCCTGCTAAATATAAATATTTGCATTCCAGTGCAACTCGATAAATTCATCTCAAAATCGTATTTACCAAACTTAATAATCATTCATATTCCTTTCCTATCCATCTCTGCAATATGTAAACGCCAGCATATTCGACATTGTCATATCGATGCCATATCGATAAAATAACTGCCATGCGATTGGAATAGCTATTTTTATATGAGAAACTGGGCTGCCATATTATGCCATTTCGTCTGGCGTCCCAAATATGGCTATTAGACGTGAATTCCTGGCAAACTCTGACGTAAAAATATCGTCATTGCCATACGGATATGGCGGGAATATGCCACATCTAATAGTAGCTTTAACTTCTTTTATGATCTGCAGTACTACTCTATAAATGTTTTGCAATACTTTACAACTCTGTGCTATACCATGAAACTATAATATTAGGTTTCCACATAAGAATTAATTGATAAAGTCTGACAGCTCTTGTCTTTCTCACTTACAGACGCGATTGGCAATTCATTCCCACTTTTGTAAATTATTGGCTGAAAATAGTTTGTCAGTTTACTAAACGCTATTTTCACTACCGCTGTTAATTCGAAATTGGCATCACATTGTCAATTGTGAATTCTCACGTGACGTGCAATATTTAATACCTCTAAACAACATTTTCGTTTTATTTAATTATTACAGTTACTGTACCAATTTATATAAACAAAAAAAATATAGCAATTTCTTTAGTGTTAAAAATGGAATAAAGCTCTTGATGCTTTTGTTTTTTTTAGCGTTTAAAATTATTTATTTAATTTTTTCGGTTCGATTAAGTAAATAAATGTGCCTACCTACCTTTTGTGCCAATTCATAAACTAACTTTCTCTGTCAAATGCCAAAGTGATTTTTTGTTAATTCAGCTATTTCCACTTGTCACGTAAATTCGTTGTGACCTATTGACAAACGCTGTCGGTCAATTAAAAGACAAGCAGTATTTAGCTATTTCCACTTGCCAAATGGACAAGTAGAAGCCCACCTACATGTGCATGCAAATATAATAGCACCTTAATAGATGGTGTGATATGTACACATGTATAAAAAAACAAATCAACTCTTGAATTTTATTCAATTTATTGCTCTCGTATTATCCTAAACTAATTGATAAAAATACATTTAACATATATACATTGTGAAGTCTTAATTCAGTAGAATTTCTTTACAATTTTCGCGCAATCATATTCCAATGAATATCTGCGCAGAACGTTGAGGACATTTCAAGTCCACTTATTGAACTCACCCTCATATGCATACCGCTCTGGTATTTTTGAAGAGGTGGTATAAACAAGTGCACTCACTGCAGAGAACAATTTGCCGATGTGTATTTTTTCGAACTTCATTATACGGGTTTTGAGTATACCAACTTTCACATCATTGGTATTTCTGGGCCTTGTCACTGGTACCCTTTTACAAAACAAATGATTAAAGTACTTAAAAACATACAGAGCAATTGAGCTATTGATATTTCTGGGGAAGTTCATATACTGTGCTTTTGATTGAAGCAATTCATGTCCAAATTATCATATACGAGTGCCAGTGCATGTATTTTACATTTAAAAAAGGATCTGCCCTTATATTATGCGCATAGAAAATTTATTAAGTTAATGATTAAATAAGGATGTAAATTGCTTCTCTTCCAGATGTAAAATTTTGCAAAAAACAGTAAAATTCTGCAGTAGTGGCTGGTGAAATCTTCGTCTATGGAATAATGTTGCCATGTTCAATACGTTAGTGAGCGTTCGAACACCGCGATTTGGAAACCAAAGTGAAATCAGAAATGTCAAATGTATGGACGCTTACCATTAGTACTAAAAAATATGAATTTTCAGACCAGTTTCTTTGAAAGGGGGTGCAGTGGCTTAAGTGGTTAAGTGCGTTTGGCCACTAGGCGAGATGTCGCTGGTTCAAATCCCGACCTGTACTACCTGAACGTTTTTATTCGATACCCCACCTATTGCGAAATGTCATGAGAGGCTTCTCAAAAATTAGTTGCCGTACGAAAACCCCAATATTATAAAAACTAACAAAGCGAAATGCAAAAGAAATATTTAATGTTGAACAAATCTGTGTATGTACTTAAAATATTTATTTTTTTAAATTTAAAATAAATTGTTTGACGGGATCGTTGGCCTTAGTGAAGGTTCGATTCCTGATGGAGGAAAGTAATTTTCGAATTATTGACCGACATATAGACCAGCACCACACAAAGGAATCTGATGTTTGGCAAGTCGTGAATCAATCGAAATTTCAGTCTCGATTGTTTGCGGTGGCAATCACAAGTTTATGTTGTTTTATTCAACCACTCCAAATAAATTCGTTTTCTCAAAAACGGCTCTTAAGGTACCAGTCTTGCGAGTCATTTAAATGACGCTGTGACGTAAAAATCATGTCACAAAGCAGTCATTTAAATGTCGCTCGTGTGATCGCCATTTTTGGGATAACTTTTTCGGCGTCATTTAAATGACTAGGAAAATGGCGGACCAAATGATATGAATTTTGCGCCATTTAAATGACGGAAACAAATGGCCGTGTGATCGCTCTTTAATGACGCCTAGGACAAATGACTAAACTTTTTGGCTGTTGTGTCATTTAAATGGGAGCCTCTAAATGCAAGGCACGAAATTCCAGCCATGTACTTTTTCTATGCAAATGACAAATGACGCAGCATTTAATACGATATCTATGCTTTCATTGGGATTTTTGTCTCGTGGCGAAAGAAATAATAATTAATAAACTGTTTTCTTATTGTTGTGGTTGTGTTGTTATGTGGCAAGGTGGAATGCTTTTTTCCCCACACACATAATATGGCCTTTAAATGAAAGGTTTGGAAGAGTAGAATAAAGGATTCAAGGACCTTTTTCGATGTTCCAAGGACCTCCGAGCGAAAAATCATAGCAACAGCAATTTTATACGTGATTTAATAGACATTTACGAAAAATATCCTTTTTTTAAGGATTCGAGGACCTTTTTCGATGTTTCAAGGACCTCCGAGTATATAAAGTCACGTAGCGCATTTGGTTCTACTTGTCAAACCCTTTCATTTAAGGCCTATTTCATGCGGGTTGAGAAGGCAACATTAATAATTTTTTAGTGGTTAATTTTGTTTAAACCTTATATAAACATGTATTAATAGGTTTAGTATCGCACCACTTTCGTACCGGTACGAAAAGGTATAAAACTATCAGTTTAGTTTAGGATCACATCTCCGGCTCGTAATCAAGATCGTCTTCACACACGCTGCTAAATACGCCGCCTCCGCAATTTCCACCATCATCGAAAAAGTTCTTTTGAACATTTTTTACATAATATTTTTTTTTATTTAATTAAAAATGTCGTACTAAATTTAATTTTTTCGCTCGTCATTTAATGGCACCTCAATGGAAATTTTTTAAGTGACTCGTAGTGTCCGTCATTTGTTTTTGGGACAAAAATGACAATGTTAGTCATTGCGTTTGATCGCCATTTTTTTTGCCAATGACCATTGACGAATCGTAGCTTCAATGTCGCTCTAGTGCGCAATTTTTTCCTGACGTCACATTGTCATTTAAATGACTCGCAAAAATAGCCGTGTAATCGTACATTCTGCTTTTCTTGTCCCAATTTTCTTAAAGTCCTACTTAAAATCCTTTGAGTGAGCTCAAATAATAATAAAATTAAAAAGAATGCAACTAAAATTTAAAATTAATATTTAAGATAGGCTAACATACTTCGCATTTTATATAGTACATAGTAGTATATTAAATATGATACAAGTTTTTAAATCAATTGAAAGACTTCAACCAGTAAGAAAAACTTCAATAAATCGAATGCATTCAAAACACAACACAAATTCAATGAATGTTAAAGATTGCAAGACGATTTCAAAGAATGCAAGCATTAAAAAAGTATTGCATATGCCGCTAAGAAACAAGCGTTAAGAACGCACCCAAATAGCATTTTATTTTATTACATTCTATGAAATTTATAAAAAAAATTAATTTTTTGAAAAAAACGCCCCAAAAAGTGGACGTGACCACAAACTATGTATGGGCTATATTAGAAAAAATATTGGCTAAATATCTTGTTAAACATTTTTTTTCGGTTTCTATGATATTTTCGAGGAAAACAGCATTTTAGTAAAAAACGCCCAAAAAGTAGGCTTTATATGACAAAGTTATGAAGGAGGACAGTGCCTAAATATATTTATATACGACGAAAAGTAAACGGTCTTACAAACTCTGTGTCAAAATGAATATACCCTTAGGATAGGGTATACAAAAATATACAGAAATAATTATCCAGATCGGATTTTTGATTGAAAATGCAAGAAAAAGATTGGTAAAAAGAATATTAAACAGGGCATTTCTAAAGGACTGACTGCTATGGTGCAATTCAAAGCTTGCTCTGTAAATCGTTGGCTATACACAGCATTCTAGAAATGGGTTCATGGAAGTTAATAAAGGTGTCAAGTTTTAAAAATAAATTTTATTGTAAAAAAAAAATGATATTGAAATAATAAAAATGTATTATTAATTAAGGCCGAAAGGTAATAGTATTAAGTGACATAGTTAAGTTTAGAGCGTCCGCATAAGGACCAGTAATCTAGAAAAAGTATCCTGTTAATTTTTAATTGGATGTAATCATTTCTGTCCAGTTTGTAAGCTTTATTGAAATAAAAATAAAAATGGATTTAAAATTAAAACTAAATGGAAGTCATAGGCTTGGTGAAAGTTCATATCGAAACCTCTCTTCTTCTTCCTCTAATGTTGCGGGAATTGGTCTTGTTGGGTATTCGGTTAGTGGCAATACACTTACGAAAAAAAGTGACTTATCAACAGCTCGGGAAGGCTGTTACTGCACCATGTTGCAAAAGTGTTCAAATCATTTTGGAGAGAGTGCATGTCTTCAGGGCCTGAAATTGCATGTCGTCCGCGTATTATACGCTTCTGTAACTAAATGTATCGTAAAAAAAAAGGTTAAGAAGTTAAAATCCTAACCATGGGTTGACCATAGTTTTGCGCCACAGTTTCCATCCAAACGTGCGGTGTACACACTTATGTAGATATATAGATAGATAGATATATATAGTATCTATACTTTAGCGGATTACAGAAACATATTTTTCATGACATTTATTTTCCCATACAGCTCTCTTTTTCGAAAACATTTGCATTGTTTGTATTACGTAGTTAATCTTCGAAATGAAATCCTAAAATCAAACACATTTTCCTTTTTTGTAACATAGAGTTTACATGTTTTGGTTTGAACAAATAAATGTTACAAGTTGAAGACATCAAATTGCAATTTAAGTGACAGCATAAACAAATAATTGTCCTTTTCACAATGGTACTTATTTGCCATCTTTAAATATTTGATTTGTGTTAATCCATTCAACCCTCTTTTAGTTTAAGTCGGAAGGCTCAGTATTAGGAATATTCTCTTTTTACTGTTAAGAGTATAGTGTTCGCAAATGTCCCTTTGTTTACACACGTATATATCAAAAGTACAATCAATCTGTTCATATGCCTCGGGGGTGATGTGGATGCTTCCATTGTAGGCAATCAAAATTTCAATACTCAATTGTTAATGCGATAACTCCAACACCGGCGCTTATAGGACTATTTCATGTAACTACACTTCTATTTTGTATTTCAGATATCTACCAAGATATGTGATGATTGTTTTCACTGACGAAAAGTGAAAATTATGCGCATGCTGATGAAATTATTAAAAAGTAGAATTTATTCATTTTATTGATACAAATCTAGGAGGTACGATGTATGCAATCGGAATGTACATATTCTTAATCACCATACAGATTCTTAATTTGTTGACTTCGTTGAAGGTACTCATTGAGCATGGCAACCAAATGGACTTCGATGAAGTTCAAAATGCTTTTGTGGCATTATTATGTTCCTACCTATATTTCAGAAAAAAAAAGATACTGACGTGGACTTCAAAAAAATGGAATATATTTTCGGTTGCGTTTAAGGTATGTGGTTGTGCGCATTTTCTGGTGAAAATTGCTCGAATTCCGGCAAACTTGGTGAAGTTTTTGCAACAGACTCTAAAGGATATCATTAATAACAATTTTTTTTGTATAAGTGTTCGTTGATAAAATAAAGTTTTTTCTAATATCCTGTTTTTGTATGAGAAAACACAGATACAATATGAAAGAAATTCCAAGTTCTGTTCGAACTAGCCACAAGGCTAAGATCTGTTGGTTGATGTTGTAAATATATTTTCTCATCAGAAATTATTAACTAACGCAGCTAAAAAGAAGCTGACTGATGTTCAGTACATCTTGGAGCCCATTATATTTCTTTTGTGGAAATATTTGTGTTGCTGCAGACAATATATTGTCTCATCAGAAATTATTAACTAACGCAGCTAAAAAGAAGCTGACTGATGTTCAGTACATCTTGGATCCCATTATATTTCTTTTGTGGAAATATTTGTGTTGCTGCAGGGCCTGGCTGTGAAAAAATTATGGTTTTTAATTTTCAGTTAAAAAAAATATATGTAGTTAAATACATATGTATAATAGTACATATTGATTTGAAACTCCAAACGCGTGACTTCAGCACACATGTATCGAATTATATGGGTTTTCATGGGGGCCGCCATTGAAATGATATGAAAAGTAAGTTGATCACACACATTTTCGGTTGACAATAAATTTAAGTATAACTATGCAAACACGGATTTCGTAGGCTTATTTTTGAAGCAGTTAAGTACTTCTACACAATTGAACACTGGTTTAAAACGCTTTTTAATATAATGTAATCCAAATTCTTACAAATATTATTATTGGTACATGAAAACAATTTTCTAACAACATTTGCAATCACTTACTAGTAGTAGTATTTAGTAGTAAATTGTTTTGTTTTTTTTTTCATAAAAAAAAATACAAAACATTATATTTTGACAAATAAAGTCGCGTGTTAAGAAGAATGGCTAATTAATTCAATATATATATATGTAACATAATGTGCATGCTTATTTATGAGTTGCACACAACTACCAAGCAGTTTTGATAGAAAAATGCACCCACAATATATTTATGCAGTGCATTCCATCTGTGTATCACTTACTATAAATTTTAAAATAAAACATATTAACTTATATGGAAAATTTCCAAATCCGCCTAAGAAAAGAAACAGCTAAGAAAATTGATTGACTACGCGTACAAAGTTAGTTACAAAAAATAATTTAAAAAGGATTTAAAATACTTCTTTTCCACTTTTATTTTTATCGTTGCACGGAATCCGAATATGTATTCATTAAACTTTTATATATAGATAGAATAAAAACAATCAAATAATAAATAAATAATAAAACGATCAAAAAATTAATATATATATAAAATACCATTCCAAAACTATTTACTAAAAATATTTAACACCCAAACATTACAAATTAAGTAATATTTATCCTATAATACAATAAAATATAATTTGTTTTCTCATTCTATTAACCAAGACGGAAAAAATAAAACAACCCAAGTATGTTTATTTTAAGGCAGATATAAAATAGAGAACTATTTCTTATAACCGCAAAAAATAAAAATATTATTTATTGTGTAGCTAATTTTATGTTTCTCCATTAACATTTACATTAAAAAAACTATAAAAGTTGACTCAACATTTCCTATTTCCCAACTCATCCACCGAGACCAGCTGTTTTTTTGTTGTCATTTGGAAATTTTGCAAAACTCCCCACACTTATTTTTGGCGAGTAATTAAGCCAATTAGATCTAACTTCATGTGTAACAGATGGAAAATTCTCCACAGATAGGAAAATTTGACACTTTTGCAAAGTTGACTATCTGGTTAATTCCTCATCTGTGGCCCACATCCTCCAGCTCATCATAGAAGGTTCTGCCGAGGGTCGTAAGCCTTGTGTTATTAAGGGCTGGGCATTCGCATAGCAGGTGACGAATAGATTCAAATTCTTCAACTAATCTTTGACTATCAGAATAGATGGTGATCGCCCTGTTGGCAAGGCAGTGCCCTCTGATAACATACCAAATTTTCTAGTTTTCATCATAAAATAAAGTGCACGACGTCATACGAAACTTTCTGGCTACATGATGTGCATTTTTAAATCGCCTCAAAAAGAATGGTAAACAAGATAGTAACTACCTATTTTATTTAAATCAGTTTTTAGGTTTTGAAAAATTTGATTTTCTCAAGGCGGCATTTCTGATTTCTCAAAACGCCCGACGGTAAAAAAACTTCACCCCGTCCACTGCTACCTTTCACTAGCTGATATTCTCAATTACAATATTTTGGTGGCGGTCAAGTAAATATACTTTGGATGCTGGTTGGCAGCAAGACCACATCAAGATCTTGACGGGCCCCTAAAAGTGAGGCTTTATCAAAATAATGAAAAATGGCGCCTTTGAACTAAAATTGGGGGAATTTTTCTTTATCAAAAATAAGTCACACTTTTGGGTACATTTTACATTGTGGTAAAATGCTCACAAGATCAGAAATGTTTTTTTAATAAACTTTTCAATACAATATTAGTCGCACCACTCAGTACTACTGGTTATCAGCCTGTGGTAAAAATATATGTATTTTTAATTCAGTCATATGAATTTATGGCCTCCTACCTTCTTTATATTTTTTTAACTATGACCCACGTCTGGCTGTCCTGGGTGGGCTATATCGCTCTATGGTAACAACTTAAGCCCTCTATGTTGACATAAAGCTCTCAGTTGGGTCCTTGTGAACTCCAGTCATCTGAATATATGACACTGAGTCTTTTTGCCCACTATTATAATTTTATCCATATTTGCGGCAACTTCAAATTTTTTGAATGCAGCAATTTAAGAAAACTACGTTTTAAAACTGCGTTTTTGATAAAGCAATCTTCCTGGTACAAGTAACAATTGTCTCTTACGCCCTTTTTTGAAATCCACACAGGCTGAGAGTAAGTGTTTATTGCTGGAAACGATATAATCAGAAACCGAGTAATGTATCTGAAACATTTCGAAATAGTTTCTTTAAGCATCCACAAACACTTCAAAAATTTTTTTAGATATCTTTCTAAACAAATAGAAAATATTTCTTAAATGTTTCTAAACAAATAGGAAAAAATTCTTAAAAGTTTGTTCGGAAACATTTATTAAACAATGTTTCTGATATGTTTCCTTGGTGTGGACCCAACATAAAAGTGTTGAGTTTACTGTATATGCAGCCTTCACTTTAATAAAGTAAATTTTATAATAATAACAATGTCTTAAGCTACTGCTTGTCAATATCTGAATCTTCTGTCTCTATTTGGAGACTATTTTTTGCATTGGATCAGACTAGAAATAAGGTCCCCAAAATTCCCAAACTTGTTTTTTTTAGCTTTAGTAGTTCTAAAGTCCTAGCAATTAAATATCACACCTCGACATACGCCCCGTAACCATTATGGATTCTTCATAACTTCAGGAGTTAAGTTTACTACTAATTTACTAATTCTGAAAATATTCACTTTAGCCAATAAAAAATTAAATTAAGTAATGGCCTAACGATATGTACTGGACGTATTTACTTTATGGGCCAATAAGTTAGAAGTTTATTCAATTTCGATATACACCGCCCTGCCCACAAGAACGATATGACAAATTTTGAACTTGATAAGTAAAAAAGAAGGATATCCGCATAAGCTTCTTAAAAAAAAACAAAAAAACCGGACAATCAGGAAAATAGGTTGCTTTACATCGAATGGTGGAATAAAACAAAAACTTACTTGTGATTGCTACCACGAACAATTAAGGCTGGCATTATAGCTGCTCCACGGCTGATCTTCAGTTTTTTTTATGTAGTGTGTTAGTCTGTTTGTGGGTCATTAAATTCGAAAACACATTCCCTCATTAGGAGTCCAACCTACACTTACATATGATGTTATCGTTTGGTAAAAAAATTATTGGGTACATTTCTTCTTTTATGGGTATAAATCTGTCACAACACCTCTTTTGACAGCATTCACGTTTAGTTGGACAAAAAATATATATATATATTTTTTTTTTTGATTCCTGATCAATTTTTTCCGAAGAATAAAATGAATGTTTTAATATTAGCATAAAGTTTATTTCGTTGGCGAAAAGAAAACGTGGAAATTACGAGACGAAAACAGCTTTAGATTAGCGCTCTCGTGAGGCAAGCGCACACCACAAAGAAGAAATTAACCAGATAGTCAACTCGAGAGAGAATCTCTCAGCTCGCCCTCAAGCTAAGTCGAGCTGAAAAAACCCACATAACATTCAGCTATATGGGATGTTGAACAGTGCACACATGTATCGAATTATATGGGTTTTAATGGGGGCGACCATTATGTGTCTTAACCAATTTATTATAATCTTTAATGAAAAATAATCAAAATTATATTGATTACCGTAACTAATTTATAACAAGTAAGTTGATTATACAATTTTGGTTAACAAAATACATATTTAAGTATGCCTATACAAACACGGATTTCGTAGGTAATGGGTGTTTTTTTTTTTAATTTTTACACAATTGGGCACTGGTTTAAAAGGTTTGTTGATATAAAATGGACCAAATTCTAACAAATATTATTTTTGGTACACGAAAAGTATTGCTTTTGTTGATTTGCAATCACTAACTAGTAGTAGCGATAGTAAATTGTTTTGATTATTTTCATAAAAAAAATGTAAAAACATAAGGAAAGGCTACAGTCTGCTTGGGGCGAACAGTATGATACCCTATCCTTATCTTTATAAGGCTACCCCAAAAAAAAGGCATTAAGAAGATGATGGATAGCATTTTATTTCATTCTATGAAATTTATAGAAAAAAAAATATATTTTTTGTAAAAAGGCCCAAAAAAGTGGACGTGGCCAAAAACTGGGCGATATATTGGAAAAAATATTTGCTAAATATATTATTTTTATTCAATTTCTATGAAAATTTTCGAAGAAAACAGCATTTTAGTGAAAAACGCCCACAAAAAGTAGGCGTGGCAAAAACCTGTATATGACAAATTTATAAAGGTGGGCAGTACCTACATATCTTGTGAAGGTTGTAAAAGTGTATCTCACTAACTTAAGCTTTAAAACGGTTGTTTCTAAATTTTGGGCGTGGCATTAGGCGTATTTTGAAAATTTTAACACTTTACAATTTCGGAACCCTAGGGAGTATATGCTCCAAATTTCAGCTTCTTACCATAAATCTGAAGGCTTCAAAATTTTATACGTACGGACGGACATTGCTAAATAGCCTTAGGTTTTGGTCCTGATCATGAATACATATACTTTTAGGGGTCTACGATGGATATTAAGGGGTGTTACAAACAATGTGTCAAAATTAATATACCCTTAGAATAGGGTATAAAAATATACAAGACAATATAACATGATAAATAAAGTCATCTGTCGGAAAGAATGGCTAATTAAATCAATTTGTAATTAGAATGTAACTTAATGTGCATGCTTATTTATTAGTTGTACTCAACCACCAAGTATTTGCTATAGAAAAATGCACCCACAATTTGTGAACCTAGGGAACATGTGGTTCAAATTTTAGCTTGCTAGCTTAATTTTAAAGGCTTAAAAATTGCAAACGGACGGACGGACATTGCTAGCTATTTTAGATTTTGGTCCTGATCATAAATATAACGGGTGATCCAAGTAGAGATACTTTTTTCAATAGCCTTTTTTGACAGATCACGTGTGAGTCGTGTCATGCTTTCATGTTATTTTTGTTTAGTATTGTTTGGCATTTCATAATGGAAAGACTTACGCGTGAACAACGTTTACAAATTCTTCAACTTTATTATGAAAATTCACGTTCTGTGAGGAATGTGTTTCGTGCACTTCGCTCAACTTATGGTCAACATAATCGGCCTACTGACCGCACTATTCGCAACACCATCACCCATTTTGAGACCCAGCATTCATTATTGGATAATATTCGACCGATTAGACCACGTCCAGCACGCTGTGTAGAAAATATAGCGACCGTAGCTGAGAGTGTACACGAAGACCGTAGAGAGTCGATTCGGCGCCGTTCGCAGCAACTCGGACTGACGTATGGAACGACTTGGCGCATTTTACGTCAAGATCTTAAATTGAAAGCGTACAAAATATAGCTTGTGCAACAACTGAAGCCGCTCGACCTTCCCAAGCGACATCGCTTCAATCTATGGGCTCTTGAAAAGTTCCAACAAGATCCGACGTTTTCGAGGCAAATTTTGTTTAGCGATGAGGCCCATTTCTGGCTCAATGGGTATGTAAACAAACAAATTTGCCGCATTTGGGACGAAGAGCAACCTGAAGAGATTGAAGAACTGCCACTTCATCCAGAAAAAACAACGGTTTGGTGTGGTTTGTGGGCCGGTGGAATCATCGGTCCATATTTCTTTAAAAATTATGCCGGTGCGAACGTAACCGTCAATGGCGACCGTTATCGTGCCATGATAACCGACTATTTGATGCCTGAAATTGAAGCTCGTGATCTCGGCGACATTTGGTTTCAGCAAGACGGCGCCACTTCCCACGCATCGCATCAATCAATGGACTTATTGAGAGAACATTTCGGTGAGCACATAATTTCACGTTTTGGGCCGGTCGATTGGCCACCAAGATCGTGTGATATCACACCGTTAGATTTTTTCCTGTGGGGATATGTAAAGTCAAAAGCTTATGCCGACAAACCCGCTTCGATTCAGTCCTTGGAGGAAAACATCACGCGTGTCATTCGCCAGTTACCAGTCGAAATGCTCGAACGAGTGATTGAAAATTGGACTCAACGGATGGACCATCTGCGTCGTAGCAACGGCCAACATTTGATAGACATAATCTTCTCCATTAAATTTGAATTTTCTGTGTTTTTTTCTTTAAAAAAGTAGGGAACCTCGAAATGGATCACCCTTTATATAAAGGGCGTTTTTTTAGAGGTTGGTTTTTCGAATAAAGATAAAACTGACATTTTGTGGTGAAATCTGGCAACTCTAATGTCATTTATGTTCAGTTTAGTTTGCCATTTTATGATGAACAGGTTTTCAAATGAACAACGCTTGCAAATCGTGCAAATTTATTTCGAAAATAATGGTTCAGTTCGCGAAGTTTTCCGCAAGCTCCGTTAATTTTATGGTCGACATAATCGTCCATCAGAGCAATTAACTCGGTTAACCATGGATCGTTTTCGAACTACTTTTACTCTATGTGATAATACGCATCCGCAGAGACGTCGAACAGTGCGCACCAAAGAAACAATTGACGCTGTAGAGCAAAGTGTTAAAGCGGACCCCAATGAATCGATTCGCCACCGTGCACAGCAATTGGAGCTTTGTCCATCAACTTAATGGAAGATTTTGTGTAAAGATCTCTTCTTACGACCTTACAAGATCCAGCTAGTGCAAGAATTAAAGCCGCGAGATAATGCAATGCGTCGTGATTTTGGTGTATGGGCCGAAAATGAGATTGATATCGATGTTGATTTTCATCGCAATATTTTGTTCAGTGATGAGGCAAAATTGGCGCATTTGGAGTGAAGAAAATCCACATGAGACCCTTGAAACGCCATTACATCCTCAAAAATTGACTGTTTGGTGTGCTCTATGGGCTGGTGGAGTCATTGGACCATACTTCTTCCGAATGGTGCTGGAGAGTCAGTTACCGTTAATGGAGATTTGTATAGAGCCATGATAACCGACTATTTTGCTCCCGAATTGAATGGCATGAATGTGGATGAGATGTGTTTGCACTAAGACGGTGCTACATACCACAAAGCGCACGTCACAGTCGATTTATTGAAGGGAACATTCGATGAGCGCATAATTTCGCGGAATGGACCTGCCAATTAGCCACCAAGATCGTGTGATTGGATTATTTTCTTTGGGGATATGTGAAGTCGCCTACAAACCAGAAATGTTAGAAAACGTTGAAAAAGTGGTTGAAAATTTGACTTTGTTCGAACCAGCCTCGGCGGCCACATGCCCGAAATCATATTTAAACATTAATGGCATAAAATTATCCTTCCAATAAAGCCAAATTGATGGACATTAAAACAATTTCCTTGTGTTTTATTTCAATTCGAAGTTCTATACCTCTAAAAAAACGTTCTGTACAAGACATTATAACTTGATAAATAAAGTCATCTGTTGGAAAGAGTGGCTAATTAATTCAATATGTAATTACAATGTGACTTAATGTGCATGCTTATTTATTAGTTGTACTCAACTACCAAGTATTTTCTATAGAAAATTTCACCCACAATTTGTGGCCCTAGGGAACATGTGGTTCAAATTTTAGCTTGCTAGATTAATTTTAAAGGCTTAAAAATTGCGTACGGACGGACGGACGTTGCTAAATAGTCTTAGGTTTTGGTCCTGATCATAAATATATATACTTTTAAGGGGTGTTACCAACCATGTGTCAAAATTAATATACCCTTAGCATAAAAACAACCCAAATATGTTTATTTTAAAACAGAGAACTACTTCTTGCAACCGAAAAAAATATTCGAAATAAATTGTAACATCTTCGTATTTGTTGTGTAACCAAATTTTGTTTCATCATAAACATTTACATTAAAATAGCTATAAAATTTGAATTACGTAAACCCAATACTTCGCAGCAATTTCCATTTTCCAACACATCCGCCCTGACCAGCTGCTTCTTGTTGTTTGGAAATGTTGCATAACTCACCACACTTATATTTGGCGGGTAATTAAGTAAATAACTTCATGTGTCGTCTCACACGTATTAACAGATAGGACAATTGAGAGAGGATTTTGTGGCCATTTTTAAATATTTTTTGCGGGTTGAAAGTACTAGGGGTATGAAGTTTTGACTATCTGGTCAATTTCTCATCTGTGGCGCACACACTATGTACAGCTCCATCTACTGACATATTTTGATGTGACTTATACGTAAATAAAAGAGACGACACTTCAATTTAAAGTGGGTGTACGTAGATTTATGGCGGCCACAGTATTTAAGGTAGTTAATTTTTAGTGTTGACAATCGGACAAACATTCCGTTTTCTGACATTCATAGAAATATGAAATATCAATAACTGATTAGATGAAGCGTGAATAACAGCCTCTATCGCTGTATAGTTTGGTTTATATTGGAGGCTTACATTTGAATCACAAGCAATATTAGTCTGCACCGGATTACTTCACATAATATGCAGCCCACAATTAGTTACTTTAAATGCTCCGACAACAATCTCATTTGCATTTTCAACTAAAGGGTGATTTTTTAGCTGGTTTGGTTTTGGCAACACTGGTTTTGACAGCTGACGTGTGTTTAGTACCTTGTGTCACTGTCAAACAGCTTCAGTTTGGTTTGCAATTTAACCATGGATCGTCTTACAAATGAACAACGCTTGCAAATTATTGAATTTTACTATCAAAATTCGTGCTCTTTGGAAAATGTGAAAATCTGCTGTTTTATCGAAAAATTGTGTTCAGCGATGAGGCTCATTTTTGGTTGAATGGGTACGTAAATAAGCAAAATTGCCGCATTTGGAGTGAAGATCAGCCAGAAGCATTGCAACAGCTACCAATGCATCCCGAAAAAGCCACTGTTTGGTGCGGTTTATGGGCCGGAGGCATTATTGGGCCATATTTCTTCAAAGATGATGCGAATCGCAGCGTTACTGTCAATGGTGAACGCTACCGAGCGATGATAACAAACTTTTTTTTGCCCGAAATGGAAGTTCTTGACTTGCATGATATGTGGTTTCAACAAGGCGGTGCCACATGGCACACAGCACGCGAAACAATGGCGCAATTGCGAGGCGAGTTTGGTGAACAGTTAATTTCACGTTTCGGGCCGGTCAATTGGCCGCCTAGATCGTGCGATTTGACACCATTAGATTATTTTTTGTGGGGGTATGCCAAGGCTAATGTGTATAGGGACAAGCCCGCTTCGATTGACGCACTGGAAGCCAACATCCATGCATTCATTCGTGAGATACCGGCCGATATGTGCAAAAGAGTATGCCAAAATTGGACTCAGCGGATGGGCTACCTGAGACGCAGCCGCGGTCAACATTTGCATGAAATTATCCTTAAACATTAAATTGCAAGGTTCAAACTATCGATTCAAATAAATATTTCATTCATTTTTTCGAATTTTTTGTGTTTTTTTTTTAAAAAAAGTTCTAAACCTCTTAAAAAATCACCCCTTATATGGATATATCAGACAGAGTTTTAAGAGTAAAGAAGTTTTAGTCCTGTTTTCCAATATGCGGTTCAAACTATTATAAAGCTAATAAACGTGGCTTTAGAAACTTAATTTTATACATACTTAAAATACTTAGACATATGTGAGAAACTATGTATCTTACCAAGTCTAGTAAGATTATATACAATCAATAGCAATAAAATGGTACCACATCAGAGCTCAAAAGGCAATAAATGTTGATACCAACCCGAAGTCACGCCATCAACACGTACACATATAACAAAATCCTCCTTTTGTCGAAGGTTGAATAATGTTCCTTATTGCAAATTTAAACAAAGCAAATAAGACAACTGACACTTGAATTACTCCAATACTGCTATTAAGTATACGGTGTAAAGGGACAACAAGACAAATCTTCCATTCAAAGTCAAAAAACAAAAGTCGTTAGCTCAATTTATCGGGGGTGATTTCATTCAAAACTGTCTTTCAGGGTGTATGTACAATGGATGCTGAATACTTATAATCTTCAAAAAGAACGTATATATGCATCTCTCTTCCTAAGTATAACTTGATTTATTATTGTTCTCTTTGAATGGTAGTGGTGAAGCACACAGTCAACATACAATACACAACATACTTAGTGATTTTCTCTGTATTCACTTAATCCTTCAATGAAGGTAGACCTATTTCATAAAATAAATAAAAAAAAACCGAATCACACTGAGCTCATCGCAATAAGTACATATCAAGCAATAATATTTTACGCTCGGTTAATCCCTTTCAGAAAACACCAGCAAGGAATCTTATTGCTTGCTTCTCAGCAATAATAATTGAGAAAGGACATTCTGCTTCAGTGAGGCATTCTGTAATCTAGAAGCAGCCCCTCGAATTTGTCAGACCAAGTGTATAAATTAAATAGTTGATACCCGATTAGAGGTACTGAAATGATCAATAAAACGGTTGCACGCAAGCGATGCTATTAAGCTACCGCTGAGAGAACAAACCCACACATGGGTGCAATTGGCATGGGGTGAGGGCGTTTTGCAATTTGTGGGGTGTTTTTCTTTTTATTTACACTTGATGTTTTAATATCTTTCGAACTGAATGGAATATAAACAAAGGATTAGTTGAACTCCCTCATGCTATTAAAATCATTAAAAATATTTTAACATTTTACATGGCTTTCTAATGAGAAAAGTAATTTAATTAATATATTTCAATGTTTATTTTATCTGGCCTGAAATGGTACATTAGTTCGTTTCGAAAGAAAAATAAATTCATCTTAAACATTCAGAAAGATATTTTTCTGAAAAAAAAAAAACCGTTCTAAATATTTTAGTCTCTTTTTTTGTTCTTATGAACCCTAGGTTTGCATTTTGGCATAATGACCCTTACCTGTTTCTCCATGACGTGCGTTTTCCATTTAAATTTCACTGCTTATAACATTCCCAAAGACTTAGCTTCATTTGCACATGGAGTTTGTACGCAGTCTAGTAACGGCTACAATAATATTGGCATGCCATCATTCCACAGTAATTTCTCCTCAGTAACCCTCTGTTCGAATAAGTTAATTTATTTTTTATATTGAACTATTTAAAAAAAATAAAATAATATTGGCTTCTCCAACCACTGTATGTGCGAAGATATATTACTGATACTACAGTTTAATGCCTATTTCGAACGACAATTAGTTTTTTGAGAAGCTTCTCAAGCTTATACTTTCAGATGGTACAAGTTGGGATTTGAACCAGCGACCTCTCGCTTAGTGGTCCAACGCACTTAACCACTAAGCCACTGTACCCATATTGAACTATTTATTAACATACAAACATCTGCGACAAAAAAAGATCGAAATTGAAATTCTTGTGGTTAAGGACCTATAATTTTGTAAGTTTTTTTCACTAATTCCTTTTATATTTTTTTATGAAAACTTTTTTAATTACTATAATGGTTGGTTTACTTGGCCACGCGTGTAATTTTTGCACGAGATTGGAAAGAGAGATCCGTTTATTGGCCACCAATGATATTTTGGTAAGAATGAGATCACAGATCTTACAGGCTAACATATAGATCAAATGTAAACAAAGAAACTTTCATTCGCATTTATTTTAATTTTTCCTTTCCTTTCCTTTGATCCGTTAGGACTCATCGGCCCGGTAGTTGTCAAGGCCAAAATATTAATGCAAAAGCTGTGGCACTTGAAACGTTCGTGGGACGAATTACACGAACACTTACGACTCGAATGGATAACCTTTAGAAATACTCTTTCAACACTCAATCAGGCCAAAGTGCAGAGTCACATGTTAAACCAAAATAATCCAAGATCCGTACAAATGCACACCTTTGTAGACGCATCAGAACAAGCATATTGGCCTGTTTTGTATCTGCGGTCAATATTTAAAGATCACAATACTTGTTAGATTACTATGTGCAAAATCGCGGATCGCTTCAGTAAAATAACAAACTTTTCTGCGGCTTGAATTATGTGCTGCATTTTAAGAGCAGAACTCACAAGCAGAGTCCGAGAAGACTTGAAGCTTCAAAACAGTACAACTAACTTGACTTTTTCATCACTCCACATGTTTGTTGCAAATCGAGTTGCGAAAATTCAGGAATACTCTTTGGCACCCCAATGGCGCCACGGTCTATCCAGGGAATATCCTGCGGATCTACTTTCTCGATTACTATCACCAGGCAACTCCATGTCATGCTGCATGTGCCTATGGACCATTCCTGCATGTAAGCATGGCCCCAACCATTCATAGAAGAGCTAGACCTATCATCGTTTCTCGAAAGAAAGAGAAAGCACACATTTAGCGTTGACACAAACCAACACTGAGTAAATAATGTAACGCATAAACCATAGGAACTTCTTTAAATTCCTACAACATACAATGGGCTACGTTTTCCGATTCCTTAAGAGAGCACGAAAAAGAGATACAAAACGAGAAAATCACACAGCGCTGAGGAACTCAACGAAGCACTTACGACCAGCATCTATTGATGCCATTTAACGAATCCGTGAACAAACTGCTGTTCGATATGAAACAACACGATCTAACCATTGTGGGCTTGTGAGCCAACAATTCTGGCCTATCAAAGAAATGCTCATGGCGTTACACAGTTTATAACTGCATCAGGTGCCCCCTTTGGGTGCACCACAAAATTAGAGGAAAAACGCCGCACGAAGCATACTTAGCAGTCTTTTGTTGCTTCACATTCAACCAAGGCAATACATTTGGATATTGTGAACGATTTGACGACAGAAGCGTTTATTGGAGCCTTAAGAAGATTTATCAGCCGGCGCAGACGGGTTCAAACTCTCTATTGCAAGTTTGAACCCGTACTTCGTGGGAGTAAGAAATCAGTAACTCGAGGTTCTCCATAAACCAGAAGCAAAAGAAGCAATCATTAGGGCCAGCAGTGGCAAAGGCATAACGTTTAAATTCATTCCACCTAGAGCTCTTAATTTTGGCGGCCTTTACGAGGTAGCGGTAAAGTCGACAAAGCAGCTTATGATAAAAACCGTTTCACCTGCGTATTGACGCATTAAGACTTGGAGACTATATTTATTGGAATTAAAGCCATTTTAAATTGAAGACTGCTTATTCCTCCTTCAACCAATCCAAATGATTTATCTGCATTGACACCAGGGCATTTTTTAATTGGTGAGTGCTTGGTTGCTTAAATCGACAGTGACACTGCGGCAAGCAAAGACAAACCGACTCGATGGAAAGCAATTTGTCGTTTAAAACATCATTTTTGGAAACGATGATCCATCGAGTAATTGAACGAACTACAATTCAGACACAAATGGAGCCAGTAAAAGAATAACATCAAAATTAGGGACATGGTTATTTTAAAAGAAGATAACACACCAACTCTTCAGTGGCCGATCGGAAGGGTAATTTAAATATTTAAGGGAGGCGATAAAATATTTCGCGTTGTCAACATCAGAGCCAAATTAGGATCGTTGAAGCTTTCAATTCATCGCCTAGCTCCATTATTTAATGAACCGGATGATAGTGACGCCTGTGCAGCCAACGCACCCCACACGTTTCACCCCCCTCCAAAGCCTTAAATACTGACACGACAGATAACCCCTCAAAGCGAAGGAAGTTATTGCTTCGTTATTGAATCATGCTATCACTACTAATGTTGCCATTAATTTGTGCATCACCAGTGAATATAACAAGGTTCGATAATAATCCTTGAATATTTTTTTAAAATCGTGAATTGACTAACTTAGTAACAAGACTAAGGTCAGAGATCTCAATGTAACAAGATGGGCTGATAGTTGTGGTTTAGGCGTCAATCCCCACACACCTGAACTTGTTCTCTTTACTATGAAATACAAAATCCCACATGTCGACCCTTCTTGGGTACCAGGTTAGTCTCCTTTGACGAAGCCAAATAATTAGGTCTCTTCTTGGATTGGAAGCTTAAGAAGAATTCAGAAATGCAGTGGTAAGACTGGCTACTCGTGGTCCACCCCGTACTGGCAGCAGCTGTCTTGAGCAACAAGAAGTCACTCTTCCCAGCAGTGGTAGGATTGTGGCACAGAGACCAACAGAACTCCGAAGCAGGTTGCCAAACTGAAATGGGACGAAAGCTTCATGACTAAGGACAAGGAGACCAGCTGTGACCTTACGTCTAAGCGCCAGAGGTCGGTAGAAGAAACCGCTTCGGCTTCAAAACGCCCCAAAGTGCATAACACCAGGATCTCCACCGTTACACCTCTAAGGTCTTTCAGTGAGGTCCTTAAAGATAAAATCGTGGTCGCTGTTATTAATCGCAGTGATATAGAAGGGACTCGCACCTGGATCCCCATCGAACCACCTTTACCGGATGAAATCCTAGAAGTCATCCAACTCTGCAATCCCACACTACCCACTCAAGAGTGGAAGGTAGCAAAGCTGGAAGAGCAAAGGGGTGCCTATAAATCTGCTGTGATAGTTATCAATCAGGAATCCCTTGCTCATGATAAGTTTTGGTTGGGATAAAATAACCTTGCGCGTTTACAAAAAGGATGAGTTAGAGACTGGCAAACTGCACCCTCACCCCTTAGACTCTGTTTCCGCAGCCTGGACCATGGAACATCGGTATCCTTACCTTGTATGGATCGGAGTTGTAAGATTTTGCAATCATTTAAGTACTGCATTCAATTAAATAAAAAGATTAATTTTTGAAGTCCTTAGACTTCCCTTAAATACTTTGATTTCAATTTTGAATTCCCAGTCAATTTTGAATACTTTGTGATTGCTTGCATTCTTTGAATTCTTCTTGACATCTTTTATATTCATTGAATTCAATTAGTCTTTTGAATGCATTCGATTTTTTGAAAACTTTTGGCTGGTTGAAGTCTTTTAACTGCAATGAAGCCTTTTGATTGCCTGAATTCTTTTTACTGCATTGAAGTCTTTCGATTATTTTGAAATCATTTATCATAAGATTTCTATGCTATTGCTACACAAATTGCACGTTTGTCTGTCTATCCCTAAAACTACACGGACGATTTAAAAAAAAATGTTTACAGCATTTTAATGGTGACGTCATCCTGGTCCGTATAGGTTCCTCAAGGGGAAGGGGTAAATGGGGATATTGGGGGCTATCTATGGAACTACTCGGCCGATTCTAAAAATTGTTTCAGCTTTTAAATGGTAACATAATTAGGACATTTCTGCAGTATAATTTTATTGAAATAATCCGAGTATTGCTGGTTTTTAAGGATATTATATTTAAATCCTTAGACACTAAAAAGGACCCCAAAAATGAAAAAAAAAAAAATTAAATCAATTTTTAGGTTTTAAAATATTTGATTTTCTTAAAAACGGCACCTGCGATTGACGTAATTTCGCACATTTGACACTTTTAGCATAATTGTTCGAAATACAAAAAATTATCAAAATCCTTAGGGCCGTTTTTGATAAAACGAAATTAATTTAAATTTAAGAAAATCGCAATATGAAAAAAAAAATTATTTAAAACATCTAAGCATGCAACTTTTTTGGACTTCTCTATAGTCGTAATATCATCCCTCATACTCAGTTTGAGTTCGAAATTTCCGGTACGATCGCAATAACTTTCGCTTACCAGAAAGATAAAAATTGCATAATCTCGCATAGCTATCACATACAGTGGTGGTCACGAAAATAGAGCCACACAATGTAATGCATAATATCCTTCCAGAAAGTACAATTTAAGAACATAGTTGTTACTAAAGCAAAGTATATTTCATCGATGCTTAAAAAGAATGTCAATTGTTTAAGAAAAAACAATGTAAGGAAAACAAAAATAACGTTAATGTTTTTCCAATCTTTTGCGAGTTTTTTAAACTAAGAAGGAAATTAGCAGTATTTCAATGGCCAACCGATTTTACGCCTAGTACTCAATTTTAGTTAATTTTTTTCATAACCACAGCGAGACTGGAAACGGCCAGAGGCACGTACTGGCTGGGAACACCCTGGAGTATCTCGTAAAGGAAGCTGAAAACGAAAACTGAACTCATAATTGGGTGCGATGCCAACGCTCATATCTCATTATGGAACAGTTTCGGTATTAACAATAGAGGTGAGTTACTTTTTAATTATATTTTAAACACCAATCTTACTGTTTGCAACAAAGGTACTGAACCTACCTTCATAACCAGAAGTCGACAAGAGGTCTTAGACATAACACTCGTCTCCGATTCTGAAGGAACTCACTCTGGCTCTAAATAAAGCACTTTCCTCCTCGTGTCCTCTCAATCGACCGAGAGGCAAACATAATGCCGTCTTACAAAAAACATCGGATATTATTCTACCTATGTTGGAGTTAATTCTGAAAAGTTTTATGGAAGTGGTTCACATTCCGCTGATATGGAGAGAAGTAAAAGTGTTTTTTATACCCAAAGCTGGTAAATTTTCCCATGTTACTCCAAAAAATCTCAGACCCATTAGTCTATCATCATTTCTCCTAAAAACTTTAGAAAGATTGATAGATATCCATATACGTACCAACATTGACAAAATGCTGCTGTCTACGGCCCAACATGCTTATTGCAAAGGCAGATCTGTAGAAACAGCCCTACACACGTTAGTACGTTCGATTGAACATTCCCTTCACCACAAGGAGTACACAATGGTACTGTTCTCGATATAGAAGGCGCTTTTAACAACGTTAACACATCTGCGGTCTCAACTGCACTGTCGGATCTAAAAGTAGATGGCACACTTAGCGAGTTCATTAATCTACTACTAACCAGTAGAATTATTAACTCAAAACTGGGTGTGACCTCTGCCAGAAGATCTGTCAGTAGAGGAACTCCGTAAGGAGGAGTCCTATCCCAACTTCATTGGAATCTAGTGGTGAACAAACTGCTTGTACGCCCGGAAGGAGAGGGCTGCAGAGCTATCGACTATGCAGATGACGTTGCTATTGCCGTATCGGGGAAACACCTAAACACTTTAAAAGAACTCCTTCAAAATGCTCTTAACAAGCTAACAAGGTGGCCTGATAGTTGTGGTCTAGGCGTCAACCCCCGCAAAACTGATCTCGTCCTCTTTAGTAGGAAATACAAAATCCCACATGGCGACCCGCCCTCAATTAGAGGTACCAGCTCTTTGTAACAAGTGGGGACTACAACCCCGAATCACTCACTGGCTATACATCTCGGTTGTAAGACCGATACTAACATACGGAACGATTGTCTAGTGGACTGCCTTAGAGAAAGCGATTAATCGCGACAAACTAAGCAAGGTCCAAAGATCAGATTTTCTATGCATAAGTGGAGCACTTCGAACCACTCCCTCAGCTGCACTAGACATTCTGTTCCATTTAATAGCCCTTGACATTTTTAGCAGACAGACAGCTGCTACCACGGCCATTCGCCTCAAAGCAACCTCACAATAGACCGAAAATGAAATCGGCCACTCTGCAATCCTGAACACACTCAGAATCCTTCCTAGGAATATAGACTACACCATACCCCAACAGCAGTTCGATAAAAACTTCCAGCTATCCATTCCCCCCAGATCCATTTTGGGCGGACGGCGCCTTGCTGGAGGAAGAATCAATACATTTTTTTATGGACGGATAAAAAAAAAATATGGGTGGTGGTGTCTTCTCAGATAGACTAAATCTTAGTCTCTCCGTCCGTCTTCCTGATCATTGCATTGTCTTCCAAGAGGAAATTATGGCGATAAAAGAAGTCTTGTCCTGGCTCACGAAGAATGTGGTAACCGTAAAGGATATCCGAATCTTTTCGGACAGCCAGGCGGCCATCAAGTGTCTGTACTCCATCTCTATTAACTCTTTAGTAGCCCTAGATTGCCGATCATCTCTACAGGATATGGCTGAGCAGTTCAACATTCACCTGTGCTGGGTACCGGGCATAGAGACATTCCGGGTAACTGCAAGGCTAACGAACTCGCCAAACTTGGAACTGCCCTCTCAATGTTTTTTGGAAAAAACGCCTCCAAAAAGTGGGCGTGGCCAAAAACTTTGTATGGGCGATATGTTGGAAAAAATATTGGGTAAATATTTTGTTAAACAATTTTTTTCGCTTTCTGTGGAAGTTTTCCAAGAAAACAGCATTTTAGTCAAAAACGCCAACAAAAAGTAGGCGTGGCAAAAAACTTTATATGACAAACTTATAAAGGAGGGCAGTGCCTACATATCTTGTGAAGGTTGTATCACTCGATCTCTCTAACTTTAGCTTTAAAACGGTTTTTTCTAAATTGTGGGCGAGGCAGTGGGCGTATTCAAATTTCAGCTTCCTAGCTTAATTTTAAAGGCCTAAAAATTGCGTACGGACGGACGGACGGACATTGCTATATAGTCTTAGGATTTGGTCCTGATCATAAATATATATACTTTTATGGGTCTACGGCGAATATTAAGGGGTGTTACAAACTATGTGTCAAAATTAATATACCCTTAGGATAGGGTATAAAAAACAAACCACAGATGGACAGGCGGTACTACCTGTCTGACGACGAAGCAGATTTGGCCTAGGACGTATGACCGTATGTTTTTGCGTTTACTTGCTATGGCTGGGTAGGGTTCATTTGGCGAATAGCGGTTCGCGTTGTGTAGATTTTGTTGGCAGACCAAAACAATTCATTGTATGGGCATGACACCAACATTATTTTGGAAAGCTGACGTCAGGATCTACACGGTACGGCCTAGCTTAGTCAGCGTCGGAGTTGAGGTTATTGTGTTTGTTTTTTGTTATGCGTGGAAATTTTAGAGTGGACGTGAGTAATATTCGTGGGTTGAGATCCAATTTTTTTTCATTGTACGCCCATGCGATTCACAATAAACGCTGTTTTGGCACTAACAGAAACACAGGTCAGCATAGATTCCGATTTAACGGAGTTTAGTCTGCCTGGATATAACTTGGTGCCATTATTCTTTTCCCATCGTGGTATCGCCGTTTATATACGTAGTGATGTAGCCTACCAACTTCTACCTCAATGGCCAATGTTCCAATCAGGAATTTAATTTTGTTTGGCTAAAATTCCATGTCCGTAGGCAATTAATCCACTACTGTTTTATTTACAGAAGCCCTAACCAAGACAGGCATTCAACTTATAATGAGTTTGATGCACTGTCTGATTCCATCACCAGAATTGTAACCCATTATCCTCGTACTGAAATCGTCATTGCGGGCGATTTTAATATACAATTCAAGTTGGCTTCGACATTCTGGACAGACAACACCCTAAGGAAGGTATGTTGAGATCTTTGCTGAGTTTAACCCAGATTGTAAATGAGCCGACACGGATACCGGACATTAGCGGTCAAAACGCCAACACTCTGGAGTTGTTTCTTACCACTCACCCTGATAAATACACTTTAAATGTATTATCGCCTCTAGGTTCGTCAGACCATTGTATCATATCGGCGAATTTCTCGTACTCCAGCCACACAGTTAAAGAACAGGCTCCTAAAAGAACCGTATGGCAATACGAGAAAGCCAATTGAGAAGCTTTCTTCTAGAGACGGTTTCTTTAGGAGTTTTAACTGGTCGTTGTGCTTCCTCAACAACGACATGGATGCCGATGCTGAAATGATTACAAATTTAATTCACCTGGGTATGAAACGCTTTATCCCTAACAGGATAAAGTGTATCAGACCTGAGGAAAACGCGTGGTGTGACTTGAGCTGTAAAGAAGCTATTAGGGCTAAAGGGGTAACTTTTCGGTCATTTAATGCCGACCCAACTGAGGAAAACCGCAAAAAGTTCAAACGAGCCAGAAATGACTGCGATGCCCATATTAATCGTGTCAAATTCTCCTACGACCAAAAGTTGAGGCAAAAAATAATACAAAGTCCCTCCGGTAGTAAAAACTTTTGGTCGTTTGTTAAGAATAATAAAAATTCGGCCTCGTCATCTATCCCGACACTCATTTGCAATGGCATTCCATCTGTCAGCTCTTCGGATAAAGCCAATCTCCTTGCAGCTCATTTTGCAGGTAGCTCAATGCTCCCAGATTGTGCTTTATCTCCCCCAGTACTCGAGCGCATAAAACACTCCATGGGACAAATGCACTTTCGCACCCGTACTGCGGCAAGAGTACTTCAAGATCTTAACATTCACAAATCCGCTGGCCCAGATGGTATTTCCCCTATAGTTCTGAAGAGGTGTTCTTCCACGCTGGCAAAACCACTGCGTAAGCTTTTCTATCTGTACTATTCTTCAGGGCTCTTTCCGAGAAGATGGAAAACAGCATTTGTCCAGCCCGTCCCAAAAAAAAGGCGAATCTTCCTCTCTCTCCTCTTACCGACCAATTGCACTTACGTCCCTTCTTTCCAAGGTCATGGAAACGCTGATAAATCGTCAGCTTATGAAATATCTCGAATCCCGAAAACTTCTTAATGACCGGCAGTACGGTTTTCTCAGCAACAGATCCACTGGTGATTTGATGACATATCTAACCGAAAAGTGGAACCAATCTATTCACCATGGTGGTGAAAGCAAGGTTGTTGCGCTTGATATTTCAAGGGCATTTGACAGAGTTTGGCATCAAGCTCTCTTGTCGAAAATGCGTGCATTTGGGATCGATGTTACCCTTCTTCAATGGATTAGAAATTACCTTTCGGACAGTTTAATACAAGTTGTTTTGGACTGTTTCAAGTCTGCAACTCACCAAATAAATGCTGGTGTCCCTCAAGGCTCTGTTTTGTCTCCGACTCTCTTTCTCATTTTTATCAATGACCTCCTGTCTGTCACTTCTAATCCAATCCATTCCTTTGCTGATGACAGTACCCTCAGTTTTACATATTCGTTTCCTGGGCAACGCCCCTCATCTTCGGGCGTTGAACTGGAACGGCAACATATGTTAAGCTCATTGAATTCCGATCTTGACAGCATACTTAAATGGGGTAAAACCAACAGAGTGCAATTTAATGCTTCCAAATGCTGTCCGCTGTCATTGAAGCGAACCCCTAATTCTCTGCCATTATCCATGAATGGCACTTGCATCGCTGAAACCGAACGACTTTCCATTCTCGGTATGTGTGTTAATGACAACCTTTGTGGGAATGACCACATATTTGATGTCGCAAAGAACGCTGTGAAATGTCTAGGGGTTTCTTAAGCGATGCAAGAAATATTTCACCCCTTCTGATCTGGCTAGAATCTACAAGGCGTTTATTCGCCCAAAACTTGAGTACAACGCTCATATCTGATCTAGTGCACCAATAATATATTTGGAGCTACTTGACAGGATTCAAAACATGCGTTAAAACTTTTTGGCAATCGAGACATCGCGAAATCACTTGACTCTCGTAGTCATCGTCGCAATGTCTCCTGCCTATCGTTGTTTTATCGCTACTTCCACCGTAAGTGCTCAAACGAAATAGCCAGTTGCATTCCACCCCTACAGCAATTCAACTACAATACTTGCCATGCTAGGAATGCACATCAGTTCACCCTTAAGCCCGTATTCGGACGTACAGTGAAATATAAAGATTCCTTTCGCAACCGTACAATATGTGGAATGCTCTACCACGCTCTGTTTTTCCTTTGCATTATAATTTACAAAACATTTCATTTGACATTCACAGTGTCACATCATTATAAGGGTATCCAAAGTCCCTTTAGTGCGCGTACATTATAAAAAAAGGAGCTGTTTACATGAGGAGAAAGAAGAGACAACTCTACACCTTCTTTGCGCATGCCCTGCTCTCTCCCGAAACGAAATTTTCATCTAGGAGCTTACTTCTACAATGATCTTAACTATTTAAATTTGACCGACCCAAAACGTCTCTTAGGCTTTATAAAAAGCTGAAATTCGTTCAACGAGTAGACAGGAACCTTATGTCCACGTGGTATCACAATGGACCTTACTTAGGTCTAAGTGAGTCAAACTTCTTTCTGATTGCCACTTCAACCTAACCTAACTTAATCTTATGCATAAGTGTTCCATTTAATACCCACGGATATTTTTAGCAGACAGACAACTGCTACCACGGCCATTCGCCTCAAAGTAACCTCTCAACCGACCAAAAATAAAATCGTCCACTCTGTGATTCCGAATATAATTAGATACATTCCTTGAAATATAGACTACACCATACCCCAACAGCTTTTGTTTTGCTTATGTTTAGTTTACGTGTACTCATTTGAAACCAGCTTTGTAATTAAATTAAGTCAGAATTTATTTTATCAATTCCCTCGTCGGCAGACACATCAGAAGCAAATATTTCGAATTCCAAAGCTCTCTAACTTTTGAAGTAGGAGAGAGTTGTTTATAATTTCAATCAGTAGATTCCCACAGATATCAAAAGTGTCTAGGTACATTTGAACATTTGCAAAATTTTAAAATAAATTGTGGCTGTGGCAGTGTGCGTATTTGAAAAATGTTAACACTTTATCATTTCGGGAGTATATGTTCCAAATTTCAGCTTCCTAGCATAAATGTAAAGGCTTCAAAAGTTGATACGGACGGATATTGCTTAATTGTCTTAGGTTTTAGTTCTGATCATAAATATATATATTTTTAGCGGTCTATGACAAATATTAGGGGGTGTTATAAGTTATATGTCGTTTGGGTATAAAAACGATTAAAAATATACTTCTTTCCCACTTCTTTTTTATCGATGCACAGGCCCCGAATATGAATATACATTAAACTTGCATATGTTGTATAAAAACCATCAAAGGATTTAATATATACATATATAAAAAACCATTCCAAAACTGTTTACTATAAATATTTTACACCTAAACATTACTAATTTAGTAATATTTATGCAATAAAAGGTACAACAATATATACATTTGATCTTATTTTATTAACCAAAATGGAAAAAATAAAACAACTCGAGTATGTTTATTTTATAAACGCAAAAAATATTCAAATTAAATTGTAACCACTTCATATTTATTGTGTAACTAAAGCTATAAAAGTAGAATTATGTAAACTCAACACTTCGCAGCACGGAACGTCCGTTTCAAAGACCAAGAGATCGCGATGCCACACCGCTTGGTGTGGATAACTGAAAGCAGCATGACAGGGATCGCAGAGGATGGAAGGCTGCCGTGTTTCAGATAGGAACTCTTCACGGGTTGGGAGCCCGTTAAGTATATATACTAGATATAACAACAAAATTCTGATTAAACTAAATACCCCACAAAATGTACCTACTCTTGTGCTATATTTAAAATGTTTTATATGGATTTGTAATACACACGCACTTCAACTTTCAATTGCAATCAAATTGAAGTTTATTAATTTCTAGTATATACTCGTATAGCTATAAAATTCTTTTTTTTTTTGACATATAATTTAGAGCTCAAACACGTGCACATAAAATAATTATATACGCATATCATCAATACATCTAACTATCTACTATCCTTAATCCAAGACGTTTTATTAAACATTCCAAATTCAATCTGTACATCAAAGTATCTCGTTTGTTCAAACAAGCAAACAACATTTCCAGACAACCGATTATATCGACGAACAATATTTACTTTGGTGTTGTGATCGCTCCAATTCTAATATAATAAAATATTTGTATACATGGTGTTAAATTAATCTGCTAGCACGTGCGAACATCCACTTAAGTGCTGGGCAGCACGTGTTATAATGGTTTAGGGTTTGCGTGACAACAAAATTGAAAATCTTGTACCTTCGGAGTATGTAATGTCAAATGAACACTCTAACAAGTGGTTAACACTTGCCGTTTATGAAGTGGCTTTAAATGAATTTTCATCTTCTTGTGTAAAAAATTTAAAAATCTATATTTGATTAGATTGTTTTTAAACTACATAATTAGAAAAAATTGTCGGTTATACCATTTACACTCTGCAATCATAATTTGTTACTGATGTTTGTTTGAATGGAAGATACATTTAGTATTTGTAGGCAATAAAGGTGTCCCATCCATAGACGGAGTAAGAATATTCCCGGCGACTGAAAAATAAAAATCCCTTTTAGGTAATTTTAACCTCCGGGTGAAGCCAGCAACACATTTGACATTCCAAAACGGTCCAGCAAGTGTGTACGAAGTGTGCAACGGTCGCCGCCGGTATCAAAATAATTACAAAATTACAACAAACTCGCTTAAGTTCAGCATTTTGTAAATTTGAGACGAGCAGAAATGCTCGGGTCAGAGCTGTTCGATTTCCGGGATACAACAAAATATAGCATATTGATGGACCATTCTATGACAATAAAACTAGTAATAAAAGGTGAGATCTGAAATATTCTTAGTGCGTATGCGACCTACATACAGTTGCGAACATTGGGAAAACAACAAATCGATTAAAATAATCATAGCGTGTAGTATTTCACCAGTTCTTAAATATTTCAAAACTAATGATATTTCTTCATGGTAAAATTGTTTTTTGTCTTTCAATTAAAGGGCTAACGAAACCAAGAAACAAATCAGAATGGTAATGGCATGTTTCATTTTTAGAATACGCGAAAAGCATACTTCTGATAAAACCATTGTTGGCGATGGTATAGTGTGTTCTGTATTTGTATTGTATAGAATTTTTCACTTTAAATGTAATGCCACTTCTTCATCAATTTCAACTTTATTTTCATAAACAATGTATTGAAGTTTCTAAATATTTTCATTTAATTATATTTTAATAATACAAGCACCAACTTTAAGTACACAAATATATATTAGTAATGATTTGTTTATTGTCCAAACACAGTCTTCGTTTTGATTCGTCAAAGCGTGTCAAAAAGGATTTTTTGAATTAACGTTTTTAGCCTGAAAACGTCCTTGTTTACGACAAATAAAACAGATACCAAGTTTCTTAATAAACGCATAAACTTTGTGATTATATAAATGCTCTTCGTAAGCTTATATTTACCGCATTAAAATGTGAAAATATATCACTCAAGTAAGCTAGGAGCATTAAAGTCTCGTTAAATAAATACTGAAAATGAGTTATTCCAATCTAAAAAAAAAAATGTTAATTCATCTCGACTCTCGAGTACAAATGTTTCCTAGCAATGAAAAAGTCGGGGCTTGTTCTTGTAGTCCTTTTTTTACATAATATGGAGACCAAAAAGTCGACTTTTAATACAATTACCTATTATTACAGCTTCAGTTTTAAATCCACAATAAATTACAAGAGAAAAGCATAACATTTTCAAATAAATTTGTTTAAAATCAGTAAAAGACGCAATCAATGTTATAACTTTGATTTCCTCGAACTTTGTCGGTTAAAAGTTTACAAAGGAATAAACGTACAATGAAATGGAATAACTAACCAAAATGTGTGGGGTATTATTGCTTCGGGACAGTTACAATCAAATTTGAAAGTGTAAATTGTATATAAGAAAATATTAATATGTAAGGCGGGAAATTCAAATTTTCTATATTTCTTCTCCATGGTGTGTAGAACGCATTTTATGAAGACTTGGCGATAAAATGTGATTCTTACTCACTAAAAACAAACTCCTTCAAATTACTTTATACTACAACTAGGGTGTTTCCTATCTAGTAGTTTAGATTTAATAATTTATATTCGCGTTTACCAGGCAGCGCCGTTTTTTTCAAATGGTTTTATCCGTTGAAGCCGGCGCATTAAATTTGTATCGTTCAAAATATACTATGATTATAGTATATATATAGTTATAAATATACAACATGATTTTATTTCATCTTCGACGGTTGCCACATCCAAATCTCTGTGGATATCACTATTTCGGATATACCAGGGGTGTTTGCAATTCTTCTTGGCATTTGTTTTTGAAAAGTTTGTAAAATATTGATGTTATTTGCTTTGTTACAAGTCAAATTTTTATACCTAACGTCCAATCCAGTTTCAGAACTTGCTTGTATAAAAGCAGTTTGTTTTGCATGCTGAGTTTGGCAAACCGACCAAGCCGCCAATGCATTTGATTATATTAAATAACGAGTTCTTCCCGTTTCTTTTTTTACGTGCGATTTCCAATTTAGTTTCGCATCTTATGTCATTCTCAAATATTTAGCTTTATTTGCGTACGAAATTTGACCGGAGACTCAAAAATGGGTAGCGTATTTACATTTCTGTAAGTTAAGTTAATGTGCGTGGATTTTGTTTCATTAAGGACAATGCGGCAAGTCTTTGTCGACTCAAAACCGAAGCTTATTTGTTGCTGATTAAACCATATTACTCACGGCCAATATAGCGGCATCATCCGCAAACGTTGCCTTCTTTCTGCCAAATATTTCGAGTTAAGATTAGAAATAGAATCGGAACTCCCGCCGCGATTTCTTTGAATTCGGAATATTCGTTTCCGTACTTAACACGGAAAAGTCTGTCCGCTAAGTAAGAACTTAATATCTAATATTTATAGATTATTCGATAAACCTGGTCGATTGTAGAGTGTTTAATTCTGAAGGAATTAATCGGCGCTCTTCGATAATCGGATGCAACTGTTTTAGTAAAATTTGTTCAAATACTTTTGACATAATTGGTAAAAGAGATATTGGTCTATACGATTTCTTGTCATATGGGGATTTTCCCGGCTTTGGGACCGTTATGACCTCAGCTACTTTCCATTGGCGTGAAACGTATAATAACATAAACGAAGCATTTATGAGATAAAGAAACATAATAAGTGCTTTCCTAGACAAGTCTTTTAGGACCTGTCCCGTAATTAAATCGTATTCAGGACCTTTGTTTAGTTTAAATTTTTGTATTTCATACAGTCCAGCCATTATTTTTTCTGAAAGGAGGCGCTTGTGATTTAGGCTTTTTGATACTTTTCATAGCTTTCCACAACGATTAGTTCGAACTCTTCTCCACGGTGAGAGCTTCGAGATTTTTTGAAGTGCTGCATAGATTATTAAATATTGTTTTATGCTGCGGAGCGCGAGATTGTTGCCATTTTTTACGACCTTCTTTCTTTTCTGGTCTGGTTAATTCGGTTATTTCCTGAGAATATTTTATTTCGCTTTTTGCTTTTTGTTATTTTTTGTAAGGAGTATTATACCAAGCTCTCTCCTGTTACCGGATGGCAGGGGACGAATTCAGGAGATGAATCAACGGTGGCGTCCACAGTTCCAGTTAGGTTGAACTATAGTGATATCCCGATATGAGCTTCTTCTACATATTTGAGTCCCAGGTCGATAGGGATCTCCAACACTAAGCTGGGGTCTTGGAAAAGCGGATGAACCCTTAATGGGCCAACGGCAGCGCTCACATCCCTAAAATGGTTACTGGCACCGGAACTACCGACCTACTGTTCTAGGCTCAAAACCAGAGCCTGGCTCTCCAGGTTGGGGTTTATGCCGTCGGGGTAACTTCCCAACCATGTGAAAAAATATAGTTATGAGAGAGATAGGGACAGCGTTGGATAACAATTTCCCTCAAACGGCAACCAGACCCGGAACATCAACGGACATGCGAGTATGTACCTGGATTGTGCCACTATCGAGGCATATCCCTGCTTAATGTCGCATATAAGATCCTTTCCAACGTACTGTGTGAACGTCTCAAATATCTCTACAACACAGTAATAGGCACGTATCAGTGTGGCTTCCGGCCCGGCAGATCAAATATAGACTAAATCTTTACACTAAGGCAAATCCTGGAAAAGACCAACGAGTTTCAAGTCGAGACACACCATCTATTCATCGACAGCAAACATCGTCAGAAGTTTTTTGTGGCGATGGCCGAATTCGGGATCCCGTCAAAACTGATCCAGATGTGTCGCGTGACTCTAGATAACACGCGGTGCAATGTGCAGTTTGGCAGCAGCTCATCTGAACTCTTTCAAACATGCTTGATTTCTTGATTTCGGCAAGGAGATGCGCTGTCGTGTGATTTCTTCAATCTTGTTCTTGAGCAGATGGTGCGCAGGGCAGGTGTCAACACGGAAGGCACTATCTTCAACAGATCAGTCCAACTGCTGGGGTATGCGGACGATAAAGATATCATCGGTCGATCTCAGCGTGCCGTGATAGAGGCTTTCACGGCTATTGAAGAACAGACGAAACTAGTTGGCCTTGAAGTGGATGAAGACAAGACTAAATATATGCTATCAACAAACAAACAATCATCTGTCCACCGACTAGGACAAAATGTCACTGTTAATAGCAGCAACAGCAACTACCGAGGTAGTTAAGGAGTTCATCTACCTCGGGGTAAACATCAACTCCACAAATGACATCTAAGTGGAGATCCGTCGAAGAATTACCCTTGGAAACCGCTGCTACTTCGGTTTGGCAAAACAAATGGGTTCAAAACTCCTGACTCGAAGGACAAAGTGCATTGTCTACAGAACCCTTATCTTGCCAGTTCTGCTATACGGCGCCAAGTGCTGGAGGATAAGCAGGAAAGGAGAATTAATACTGCGGTTCTTTGCAAGAAAAATCCTTCGACGGATATTTGGTCCTGTGTGCGAGGAGAGCGAATGGAGGAGAAGATACAACCACGAACTCTATGAGCTGTACCAAGATGTGGATGTAGTCCAAAAAGCAAAGAAACTTCGACTACATTGGTTCGGCCACATCTAGCGAATGGACAACAACGCTCCAACCAAGAGGATCTTCGAATCCTAGCCCTCAGGTTCGAGACGACAAGGAAGACCGAACCTCCTTCTTAAAGACCAAGCCATCGCGGATGCCAGATGCTGCTTGGAAGCAGCGTGCCCGGGATCGCAGAGGATGGAAAGCTGCCGTATCTCAGGCAGGGACTCGTTAAGTAGCTCGTTAAGTAAGTAAGCATTATACCAGGCTGAACTTTGTATGACTCCGATAAATTGATCGACTTCGAGTTCAAATAGCGATTGAAGAGACACGTTATGATCGGTTTTATTTTCGCAGTCTTTTCTAAAGGGACTTTTCTTTTCTAAAGGGACTTTGTTGGTACGCTAGTAAGTCTGGGTGGGGCCTCCTTTTTCAATAGGCAGCCGCTATTTGTTAGAATGACAGGCGAGTGATCAGAAGACAGATCGAAACATTCTTCAACTTTAACATAGCTTTCGGAAATCCCTTTGATCTAAATATCTATAAGGTCTGGAGTTTTTGCTGTATCCGTAAGCCAATACTTCAGTTGCCTGAGGAGTAAAAGTCTACTCCAAATTGCATACCGGATTCATAGAGAATTTTTCCTTTTGGTGAAATACATCGTGAACCCTAGAAGGTGTGTTTTGTATTAAAATCACCACCGAAAACAAAGTTCCGTGTGATTGAGTTAAGAATACTCGTGAAATCAATTTTTTTTATCTTTTCTCTTGGAGGGATATATATAGACGAAATATCATAAGTTTATCTAGTATTTTTTACACGATCCGTAATCATTTGAAAATAAGCTTGCTTGAATACTTATTGAATGCTCAATGCTGTCTGCGTTTTCGTTGTATTTTCATAGCTTAAAGAATTTTTACGATTTTCTTTAACCATTGCTGGTGAAGAACCGGCATTATGTTTTTTTGTTTGGTCTCCGCATAGTCGAATCAGTTTCGCGCTTTAACTCTTCTTCAACTGTGGAGTAGTCTCTGCGATCTGGACTTAGCGGTTTACCTTTACAGTGCTTTTGCGTCAAAGATTCTTTTAGTGCCTTATTTTCGACTTTAAGCTGGTCTAGTTCGGTTTTCAGCTCATTGTAGGGCAGTTCGATTTACATTATTATTGTAATTATTTACATTACATTATTTTCCTCCTCGAAGCTTTTACTTTTCGTTGAGTCCCGGGGTACGCGCGGAAAGTCTTTCGGCGTCGCAGGACTTCTTTTTGATTTAAATTGTGGCATAGAATGATGGTGGTGATGTAGATACCCTTTTGCTACCCTTGATAGGGTTAAAATATTGCAACAAATGACTCTTAGAGTCTGTAGAGCCTGCCTCCAAAGAGTGTGGATTTGCTACTAGAACTGTTCTGCCACCTGGGGTATTATATGTTACATTTGGCCATTGCATATTTTTGTATACGCTTAGTCGCCTCTTGCGACAGGCATTCCTACCCTACCTAAGGGGGCGAGATATAAATTTATATTTATTTCTCTATAAAAGATAATTCTAAATACTATTGATTTTGTTTTTGCGCCAACAAAATTTTTTGCATTATCACAATATATTCTAGTAAGTGTGGCCATAAAAGCTTCGGAACTAAGGTCACACGCAAATTTTTAATGAACTGCCTTTATAGCAAAGCAAAGGAATACATAAGATTTGCAAGGTTGTTTGTTTTTCGAATCTTCCAAGAAGTTAGAATGGGACCGCAAAAATCCACCTCACATATAATAAAGTGTTCAGCTGGAGTTGGTCGATCCTGGGGTATATTTCCCACAAGTAATATGGGTTTGTTCCTTGTGCAATAGATGCATATGTTGACCACATGTCTAATCAGCTACCTGGCTTTAAGTCTATCTCGGGCGAAATTTAAAAGAGCTTGCGGACCAGCGAGAAAGTTTTTAATGTCGCACGTGCTCCTTCACAAAAGCTATATCCCGTGGCAAAAGAATTGTGAATTTAGCATTGAATTCCAGGTCTGAGTTCCTGATGCATCTCCACGTTAGCACTTACTTCTGCTAATTCTGATGAAAAGCTTCCCAGCTGAATGCATCATACGTTTCCCATCGTTGCATCTTCCATTTCCTCGGTAGATATTGGTTTTTCTTTTAGATTCCTTTTTCCTCTAGCTATCTTGCAAAATCGTAGAATGTATCCTACAACTCGAATAGTTTTTGTATAACTTCTGTATTTGTTAAACCTTTCCAAGAACTCCATGTCTACTAGCCCACAAACGAATGCATTTTTCTTTTTCTTGGCTTCTTCTTCTTGGCAGAGAGCTCATAAAATGTAGGATTTAGGAATTTAAAAGAGATCTGGCATAAAGAAAACATTCGTAGGCCTTTATAGCGACATCCAATATATTTGAACCTCGTTTAACCTTAGTCGATACGTAAACCGGGGAATGCTGATACAATTTAGGTTTCGCAGATCTGCTATGCATCCTTTTCAACGATGCCTATTCATTCGACAAAGGTTCGCCCTAATTTAACCTTTCAGCCCAAAATTCTTTGAGAAACATTTTTAACTTTACAAGACTGGTTCAAGCAAACCCAGCGGATCGAACAAACCACTAGAAGCGGAAAGAACAGAGCACTTTGTGCAATTGGTTGATGAAAACAATTCCTTATAGCATCGTTTTGATAGTTTCATATTCGTCTATCTTAAATTATACCTTGGTGTCCTCTGGCGTTGAATTCAAAGTGGCATTCGAATTTCGTTTATGCAATTGAATATGAGCTAAACCCAATAGATGTATTGCATCCGTTTATATTTGCATTATTTCTTTGATAGACCCAGCGCCGGTGATTAGGTCGTCTACATAGAAGAGTCATAGAATAATTTGTATGTGACCGCGTGCTCCTAACAATAAGACCAATATCTAAAAGACTTTGCGACCAATTTTCCGCGACAATTTGTACTAAATTGGAACCTGTCATCCTGTGCATTGGAATTTCCATACCTATGCAATAGTTGATGAGGCTCGAAGCAGACGCAGAACTGAAATGCAGAACAGCGGCTTAAATTTAGCGGCTAATTGAATCCAACAATGCAGACAATGCAGTTAACTAACTCTCTTATCTTATCTTATCTTAGAACATGAGATTTTCTGTCATGGAACGGTTTGGCAAAACATGTGGGTTCAATAACTAACTCGAAAGAACGAAAAGTAAGCGCTATAAATCACTGATCCTGCCAGTTATGCTCTATGGTGCTGAGTGCTGCACAATAAGAAAGAAAAGGGAGCAGATATTAAAGTCTTTTGAGAGAAAAATTCTTCGAGGAATACATAACCCTGTGTGCGAAGTCTATGAGGTTCGGACAATATTGCTCCTGTCAAGAGAAACTGCCATATATTAATGGTTATGTCAATAAGCCAAATTGTCGCATTTGGAGCGAAGATTTTCCACGCGAGATTATCGAAAAACAGTTATGTATATTCTGAAACATGCAACAGTCAATGAAGTTATCGAATCACATATTTTCAAAAACTAAGTTCCTAGAGAGCCATGACTCGAAACTCTTTCGTTCCCCGATTGAATGAAATGAATGTGGTAGACATATTGTTGCAGTAGCAAGGCGCTATACACAAACGCGACAATTAACTTATTGAAGGAAACATTCGATTAACATATACCTGGCCTGTAAATTAGCTTTTTGATTATTTTTGATAGGAATACTCTTACAAACCAACGCATTGGAAGCCAACTAATAAATGGTTTCTTAATGGAATTTCATACATTTTGTTCAAAATTAAAGTTAATACTGATAAAAAAAACACCATTTATGTATTTAAACTTTAATTAGTGCTTTTGCTTTGAAACTATTTAGTTAAAGATTAAAAATATATAAGGCATTCCTTATATACTCGGCAAAAAAGTGCGCATTGAAGATAATTTAGAACATGTTTAGAAAACACTTCGCAAGGTATTAAAAATGTATTCAGAAAAATCTGCACTATTATTGTTTTTTAAAGGAAGTCCAAATCCTAGAATCACAGTAGTGTTTATAGAAACTATATGTTATCAGTCTCTTTTTAAAAATACATGGCCTGTATTAATCAGAGTGCTATTTGTATGAATAGATGGTATATGCTTACAAGAAGTACATGGTTTGGTAATTTGTGTTTATTGATGTTTATTGGTTATTAGAACAATTAGAATCACATGATTTCAAAAGTCTCTATTTTTTTTTTTATAATGTACGCGCACCAAAGGGATTTTGGATACCCTTATAATGAAGTAACACAGTGCGGGCATTAGGGAAGTGAAGGATTAGAAATGTGTTACTCAGTTGTTTCAAACAACAAATTTTATTTTTTTTCATATGCCTTGTATTGTACTTAATTCATTCCACAATTTGTTAATGAATTCATAATGAAACATATAATTTTAATTGAATCAAAGTGTTTTTCTCTCGATGATGTTAAACATTAATTTTTAAATATTTATCATAATAACTACATCTTGGTATAAAAAAGGTGTTTATATGTTTTTATAAACTTAAAACCCTTGCGATTTAAGGCTTACCTATTTCCAACATAAAACGAGAGAATACAATATTTTCGATCTACATATTTTCAGAGATTTATAAAAAAAACCGACCAACAATGTTTTTACAACCTATGAGCTCGTTCAATTTGATTTAAATATCGGTAGGTACAAAAGCGAATAAGAGCCATTTAATTTATCAAACCATCAATTTTAAACTGTTTTGTAAATAGCGTTACACCTCTTAAACGCATTGCTTTTCCGATTGCACAAATGAATTTGAAAAAAACTTAAATAAAAGAAATAAACCCACAAGGTGTACACCGCAAGTTTTACCTACTTATTGACGCAACACAAACATATAGTGACGTTTATTCAAAATCAATTGGTACTATGCTTACTTCAAATGAAAGGAATGTGTTAAATACCAGTCGCCTTCCTTATTGGCCGAACCACGACTTCAGGGGTTGTTCCGAATAGAAAGAGGCGTTTCCATTTTGCCAGATAAGCTGAATCCCCCTCTAAACACAGAGCAGTCCAAGCGCAAAAATGTTTTACCCCACGACTGTCAAAACAATGTACATAAAACAGCTATTTATGAACCCATGTCCGGTACACATGATCATGAAAGACGGTATTTTTTCTCAGGCAGCAGTCATTGTTTATTTCCGTTAACGTATACTCTCTTGTAACATATGAGTTTATTCCCTTAGAGTGATAAGTGTTTTGTTCTAATTTGTGTTTTAATTAATTCATTGAATTTATTTGATAACAAAACTTTCACTTTGAAGTACAAGTAGGTACCTACCTACTTACATCTATAATATATGTATAATATCTTTTCTCGTTTTGTGTTGGAATAAAAGCACTTTCAAGGAGATAAAAACAAATTGGATTGTATTATAATTTATATAGCAACCTATGCTACTAATTTCTTAACAAACCTAACTATTTGTGGTACAAAATGATTAACGATGCTAAAATGTTCTACGAAGCGGTTTATGTAATGTTTTATTGTGCCAAAAGGTAAGTTCTTTAGAAATGATTATCTTATAAACGTGTATAATATTTATTCCTTCATAATAACGTTTGTCATAGTAAATAATATAAAGGATCCTAGTGCAGGACAATACACTGAAAGCAAAACATACAAAATGGGATTTTTTTATTTATTTTGCTAACTACCATTACGTATTTTGTTCAACTTCATTTTGCTGCTTAAAAATAAAACCGGATCTTTTGTATATCATGCTATCGTCACCAGCGGTAAATTTATTATAGGTATTATAGGGCTATTACTTCAGTTCCATACAGTAGTTTAATTTTCTTTTCTTTAAGACTTACGAAGAATATAATGACTGAGTATAAATTTGTCATACAAATTATAACTTCATACAACTATCTCTACAATCTTCAATTTTTAAAATGTTGGAATGACAGGAATAAAATATATTGAATACCAGCTTAATATCAGTGGTTTGCGTCAGATATATATTTTTTTAATTGGTCTACAGTAGACGACGGTTGTACGAAAATCTGTCATTAGAAAAACACGCACTCTAATATACCATGCACGCGTGAACTGGAATAAGGGAAATGTTTATAAGGATACACCGGTATAAGTAGGAATTTCTTTGGATTTCTGTTCAAGAAAGTTGTTCGAGATTTGTCCCAGCTGAAAACTTATTAACTCCTCCAATTTGTAAACCATTATATGGCGAATACGGGAAACGCAAAAATGCATGCATTGTTTTTTATTATTTATTCAAAGTTAGATATGACTCAAAATAAATATACAAGGAAGGGGAACTTTAAAAGGGTAAGGTTAGGCGCATAGTAAAGCGAAAAAGCGTCGTGCATAAGGATAAGTCAAATATTATCTTCTAAAGGGTGGTCTAACGAAAATGTTAATTGTAAATAAAACAAAAAGTTTTCAGAGAATTATCGAAATTTTTTTATTATGATAGAAGGATCAATTATTTCTGAAATAAAATATCGGCCAAATGCTCGTCACGGCTTCGATGACATACCTCTATCCGGTGGTCCATATTTTCCGAAGGGTCTATGAATCTGAGACATAATTGAGGTTCAATGCCGTTAATGTGCCGAATTATCTTATCCTTTAGCTCTTAAATTGTTCTTGGCTTATAGACGTGATCTTTTTCTTTTAAATATCCCCAAAGAAAGAAGGCCGACGATGTCAAATCACGTGATCGTGGCAGCCAATTAACATCACCACGACGTGAGATAATACGGCCATTAAATTTCTCGCGCAAAAAAGCCATTGTTTAGTTAGCTGTGTGGCAAGTGGCACCTTCCTGTTGGAAGCAAATATCGTCCAGTCCCATATTCTCAATTTCTGGCCACAAAAAGTCTGTTATCATCTCGCGATAGCGAACAACATTCACGATAACTGCTTGGCCGCCAGCTCTTAAACCGCACCAATCAGTCACTCTTTGTGGATGCACAGGTGTTTTCACATTTCCTACAGACCCAGTTTGCTGAAATTTGCTCACAATTCTACCGATTATGAACACATTTGGTCGATTATGCTGGTCGTAAAAGGCTTCAACAATCTTACCGCTCTGCTCAATTGTGTATTGTTGTGGTCCTAGAAAAAGTGACTTTGTCAAACTTGGCCGAAAGAAACCTCCATTCATATATAAATATATATTGTAAATTTTTGAATTTTTTCTTAAAATTTGTTGCTTAAGGTAGGTTAATCCATCTAAAATTCGAAAGGCTTTGTTTCCTTAACATTATCGCGGGGCTTCTGTACTTCTTCTATTTTTAGTATATTGTTTATTGAAAACATCAGCATTATAGTCAAAAGGCGATGGTTTGAGCTCAGAAATTAACTGCGGAAAGTTACGCAAACTCAAATGCATACACTTTGTTGCTATCACCAAGGGCGCATGCAGGATTTTAATCACGGGGGACATTCATGTGCCAATATAAAGGCTGAATTCCTGAGTGCCACTGACAGTACTGATATGAGACCGACCAAAAAAAATTTTGGAAAATTTTTAATCTTTAAATATTTAATTTTCTAACTAATTCCTTAACAAAAATAAAAGTTTGTATGAAAACAAAAAATGTTCAGGGGGGGGGGGGGGGGGCAACCACGGCAAGGTGATTGCTGACGCCTTGATAATTTTGGAGTTATTATGTACAGCAGAGTTTGACAGACAATTTATGCAATGCCATTTTCAAAGGGTGGTTACTACTTATTGGTGTTTCAGAGGTTCAAAAGAAGGCTATTTTTACTATTTTTATGCAATATATAGAATCATATATTTTATTTATACAATTCAGCATGTCAAAGATACATATTTAAACAGTATTTTGTGAAATTTTTATTTTTATTTATTCCGAAAACTCTGCCATTGGTACCTCATCTCCCTTGACGTCTCAAAAAAAAAATGCTCTTACGGTGGACAGCATAACTCATTATTGGTTTATCTAAAACTAAAAAACCAAAATATTTTGATAGTACACGGATAAATCTCGTTATTTGACGAAGGAAAAAAAATAAAATTTGAATTTTTGCCATGTATGGCTCGAAAAAATTAGTTGAAAAAAAAACAAAAGTCATTCGTTCAATGACTAGGTCATTTTATTTCAAAGATGTGTGCAAAATTTGAACAAAATCGCTTCATAACTTTTCGAGAAATCGTGTCCACCGACTTAAAAAATTGAGTTGTGATATAAACTGTCGTGGCCTGATAGGCGGAACTTCCCAAGGGTCTATCTCTTAGAATTTTACTCGGATCGCTTTGAAATTTTAGGAGAATATTTTAAACATATTGTACTATTTAATAAGAATCTATTTTTTGAAATTTTCAAACCCACTTAACCCCTTAAACACATGCGCGTATATAAAGTGCATATATTTATCAGACTTACCCTTAACACAAGACTTTACCCTTAATACACTCGAACGATATGTTGAGGGGTGTTAAAAACTTTGTGTCAAACCTAGTATACCCTTAGGATACGTTATAAGAAAAAATTGGAGTTATATTAAAGTTATTTTAGAGGTTCATCCACTAAGCCGGTTCCAAATTTGTATGAATCATCTGACTTGTCTGTCGTATTTATCTATAATATGAAAATGTTTGCACGTTCGGTTGAAGTGGCTTTTGCAATAAGAGCCAACACACTTAGACCAGTACTGGTCTTTTGGTCTTCCTCCTACTCGTTGAACCAATTGGAGCTTCTGACGCGAAGTAGACATTTGATGTAAATGTTTGTAAGATCACATGTGTCGTAGAAGAAGGCTCCGAGATTCCTTTTTCTGGAGAGAGCAGGGCATGTACAAAGCAGATGAGGAATCGTTTCCTCCTCCTCTTCCTCCACACAACTTCTGCAAAATGGAAATGCGAAAGCATTTATAGTCGGCGCACAAGATTCAAAGCATTCACACCGAACACTACCCGGGTTTTGTAAAAGCGAATAAACAATTATTGCGTTCAAATTGCAAGTGCACTGCAAGTCCACTATAAGCTAACAACGCCTATGACTTCATATAATTCGCGTGATCGCCGTTCAAGAAATCGGTAAGCTGACTCTTAGGTGACTTGCAGTTGACTTGTAACTCAGTTGAAAATCTGGCAACCGCTTGTCAACTGCTTTGCGTAACTTGTGGAATGTGTTAAAAGGTGCGTTTGCTTTGACAACCTTACCATTGAAACCAGATTCTGAGGAGGTTTCATCGAAACCTCATACAATATCGAGGTTTGGAAATCTCGAAAATGTATGGTAAACCTCATGATTTCGTTGGAGGTTTCATGAGGTTTTGCGAAACCTCAGATTTCGATGCGGTGTGACAAGGGTATAAGGATCATTCACATGAGAGCGAATCGCGAACTGCAAACATGGGAATATTCAAGATATGTGTCAATTTTAAGGTTATGTTCGAACGAATTTTTCATTCGCGGATTTGTGGATCGCGTCTTTATTGTGTGGATTGTGAATAAAGAGTGACAGTTCGTTGCAAGAATTTTTCAATTTGCGGGAACATTTTTGTAATTGTAAATATTGCATGGGATTAGTGTGGGTTGTCATGTTTTATTTTTTGTTTTTGCTTTGTTGTGTGGTCGGCAGATATGAGTTTTGAATGAGGGTGATTGTTGCTGGCGTGGCATGGGTGTTATGAGTTTAGTGTGTTTGTTTTATTTTTTGTGTTAGCTTTGTTTGATAATGTGTGATTAGTGTGTTGAGGGGCGATTCTGTTGAGATAAGTCAGTAAGCGGTGTGTGTGTGTTTGATTCATGAAGCATTGGTCATTTGTGATGTGTTATGAATGTTGGGTATGATGACGATGATGATGGTTAATGTTAAAGCGCTTGAGAAGCTGCTTGGTCTATTGAGGATGTATATGGGGGTGGTCTTTTTAGGGCGGATATGTGAGAGCAGTTTGCTAGCTATGGTGAGCGATGTGCTGTTGCTTAAGAATTGATAAGTTAAATGTTTGGGTGCTATGGATTAAAAATTTCTTATCCATCGTCCGTCCCATGGCAGCCAAGCGTCAGCTAACTGCGCACACTCCCAGCAAGTCCAGTATCTGGTACAATGCCCAAGCCCTTGAAATCCAATGCCACAGCACAATCGTCGTTCCCTCACCAGTCGATCGTCCATCCCAAGCAGCCCAAGCTGCAGCGTCAGCCAATTGACCAGACTCCCAGCGAGTTCCGTATCTGGTAGGTAGGATTATCTATACATATTCTTCTATGTTTCACATCATAGTAGCCATCTGAGTGTAACATGAGGCCCATTTATGTTTTATCATTTATAGCGCTCATGAAAGATTCTTCAGCAATGTTGATAATATTTGTTGTTTTATTTTGAAAATCAATATTATCATCTACATATTTTTTGTTGGCTGCTTGGTTGTGATGTTTTAGGCTTTGCGACATTATTTAGAAATTTTCCTTCTATATCAAAATCACCTCGAGGACCAGTTGTTGTTGTTGGATTTTGAATTCGAAACTCCTTCCGAACTTGACGGCGTTTATTTTGCTTTTAACGAACTGTCCGCTAAGGATTGATGTTAATAAAGGGTGTTCTTTTTCTAGCCGTTGGTTTTTCGAATAAAACTGACATTTTTTGGTCAAATCTGGTAACTCTAATGTCATTTATGTTCAGTGTGGTTTGCCATTTATTAACAGGTTGACAAATGAACAACGCTTGCAAATCGTGCAAATTTATTTTATAAATAATGGTTCAGTTTGCGAAGTTTATCGCAAAATTTTGTTCAGTGATATGGCTCATTTTGGGTTGAATGGCTACGTCAACAAGCAAAATTGCCGCATTTGGAGTGAAGAGAATCCATGTGAGACCCTTGAAACGCCATTACATCCAGAAAAACTGTGTGTTTTGTGTGCTCTATGGGCTGGTGGAGTCATTGGGCCATACTTCTTCCGAAATTATGCTGGAGAGTCAGTTACCGTTAATGGAGACCGGTAAAGAGCCATAATAACCGACTATTTTGTTCCCGAATTGGATGGCATGAATGTGTATGAGATGTGGTTCCAACAAGACGGTGCTACAAGCCACACAGCGCACGTCACAATCGTTTGAAGAAAATGGTTTGAAACAATGTTTTGAAGAAAACATTCGATGAGCGCATAATTTCGCGGAATGGACGTGTCAATTGGCTAAGATCGTGTGATTTGACACAATTGGATTATTTTCTTTGGGGATATGCGAAGTTGCTCGCCTACGCCAACAAACCAGAAACGTTAGGGGACTTGGAAGCCACCATTCGTTGCGTTATTGCCGACATAAAGCCCCAAATGCTTGACAAAGTGGTTAAAAATTGGACCTATAGACTTGTCTTTATTCAAACTACCCGCGGCGACCACATGCCCGAAATCATATTTAAACATTAATACCATAAAATTAACCTTCCAATAAAGCCAAATTGATGGACATTAAAACAATTTTCTTTTCTTTTATTTCAATTCGAAGTTCTACACCTCTAAAAAAACACGTTTTATATGATGTTTGCTTCGCGTAGTATGATAGAATTTATCTCATTTTGAAGATTATTGTTATGCAACTAAAAGTTTTAATCTATCGACGAGCTCATTGGGGTTATCCCAGTGCACATAATCGATCGAATTATTAGAAAAAGTCATGTCAGGTAAATTATTGTTGCATGATTTTCCAATTCTCTTTGTAACATTCTGAATATATGTCTATACTTATAACCTCTATTTAATTTGATGATGATAGGTTGAATGAAGTACTTTGATCAGGGTCATCGGTACTGTAGGTGTTCTAAATGAAACATCTTTGTCCGATAGTTGAATTGATTCTGTAGATGAAAGGTCAAAACTTTCCTTTAGAGCGGGTTTGATTGTTCCTGGAGAACTTAAGAACTGCAAACGTCGTCGTAGTCGATGCTTTGCCTTATCGATTTCAGTACCAACAGCAGCAGCAGTGTTTCGACTATAAACACTTTTGACATTTTTAACAATATCTTTTAAGGGTTTAACTATTGGTTTGAAAGTAGTTTCAATTTCTCTTTTCTTCATAATTTGAGAAACATATATTTTCTCCTCAAATCTCTTTTAGTTTTTATAAGATCTTTAAAAATATTTTCATTAACGTTCATATTTAATAACTTTAAACATCGGTTTTAAACAGGATCAGTTTCAAACAGAATCAGTTACAAACAGTATCAGTTACAAACTGGGGCTGTTCCAATCTGAATGTAATCATATAAGTAGTTGATTTATGACTGAGGAGCTACATATAACTAGATACAACTTCTTTAATATGGTCATAGAAATTATATTACTGAGTTTGTAAGTGGCTGCCCCAAAAATTATGATTGGATGACATCGAATAAATTGTGTGTAAAGTAAAAAGAATAATCTAAATTATTCAGCACCGAAGAAGGTCAATTTTGAGACGATTAAGGAAGCTGTATTTAATGCTGAGAACACATATGATATAAAGATTATTTCGAATAATATTCGTCGGAGGCGAGAATCATTACTGTTGCGGAAAGAAAAACCTACAAAACCAGAGCAGAAAAACATAGATTTCTTGGTGATCACAGTTCCTTACCATATGCCTATAAAAGACTCAAATAAAGAAGAAATAAAAACACCAATTTCATCAAAAATGTTTTTTTTATTTTCACTTAGTTTTCAGTTATAAATTTGTTTAACAGGTAAACATTTTGCAGGGCGCAGCATTTACCTTGGAATGAACATTTTGTCTCATTGAGATAGAGACGCTTAAGTTCCTTAAAGTTCGGTCAGCCAATATCTTCAATGTCCATCTCTTCAGCATTTTCCTCTTGTTCCTTTGACATGCAAAATAGTATTCCTGATTTTCTCCTGAAGATATTTTTTCACTGTTCGGAATTCCGTGAAGTCGTCATCCCAAACTAAGCCGTTATCATACAAACAATTGGTTTGTCTTCTTAATGTGGATATTAACTGGTCAGAGCTGAATGGCAGCCTTACGATGAAATGATGATGATGACCACTGTGCAGTACATCTATTTCCTTTGCAATAAACTGGTTGTTTGATCCTTTGAACCCCGGCTGGTCGATAACAAAATACTTTCTTAGGAGTGAGTGCGCGCGCTTGTGTTGTTGTTTGTTTCTGTTTTGATTTCAATGCGAATACCAACTGGACCGTTTTTAATTATTTCGCTCTGGTGCCGGCAATCAAGTAAGAAAATTGTTGCTTGAGATTTAAAATCATCTCTTGATAAAAGGGATTTAGCAAAAAATTTTTTGAAAACCTCAATACATATTATATAATAATCTATAGTTATTTTTATCAAACGCCAATTAAGATCTTCACATGGATAAGCATCAGAATTTAGATAAACCTTTATATTTAAAATATCGCAATGATCAAAATTAATTACGTTTGTTAGTTTGCAGAGCAAGTATAATGTAGCGTGGCTTCTCCATTTGAGAGGCTGTCTTTACATTCAAAATATGATGATTGACGGTGGGTAATGCAGGATGTTCGCATAGATCCCAGTTGCGAAAAGCCGGCTTTATAGTCTGCCCATTATTAATATGTTTGTATAGTTTTAATTTATAAGTATCTAAGGCTTGGCAAAGGGTAAAAGTGAAAGACCCATCAATAGCAGAGAAATTAAGTAGCATATTGGTTACGAATAAGATGAAAGCTAAAACAAAATTCGGTATGGGTTGCAAATTTAGCAGAGCAAGGAAACAAAAAATAAAATAAATAATAATTCATTTAATAATGTCATTATGAAGGCTAGAAACGTTATTAGAAATCAAAAAAGCAAAGATCGAAACGAAATTGCAATGTTCTTACCATTATTACCTATCTTGGCATTTCATAAAATAACTACAGTTTATTATATAATATGTATTGAGATTTTCTAAAAACCTACTTTAATCGCCTTTCTGGAGAACCACTCTTATCAAGAGATGCTTTTAAATCTCAAGCAACAATTTTCGTAATTGATTGCCGGCACCAGATCGAAATAATCAAAAACGATCCAGTTGATATTCGTATTGAAATCAAAACAGCGCCATTCAGCTCTGACCAGTTAACATCCACATTAAGAAGACAAGCCAATTGGTTGTATGAAAACCATCACGGCTTAGTTTGGAATGGAGGCTTCACTGAATTCCGAACAGTTGGAAAATATCTTCAGGAGAAAATCAGGAATACTCTTTTGCATGTCAAAGGAACAAGAGGAAAATGCTGAAGAGATGGACATTGAAGATATTGGCTGACCGAACTTTAAGGAACTTAAGCGTCTCTATCTCAATGAGACAAAATGTTCATTCCAAGGTAAATGCTGCGCCCTGCAAAATGTTTACCTGTTAAACAAATTTATAACTGAAAACTAAGTGAAAAAATAAAACATTTTTGATGAAATTGGTGTTTTTATTTCTTCTTTATTTGAGTCTTTTATAGGCATATGGTAAGGAACTGTGATCACCAAGAAATCTATGTTTTTCTGCTCTGGTTTTGTAGGTTTTTCTTTCCGCAACAGTAATGATTCTCGCCTCCGACGAATATTATTCGAAATAATCTTTATATAATATGTGTTCTCAGCATTAAATACAGCTTCCTTAATCGTCTCAAAATTGACCTTCTTCGGTGCTGAATAATTTAGATTATTCTTTTTACTTTACACACAATTTATTCGATGTCATCCAATCATAATTTTTGGGGCAGCCACTTACAAACTCAGTAATATAATTTCTATGACCATATTAAAGAAGTTGTATCTAGTTATATGTAGCTCCTCAGTCATTAATCAAGTACTTATATGATTACATTCAGATTGGAACAGCCCCAGTTTGTAACTGATACTGTTTTCAACTGATCCTGTTTAAAACCGATGTTTAAAGTTATTAAATATGAACGTTAATGAAAAATGATCTTATAAAAACTAAAAGAGATTTGAGGAGAAAATATATGTTTCTCAAATTATGAAGAAAAGAGAAATTGAAACTACTTTCAAACCAATAGTTAAACCCTTAAAAGATATTGTTAAAAATGTCAAAAGTGTTTATAGTCGAAACACTGCTGCTGCTGTTGGTACTGAAATCGATAAGGCAAAGCATCGACTACGACGACGTTTGCAGTTCTTAAGTTCTCCAGGAACAATCAAACCCGCTCTAAAGGAAAGTTTCGACCTTTCATCTACAGAATCAATTCAACTATCGGACAAAGATGTTTCATTTAGAACACCTAGAATCTTGATAAGATCTATGGCCCATATTTTGATGTGCAGTCAAATTCAACCAAATCAAGTCTAAGTCAAGTCAAGTCTAACAATTAATGAAAAAAGGAATTTCATCATTGGTGATGATGATGAAATTTTCTTTGGAACGGATGGTCTTAATGAATATTTTTTTTTTTTTGAAAAATCCCCAGAAAAGATCAATATAGCAATGAATATGTGGATGAATATCTTAAGATATTACAAAAAACAAAAACCTTTACTTCAGAATGTTACAAAGAAAATTGGAAAATCATACAACAATAATTTACCTGACATGACTTCTTCTAATAATTTGATCGATTATGTGCACTGGTATAATCCCAATGAGCTCGTCGATAGATTAAAACTTTTAATTGCATCTCAAAGGGCAGGCAACAATAATCTTCAAAATGAGATAAATTCTATCATAGAAGAACTACGCGAAGCAAACATCACGTTAACGGACAATTCGTTAAAAGCAAAATAAACGCCGTCAAGTTCGGAAGGAGTTTCAATCGAATTCAAAATTCAACAACAACAATTGGTCCTCGAGGTGATTTTGACAGAGAAGGAAAATATCTAAATAATGGCCTAAAGCCTAAAACATCACAACCAAGCAGCCAACAAAGAATATGTAGATGATAATATTGACTTTCAAAATAAAACAACAATTATTATCAACATTGTTGAAGAATCTCTTATCAGCGCTATAAATGATGAAACTAAAATGGGTCTCATGTTATACTCTGATGGCTACTATGATGTGAAACATAGAAGAATATGCATAAATAATCCTACCTACCAGATACGGAACTCGCTGGGAATCTGGTCATTTGGTTGACGCTATATTTAACTGGTCAATTCTTAAGCAACAAATAGTTTTATTTGATGAACAATTAGATGATGACGAACAAAATTATTTTATTTAATGTATTTTATTTAAGCGATTATACAACAACATGATTTTCTATACTTTAATAACTTTACTCCTTATCATGTAACAACCGCAAGTTTCGGGTCCGCCTTCACATGTATTTGATGACCAACAGCATGATGAATAATGACATCCATGTTTGTTAGTGCTAAGAGTATTGTGGTTGTTCACATATTTTTGCATAACAATTTAGAATATCGATGTAATCTTCCTTAAGCAAATCTGCCTTGTTTTCCAATAAAAAGACAGGATTTTTCTTCATAAGCTGATCAAAATTTGTGTCCACCATTCTTCCCGGACAATAACGAAGCGTATATTGGTGGGAAAGATATTAAAAACTAAGGTTCATCAAGTGTATGTAAAGTGGCTTGGATTTTTAAGCGATCATAATTCATGGATAAATAAAAGGCAGCTATTGTGATAAAACAGTACCGAGCCTATTATACAAAATCTCTAACAACAACAAAGAAAAGCAGCAAAAAAAAAATGGAAAATGTTTAGTTACATTGGTTTTTATTTATATGATTTTATTAAGATATAGACATTTGATACGTCTCTCCGTGCCGTTGATTTGGTCTGGTTCTGGTCATTTGGCATTGTACCAGATACTGGACTTGCGCATTTGGCTTCCATGGGGCGATTATTTCTAATTTATAGCAACCATACATTTAACTTATCAATTCTTAAGCAACAGCACATTGCTAACCATAGCCAGCAAACAAGAAATTTCTAATCCATAGCAACCATACATTTAACTTATCAATTCTTAAGCAACAGCACATCGCTAACCATAGCCAGCAAACTGCTCTCACACATCCGCCCTCAAAAGACCCACCCTCAAAAGACCAAGCAGCTTCTCAAGCCCTTTAACATTAACCATCATCATTATCATCATCATGATCATCGTCATCATACCCAACATTCATAACACATCACAAATGACCAATGCTCCATGAATCAAACACACACACACCGCTCACTGACGCATCTCAAGAGAATCCCCCTCAACACACTAATCACACATTATCAAACAAAGCAAAAACAAAAAATAAAACAATTTAGAGAAAACCGTTTTAGAGCTACAGTTGGAAAGATAGAGTTTTACAACCTTCACACGATGTGTAGGCACTGACCTCCTTTATAAGTTTGCCGTATAAAGTTTATTTTTGCGAGGCCTACTTTTTGTGGGCGTTTTTCACTAAAATGCTGTTTTCTTCGAAAATTTTTATAGAAACCGAACAGAAATGTTTGCCAAGATATTTATCCAATATTTTTTCCAATATATACCATACAAAGTTTTTGCCACGCCCACTTTTTGGTGGAGTTTTTTTCAAAAAATATTTTTATTTTATAAATTTCATAGAATGCTATCCATCATCTTCTTAATGCATTCTTCTTTTAAATAGGGTATCATATTGTTTGTCCCAAACGGACTTCAGCCTTTGCTTATGTTTATACCTGATTGTTTCATCGAATGCTTTCAGACACCAGGCATAAATCAATATCGGTTTTATGAAGAAATACTTCTAACTCGTCGATTTTATGCAGAAAGCCATTCGCGTTCCAGTAATTACACCCTATCCTATCCTAACTATACCGCACATTTCTAATAACTGTTTATCGGCACATTTAACGCAATATGCGTGCGTATGATTATAGCCTTGGCAACGCTTACACTTGGGGATTAATCTTGTCCTTTTGCGCACAGGTTCAATTTTCAGTACTTTATTAAGTATAGATTTAATATTATATTTTTTGTCTAAACTTTCCGATTTCTCGAGGCTAAGCATGGACAACAGAAGTCCGCATTTAACTATCTTCATCGTCTCGTTCAGTTTTTTGCCTTTCTTTTTTAATCAAGTTAAAGTTTCGTTTAGTTTGTAGGTCTTGCACGACGTCGTCCTTGCGGCATGAAGAATGAAGTCCTCTGGCTACAACTCGGTATGACCTTTCTGACTTATTTTCATAAGTATACCATTGAATTGTCTCTGAAGTTAGTTTGTGTTTAGTGTTGCGAGTCTCTAAGTGATTGGTTTTATATTTTTATTAGATCTAGTTCTTCGTAGAGCTGTTCTATTTTATTTAGCCTTTCACGCAGTTCAATATTTTCGTCCTCGAAGCTTTTGTATTGCGTTGAATCCCGAGTAAAGTGAGCTTTTTTTGGGATTTACTTTTACCGATCCCGACGGTGGTGATCTGGACACCTTTTACTATTATTATAAGGGTCAATGGATAGATAATAAATGGCCCTCCCCTGAATCCGTAGAGCCTGGCTCCGAAGAGTGTGGATTTTCCAGTACAACTGGACTGCCACCAGATTGCATTATTTGTATACGGTTTACACTCGGTACAGGGAGAGTCGATTTTAGTCGCCTCTTACGACAGGCATGCCTACCTCGGGTATATTCTAACCCCTAACCCCCAAAAATCAGTATTGGTTATATTAGTCATATACTAATATATGAAATTAAACAACGCAATGGTAATATGAGGGCACTCTGTATTGATTAAACAAACTTAGTGCTGTGATGAACAGCGATATAACCATGGATTACGATTGAAACTTTCAGGCTGAAACTAAACCCACTTCCCCGTATTTGACAATTAACAAAAGGTATGATGTTTCGCTTGACAGTGAAAGTAACAAGCTGGATCATATAAGAAGTTTAAATATTCTCGAATAATTGTTGCCCGACCGACTCAGGCGCCATTGGACAGTCGCGAAGTAAGTAATATGAAATCGGTGGCCTACCTGTTGAGGTCAGACCGGTGAGCGCTACAAGCGGAACAGTAGGGATGCAGCTAAGTCAATAAAGTGGAAGGGTTTTGATCGCCAAAATTGTGATTATAACTTCATCGATTAAAAAGGGAAGGAGAAAAGGGGGCTAATAATTGGATAAAACCCGTAATCTCCGATGTTTAACAACTATAACCTTCGAATGTATGGCACTACGTTATGCAGTCTTCCAACTGAATTTCAGCTACCTGTGAACATAAACCCAAACTCAACTGAATTCTCTCCCTACGAACCTCAACTTCAATTTCCCTTTGCTGTGAGTACAAAATTATATTTCTTTTCTCCATACACGTGGGATCAAAATAGACTCTAAAATCACAAAAAATGATGATCCTTCTATGTCGCCCGGGGCAAGATCTTCCGGGAAGGGGATCAGGGAGCGAAAACTCCGAAAAAGACCGCCCATACGTGGTGAAGAACCACTTCCTGCACGAGGTGTACCTGCTGTAGACTGAATATGGCGGATCTAAAGAGGACAACTTGAAAAAACCCGTTGTTTCAGGATCCCAAAAGATCTCGGAACTTAGTACACCACGTGTACACCAGCATGTTTATGCATAGGCGGAGCGCTTCGCACCACTCCCTCAGCTGCACTCGACATTCTGTTCCATTTGATACCCCTTGACATCTTTAGCAGACAGACGGCTGCTACCACGGCCACTCGCCTCAAAGCAACTTCTCAATGGGCCGATAGTGAAATCGGCCACTCTGCAATTCTGAACATACTCAGAATCCCTTCTAGGAATATAGACTACACCACACCCCAACTGCTGTTCGACAAAAACTTCCAGATATCCATCCCCCCTAGATCCTTTTGGGAGGATGCCTTGCCGGAAGAAGAATCAATCCATTTTTACACGGACGGTTCAAAAACAAATGATGGAGTGGGTGGAGGTGTCTTTTCAGACAGGCTCAATCTCAGTCTCTCCTTCCGTCTTCCTAATCATTGTAGTGTTTTCCAGGCGGAAGTTATGGCGATAAAGGAAGTCTTGTCCTGGCTAAGAAAGAATGTGGTATCCGTAAAGGATATTCGAATCTTTTCGGACAGTCAGGCCGCCATCAAGTGTCTGGACTCTGTCTCTATTAACTCTTTAGTAGCCCTAGATTGCCGTTCATCTCTAAAGGAGATGGCTGAGCAGTTCAACATTCACCTTTGTTGGGTGCCGGGGCATAGGGACATTCCGGGTAACTGCAAGGCCGACGAACTCGCCAAACTTGGAACTACCCTCTCAATCTTGCCTGAAAAGGGCTCCTTAGGCACACCAGTTTCCACGTGCAAGCTCTTGTTTAAACTGGATGCATTAGAAAAAACTAATCACAGATGGACAAATGGTACTACTTGTCTGACAACGAAGCAGATTTGGCCTAGGCTGGATCTAAGACGCTCAAGGAGCTTGATTACCCTTAATCGATCGCACATTGGTGCTACAATTGGTGTCATAACTGGACACTGTTTGTTAGGCAGGCATGCAGCAAGGCTTGGTGCCTATTCCAACGACTTCTGTAGGAGCTGTTTGGATGAGGAAGAGGAGGAGACTACTCTACACCTTCTCTGCGCATGCCCTGCTCTCTCTCGAAAGCGAAACCTCCATATGGGGGCCTTATTCTATAATGATCTTAATGATCTAAACTCAACCGACCCAAAATGTCTCTCACGCTTTATTAGCTCCTCAAAATGGTTCAACGTGTAGGCAGAAACTTCAGATCCACGTGGTATCACAATGGACCTATATTGGTCTAAGTGAGTCAGACTTCTATCTGACTGCCACTTCAACCTAACCTAACCTAGTACACCACGTGAGTGTGTACTAAAAACCCCGTCATTACCCTTCCCATGATTTTGGTTGTCCAAATCAACCTTCATCACGCTAAGGCTGCTTCGGCAGTCTTATCTAAGACCATCAATACCATAGGTCTTAATATTGCCCTTGTGCAGGAACTAGCCGAAACGGAAAAATTCTAGGACTCTCACAACCAGCAGGTAGGATGATTTATTCTACCACATCCAATAGACCTAGAACATGCATTGTTTTTAGTAATAACACAAATTTCTGCCCATTAACAGAGTTCATCACGAGTGATCTCGCGGCAGCCAATGTGAAGATCAACAACACCAAAGAAGTAATCATGGCGTCTGCTTACTTTCCTGGTGACTCAGCCGCTTGCCCTCCATTGGCAGTAGATAATCTACTAGATTACGCCAAACGCTCTAAGACAGGTATTGTCCTTGGTTGCGACTCAAACGCGCATCACACAATATAGGGCAGTTCGGACATAAACAACAGAGGTGAGTCGCTACTTGATTTTATTATATTAAATAATTTAAATATATGTAACATCGGGAGAGAGCCAACCTTTATAAATGCAGTTAGAAGAGAAGTACTTGACCCAACCCTATCCACTTCCCTTATCTCCAATTGGCATGTGTCACCTAAACCCCCATGTTCAGATCACAGGCACATTCGATTTGATATGGATAAAGCCAACCCCATTCATATGCCATACCGTCCAAAGAGAAACACTGACTGGTTCTCCTACAAAGAGCACCTAAGTCATACTCTTAATGGAAAAACACCTCGAATTGATAGGATAGACAGACTAGATCATTCTGCCGACCTGATCAGATATTCCATAGTTTCCGCCTTCGAGGAACACTGCCCCCTTTAGACCAAAAAAGTCAAAAGGGAAACCGTCTAGTGGAGCACTGACCTTGAAAAGCTCAGATCTAGAGTAAGGAAGCTATTCAACAAAGCAAAACGCAATAATGACTAGGGGTCCCACTCCATTGCTGTCACCAACTATAACAAATAAATCAAAAAGGCGAAAAAAGAATCATTCAGGCGGTTCTGTGAAGATATATCTGCCAAACCTTCCAGCTGCCAGTTCTTCCCTCTGACAGAACCGTTACATTAGGTAACCGATGAAAACGGCCGTCAAACACAAAATGAGAAAGTAACAATTGAGCTCTTACTTAAAACACACTTTCCTGGATCAATTATTATTGATTCTCTGACATTAAACCTATCTCCCAAAATCGAGCGGATATGCCTGCCGACAAGATAAGACTGGAAAAACGCGAGAAAAATTTGCAATCCTAACGCCATAAAATGGGCCATATCTTCCCTGAAGTCATGCAAAGCAGCAGGAGAGGACGGCATTACAACAGCAGGGAGCTGACGCGCTGTCACCCATTCTGTCAAAATTGTTCAGCTGCGGTCTGGCCTACGGTTACATACCGAAGGCTTGGCGAAAAGTAACAGTCAAATATCTACCCAAGGCGGGAAGAAATGCGAACTCAAGTCCAAAATCCTACCGTCCTCTCAGCCTCATGTCCTTTATTCTTAAAAACCTGGACAAACTTGTTGACAGACATATTAGAGACAAAGCTCTGCCGTATTTTCCGCTAAGCAAGTCTCAACATGCTTATCAGCCAGGTATATCCACTGAGTCAGCACTTAATGACTTAGTAACCAAAATTTAATCCACCATCAATCAAAAGGAAATCTATCTTGTAGCTTTCCTAGATATTGAGGGTGCTTTTAATTACACATCCTTTAAGTCCACCAACAGGGCTCTTAACAACATGAATCTGTCAGCAATCATAAGAAGATGGATAATGTCGATGGCTAATGGAAAAATAATCCAGACCCGCATCGAAGATGTCGAAATCTCGGCACTAACAACTCGAGGGTGTCCTCTCGCCACTCCTATAGTCCCTCGTCATAGACGACCTACTTCAGTCCCTAGAAAGTCAAGTAATTGCTGTCATAGGTTATGCTGATGACGTTGCAATTATTGTCCGTGGCAAATTTGAAAGCACCGTTTCAGAAGTGATGCAATACGCACTATCTACAGTACAGAGATGGTGTAATAAAAAAGGCCTCTCTGTAAATCTAAAAAAAGACGACTATAGTTCCTTTTACCAAGAGAGGAAAACTTTGTACTTGGCGAAACGATTCAATTCTCACGGGAAGCCAAGTACCTGGGAATTGCCCTGAATAGTAAATTGTCCTGGAATCCTCAAATAGAACATACCGTAAACAGAGCCACTAGGTCCCTATGGATCATCGACTGTTCCATTCGAATAACATTACCCCTTCGCCTACCGTGGAGGTAATCTGTCTTTTCTAGACTCTATGGAGCCGTAAAGCTCATTCACCATGCTTCTTGACGACGTGCTACCGAAATACAGCTTCCATGAAAACTTCTCTATCGTCGTCCCTCCAAGCGAGGACTGGGAAAAATATCAACCTAAACCATCAAAATATGATCTCGTCTGGTATACGGACGGATCCAAGATGGAGTCAGGGAATGGATCTGGAATCTATGGATAGTCGCCTCAAGCCAACTTTTCAGTCAGCCTTGGCAAGAACTCATCCATATCCAAGCAGAAGTCTTTGCCATTAACCAGTTCGCTAGAATTAACTTAAGTTCTAACACACGAGGTAAAACTATATTTATCTTTTCAGAGAGCCAGGCAGCCATCAAGCTCTTAACTTATCTGTCATAAAATCAAAGCTTGTTCTAGAAACCTTCATGGCCATCTATGAACTTGCTACGAAAATTTATTCATTCTTCACTTGATCCCAGCCCACACGGATTTTGGTGGCAACGAAGCGGCTGACTCAATGGCTAAAGTCGGTGCAACAACACCACTTGTCGGCCCTGAACCATTCTGTGGTGTTAGCAAAAATCACATCAGGAACTTTGTAAAAAGCCCCGACCGAATCACCGGACCCTACGTGTAGACTTTGTTTAGAGAGTGACGAATCCTCTCTTCACATACTCCTGGGAATGTCCGGCTCTCTGTCGTCTCAGGAAGGACATCCTTGGTAAGGCAATCATATCACCAACATACCTTGCTACCCTGCATCCAGAGAAGATTCTCGTCTTCCTGATTTCCTCCGGAGTCAAACATTTACTCTAGGACCCCTCCAGGGAAGGCACAATAGGCTTGGTATCTATCTATCTATCTATATCGCCCTTCTCCTTTGCAAAATCGTGTTTTGCATGTTAAGATAATGTTGACGAACTAAGCCTGATTGGAGATTCGCATTGTTGCACTAGCTCTTATTTGACCAAAGCTCAAGACAAGACTTCTGTTGCAACTCCTTTTACCATGGTTCCTTTTGGATAGCGGTAGTATTGGACGTCTTTCGGAGCAGAGATTTCTTTTTATTTTGGGAAATTTAATAGTTAATTTAAGATTCAAAGCTCACTTAGTACTTAACGTAGGATATACCATACACCGTAAGTGATTTGTAGACAATAGAACAATCAAATTTTTCTTAATGATTTTTTTGTACATTGTTTCTACCATTTCCACTGGAAACAGTAGATATCGATTTTAAGACATTTGTATGGCTTTGTATATCTTCATAACAAGTCATTGATTTTCACTTTCAACCAAGGAACAATAGTCGATGCTAGTTTGTTTAAACTATCGGAAGTGATGTAAAAGTATCAAACTCAATATGTTTTAAAAGTCAATGCAAATAGTAACATAAAATATTCAATTTTATTTTTGATTTATGTTTATGAGCGTTGTTTTCGTGATTCAATAGCATATACTTATTTTTTTTATGTGTAGAACTGCCTTCGTAAGACTAAAATCAATATCATTCACTTGTGTTACGTTTAGACTGGAAAAACAAACTCAAAGCTGTATATCTAGTTAGTTTTGAGACGGGTCTAAGACGGTTCGTTTGTTAATCGGTGGTTTGCTCAGTGAGAAAACTTGCACAGGCAAATATTTAATGGCTTTCTAAAGACGGTGTTTTGTTTAAATGTTAAGTTAAAAAAAATAGATAAAAATAATAAAAAATGGTTCAGCAACCTTTCGATAGTAATGGTAAGAACTCCAATTTAAAGAAACTATTTGACTGTTATAAAATATATTTTAGTAATGTTATAATCCATTTAATCTATTGCTATGCTTTAAATTTCACGAAAAAATTATTATACCATCATATCGCCTTAGGTAAGAAAACATAATATTGAACTAATCCTTATTAATTCCGTTTGTAACTTCTTATATTGATTTTTGTTCACAATTTTAAAAATTAAAAAAATTAAGAGTTTAACTCCTCCAGGTTAAGAAGATTTCTTTTCATTGAGTGTTTTTCGCTTTTTAATATATTAAGACATTTTCGGGATCCAAAAATTTGAACAAAATTAAGGAGATAAATGTCGCGTGCACATACAAATTTACAAATTTACATATAAGAAACAATATAGATATGCAAACTAAATTCGTACAAAAAATATAATAAGGCGACCGAAATTTCAATATACGTATGTGTAAAGAAAAAATATATATCATTTACCTTATAAATTTTGTTTTTTAATTTTTTAACAAATGTCAGAAAAGTGGCAATATTGTTTTGATGTGTTGTGAAGTTATTTAAAAGGATAGTTATTTCCAAAAGAAGTTGATATATACTTAATCTTTTTCGGATATTTCAGATTTTGATCTGAATGGTGAAATTTTATGTCCATCTAGCTGTAAAATGTCCAATTTTTTATATTTAATTAATTTTTAAGCTTCAACAGTAATTGTCGGTAGCAAACAGAAAATAAGATTAAAAGTGGCAAAAAGTGTAAAATAACAAAATGAAAAGCTTTTTTTTAACAATGCTTTTCTAATTTCATAACTGGAATTTGTCTTGGAAACAAAAATGATCACTCGATATACTTTCCAAAAATACGAAGACGAAGTGGTAATTGATATATTCAATAATTCATAACAGCCTGCATTTTAATTAATATAACAAAAGATTCCGTTTCGCCAACAAAATAAAAAACAAACATATGTACATACATATATGCTACCAATAAGAAATTCGAGTTATTCTTCATGCAATCAGTGGTTTGAAAACCAATTAGACACAAACTGATGTCTGCTGCTTGGATTGTTGTTAGCAAAAAGATGATATTACTGTTTTCTAAGCATCAAAGTCTGCAAAATTGATCAGAAAACTGTCAAAATCTGTGTTTTGAGAGATCTCAATCAAAAAAATATTAATTTTTTTTTACCAAACACTGCCACAATGCTCATCTATTTATAGTATTTCCTCAGTGAGAGCTGTGTTAAATGGCCACGTGTGGTGTAAGAACATTTGGCCGAGTTATAAGTTACGAGTCAATAAATCTTTCATACCGTTAACTTTTATAGTAAATACTTTCACCACTGAAATTCCTGAATTAAAAAAATCGTGTCATCTTTTTCTTTGCAACACGAACGCTTTTTTCGTAATATACGTAATGTACAAAAATATTTCGTAAAAAAGTGAGTGAGTAAATATCGAAAATTGCTCTTAACAAAATTTTCTCAGGGTAGCGAGTATGAAAGATGCAAATATTTGAAATTGCATTACTTGATTTGAAAGCTTGAATCTTATTGAAGGACAAACGTTCAAAGAAACATACCTTCTTTAAGGTTCACAATATTAGTAGGATTTAAAATGAAACTGAATTAATATATTTATAAAAAAATAAATTTACTCTACTAAACAGGTAATTTCAAACAGAAGTGTGAAAACTAGACGAAATGAGAGGTAAGGAGATATGCCTCCAGACTTTAAGCATGTATGTGTGTAATGCTTCCATTTCCCTCTGGGAATAGTTGTAGAACTCATACACACACATATTAATTAAATTTAAGCTCCGAAAATCGTTGTACGAGCTTATTCTGCTGAGATTCAAGTTTCTTGCAATAAATTTTTATAAGAATTTCAACAAATCGGAAAAAAGGGAATAATAAAAATAAGAATAACTTTATTATATTATATTAATCCATCAGCTGGTCAAAAGGAAGCTAGCCTCAAAATTATTTGAACAACCAAGTTTTGATTTTTAGACTTCTTTGATTCTTGGCAGAAAATAAGAGGTTCCAACAAATTTTGTATTTAGAAAAAGAATATATTTCAAAAACTTCAGATATTTGTATGCTGGAAAACAGGTTCCATGCATGCATCTTGATCGTAGAATTGTCGAACCTTAATTTTGGTGGTACTGGTGGTGCTGCTTATGGTAAAGGGTGGTTTTTTTAGAGGTATATAATATAGGTATTTTAACTGGCGGCCATTTTGTCAGCTGTCAAGTGACTGACGCCTGACCAACGCTCCCAAATTGTGCCAACTTATTTTGAAAATCATGGTTCTGTTTGAAATACGAATCGCGAACTACGTCGATTTTACGGTCAACATAATCGTCCATCAGAGCAATTAATTCGATGAACTATGCAACGTTTTCGAACCACGTTTACTCTAAATGATAATACGCATACAAAGAGACGTCGTACAAAAGAAGTCATTGCTACTGTAGATCGTAGCGTAAGTGAAGACCCGAATCAGTCTATCCGGCATCGTGGACAGGAATTGGATATGTATCCATCCACTTTATGGAAGATTTTGCGGAAATATCTTGGTTTGCGTGCTTACAAAGTCCAACTTGTGCAAGAATTGAAGCTACAGGATTACCTAGCAAGACTTAGATTCGGTGAACGGGCCAGAAACAAGATTACCGTTGATCCCAATTTACATAAGCGAATTTTGTTTAGCGATGAATCTCACTTATGGTTGAATGGATACGTCAATAAACAAAACTTCCGTATTTGGAGTGATGATAATCCTCAAGTTTATGTTGAGACACCGTTACATCCACAAAAACTGACTGTTTGGTGTGATTTTTGGTTTATTGGAATAATTGGTCCGTACTTCTTAAAAAACGATGCTGGCCAGAACGTTACAGTCAATGATGACCGATATAGACTCATGATTACTGACTTTTTCGTTCATCAATTGAACAAGCATGATGCAGGAGCTGTATTTCAACAAGACGGCGCAACATATCGCACATCTCGTGCCACAATTGATTTATTGAAGGAAAAGTTTGGTAACCGCATAGATTCACATTACGGACCCGTGAATTGGCCTCCAAGATCGTACGATTTAACGCCGCTTAACTATTTTCTGTGCGGATATCTGAAGTCGCTAGTCTACGCCGATAAGCCCGAAATAATTGACCACTTGGAAAACAACATTCGCTGCGTTATTGCCGATATGGACCTTCAGATTACACTACGTCCGAACCAGCCGTGGCGGTCATATGCCAGAAATCATATTTAAATTCTAATGCCAGTACATTATCTTTCAAAATTCTATACCTCTAAAAAACACCCTTTATACCGAAGCAATGCTACCAAATTATAGGCCATAATTGTTCTGCCTCTAGCCACGCTCTTATTTTACTAAAATTTAAAATAAATTTTCTCTATATTTACACTGACATTGGATTAGTGCTTCGTGTTATTAATAATAGTAAATACTTTATTAATAAAAAAAATAGTTTTTACAATTTTCTCCAAGCCGGTTCCTCACCAGTAGGAGTTAGAATATACCCGAGGTATATTTCGTAAAAGGCGACTAAAATCCACTCTCCGTATACCGAGTGTAAACCGTATACAAAAAATGCAATGAACAAAACAAATAAATACAATACTCCTGGTGGCAGTCCAGTTCTACTGGAAAATCCAAACTCTTCAGAGGCGGGTTCTACGGATTCTGGGGAGAGCCATTTATTGCTATCAATTGACCCTTTTAAAAACAGTAAAATGGTGTCCAGATCACCACCATCGGGATCGGTAAAAGTAAATCCCAAAAGAAGCCCAACGATGCCGAATACACTAGCTCGCGTTGCTCGGGATTGAACCAATTAAAAAGCTTCGAGGACGAAAATATTGAATACCGTGCAAAGCTTAATAAAATAGAACAGCTCTACGAAGAACTAAAGAAAGAGCTACATCTAATAAAAATAGAAAACCAATCCAAAACAAAGCCAAAGACAAATAAAGCCGCTCAGTCAGTCGCGATTATTCTTCTGAAAAGGAGGAGCTCGCGCGTGAGGAGACCGAGCAAAAAACGAAAAGCCGGTTCCTCACCAGTTATTGATTTCCCAAAAGAACGAAACTCTAAAACGATTCTTACGGATTAATTTAGATAAAATTCAATGGTACACTTATGAAAATAAGTCAGAAAGGCCACACCGAGTTGTTGCCAGAGGATTTAATTCTTCATTCCACAAGGGAGACGTCGTGCACGACCTCCCAGTTGTTAATACGACGCCTGATCCAGTCCATTAAGTTTTTTCCGCAATCCTTGCGAGACTTGAAGAGCAAAGCCAAATTAACAAACGTATTCTCAAACTAGACAAGCTCGAAAATAAACTTCGAAGCACACCAACTCCCGTTTAAGTGATGAAAAGCCTTATAAAAATAGTAACATGGAGCATGCGAATGGCCTTCTGCATAAAATCGACGAATTAGAAGTATTCCTTCACAAACACGATATTGATATGTGCCTGGTGTCTGAAACGCATTCGACGAAAGAATCAGGTATGAAAATACAGCGGTATCACGCATATCACCCATCAGAACGGAATAGAGGCGGAGCGTCTTTTTAATAAAAAAACCACTGATCACTCCCGGGTATAATAATTGAGCTTGATGAAATGCAAATAAGCACGGTTGGCGCAAAAATTTAACGCATAACATATAACTTTGCGTCCGTTTATTGTCCTCCACCAGCGACGTTAGAAAAAAAGGATTTTAGGAGCATATTTGACTAACTTAGGTATGATTTTGTAATTGGCGGAGATTTCAATGCAAAACATACTTTCTGGGGCTCCAGATGTATCTCACCAAAAGGTCGTATTCTTTACGAAGCCGGTATGGAATTTGAGGTCGACTTTTACTCGTCTGGCAAACCGACATATTCGCCTTCGGACATGGCAAAAACACCAGTTCTCATAGATTTCTTTATCGCAAAAGGAATATCGGAAAGCTCTGTAAAAATTGAAAAAGGTTTGATTTATCTTCTGACCACTCGCCAGTCGGTCTAATAATTTTTAGCGGCGGTTTACGTAAAAAGGACCGTCTACCAAGGCTGGCAAGTGCAAGAACTAATTGGGATTCCTTCAGATCTCTACGAACTCATAGACGAAGTACATCAATTTGTCGAAGCTTTACAAAGTTCAGCGTGGAACAATACTCCTCATAAAAAGAGAATAATCAAAATTATTCTAACTAGTAAATTACTGAATTTGTAAAGGCAAAACGAAGAGCGAGAAAAAGATGATCTTTGCCGCAAATTGAAAAGTGATATTCGGGATTTTAAAAATCTTAAAGTCTCTACGTATCTTGAAAGCTTAACGGCGAAAAAAAGTTCAAATTATTCGCTCTGGTGCAAATGCCACCTATCATGAAAAGCAATGGCGAATGGGCGAAAGGAGACAGAAAAGGCCAAAATATTGGCGGAATACCTTGAAGCGATGTTAAGCCACGGTATCTGACAATTTTCAGATAAGAAAAGTATCGCTGGTCGAACTGTGTCATGAAATACGAAAACTCGAAGTAAACAAGGCACCTGGATATGATCTTATTGTCAGGTTCTTAAAGAGTTGCCCAGAAAAGCACTAATTAAGTTTGTTTACCTCATAAACGATTCGATTAGGCTGTTTTACGTTCCCCGACAATGAAAAATAGTTGAAGTTATAATGGTTCCTAAGCCAGGAAAACCTACATATGACAAAAAATTCTTATCGACCAATATCGCTTCTACCAATAATGTCGAAGATATTCGAAAAACTTATATTGAAGCGATTGCATCCGATTATTGAAAAACGTCGATTAATATCGGATCACCAATTCGGGTTTAGAACGAAGCACTCTGCCATTGACAGGCATATATCGAACAACCAACGAAATTGAAATGACACTAGAGGAGGAAAAAATTTGTTCTAGTGTTTTTCGAGACGTTTCTCAGGCTTTTGATAAGGTATGACATAGAGGATTAATATATAAACTTTAAAAAACGCGAGAAGATCGTTATCAGATTTAATCAAATGCATTGGCATTTATACAAGCAAATGCTATAACCTGTTTGGACGTATGGCATACAACTTTGGAGTTGTACCAAACCAAGTAAAGTTAAAATTTTACAAACTTTCCAAAATAAAGTTCTTAGACAAATCGCTAATGCTCCGTGGTATATCCGAAACGCTGATATCCATACAGATCTAGGTTGTACTACCGTGGACGATGAAATACGAAATTTCGCGCGTAAACAACACACTCGCGTTATTGGCCATTGTAATGAAGCTATATTACAAATTTTAGATCAGAGAAATCTTATGCGGTGACAACAAAGAATAAAAGCTTTTGAATTAGCACAATAAGATGTAACCGCAAGTTATTGTCGGTTTAAGCAGGTGCTTCCGTTGGACTGTTTCCTGCCAAACGTTATTAACCTAGTTGTATTATGAATACTTTTTGATGGGAGGTGTTTTTTAGTAAGTAAGAATCTCACACTATTATGAGTTCGCACGGCCGGTCCTCATAGTGTCTCATGGAAGATTTTCCACCTGCCCTTGGAAAGAAAAAATTTACAAGAGGAAGATATTGTTGGATTCACAAAATAATAATACAATATACAAACATTCTAAATATGTTCAGTCAATTTTAATATCTCTGGCGAATATCTAGTTCTACACGCATTAATGCATATTCGTAAAGTAGCATTTTATTAACTTATTTTAGGTGGGCTACTCAGATATTTATTTATCGTGATATCATGCGTTAAAAAAATTGATTATTTATTTATGCACATATGTCACAAAACAGAAATTTACTTTTGGCCCACCAAATTAATTTTTGTCCTTTTTTTCTGAACTTGAATTTTCGAAAAATGTATCCACTTGCACCAACACCATTTCAAATGGCAGTTGGCAGTTTGTTTCCAATTGGTATTCAAACCATTGTTTGTTTGAAAGAATAACAAGATGATGATTCAAATCAGCTTAACAATGGCAGTAGTTTCCGTCATTAAACAATTATAAATAATTAAAATGCAACCTGTTTTAAACAAATATCAAATTCACCTAGTTCCACTTTTTCTATTTCAAAAATTAAAGGAATAAAAGTACTCAAACAGTATAAAAAATTAGTAAATTTTTTGGAATTTTTTCAATTCATTTTTGAGATATTGGCGGTTTTATTTATCACCGTTATCCTATTTTTTCAAAAACTGATTATGCACTATTCTCGCACCTCAAGTATTCAAAGTAAAAAATTACAAAGACTAAAATCCTTGGAACCATTTCGGAGTGATTTCTTAAAAAAATGGATGGTACCGTTATTTAAAACAATAAAGCTAAACGAAAAAAAACCGGTGAGATGTTACCCAAAAAAATTTATGAACGAATTTTGAAGCAAATCCGTCGAAACACTTCGCAATACTCCCCCCGGAAAGACAGACAGACAGAGAGACGGACGGTATTGGCGGAAGTCGTAATATCATCCCTCATACTCATTTTGAGTTCGAAATTTCCGCACGAATACAATACCTTTAAAGAAAAACATTTTTATTTTCTTATTGAATACAATTATGATATTATCTTCCGTAAATGCTTCTGCGAATTATTCTTCAGCATTATAACACAAAATTAATATAAAAAATGTATATCGTTTAAACTGGTCGCGTTAAACACGAAATTCTACCTCAACAACAAACAAGTTAATTTGGAATAACTTATTGTTAGCCAAAAATAAAAATCTTATTTTAGGTCAAAATCTGAAATTACCAAAGAAAGCGCAATTAGATATCTAGAATTTTTGCGCAAGTGTCCCATATAAATTATATAACTATAACTTTTTTCTAATTCATATTTTGATGATTTAATTTATTTCGAAATTTTCATATATAAATATTTCTTATTAATTTTCCAGCGCAAACGCATGTTGTTGCCTTAGACAAAACAGGAAAAAGGTCGTTTGGAATATGTATAGTAAGAGGAGAGGTAGGAAGTATATAAAAAACACATTTTAATTAAATGGCCATTTATTAAATTAGCACGTCGTAATAAATTTAAATTTTTATTTAAGGTCAAAGATTCTCCAAACTCAAAAACATCCGGAATATTCATAAAAGGAATAGTTCCCCAAAGTCCGGCGCATACATGTGGCAAATTAAAGGTAAATAAATATAACATATGAATAAGTATTTATGTCTGTATTCCCATACACATACAAATTGGTATACTTTACATGTACTGTACTGCGAAGGAGCCTAGTATTAATACTCCTCTCCTGCTTTTCGTCCAGCACTCGGCGCCGTATAACAGAACTGGCAGAATAAGGGATCTATAGAGCATACTCTTTGTCCTTCGAGTTAGGAGTTTAGAACCCATTTCTTTTCTTTCGCTCCATTTAAACTCCATAACTACCTCGAAGTTCGCTTGTTAACCTATAGCTAAAACAAATATTTGTACATATGGGTACTTTTTAAAAATAAAATTTATTAAAAAATGCCCAAATATGACAAAAATAATGGAAATTGAACCTGAAGCAAAATACATTAATAAAGCTTAACAAATATACATTTTAACAGGTCGGTGATCGTATTCTTTCTCTTAATGATCAGGATGTCAGAAATGCAACTGAACAAAATGTGATCGATCTTATTAAAGATGCGGGTATGACGATTAATTTAGAGATCCAAACTTTTGGCCATGTATGTATATTAATAATTTGTCTAAAACATACCTCCATATTACGTATGCTCCTTAGAAGCAAGATGATACCCCCAAAGTAACGCTTAAGCCAGTTAAACAAAAATCCATTGAAAATGGGACTTCAATGAAAAAAAATGAGACCCCAGAGCCAGGTTCGTTAACTATATAATTTACTGTTATTCTATTTTATTAAGGGCTGTTATTCTATTCCATTTTAGGAGGACGTGTTAGCAATAAGCCTCTTATGCCAAAAGACTTAATAAAATCATCGCCTACATCAAAAACAACAAGAGATGACGCTGATGATGATGAGGACGAAGACACTCGGGATATGATGGGACGCATGTACACCGAAGCTGGATATGAGGTAAGCTGTTTTTATATAAAACTCATCTGAGCATCATTAAACACAATCATTTTTAGATTGACAGGGCATCAGCCGGAAACTGCAAGTTAAATAAAATGGAGCAGGAAAAAGATAAGGAAACGCCAGATGAGTTTGGCTACACAATGGGTAAGATAAAAATCACATGTTTAAACATACACAGCCATATCCGTTATATCTTTTCTTCTTATTATTATTTTTTTATCTTCTTTTTAATACCTATTCTTTTAAATAAGTAAACATATAATATAATTTGTCTATGTTACCTATCAAATTCCATTTTAGTGAACAATTAACAAACTGGTTTGAGTCGGAGACGGGAGTTGAGCAATTGTGTTTATTAATTTATTTTCTCAAGCATTATTAAAACGCAAAACAATCAATTGTAAATGTTTTATAATATAAAAACACAAGGAAAGGCTACAGTCTGCTTGGGCCGAACAGCATGATATCCATATCCCTATATACCCCAAAGAAAGAGCATTAAGAACATGATGGATAGCATTTTATTTCATTGTATGAAATTTATAAAAAAAAACCTAAGCCGATTGTTGAACGTTCATTTTTCTTGCAAGATGCAGTGATACAGAGACGCATAAGGATAGTGCTTGTTAAAGAAAATATTGCATACTTTCAGGAAAGTGTTAAAGATGATCCGTTCACAACAGCTAGGGTTTTGTCCGTCCACTTTATGAAAGATTTTACGCAAATATCTTGGTGTGAAAGCCCCGACCCATAGAATCCGTCGCTGCCGTGCGTGCATTAAAGCGTCAAAATTCACGCATGGCCGTCCCATAAAATCCGTCGGAACTTTTTGTTTTGTTTTTTATTTGTCAAATCGACTCTCACCGGCGATGGCAGATCAAAAGAACAACCTGTTTATGGTGTTTTTTTTAGTCTTTCAGTGTTCATGTTAGTCTTTGCGTTACGAACATGGTGGAAGGACATTTTATTTCATTTTGCTTGAAATTTAAAAAAACAACTACAATTTTTGAAAAAACGCCCCTAAAAAGTAGGCGTGTCTAAAACCTTTGTATGTGTGATATATTGGATAAAATATTCTCTAAATATTTTGTTAAACATTTCTTTTTCAGTTTCTATGAAAATGTTCTACGAAAACAGCATTTTAGTGAAAAACGCCCACGAAAAGTAGGCGTGGTAAGAAACCTTATATGACAGACTTATAAAGGAGGCCAGTGCCTACATATCTTGAAAAGGTTCTAACACCGTATCTCTCTTACTCTAGCTTGAAAACGGTTTTTTCTAAATTGTGGGCATATAAGTGGGCGGATCTAAAAATGTTTAACACTTTACCATTTGGGAACCCTAGGAAGTATATGCTCCAAATTTCAGCTTCAGGGCATAAATTTAAAGGCCTCAAAAGTTGATACGGACGGACGGACATTGCTAAATAGTCTTAGGTTTTGGTCTTGATCATAAATATATATATTTTAGAGGTCTATGACGAATATTAAGAGGTGTTACAAACTGTGTGTCAAATTTAATATACCCTTAGGACAGGGTATAAAAATACTAAAATCGTTCTATTTTAGATCGTTCTATTCGAACCGCCTTACTGCCAATCTGATGACGAAGAAGGGGAAGGAAGAAAAACAATCCTAGCTATTGAAATATGTTTATTTTATTTCTCTTTTTCTTTTTAGTTAAATTTGGTTATAATTTTCGGCTAATCTGGAAAAAACTGAAGAATTATTAAATGCATCAGCAACAAAAATTATATTTATCGATTTTGACGTTTGTGATATTTTGGTTGTTTTGATTCTGAATTCAAAGTCAGAAGCGCATTTCTCTTCTTTCCAGAAGAGGAACTGTTATTTAAGTACCAATCGAATACTTTCAGAAGAGTATTGTATGACATTGAAATAAATGTTTTCTCTCGATGAACACTTTAAATGGCTATTTTATAAAATTTCATGTGTTTTGTTTAAAATCAAAGCTAGTACTGGCTTAAAAAATATCCGTTACTTAGATACTCACTTAGGTGGCGCTACAGTCCAGGGTTGTCTCAACCAATAAGCTTCTCCAATTAGCGCCGTCTTTGGCTAACTTCGTACAATTGCGCACTCCATGTTGTTTGAGGTCCCCTGCCACTTATGCGCGCCACATCAGGCTAGGCCTTCCTCTACTGCGTTGTCCTTCTGGATTGGAGTCAAAGATTCTGCGAGCTAGAACGTTGGTGTTCATTCGCTCTACATGTCCTAGCCATCTCAAACACCCAATGCGCAGTTTTCTGACCAAATCGAATTTACGCCCAGAATGACTGTCGAAGATATTGTGGTTGCGAAGAGAGTAAGTGCATAATATAAATTGAATGTATGAATTCTTACGTTTAATAATAATTAATTAATATTACTAAAAAAAACAACAATATTTTTTTTTTTTTTCTTGAAACTCAAAACGACTTAAAACGTTTTTTAGAAAATAAATGAAAATGGTCCAAAACCAAAAATTAAATATGGGCCCAAAAATAAGACTTACTTATCATAATGAAAAATTGACCCAAAAAAAGATTTGCATTATTTACGTATTTCTTTTACTATTTTAAATAAATATCGAGAGCATTATCTCTTGAATAAAATTTTAATTTTATTTTTGTTTATTTCAGCAAAGATTAAAAAGAGGTATTCGAATTTAAAAGATTTGAAAAGGATTGAAATCGAGAGACCGCCAAACACAGATCTTGGTCTTGCCTTAGCCGGTCATAGAGATCGGCAGAAAATGGCTTGCTTCATAGCGGGTCTGCATCCACAAGGCTTGGTTGCAAAAAGTGAAATGAAGCCAGGCGATGAAATATTGGAAGTGAATGGAAATGTCCTTCAAAACCGATGCCATTTGAATGCTTCAGTCGTATTTAAAAATCTTCCGGGAGAAAAGCTTGTCTTTATTTTGCACAGGTAAGGTAACTGCTGCTTAAGAAACTTGAAACTTTTTCCTAATTAAAGTATTAAAATTTTAGGAGAAAGGCTAACGACGAAGGAATTTCGGTGAAACCATTTACTAGATTTCCACCTATAGTGGATGAGGTGTTTATATGTTTTTATAAAAGTTATTTTTATTTAAAGATATTATTATTATGTATTTGAATAGACTGAATACTTGTTTACCGCGTATAAAAACGTTAAATCCGTTAAAGTGCAAAAAGCTGGATGCTTGGGTCTGATGATAATTGAGGGCAAGCATATCGAGGTGGGAAGAGGAATATTTATTTCAGATCTCAAGGAAGGTTCGAACGCTGTTGAGGTATATAATATTATAAAGTTGTGCTTTAAAGTTTATTCTCAATTTTTTTGTACACATATGTTTTAGGCCGGTCTAAAAGTGGGAGACCTCATACTAGCAATTAATAAGGACGTTATTGTTGAATCAAGCTACGATGAGGTAAAATTATTTTGCTTAATATATTTATTTAAATATATTTTTTGTTTACACTAATAGGCAGCTGCAATACTTAAAAGAGTTGAAGGTATCGTTACTCTGGTTATGTGCAGTCTTAAAACTGAAGAACAAATTCTTGCAGAAAGGGCCGAAGAAGAGAAGAAAAAGCAAGGTTGCATAAACTCAACAATTATTTCGTATTCTAACTTATGCGATTTAAATAATTTCAGCTAAGGAAGCACCACCTAAGGAACCAGAAAAGCCAATTGACCCATCGGTCGCAGAAATAGTGCCGATGAAGAAGATAAATATAGAAATAAATGCACAGAAGAAACCATTGGGATGCATAGTGACTGGAGGAAAAAATAATTACGTCAAAGTAAGTATATATTTTATATGTAGTTAGATGCCACAAACCCTGAGTAAAATATTGCAGAGTGCCCTACATATATTTTACGATGATCTAACACAAACATTATTTGTATCTTTTCATCTAGACTGGATGCAACATAACACATATTTATCCTGATGGAGTTTTTGCTCAAGACAAGCGACTTGCAATTTTTGATCAAATTATTGAATTCAATGGCGTCCCCGTTAATTGTGCAGAATTAACTACCCTTAAAGTTCACCAACTTTTCCATTTGGCTTATGAAAAGGTATTTGTTTTTCATACATTATTTTTGTAACTTAAAGATCCGTGTTTTAATATTTATGTAATCGATTTAGGTAACCCTTTTAGTTTGGAGAAATGATCCACCTGAAATTGATACTCTTAAAATTGAATTCGTAAAAAAAGCTGGAAAAGAATTGGGTATATCACTAGCCCCAAATGCAAAAGGCGCTACCATTTCTGAAATAGTAAGCTATGACCTCTTAAATGTGTTACTAAAATTATATTCTCTGAATAAATTAATTTCCATAGACATCGGCTGGATATGCCGACATCGACAATAAGCTTCAGCGAGGAGACATAATAACTAAGTTCAATGGAGATTCTTTGGAAAATAGTTCATTTGCAGAATGTTATGCTTTGTTTAAAAGTGCGACTGGAAAGATAAGCCTAGAGGTTGTTAGGCCGAAGCCAACTGAAAGACAAAAGTTGTAATATCTTAAAAGTAACAACATAACTTAATTATGTATCTATTGAAATTGAAATAAATAAAATTTTAAAACTTTTTTCGCTTCATTTTACTTGTATTCCTACTACAACTTCTGTCGTTTTCTTTTGGTAATCCAAAACAGTTCGTTTGGTACTAAAATGGCAGTTCCTCTCCTAGAAAGAAGATAAATTAGCTTCTGACTTTGAATTCAGAATCAAAACCAGAAGCACTAACCCATTCAAACACCATAAATGTCAAAATCGAGAAATGTAATATTAGTTGGTGATGCATTTAAAAATTCTTCAAATTTGACGGGATTAGCCGAAAGCTACCAAATTTAAATAAACAAATTATGAAATAATATTGGGTGTAGTGTAAACATGTTACAATAACTAATACTATTTGTTTTCCATCCCAGATACACAAATACAACGACAGAAACACTTCAAATTCAAATGAAATATGATTGCTTGTTCGATTGGCATCCTGGATCGGAGAGCTCTTCCGGATTACGAAACGAAAACGACATTATATTATAAAAGTGAAAGTTTGTTTGGATGTTTTGTTTGTCTTCAAAGTCGCTTTCCCGGCAAAGTGACATAAGTCGATATTAAGTGGCACGGTAGTGCCCAAGCTCTATAGAAACTTTGGCACTACACCCTTATTTCCACGAACCAACTCAGGCCAGTTTGACCCCCATTCTAACTTCGCTGACAACAAAGCTATAGACATTAAATTCAGGATTTATTGAGACGCACAGCACCAGGCTCCATACCAAATTTGAACTGTTTAACATGAGCAGTTCCTGGGTTATAACGCCCCAAATTAGCAAAAATAGTAACGCACTGACCAACTGACAGAGCAGAGCTATGGAGCACTTTTAATAACCACAAAACCTTGAAATTTGGCACAGTAATAGGATTTGCGGAGTAAATCCAGAGAAAAATCTAACATTTGTGGGCGTGGCAGACGCCCACTTATCTTAACTCAGCCCGCCAACGACCAATTTTCCTGCAGAGACCTAAAAGGCTCTTGAAGTCCTTGCCATCTATTTTCTTTCTCTCCGGATATGTTATGTCATATGGAATGTCGAAGTCGACAAAGGAAGGGATTTCATCCGTTATAATTGCATTGCCTGGGAGTAGCACCGCTAGGATTATACCATGTCCAAAAATATTACTCCTGAAGAGTCCCAAATTAGAGAGTTGTATAGCACTGTTACCAGCAAGTTTTTTGATCTGTAGATCAAGCGGTGTATGTATTCCATACTAGTAAGTTAGTACGAGCCTAATGACAACCGTATATAGCCAGTGCACCATAGCGACCAGGTTACCCTGAGCATCACCGGTGTGAGTGACAGCCTGCGCACCGGTGAAAACGCTTTCGCTAGTGAAAGCGCTTTCGGATTCATCATTATCGCTCTTCCATTTCCCTTTCCAGATGGGAGATGGATGAATTCGAGAGCTCGCCTTCACTCATTTTAATTAATTTAAAATATTTTAAAATGAAAAGTTATTGAAGCTTTCAAATTTTAATTAAAAACTAGGATTAAAATTATAATATAATTTACCTTTAACTCTTCCTGGATGGGGATTGCTTGTTTTTTAAGTATTTTTTTCAATTTAGATTAAGTTCCCACGAGTAGTGGAGAAAGAAAGGTCCATCTGTACAGAGATCCGCAGCATACAGACAACGCTAGTTAATCCGAAGGTTGCCAGGTATCCGGATACTCCGTTCACGGCTGAGCTATTTTTGAACTGGGCCCCCAATCAAGCCGATTCTCGGCACGGATCGTGTGACACCTTAATCCAGCCTAGGGGATGGAGGATGGGAAGGATAGAAAAGAAATGAAAAAGGGAATCGTGAATTGGAAAGGAAAGGTTGGGAAGAGTGTTCTTTGGTTACAGGTCTCATCTAGAGGGAAAAGATTCTCAACAATCTTTGACCTTACTCAGCCCCTACAACTCGTCAAGTTCAACACTCGAGTAGCAAAAGACCTACAATTATGATTTTGTACATGAGGGTTGACTTTAAATAACAAACACGCGAAAAAATAAAATACTGTTTATTTTCCATTTAGCGTGGTAACCAAAGACGGTAGTTGAAGCAAACAAGAATCTATGTAAAACAGATTGTATTTTCCTAGAAAAAGGACGTTTACGTCGGTCAAAATATCTACAATTTTCAAATTAGCAAAATTTCCATGTATAAAAAAATCTTTGCGAAAAGTAATGAAATCACACCAAAAATATGAATATTAAAGAATAGCCAAGTTTTCTTACAAAAATATACAAAAATCGCTTTTGCCTTACAAGTCACCAACAAAATGTACTAAGATATTGCCAAGTTTGTATTGTTACTATTAAAAATTTCACAAATTGTATATTATATATTTTTATACTTGGCAAGTTTTTAAAATGGTGAAAATGAATGCTATATACACATGATACACATGTGTTAAATATATATATATATATATATCTTCAAAACTTCAAAAGTGAAAAACTTGACAAGTATAAAAATATGAATAATATTTGTGAAATCCATAGATCAATAGGATCCATACTAGCACTTGCTTGGTTAGTAAGCTAATTTGGTAAAATTGTTATTTATTAAATGAATAGAAAAATTTGCAATGGGTTTTGTAGTAGAATACGACTGTTGGTATTAAATTAACAATTTCGTCGTGTTATTGAATTAGTTCACCAGTCACAAATGTAACATTACAAAAAAAACGACATATTGTCATTATGTTACAAGCTTTGTACGTTTAGTCAATGAATTTTTTTTAGATATTTGTGTTCTTAGGCGGCTTTGACAATTTGTTATTTAAGTTAATATGCTTTATCTTCCATTTTGCAGGTTGATGAAATGCACTCTTTCCAACAGACTTATTTCTCATTTTTTAAATTATCTTTTATGAAAATAAACAAAATAATTTACTACTACTAAAGGGCGTTTTTTCGAATGGAGATAAAACTGACATTTTGTGGTCAAATCTGAAATGAACAGGTTGACAAATGAACAACGCATGCAAATCGTGCAAATTTATTTCGAAAATAATGGTTCAGTTCGTGAAGTTTACCGCAAGCTCATGAGGCTCATTTTGGGTAGAAAGGCTACGTCAACAAAGAAGAGAATCCACATGAGACCCTTGAAACGCCATTACATCCACAAAAACTGACTGTTTGGTGTGCTCTATGGGTGGATGAGATGTGATTCCAACAAGACACAGCGCACGTCACAATCGATTTATTGAAGGAAACATTCGATGAGCGCATAATTTCGCGGAATAGACCTGTCAATTGGCCACCAAGATCGTGTGATTTGACACCATTGTATTATTTTCTTTGGGGATATGTGAAGTCGCCTACGCCAGCAAACCAGAAACGTTAGGAAACGTTGAAAACGTGGTTGAAAATTGGACCTCTAGACTCGCCCGAAATCATATTAATGGCACAAAATTATCCTTCCAATAAAGCCAAATTGATGGAGATTTTCTTGTGTTTTATTTCATTTCGAAGTTCTATACCTCTAAAAAAACACCCTGTACTACCAGTAAATGATGGCAAATGTTGTTTAAAAAAACGCTTTTGATGTCCATTAAAACATAGCTTTCTTCTCAATATTAAAATATCTTATGTTATTAGTTGTATGGTAAGTATGTTTTTATAAATCCATGTTGATTGCATATTTTGCATGTTTATTTAAACACACAAATTGTGAGGTGTAATCTACTCAAAAATTACATTTTATGGCGGCGGCCATTAAAACCCACATAATTCGATCCATGTGTGAACGTTTCCCATTTGATTTACACTTAAAAGTCCAAAAAAGTGTATATAATGTCGGTTTTTTCAGCTGGGTTTAGCTTTGGGGTGAGCTGAGTTGACTGTCGAGTTTACTATCTGGTTAATTCCTCATCTGTGGGACAGGGGTATGCTGAGTTGACTATCTGGTTAATTACTCATGTCATCCGGATGACCGTATGATCGCATTAGGTAATAAGTAATTTCTTACATTCTCCATCAAATAGATGGATTTTTGAAGTTCTCCAAAGACTTTAAAAACATCTAATTTAATACACCATCTTAACAATCAAATCCGACGTATAAATATATTTTCTGCAGTGATTTTTGTTTATGAAAAGTATATGCTACCTATGTATGCAGAAATTTGCGGAATATATTGCCTCCGCCGAACAATCAAATAGCGATGGGGATATCAATTACAACCCGAATCACCTTGCATCATACAGAACCACGTGAATACTTTATCCAGAAACTGGGTGGATTTGCACATTCTGCGGATGAATTAAAATTTTATTACACTGCTATAATTATTTACAAATATATATAACACATCTCAGTTTAAAACACTTACACTACTATCATTTAATCCGGCAGATCGAAGATTCACCTCACACATTCGATTCGCATTCACTTCCTGTGGGCATCATTAAATCTGGCGGGTACACTGTACTACCGGCAACAACTTTTTTTGACAAAAGCAAAGACCTTCAAATTGACAACAAAATTTTATTATATCAAAATGGATAATATTGCTTAATTTTTTGAAAGATTGGGAGAAAGCGGCTAACAAAAGGACAGAACGTGCATATTTAAGAGCATCTGCTAAAGATATCATGGATCTCTCAGATGCGTCGTAAGACAATAGATTTCTTATGGCTGGTTTACATGGCCACACAAGTCTACCACGCACGATAAGTGGGATGCACAATACTAAAAAGTCTACTGCAAGGAAGGGAGAGCACTACCAAACATGCAAAAATACGTGCCACGTATTTTGGTCAATAACGTTAATTCGCCTGGTAGCAGCCAAATGTGCACTGTTTGATCTCTGATCTCACTCTTACAACTTAAAATCATTGACGGCAGAGATCCCTCTCTTATCTCGTGCAAAAATGTATGGTAGTTCTGTTTGGTAGTGCCGTCCTTTCCTTGCAGTAGACTTTTTAGTGTTTTGTATGCCACTTATCCTGCGTGGGAGACTTGTGTGGCCATGTAAGTCAGCCATTAATTATCAAGTAAAAAAAAAATGTTTGAAAATTTGGCAGCATTCGTTAAAAGTGATTAAAAGTTGGTCGTTCCTAAATTTAAAAATGCTGCATACCTGCCAATGTCGCGTTCATTATTGCGACTATTAAGAGAAAATTGACAGTCAGCATGAAGGAGAGAAAATGTAAGCACAATTTTTGCAAATTGTATTATTTTTTACTAAAATATATGTAAATAAATATTTATCTTGCATTTAAAATGTAAAATTAATATACTATGTTACATAGGACTCAACAAGAACCAAAATCTTTGTAGATTCATTGTTTCCAGACATTGTTAAGAATTGATGACGATTCTAAGATATTTAAAATATTTACTATTCGAGCTGTCATTGGCTTCTGTTTATAATACGCAATTATGAACTCATTTTTGTCGCATGCATGCATCTTCATTTGCGTTCATAAATGTAATCAATGAATATTTGTGGCAGGGTATGGGCAGCATTATTTACAATTATGAACTCACAAAATTTTAACAGTAGTTACTTTCATTCCGACAATTTTCACTTGGAGCAATAACTTGATTTAAGATGAGGATTATCCTACCTATTAGACTCTTTACTTTTTTATTTGAACACAACGATGTGCTGGGAAAAGTTCGCCTTTTATATTCAGCGCCACTGAATATAAAAGGCCAACAATCCGATATACAAGTTGGAATAGAGAAGAACATATTTACATTTGCGAATTACCGAGATCGTACTTGAATTAATATACCATAATTATAAGAATAAAAAAATAAAACAAATACTTGTGTTTTTATTTGATTTTTACTTCATATATTTTATGCGATTGAGCTTGCATTTGAGGCAATACGGGGCCACAAATCGGCACACTCTTTTGCAACTGGGCCTGTGATAGCGGAACCTTTCATTTCACCTTTATTATTCACAATAACGCCAGCATTGTCCTCAAAGTATATAAAAACACCATCCCTCCTTCTAAACGGTTTTCTTTGCCTGATTACAACAGCGGGCATTACCTTAAAAGAAAATTATAAAACTTTATTGAACAAACGAATAAATTGAAATAAATAAAACTATAGCAAGACAGTATGAAATGATAAAATGTTGCTTCACATAACATGTTAACAAAGATAAAACTACAAACAACTACAACGTTATCTACTTTTTTAACTTAACCTTAGGAACGACTATGATAGGCATTAAAAATGTGGTCGAATATACTAGCTTGTACCTGAATTTGTTTTGTTTTATTACTTCACTCCTAGAAATACCTTTTTGTATTTGATTGTGGAACAGATTTCTGTATACTGATTTCTTTAATTTATTTCCTTTTTTTGTATATTTATGAAGAAAACGACAATCTGGACAACGTGTGGTGGCCCTTGGAATACTTTAATTTCATGTCATGAAGGACTTACTTGCTCAACACGCCACTGTTGCCGATGTTATTTGATTGCCTGACGTGTGCCGTGTAGCCATTGATACGTCATTTGGAATGGGCTCCTATTAAATTTTATTGATTTAATAATTACTTGGTGATTTGGTGAGGAAGAGCTAAAATGATTGAAAACCAGCGAGTTGGGTAATCACTTTCTATTCGCAATATTCACTAAAATAAGCGCAATACAAAAACTTTGGAGCTACTTTAAAGAAAATATGTTTTGTCACATAATATGTTTGTACTATGTATAATATTATTATTAAGGAAGAATTGGCTCATAGCTGACTGTCAATTTTTGATTTATTATTTTTGTTATATCTGACTGAAGCGATCGCAAAAAGGTTTTTCATTAATTAAAACATTTGCATGCATTCGTTCACTACCAACAACAAATTGAAAATATGTTAGAATCGACTGAAGTGTGATAAAGACATTCAGCCTATCTCCTCCACCCATTTGTTTGCGAAGATCCACCTAATTGTTTTGACAAATTTTGAGAAGCTTCTCTTGACAATTCTTACTCGCCCGTATTCGTCTAACTTTCGCAAGAGGTGGGCCAACCAATAAAAACTTGTGGATGTTACTAGGTCGAATTTGAACCTGACACCCTCACTTAGTAGCCCAGCGCACTTAACCACTGCACTCAATAAATTCATTTCAAATAACTTCATCTGCAAAATATGCATACACCTGTTACGATTATCTACAATCGCCAATAAATATGAACAGAATTGAACCTTGGATTTTGAAATTAGGTTAGGTTAGGTTAGGTTGTAGTGGCGATGATCCAATTGGAGCTTCTGACGAAGCGAAAGAGACGTTTTCGTAGAGGAAGTCTCAGAGAATAAGCTTCCTTTTTTCTGGAGAAATCAGGATAGGTTCAAAGCAGGTGGGGATCGTTTCGTCTTCCTCTTCGTCCATACAGGTTCTGCAGAAGCAGATAACTGGAAACTTATTTAGTTGTTAAATGGTTATCAGAATTGATCAGGCCATTCTTGATGAGAAGCAAAAGTAGATAAGTAGAGAAGTACAGCAGTAAGTTTCTGTCTAACAGCAGTTGGAGTAAATTTTACAAGACTGCACAATCTCCGAATGCGCTCAAATTTTGTATTTTTTGTCCTAAACTCAGATCTGCAAACAAAATTTGGCGCTCTCTTACCGTTTGGGCGTGGCACGCCCCCAAAGTTTCGAAAATGACACCAACATTTCTGGAATGGAGTGTTCAAATCTTATAAAATAAATTTTATTTTACTCGTGAAATGTGTATTTAATTAATAAAAACAAGTTTCATCAAAATCGGTTCATGAAAACAGAAGTTATCCAATAACTAGTAAATATTTTTGTTTTTTGTTTCGCTGGAAAGAAAAATCGTTGGAATGTGCTTTTTGCCTATGGCAACAGTACCTGGATAGAACCGCTTCGCGGAAAGAAAGGACTTCAACCCTCTTTCCGCAGGTACTGCTCCGCTCCGGGTATGCGCTTTTCGTCAGGCAGGCACCTATAGCAACAGTACCCGAGCGGCATCGGCATGGGCTTCAGTGTCTTTCAACCGATTTTGATGAAACTTTTTTTTTATTAACTACACATTTAACGAGTAAAATAAAATTAATTTTATAAGATTTGGACACTACATTCCAAAAAATTTGGTACCATTTCATAGGCCATTTTCAAAACTTTGGGGGCGTGCCACACCGAAACGGTAAGAGAGCGCCAAAAAGACATAAAAAAAAGAACTGGAATGCAAAATTTGAGCGATTTCGGAGATGGTGCAGTCTTGTAAAATCTAGCAATTATTTTTTCACTCAAGTATTTATATTATTTAGAAAACGACACAAATGTATGAAAGCGACACCTAAATAGCTGTCACACGAAATCGATATCAAAAAAGCGATTGTCAATTTGATAATCACCTTACTTGGAGCAAGTGTTGATTTCTATTGTCAACTATCAACAATCACCTTAGCCGATCCCACCACTGTGCAAGAGTGATAGTCACAAAATTTAAGTAAAAGCTATTGTGCATGTATAGGTACGAACTAATACCTAAATAAACCAATTTCAGTTCTCCATTTTGAACGTATAACAAAGGATATACTTAGAGTTGCAGTAGCCGTATTATTGTATGATCACTTTACTCAGAGCAAACAGAATTGATAACTACAAAACATACTATCACCAATCATCCCACAGAAATATTTTTCTGTACTAAGAGCGTGCCATGTATTTTGTCAATTATACAAGAGAATCAAATAAGAATACCAACTACGCCTTAGACACATTGGACCTATTCGATTCATGTGCACTCAGCAGGTTAAAAACTGTTTATAGTACTTCACCATGTGTATTCCACATGTCAAATTATTCGCTATTGGTTCTAGCTTACAACCGGCAAACCAGATACTTTCACGTACATTTTCAAATTTGGATTCATTTTCAAGAATGCTCCTTCCATAATTATATACTAAATATACTAACCGCAGCAAGTGCGCAATTTTGTATATTTTTATAAATATTTATCGGCATAAACCTGAAGCAATGCTAGTACAATTTTAAGATATGTATATGAAAGGAACTAAAATTGTCACCAAAAACAATCACGCGCTCAATACGCCTCTCGACCCGAAACAAAATTGCAATATTAGAGAAATAATAACGTCTTTCTCACCTTTTTCCTTAGTTCAGGCTTTCCCTTCTTCACTGTAGCAACAAACATGTCACCAACTCCAGCAGCTGGAAGACGATTTAAACGACCACGAATTCCATGTACAGCGATAACATACAAGTTTTTAGCTCCTATAATTAAAAAAACCAAGTATCAATTTTCATTCTTTGTACGGAAATTAATAGTAAAGCACATACCAGTATTATCAGCACAATTCATCACAGCCCCAACAGGGAGACCTAGGGAAATACGGAATTTCCCTCCAGCGGTTCCACCACGTCCTTTAAGGAAAAATATAAATATTATTTAATTGCAAACATGTTTTTCAAAGTACTGCATTCATTGATGCTTAAATATTGGGACACAGGGAAAAGATTTAGAAAGATTTAATTTTAATTTTCCGCACCTCTCTTCGACATTTTTCGGCCTGTTTAGCTTGCAACGGGAAATCAAAAGAAAGGGACAAACGAAAAAGTAGAAACATCAAAACTCAACATCCGTGCAGGGGCACCAACCACTGATTAGGAAGTGGTGCGAAATTCCACGTCAAGTGAATGGAACTCCATCGCAGTTTAGTAATTTTAGGTGTAGATGGCACTCTTAACCAAAGAAAATATACAAGCACTTGTTTCGTTTGTGTTTTTTTTTACATAAACATAATGCCATAAAACAATAGCTCTAAGTTAATACACCCATACCTCGCTATACGGCATTTCGCTATAACAGCCCTCTTCAATTAAGGCATGTTTTCGATTTACGGTATGTTAGTTATCAAAAATAACAACTTCATTTCCGATTGTTGGATAATTATTTGAATTTACAAATTTAGTATAAATCGTGAATTAAGAAACATTAATCATGTACTTACTGTTATAACAACCGATTGTCCGATTTCTTCTATTTAATTAATCACTTCGACGACAAAGCAATTAATTTGCAATCACAACTGATTTTGACGTTTCTCACAAATCTGTTCTACCTCAAAATCAAGTGCAGAAATTCTGTTTGGAGCAGAGTCCAGGCAGAGTCATTGAACAAAAAGCAAACATGAGCTGCACAGAAATTTTTTCCATTGAACACAAAACATGTAATTTACATGCTTTGCACTGAGCTGGACAGCCTCTGTGAACAAAGCTTGCTTGTTACCCATCTTGCGCAAGCGCAATCTCGATGCACACTCTTTTCTATTCCCTCTTGTTAACGAGCGTTGTTTTTGTATCCAAACAGTTAACATTAAATAATTTGTCGAATTTTGACCGAAGCTCTATCAAATATGTCGAATATGTATGTATACATACATATATTTTATGTAATATGAAGTGATTTCATTTTTGTTCTTTTTGTTTCAAGTTTCGTGGGACGTATCTGGGCTGTAAAGCGAGGTATGGGTGTACTATATGGCAGCCTCCTATACGTATGGAACCAATTCAGTCCGATAACAATTTACGTTACGAAAACAAACATAAATCCGTCTCCTCAGAGCCAACGTCATATATTATTGGTCTTCCAAACTAAACCGTACTAAGTCCAAAATAGGTCTCGGTGGAAGTTTTGCAACATGATTGAATAGTTATTTGAAAGAAAGGCGACAGGAATTGATTGTTTAGCGGAAATTTAGCGAACTAATGAACCAAGCAAAATACTTATGGAGAACATTTAAACGCATTTCAGTACACTGAATTTAAGTTATGCGGATATATTGTTTCTTTGGCGTCCACCCCGAAATGACAGCTTAAGGAAAATGAAAGAATTGTAACAGTTCTAGCCTGACCTCAATTGCCGATTATTTGTTGAAGCCAGTTATTGCAGTATGCAAAGAATCCGGAAGTTTTATGATAGCAGATGTCAAAAAACGTCATACATTATGACATTGTACCCAACAATTTAGTCGTAGCCTTTTCTTTTCTCTTTCCCTTTCTTCCATTTGCGAGAAAGACAGAGAGATTGATTCCATGGTACGTTAAGGTACGTTAATATAACGTGAATTTTAAATCATTCGTAAACAAAGCGCAGTCAATTTGTTTAATAAGATTGAGCAACATTAAATATATTTTTTCCAACTTCATTAAAACATAGGAATGTGTCCCAGAATTATAGCAGCACTTTATGCACTGAATTTGAAATGCAATGGTGGCCAAAAATAGTTTGCTCAGCATCCACATCAATATGACAGCATAAAATAAATAAGTATTGGCAGTTTGAACCGAAGCTCTATCAAAAGATTTGTAAATGCGTAACACATTTCAATGTGTGCTACATTAGAAATTAAAAAAGAACAAAATAAAACGTGAGACTTTTATGTATTTATAAAAGAACTGCGTGGGTCATTCTATAAGTCAAGGTAAGTGCGCCAATTTCTCCAAAGTAAATCACCAATTTGGTATTTTTATACGCACTTGAAGTAAAAAACAACATAAAATATTTATAGGTATGCAAATTGTGGGAAACTTATGCGGCATTTACATAAGTGACATATTCTTCATTATGTAGTGAAAATGAAAATGGCAAAGAAAATCAAACATTTGCCTTATTGTACAAAACCCACTCTGCATATAATGACAATCGAGGAAAAGATAATGTCCATTCTTCTTATGGTGGATTGTCATTTAATTCCAAAATCAGTACAAATTAACATTAAAATTAACTGAAAAAAGTAGTTTTCAATAGTGCTATAATTGAACTAGAGGTTCAATTTTTGCAATCAGGGAACCAAAATTATTGGCAGACTTTCTTAAAAAGTTTTTGTGCAGTTCAGGACCATTTTTATGAAGCTTACTGCATAATGTTTCATGGAAACCATTTCCTTTCAAAAACTAAGATCGTTGCTTCCTAGAGCGTTCGACTTGTTCGGCCTACCCAACTTGTTCTTCCTCAAATAGTAAGGCAACAGTCTTACTGCAGCTACATTTAGATCTTCAATAATTCAAATTTTAAATAAAATCGAAAAGTTAACGAGAAAGTGTATATTCAGTTTCACATCAGTTTGACATTTAAAAATTTGATATTATTAATCTTTAGTGTAAATAGCCAGTTTACTGCAAATGTCACAAAATAATAAAACGAAGTAACAACTTCCTTATATTATCATTATTTTTGGTCGTGCAAATGATAGAATCATTTTACAATGACATGCAACAATTTTTGTTGCCATTTTGTGTCACTCGTGTAAATGCGGCATTAAGAATGCAAATACTGTGATATTATATGTTTTTTTTTGTTTAATATAATGCAATCGATACTTAGAGTTTGTTTGCTTACATTTGATCTATCAAAATATCCATAATAAAGTTATGTCAGTCTAATTTTTATGTTTATTCGTTAATTTTTATACATTATGATTTCATTGATTGTATTGAATCGGATGTCTCTTTCTTAACTTATGCATGTGATAGCACATGCCACAATACATCACTCATTTTCTGAGGGTGTTTTTTTCAGAAATTTAAGTTTTATTTTATATATTTCATTGAAAATTAAATCAAATGTCATTAATTATGTTTCTAATGCCTTTTTCCATGGGGCATATTTGGATATGTGGATAGGATATTATATATGGTTCTAAGTGCTTATCGGACTGCAGTCTTTCCTTTTGTTCTATGTTCCTTGTTTCATTTTATTGACATTAGAGTGTCAAATTTTGTGTGTTTTAAATTCTATATACACAAGAAAGTAATTAGCAACAGCAACCAAGAACTATTTTCTGGTTATTTAAAATGAAACATTATAATAAACAATATGCCAATATTTTTAATAATAAAATATTTACGAATCGAACATTTCTATTGGTTCTACGACAAAAGCTAATTTGATCTACCATCTCATTTAAAATAAGCCTGAGTCTATTTTTTATTTTAATAGCTTAACTTACAATTAAGGACTATTCATATGAGAGCGAATTGCGAACTGCGAACAAGGGAATATCCGTAAAATCTGACATTTCATTTCCATGACAACTTTTTTTGGTCGCAAACGAAATGCGACGAATATTGTTATCTCTCAGTTCATTTCGCATGTAGAGGTGCAGTAAAAATATTTGACATATGTATTCTAATCCCACTTTTACTTTAATTTTACGAACGACCCCACATCATTGTTTTGTATAATCTATTTGATACATTTTCTGCCGATACTATTTATACACAGCAAAGGCAATACAATGGATGTTGGTTTTCTGCAAGAAACAAAATCTATTCTCAAATCACTAGTTTTGTCATCTCCAAATGGCATGACAATTGATAGACTAAATCGCGACTATAGAGAAGTTGTTGGGAGCTGGATTCCATTCCAGAAATTGGGTTTCGTCAACTTGGAACTATTTTTAAAATCTATACACGATACCTTAACTGTAAGTGGTAATAATATTTAGGTACATAATATTAAATTACAGTCTTAAAAAAATCGGTATAAGGTTACTGGCCATGGACAAGAAGCTAAGGTCGGTTTCGTTTCAAACGAAAAGCTCAAACATATTAATGAAATGGTTAGCCGACAAAAAAATACCACAAGGGAACGGAAGGCAGCAGTGTTGTAAGCCTTTTTGTTTTTAATTTAAGTATGTACTTAAAACATTCACTTTTATAGACATAGTTCACAAAAAAAGAATGCACATACGTTGTCACAGCAACACAATAATGTCAGTACTGTGCGTACGTTCAATCCTAGGCATTCGAACAGTAACTGTATTTATGTATGTCCCTCAGCGTATTATCAAAACATCTTACCCCAGCAACTCCATATAAATCCCAGCTACCTAATTGAACGACCACTGGTATACAGTATTCCCTTTCAAAATGTTCCAACGTCAACATTTTTGTCTACACATAATGTACAATATAAGAAGAAAATACAACCAGAGTATTACAACAAAAAAACCGAGTCGAAGAGAGTAAATGACACAAATACAAATTCCGTACCGGGTGAAGCCAATAGATCGAAGCCCGTAAGAACTTTACACAATAATCCGACAGTGGTATTGAGTGATTGCAGTAACTCAAAGAGACACACACACCAAACAAAATTCTCTTTAGATAAAAAAGAAAACACAACAAGTAAAAGTACAATTGATAACAGGGAACCATCTCAATCTTTAATAAAGTTTGACAATAGTAATTCGATTAATGTCATAGATAAGTTAAAGCACCTACCGAATGAGGTCAAACATATGAATGCGGATAAAATTCCACACCTACCTCCTAATGATGTTGAAAAACCTAAGCACAATTCAGATACACCGAAAATACCAAACTCTCCCGTTCTACAACAGCAGAACTCTAAAAAAGCAGATTTGGTAAATACTTCAAAGGCCATTTTATATGAACATCCAACAGTCATTTTTAATAAACCTTCAACTTCAATGAAAACACAACCACTAAAATATCCAATTAAAAAAAAAATTTCAACTACACAAAAACAAAAAGAAACTGCACAAAGGGGAAATCCAATTTTATATGCATCTGAGCCGTCAGAACTTACGTTTTCTAAGGCCGACAATGCATCATTTGAAGAAAATAATACTAGACTAATCGGACCAGATCCATTCTTGCATGTGGACTCTGGTGATAATGAAATTGATGAAGCTGTACCAGAATTTGCTGCTGTAAGTATAAGAATTTTTTATTTTCAGTAGAAGTCATTAACATGTTGTTAAGTTAGTAATTAGTAATAGTAAAAAGGATACGATGGAACGGGCTCGAGAAAGATTGATAAATACTTACTTACATACTTAGTCAGTGGAAATGCTGCCTAAATACATCTACAATTCAGTGACTAGGTTTCTTTGGCTGTTACGAAGAACAGGTGTACAGTTCTTTAAAGCAGCAACCATTTGCTTAGGTTGTTTCTTAAGCTGGAAGAGTGGCGAGTGTTAAGGCGTCCAATGTCGAATTTCTTCTTTTGGCACTTCGCAGCTTCGTTTGACATTCGAATAAATAAAGCTAGCTGAACTAGTCCTTGATAGGGTATTTAGCATCGTCGGTAGGGGCGTGTGCATATATAAGGCTAATGTTTTGGAATGTAGCATTGATGCTAGGCGAGGACTTATGGGCTTGAAGTCAAAATTTCTTGACCTAAGGCAATTACCAGCGACGAATCCGCATCGCTATTTTGTCTTTTCATAAATCCTAAATGAGGTCTACATGAATGTACTCATTTGCTTTCTCTTAACGGGTGCAATACTTCAGTATACTCTTTTCATTGAATCATACGAGCAAATATATTGTACCAATGAGTCCGTATATTTAAAGAGACAGTTACTGTACACTACTCGATCACCTCATACCAATATGAGTATACTCTTTAGTTTCATATACTCAAATGAGTGCTTGCTTTGAACAATTGATTTTTAGCTTTCAAGAAGTGAAGACAATAAAAGTTGCTAATCGCTAATTTACATGACTTTCCACAATGGAAGTCCATAATGAAAGTTAATTTTTGTTCGGAAATAATTGCATATGGCCACTAATAATTAAAGTTAATTTGAAGGATTCAACAAACGATTCGGAGATTTCAATGGCAAGTAATATCAAGTTATTGAATAGTTCAGCAATTAAAGACAAACTTGAATACGGTGATCTATGAATTATCAATACAAGAGGCAGAAGCTGGATATGTTTGGGGAAATAGATACTGAAAATGAAAAAGTGATCAGGCTTGAGGCTTTTTGCAATTTTTATTATCAATAGGAGCAAAATATGGTAAAAATGTGGATATTGATAAGATGTTAACACACCCACGACAATTTCACGAAAAATTCAAAATTTATTGTAAAATTATAAAAAATTAAATAAGGTCAATACAAAATATTGGCTATGGATTAACTTCAGACATTTGGACGGATAACTACTTGAAGACTCCATACATTTCATTGACAATTCACTATATAAAAGAAGGAAAATTAATTATCAGACTACTAGGCCTAAAACCCATTAAGGGAGAATCGTGTGCAGGTAGCGTATACACGTTTTTTTTTAGGAAATTTTCAAATCATTCTTTTTCGTACTACCGAACTTTTTCATTAAATTTCCAGGTCAAAATAAAGGGTGTTTTTTTAGAGGTTGGTTTTTCGAACAGAGATAAAACCGACATTTTGTGGTCAAATCTGGCAACTCTAATGTCATTTTATGGTCGACATAATCCTCCATCAGAGCAATTAATTCGGTTAACCATGAATCGTTTTCGCACTACGTTTACTCTATGTGATAATACGCATCCGCAGAGACTTCAAACAGTGTGCACCGAAGCAACAGTTGCCGCTATAGAGCAAAGTGTTGAAGAGGACCCGAATGAATCGATTCGACACCGTGCACAGCAATTGGAGCTTTGTCCGTCAACTTTATGGAAGATTTTGCGCAAAGATCTCTTCTTACGACCTTACAAGATCCAGTTTGTGCAAGAATTAAAGCCCCGAGACCATGCATTGCGTCGTGATTTTGGTGTATGGGCCGAAATCGATTGTTATCGATGCTGATTTTCATCGGAAAATTTTTTTTTAGTTGTAAGGCTCATTTTGGGTTAAATGGCTACGTCAACAAGCAAAATTGCCGCATTTAGAGTGAAGAGAATTCACATGAGACCCTTGAAACGCCATTACATCCACAAAAACTGACTGTTTGGTGTGCTCTATGGGCTGGTGGAGTCATTGGGCCATACTTTTTCCGAAATTATGCTGGAGAGTCAGTTACCGTTAATGGAGACCGGTATAGAGCCATGATAACCGACTATTTTGTTCCCGAATTGGATGGCATGAATGTGGATGAGACGTGGTTCCAACTAGACGGCGCTACATGCCACACAGCGCACGTCACAATCGATTTATTGAAGGAAACTTTCGATGAGCGCATAATTTCGCGGAATGGACTTGTCAATTGGCCACCAAGATCGTGTGATTTGACACCATTGGATTATTTTCTTTGGGGATATGTGAAGTCGATCGCCTACGCCAACAAACCAGAAACGTTAGGGGACTTGGAAGCCAACATTCGTGGCGTTATTGCCGACATACAGCCCCAAATGCTTGAAAAAGTGGTTGAAAATCAGACCTTTAGACTTGTCTTTATTCGAACCAGCCGCGGCGGCCACATGCCCGAAATCATATTTAAACATTAATGGCATAAAATTGGACATTAACAAGATTTTCTTGTGTTTTATTTAAATTCGAAGTTATATACCTCTAAAAGAAACACCCTGTATTAAGGCAAAGGTCAGTAATGTTTTGAGCGAATTCAATTTTTTATTTCTTTGAATCCATAGAAAAAAAGTGGGCAGAAATTACAAGTATATTAAATGAAAAAAATGAAATACAGAGAATAAAAAGTATCAATTTAAATAGTTTAAGTGCTATGATCAGAATTTTAAAACCCTTTGACGAAACATTAAAAAAACCTTTAACCCTTTAACAATCGTACATATTCATCGGTTAAAAAGAAAAGTGTCATTAATTTGGAAGACTTAGATGTCATTAAAACTTTTAAAACAAAATTAAATTAAATTGGATTCAATTGTGTTACAAAACTTTAAAATAATTGATAATATATCCCTTTTTTTGTTTCCTCCCGCATATAAATTAATTCAATTTAACGAAGTTGAAAAAAAAAAAATTATTAAAGATTATTAACTTATGCAAAGTTACTTACTTTACTTAACGGGTTCCCGACTCGTGAAGAGTCCCTATTGACATACGGCAGCCGTCCACCCTTTCTGTTCCCGAGCACGCTGCTTCCAGTTGTCCAGACCAAGCGCTCTGGCATCCGCGATGGCTTGGTCTTTAAAACGGAGGTTCGGTCTTCCTTGTCGTCTCGAACCTGGGGGTTGGGATTCGTAGATCCTCTTGGCTGGAGCGTTGTTGTCCATTCGCTCGATGTGGCCGAACCAATGTAGTCGACGAGTTTTGGCTTTTCGGACTGCATCCACATCTTGGTACAGCTCATAGAGTTCGCGTTTGTATCTTCTCCTCCATTCGCCCTCTTCGCACGTCCTGTGTATCCGTCGAAGGATTTTTCTTTCAAAGGTTCCCAGTATTAACTCTCCTTTCCTGCTTATCGTCCAGCACTCGGCGCCGTATAGCAGTACTGGCAGGAAGGGTTCTGTAGAGCATGCACTTTGTCCTTCGAGTTAGGAGTATTGAACCCATTTGATTTGCCAAACCGAAGTAGCAGCGGTTTCCTAGCGTAATTCTTCGACGGATCTCCACAAAAATGTCATTTGTGGAGTTGATGTTTAGCCCGAGGTAGATGAACTCCTTAACTACCTCGAAGTTGCTGCTATCAACAGTGACATTTTGTCCTATTGGGTGGACAGATGATTGTTTGTTTGTTGATAGCATATATTTAGTCTCGTGCTCATTCACTTCAGAGCCAACTAGTTTCGCCTGTTCTTCAATAGCGGTGAAAGCCTCTATCACGGCACGCTGGGATCGACCGATGATATCTATATCGTCCGCATCCCCCAGCAGTTGGACTGATCTGTTGAAGATAGTGCATTCCGTGTTGACACCTGCCCTGCGCTAAGGCGTCCAACGTCGAATTTCTTCTTTTGGGCTGTTCGCAGCTTCTTCTCGTTGGACATTCGAGCTCTGAATCTAGCTGCAACAAGAAAATGGTCAGAGTCGACGTTTGCCCCTCGGTAAGTGTGCACGTTGAAGATGTTGGATGCGTGCCTAGCATCGATTGCACATATTAGGCTAATGTTTTGGAATGTAGCTTTGATGCGGATCACAGCCAAGGGATCACTTATCGGCTTGAAGTCCATTACTTTGGATCTAAGCCGGTTTCCCACGACGAATCCGCATCCTAACACGTGCAATTTTTTGTTACAACTGTAATAAATTTCGCAACTTTGTATTTTAATAGTTCCTGATCCTATCCATCGTATCTCCTGGATCGCGGTAATGTCCGCCTTGTACCGCGAGAGGACAGACTCAAGTTTTTGAGTAGCACCTGGAGTGTAGAGTGTCCGCACATTCCAGGTACACACTCGCATGTCCGTTAACGTTCTGGGTCTATTTTGCCTTTGAGGTACATTTATATCCGAGGCTGCCATAGTCTCTCCCATAACTTCATCTTTTTGACCACTTGGAAGTTACCTCGACGGCACAATCCCCAACCTGGAAGGCCAGGCCCTGCTCTTGACCCTAGGAGAGTAGGCCGGTAATTCCGGTGCCAGTAACCCACTTCGGGGATGTGAGTGCTGCCGTTGACCCATCAAGGGTTCATCCGCCACCAACTCATTTCTAAGACCCTGGCTTAGTGTTGGATATCCCTATAGCCCTGGGCTTCAAATAAGTCGAAGCAGCTCATATTGGGTGATCACTTGTTCCATCTAACTGGAACTGTGGACGCCGCCGTTGATCCGTTCGTAGAATTCGTCCGCCGCCGTCCGGAAACAGGAGAAGTGCCTTAGTGAGCTGGCACTCCTCCCCCCCTCTCGTCAGCTGCCACCAACGACCTTCCACAAGTGTTGGTTACCCCATCTCCAGTCGAGATACTAGGCACCCAGCAGTCACCACGGGGTGCCTAGTATCTCGCAATCACACTCCTTTTGACCACCGATTTATGTAAAGTTATGCCAACGAAATACAAGAACACGAAGATCAAGAACGACTGTTAAATGAAGAGTTGCATAGTTTTTTATCAGATGATAAAAATTTGTTTGAAGATTTTATTCAACCTGTAGAAGTGGTAAATTTTACTGCTAAGGTGAATAGCGAACTATGCGCATATTAAAATACAAATGTAGTTTTCCATGAAGATTATAATGTTTTGCAATGGTGGCACTTGCATCAAGCAAAATTTTATGTACTCCAGAAAGTAGTGCAGCTTCAGAACAAATATTTTCCTTAGCAAGGCAACTAATTTCCGAAAAACGTAGTTTGATTGGTTCTGACCCAGTTCTACTAAACCAAATTATGTTTTTGATTTCAAATGTTGGCAAAACTGATATTTATAACGAATTAGAAGAAAATCTAACTATATTTTGAAAAAAGAAATAAAAAGTAATTCATACTTTATGTATTAACAAAATACATATAAAACTGCGTTTAACTTTATTTTTAAGAGTAATACACTTTTCTAATGCCGCCATCTTACAATATTACACTCCAACAACCGTAAATCAAGTAATGAGTGGATTCATTCCAAATGAGTGGACTCGAAGTATTCGATGTACTTTGGGTAGTGTACCCATTTCAAGTGAGTACACTGAACTAAATGGTTTGTTGCAAATGGGTGAAATACTCATTCAGTAATCAAATATCTGGTTATTCATTCATTTACTTTTTCACGATGTGAGTTCAGTGAATGAGGTACCCGAAAAGTACTGAATGCCTTGAAAATGGTTTCAAGACATTCATTGCAGATGTCTAATATCCATGCTAACGGCTGAAACTGGAGGGCCAGCCCCTAGGACAGCAGGCTGGTAATTCAAGTGCCAGTAAACCACTTCGGGGAGGTGAAATACTTTATCCGACACCAACTCTTTTTCAACACTCTGGCTTAGTGTTGGCTCCTCCATTTCACATAGTGGTATCACATAGAAAACAACCGTTCCCACTATAGCCCCTCACCAACATCTTCTTCTTCTTAAGGTTCCTCTTCGCTACGGAGGTTGGAAATCATCGTTCTTAGTGTTTGTTTGTTTGTGACACCTCTTGATAATTCTGTGGTGGAGAGATTGAGCCACTCCCGCATATTTGTCATCCATAACAGTCTTTGTCCGCCCACCGTTCGTCTTCCTTCTATCCTTCCTTGTAATATAAGTTGGAGAAATTTGTACTTGTTATCTTCGATAAATCCACATTTTGAAAGCTTCAAGTTTTCGTATTTCTTTTTAACGTCCAGATTTCTACCCCATAAAGCAGTCCCGACCATATATAGCAATGTTCAATTAATTTCTCTACTACAAAAAAGTTTTTTTTTATTTTACAGAAGACTGCCCTTGCTTGTTCTATCCTACACTCTATTTCTTTGCTAGGGTTAGCATCATGGTTAATCATTGTTCCCAAATATTTGAACTTCCTGACTCTTTCGATGTTCTTGTTATTTACTTTCAGCTTGAGATTTATTATATCTCGTTTTTTAGATAGTATCATAAACTTTGTTTTAGCGATGTTTCCTTGTCTTACTCCCCTGCGGATCTCTATTTCCTCTGATTCTTCTTTTTCCATTCCTTTGTTTGCTTTCTGGCCCCAATATAGGTTTCTTTTCACTCTACTGTCATTCATATCAATCCCTTTACTTTCTAGGATTTCCAACATTTTTTTGTGTTTTACTCTTTCATAATCTACGAAACAAACAAAAACATCTCGGTTCATCTCCATGCGCCTCGCGGGTACCAAAGCCGTTTCTAAATCCAAATTGAGACGAGCTAATGCCATTTTCGAGCTTATTGTATATTCTCTTGTGAATTATTTTGAGGAAGATCTTTAAGGTGTGGCTCATTGGGCTAGTTGTTCTGTAATCAGCGCACTTTATTGCTTTATTTTTCTTTGGTAGTGTTATGAATGCAGATTGTAACCAGCCACTTGGGATCTTTCCGTATCTATATATTGCCTTGATCAAATTGAATAGCACTGGGATACTTTCTTCATCGATAAGCTTCAGTAGTTCAATGGAAACCCCATCGGGGCCAGTTGTTTTTTTATTCTTTGACTCTTTTATTACCTTCATGACTTCTTCTTTCATGATATCGGGTCCCTCAGATCCGTGGAAAGTTTCTTGTTGGTCTCTTTCATCCATAAAACGCTGTTCGATATATTCTTTCCACCGTCTGAGTTTGTCTTTCATGCTCACTAAGGTCTTTTAGCACCCCAAATTGCTTTTTCCTTCCAGTGCCAGAGATTTCCTTTACTTTTTTCTGTAAGTTACAGCTATCGTGATTTCTAACGTGTGTGTCTAGTTCCTCACATTGCTCTTGTAGATGTCTATTCTTTGCTTCTCTAATCTTGTTTCTTATTAATGTTTGTATCTATTTATATTCGCCTTGTTTTTCCTTCTTTCTTTCATTAGTACAAGAATTTCATTTGTCATCCACTTTGTTGTCTGTTCTTCAGATGCCTTTTTTCACTTTCCAATAGAATTTGGTTGAACTCCGTCCATTTCACGTTAATATTTTCTTCGACGGTGTGAACTGATCTTGTTGATCTTGTATTTCTCGATTTTTAAGAAGATTAAGTTCAATTCTTTCTTGTTTTGTCTTTTTCTGTACTTTTTTTAGTTGAATATTGACTTTTGCAATAATGGGATTATGATCTGACCCTATGTCTGCACCTGGGTAGGTTTTAACTGATTTAATCATATTTCTGAACCTCTTATTAATGATAATATAGTCTATCTGGTTTCTTAATATTGTTTGAGCTGTATGTCTTGGCGAGGTCTACGTATAAAGCCTTCTCGGGGGTTGTTTGAACCACGTATTTGTGATGACTAGTTCATTAATTTGACAAAATTCAACTAACTTTTGCCCTCTTTCATTTTTATTGCTCAGGCCATAGTCACCCACTACCTCTGTAATTCTTCCTTTTCCCACTTTTGCGTTCAGATCATGGCTTGATCGAGTTGTTTGTAGAATTCTTCAAAGGTCGTTTCATCGCAGTCAGCTGTTAGGGCATACATTTGGATGATGTTAATCATGGTGTTTTTAGCTTTGAGTTGCATTAATATTACTCGATTAGATACATAAACTACACCTGTGACGGATCTTTCAAGTTTTTTTGCAATTATAATTGCAATTCCGTATCTGTTTTGGTTTTTGTCAACGCATGCATAGTGCAAAGTGTAATCGTTGTTTGTTGGATGTACTTCCGTTTCCAAACCATTGTACGTCGGCTATTCCCAAAATGTCTATTTTTAGTCTCTTTACTTCTTTTATGACGTTATTTAATTTTCCTGTTTGAAAGGCTTCCTACATTCCATGTTGCTATATTTAAATTCCCACCGGGGATTCTTAACACCCTCTGACCACTTAAGGTCTGCCGGGGACTAAGGGCCGTTGTGTTTGTTTGTGTGTTCATGATGATTGTTACTAGGGATGGTATTTATATGCATATATTCAATATAATAACTTGAGAGGTGGTTTCCCGTTGCCTTCCGCTCTTTCTTTCCAATTCTCTTTATCTAATCCATAATTTTTGTTTTTGCATCTTTAACGTTTTGTTTAATTATTCTTTTTTCATACTTTTTCCTTATATTAAAATTGTCGCTTTTTCCTTTTTTCCATAGCCGTGTTCTTTACCATTATTTACCTCGTTTTCCTATTGCTATACTTTAAACTGTTATTGGTGTTGGGGTTCCTGATATTCCTTCTTGTTGCTTTTTTCTTTACTATACGACCTCTTTTGTTTATCTTTGCTTAACATTTGTTCTATCAAGCCTCCCTTTATCTTTATGGTGTCTTTTTGCACGTTCTTTCTATTTGACATTTTCTATTATCATAATATTTTCTATTATATTATTATGGCTTAGTGTTGGTTCCTCCATTTCACATAGGGGTATCACATAGAACACAACTGTTCCCACTATAGCCCCTCACCAACATCTTATCTTATATTCGATTCATCTCTTTTTCTTTCTTTACTGAGCGCAGTTTAACATCTAAAGTTAACTCAAGTTAAAAAGCGATAGCACCTCTCTCTCTAACTGCTCAAGTGAGGATATAGTGATTCTGGTCTTCAGGTTGTTAAATTAACCTTATATGTCCAGAAAGGCCGCCAACATAAATTCTTTGTTCCAAGGGATTTCTCGATTGTTCTCGTTACTTCATGTAGCGCTGTTTCCACGATCTGCCCTTGACATATGCATGTTGCTTAGATGCAGGTCCAATAACCTTTCTAATGTTTTCAAAAGAAAAGATGAAAGGCTAATTGGCCTGTAATCCTTGAGTGTAGAGTGAGGAGCATATCAAGAGTCAAGAGTCTCCTGATTACTAGCTGTCCAGCTATTATCTTCCTTACACAGGTTCCCTACAGGGGAGGGGTTTTTGGCTAGAACTTTCCGGAGTCTTGCCGCTTCTTTGGTGGATTCAATGCCGGAGCAGTAGTTTGGCCAGGATGCTCGTTTGGATGCTCGAGTTTTCTTTTTAAACCTCGCTGAAGCTGTTATTCACTTTATTATTATTGATATTCACACCAGTATTCATCGGTTTTTGTCAGTTTGTGCTCTATTAAGTGCCGATCTACCTCTCGACGCGTGCACACGCACTTTTACAAAACAAAAACAAATTTTGTAATAAAAAATAATAAATAAATATAAATTACACGCTAATCGCGCGTGGTTAGTGTGCTACATTAACAGCAGTGTGCAGTGAAAAATCAACAACAAAAAGTACATTGTGTTAGGTCAATCCACTCCCACTCATTTAGTGCTAATTTGCTTGGCATTAGCAAGTATCGTATGTTTATGCGTGCACTTGCTATGGTTGGTTAAGACATCATCTGGCGAAAAGTGGGTCGAGTTGTGTAAATTTTGTTGGTTAAGACATCATCTGGCGAAAAGTGGGTCGAGTTGTGTAGATTTTGTTGGCAGACCAAAGCAATTCATTGTATGAGCATAACATCTACGGTGATTTGTTTTGGAAAGCTGACGTCACGATCTACACGGTACAGGCTTGCTTAGTGAGCGTCTGAGTTGAGTCTTTTGTGTTTATTTTTTAATATGTTTAGGAGTTTTAGAGTTGACGTGAGCAACATTAGTGGTTTGTGCACTACTGCTAGCTGACGAGAGAGGGGCGAGGAGTGCCAGCTCAATAAAGCACTTCACCTGTTTCCGGACGGCGGCGGACGAACTCTACGGATGGATCAACGGCGGCGTCGAGGGCGGTGAGCCCTTGATGGGCCAACGGCAGCACTCACATCCTCGAAGTGGGTTACTGGCACCGGAATTAGCGGCTTGCTGTGCTAATGGGCCAACGGCAGCACTCACATCCTCGAAGTGGGTTACTGGCACCGGAATTTCCGGCCTGTTGTCCTAAGGTCAAAAACAGGGCCTGGCCCTCTAGGTTGGAGGTTGTGCTTAACTCGGCGTAACTTCCCGACCACGTCAAAAACGTATAGCTATGGGAGAGACTACGGCAGCCTCGGATATAAATGAACCTCACAGGCAAAATAGACCCGGCACATTACCGGACATGCGAGTGTGTACCTGGAAAGTGCGGACACTCTAGGTGATTCTCAAAAACTTGAGTCTGTCCTCTCGCTGTACACGGCCAACATTACCGCGATCCAGGAGATACGATGGATAGGATAAGGAATTATGAAAAGACAAAATTGCGAAATTTATTACAGCTGTAACTAAAGCTGCGGATTCGTCGTGGGAAATCGGCTTGGATCCAAAGTAATGCACTTCAAGCCGATATGTGATCGCCTGGCTGTAATCCGCATCAGAGCTACATTCCAAAACATAAGCCTAATATGTGCACACGCCCCTACCGACGAGCCTGAGAACCTTATTAAGGAGGAATTCTATGACCTCTTGGACAGATCCCACGGAGCCTGTCCGGACTACGATGTCAAAATTGTACTCGGGGTCTTCAATGCTAAAGCAAAACGTCTTCTACAGCTATCAACCCCAATACTCGCAAAGCTAGGATTGCACATCAGTTCTAAGAAACGAATCCTTGAATTTCTAGCCCTTATTCGTACAGTGAAATTCAAGGATTCGTTTCTTAACCTTACAACGCGAATGTGGAATGCTCTACCATGCTCTGTCTTCCCATCACATTATAGTTTACAAATATTTAAGACCAACAAGCATCTTCATTTCTCTAATCTAATGCCCGCAATGTATTTCTTCATTATAAGTCCCTTTAGTGCGCGTATATTATAAAAAAACAATTAAGACTTTCCTGGTCTTGCTCCTAAAAAGTCGTAGTTCCCTAGTCTACCAAGCCGCGTGTGCTCTTTTGGGAGGACGACTAATAGGGCAGCATTTTTTGAAGGAGTCAGTTAGGGTCCTGGTGAGAAGATTGACTGTTTCGTTGATGAGTATCGCCATCGACAATGTACCTATGGGGTTAGGCGGAAGTCAAAGTTCGACCAGCTCAGAGAATTTACTCCAGTCAGTGTTGACAGGATTCCTAAGGGGAGTTCTTTGTGAATGTTATCCTGTAATGATAGAAAAAGAGCATTTCGAGAAAACCATCCAGTCATTAACTTTGAATCTTTCTATTATTTTTGAACTCAGCCTTTGGATTTTGGCTTTTTACAGCCACGGTTCGGAGAACTTGATATTCCCCAACCCATATTTGATGACACCAATCTAAGGTGGTTGGCGAATATTGAATCCACCGCAATGCGCAGTACCGATTTGCCACCCGACGCGTGCACACCGACTTTTTAAATCGATCCGCGGCCAGTATTCGCACGAAAAAAAAGTGTGCAAAATTAATTCACTACTCTTTTATTTACAGAAGCTCTAACCAGGACAGGCATTCGACTTATAATGAGTTTGATGCACTCTCTGATTCCATCAGAATTGTAACCCATTATCCTCGTACTGAAATCGTCATTGCGGGCGATTTCAAAAACGCAATTCTAGTTGGGTTCGACATTCTGGACAGACAACACAGACAACATTGCATCATATCGGCAAATTTCTCGTACTCTAACACAGTTAAAGAACAAGCTCCCCAAAGAACCGTATGGCAATATGAGAAAGCCAATTGGGAAGCTTCAAACGGTTTCTTTAGGAGTTTTAACTGGTCGTTGTGCTTCCTCGACACCGACGTGGATGCCGCTGAAGATATGATTACAAACATAATTCACCAGGGCATAAAACGCTTTATCCCATCCAGGATAAAGTGTATTAAACCTAAGGAAAACGCGTGGTGTGACTCGAGCTGTAAAGAAGCTATAAGGCATCTGAGGAAAGCCCAAAAAAGTGTAAACGAGCCAGAAATGACTGCAATGCCCACATTAATCGTGACAAATTCTCCTACGACCGAAAGTTGAGGCAAAAAATACTACAAAGTCCCACCGGTGGTAAAAACTTTTGGTCGTTTGTCAAGAATATAAAAAATTCGGCCTCGTCATCTATCCTGACACTCATTTGCAATGACATCCCAGCTTCAGACAAAGCCAATCTGCTTGCTGCTCATTTTTGCGGCTAGCTCAACGCTCCCAGATTGTGCTTTGACTCCCCCTGTACTCGAGCGCGTAGAACATTCAATGGGACAAATCCACTTCTACTTGTACATTGGCAAGAGTACTTCAAGATCTTAACATACATAAATCCGCTGATCCAGATGGTATTTCCCCTATCGTTATTAAGAGGAGTTCTTCCACGCTGGCAAAACCACTGCGTAAGCTTTTCTGTCTGTCCTATTCTTCAGGGCTCTTTTCGAGAAGATGGAAAACAGCATTTGTCCAGCCTGTCCCCAAAAAGCGAATCTTCCTCCCCCTCCTCCTACCGACCAATTGCACTTACTCCAGCTTCTTTCCAAGGTCATGGGAATGCTGATAAACCGTCAGCTTATGAAATATCTTGAATCCCGAAAACTTCTTAATGAGCGGCAGTACGGTTTTCGCAGCAACAGATCCACTGGTGATTTGGTGACATATCTAACCGCAAAGTGAACCAATCTATTCACCGTGGTGGTGAAAGTAAGGTCGTTGCGCTTGATCTTTTAATGGTACTTGACAGTCTAGCTTAAACTTTTAATGGTACTTGACAGAGTTTGGCATCAAGGTCTCTTGTCGAAAATGCGTGCATTTGGGATCGAAGATGCCCTTCTTCAATGGATTAGAAATTACCTTTCGGACCGTTCAATACAAGTTCTTTTGGACGGTTTCAAGTCTGCTACTCACCAAAAAATTGCTGGTGTCCCTCAAGGCTCCGTTTTTTCTCCGTCTCTCTTTCTCATTTTTATCAATGACCTCCTGTCTGTCACTTCTAATCCAATTCATTCTTTGCTGATGATAGTACCCTTAGCTTCGCATATTCGTTTTATGATTCACGTTCCTCAACCCCGGGCGTGGAGCTAGAACGGCAACGTATGTGAAGCTCATTAAATTCTGACCTTGACAGCATTTTTGAGTGGGGTAAAACCAATAGAATTTAATGCTTCCAAAACACAATGCTGTCTTCTGTCGAAGCGAAATCCCAATACTCTGCCATTATCCTTGGATGGCACTTGCATCGCCGAAACCGAAAGACTTTCCATCCTCGGTATGTGCGTTAACGACTAACTTTGTTTGGAATGACCACATATTCGATTTAGCCAAGAACGCTGCGAAATGTCTAGGCTCTTTAAGCGATGCAAGAAAAATTTTACCCCTTCTGATCTGACTAGAATCTACAACGCGTTTATTCGCCCAAAACTTGAGTACAACGCTCATATCTGGTCTAGTGCCCCATTAACATATTTGGAGATACTTGACATGATTCAATAACGTGCGGTAAAACTTATTGGCGATCGAGACATCGCGAAATCACTTGACTATCTTAGTCCTCGTCGTAATGTCTCCTGCCTGTCATTGTTTTATCGGTATTTCCACCACAAGTGCTCAAATGAAATAGCCTGTTGCATTCCACCACTTCAACATTTCAACCGCAATACCCGTCATGCTAGGAATACACATCAGTTTACTCTCAAGCCTGTATTCGAACATACAGTGAAATGAAAAGATTCGTTTCTTAACCGCGAATGTGGAATGCTCTACCACGCTCTGTTTTTCCTAAACATTATAGTTTATAGACATTTAAAACCAATGTGGATAGGTTTCTCCTTTTTCCTTATCATTCACTTCCCTAATGCCCTAATGCCCGCACTTTGTAACTTCATTGTAAGGATTTCCAAAATCTCTTTAGGACGCGTATATTATAAAAAAAAGAGAGCCATGTCACAGTCCTTCACCTTCCTCAAGAACTTCGGTGAGCATTTGTAGCCCTACCTTTTTTTATAATTTGCACATGTAAAAGGGATTGTTAGCACCCTTATAACGTTCCGATGTACATTGCTTTTCAATGTTTGCAAGTTGTAGTGGTCACCAAAAACAGAGTGAGGTAGAGCAATTGTAATTTCTAATCCATTGTTGCTTTTGAAATATCTAGGACAACGATATTACTTTCACTACCGTGTTGAATAGATTGCTTCCACTTTTCGGTCCATATGTCATTAAATACTGCCGTTCATTAAGAAGTTCTTGCGATTAAAGATATTTCATAAGCTGAAGATTTATCAGCATGATCTTGGAAAGAAGGGACGTAATGCAATTGATCTGGAGGAGGATGGACAAATGCTGTTTACCATCTTCTTGGAAAGAGCCCTGAAGAATAGGACAGACAGATACGCTTACGCAGTGGTTTTGCCAGCGTGGAAGAACTCCTCTTAAGAACGATAGGGGAATACCATCTGGACCAGCGGATTTATGTATTTTGAGATCTTTAAGAACTCTTGCCACTGTAAGAGTGCGAAAATGGATTGGTCCCATAGAATATTCGACACGCTCGAGTATAGTGAGATAAAGCACAATCTGGGAGAGTTAGCTCAACGCAAAAAGATCAGCAAGCAGATTGGCTTTATCCAAAGAGCTGACAGCTGGACTGTCATTGTATATGAGTGACGGAATAGATGAAGAGGCCGAATTCTTAATATTTTTTTACGAACGACCAAAAGTCTTTACTATCGGTGGGACTTTGAAGTATTTTTTGCCTTAATTGTTGGTCGTAGGAGAATTTGACACTATTTATATGGGCATTGCAGTCATTTCTGGCTCGTTTGAACTTTATTCGGCTTTCCTCAGTTGGGATGGCCTTATAAGACCTAAAACCCTTATATTTTAATCTGATAGCCTCTTTGTAGTTCGAACCACACCATGCGTTCACCATGGGTATGATACTTTTAATCCTTTTAGGGATAAAATATTTGCATACCCAAGTGAATTATGTTTGTTATCAGCAGCATCCACATCGCCCTCGCGGAAGCATAGTGACCAGTTAAAACTCCTAAAGAAATTGTTTTATTCTTCCCATTTTTTCGTATTGCCATACGGTTCTCGTTGGAGTTTGTAAATTTCCCGCTCTCCCTTTTGTTCTGCTGAGAGGTACTTGGAGCTCTCTCTTACGGGGAACGAGAGTGTTCTCCAGAAGTATGTCCTCTGTCTCAGATTCAATGGTCGTACTGTTACTGGCTTGAATAACTCCCAGCACTGTCATGTCCGACCAAGTACTCTCCGACGAAGCTTCAACTTCCAGTGAATCGCTCGTGTCCTACCGATTTAGTTTGATGCCGTCAAGAAGCAATCTGCGTAGGGTAGTTCTTAGTTGATCGCTCATCACCAGCCTGTCTGCCATGGGTTGACCTTCTGCCGACTAGGTCGTCGACATTGCCCGCACCAGGCGCTATTACTATTACTATTTTGTAAAAATAAAGAAAATAAATTTTAGTCGTAAACGGCCAATACATGACCCAAGGCCTAGCTTCTCCTACAGTGTAATGCTGATTCCAAACAGAAATTAATTTTTGAAAAGCTTCCCATGACAGTTCTTATTTTTTTTATCGCTGGACATCAGCTCATAGTATTATCAAAAAACAAACTGCTTTAAATTACCATTAATTTCATATTTTCAGAATAATTTGGTATTCCGAGTTGATTTCCCAGAGAATATGGTTGCATTTGGTAGAAAAATTCCCAACTATGAAATACCAAAGGATATCAATAAAGGTTCCGTTGTGGGTGTTTTTATTTCAGAGGTAAGTAATGGTTAAAGTGTTTATCCATACTTTTTGATCACTCTGCATTTAACCTATTTTATTGATTTACATTTTTTAATTTTTAAACTCAATTTCTTATATTTAGATTCACAGTCCATTCAAGTTTTGGTTTCACTTTTATAAAGACAATCATGAGCTGGATATTCTTATGAATCGAATAGAGTAAGTACAAATTTAAACTAGTGAAGGGGGCTCATATAAACCAATTAAGATGGTAGACATACGATTTTACCAAAACATAACCAAAGCCAGCGGGGTTCGTCGTTTTTGATAAATCACTAAAACAATTTAATGCTGCTGAATTACATTTGTGTGCATGCTCTATGTTCTCTATGTGTTGTCTTTTCTTTACAAAATCCGTGATCTCCAATCGTATATATGTTTCTACTCACCTTGAGTTAAAATTGCCCAGATGTAATATCTTTCCATAAGTCATAGTTTTACGATAAGCGCTTTTAATTTGGGGTGGTAGTGCAAGGGTATTAGCGATGGTGATGGTGGTCCTCAAAATTTTTAAATAATTTAAATTTAAATTTAACACAATTGAAGAAACCAGTGTAAAAATGCTTTGCAAGCCGCTTCGAAAAATGATATAACATCCTTTCTTAAAAGTTAAATTTTAAGTGCATTCACTTTGCAAACTGCAGTTTGCGAAGGTTTTTGGTCCTATCATATGATCAAGGAAAATCACAGTTTCCGTTCGGCCGACTGTGCGAGTAAAATTATACGTTTTTTTTGTTCAGCTGTCAAATTTCAGTTGTGCATGCACTAAATGTGGGGCCATCGTGACGATTGTGTTTGCGCCGTATTTGTTCAACCAAACTGAGGGCGTGAAAGTTCGAATCATTGAGTTTTCTTCTGAAAAAGGCTCTTCTTACGAAATTATATTCGATTTGCTTAAAAAGTCAATAGCCACTTATAACAAGTGTCCGACGAAGAGGTCATTTTTTTGGCCCCTCAAATAAACCATCCGTTAAATTAATTTGACCTGTATACAATTTATAAGATAAAATAACTCATAATCATAACAAAATGTATTTTACAAAGAAACAAAAGTCAAAAATAGCCAGTAAATGAATCCGTTTGATTGCCTGTGAATAACTCCAAATGCAAACTAAAATCCTCGGATAAACGGTTAAAAAATTCAATATTCGGCTTTCGGCTAAACCTTCGGCATTTTTCGCCGAAGCCGAATGTTTTGCCGAAGGTGGAAATATGCTTGATTGAAAAAATATGTCACAGACGTTAAAATTAAATGTTGGGAAGAGAATGGCACTGCGGTCGATCAACTTTGGGTGGAAATCTTCGGTCATTTCTCATAAACATTTTTGGCCAGATGATATTCTTGTTCTTGAATTCGTTAATAAGAGGCATTTGCCACGTAACCCTTTTCGAAGGAGTTTGACAGGACAAACAAATCGTTGCCATCAATTGACATATTTTACCAGAATGTTAGAGGATTACGGACGAAAAATAAAAATGTTACTTTAATATTTCCAAGTGCTCCCAAGACGTCATATCTTTGACGAAAACTTGGCTTTTCAACAATACTTAAGACTCCGAACTCGTCGTTTCAAGTATTCAGGCGTGATAGACATTCTAACCCATGTGTTACAACTGTTGGTGAAGGTGTGCTCATGGCAGTTAAATCGTTTTATGTTGCGTCAGAAATCTACGTCCCATTTGCACTTGTCAAGGAATCTTTATGTATTAAATTGACATTTTCTCAAAGGAATATTTATATCGTCACAAAACATCGTAAATGATAGCCCCATTGGAGTCTACTTGGACGCATTCAAATACTTGAATTATATAAACGACCTGTTGAATTATGTATAGATGAAATTATATGCTTGGTGATTTCAATCTCACCAATGTTTCATGGACCCTTTGCCTTACACTATGGTTATGGAACCAACAGGAAATCTAAGCTCTAATGATTACCTTGCAGTGGACAATTTTTCATTTCTTGGACTACGTCAGCAAAATCACATTCCTAACTCTAATGGAAAAATTCTGGACCTTGTGCTGACTACAATCGAATTTGACATCTGTGTTGAAAAATCACATGAACCACTAGTGACTGAAGATTTGTATCACCCATCGCTGCTGATTTATAGATAATGATGTATACAATTATAGAGATTTTAAATTTAACTTTAAAAAAACCAACTTTCTAAATTAAAGCTGCTTATCATTAACAGATTGGTCTAGTATTCTTAACAATTCTGATATTAACTTAAACGTATTTAATTTTTATAATATTTTTTTGGAATGTTTTTCAAAGTCTGTTCCAATTATTTCCAAAAAATTTAAATGTTCTTATCCAGTACGGTACGACAGTGAGTTAAGGAGTTTAAAAAACCAAAGAAACAAAAAATGGTCGATCTATAGGTCAACACGATCCGAATCGGATTTATCTAATTATAATCTTAAAAGAAATGATTTTATAAGAACATCGGGTTTTAAGTACTTGATTTGCATTCAAAAGGTACAAAAAGATCTAAAAATAAATCCAAAACAATTTTGGAATTTTATACAGCAATAAAAGACCGCAATTGTTATCCGTCTGTTCTGAAATATAAAAGTATTTCTAGTCATAATCCATCAGTAATAGCCAATTTATTCGCCGACTTCTTTCAAGCAGCATATTCGAACTGTGATACTTCAAACTATGATAATCTTGACGAAAATGACAAACTCTTTGATCATTTGAATTATTTAACTCACTTGACTTATATAAATTTTGATGTTAGCATCGAAACTATATAAAGCTATTTATCTAACCTTGATGACAATCATGTATCAGGGCCAGATGGCATACCAACAATTGTATTAAAAAAATGTGTTGATAACTTGTCGTTTCCAATATCTATTTTGTTTGGCCATTCTCTGTCTACATGTAAATTTCCTGAGGCTTGGAAGATGTCTTATATTATTCCACTTTTTAAGAAAGGTTAATAAGAAGATATAGAAAATTACCGTCCAATCGCAAGGCTTTCGACAATTCCAAAATTATTTGAAGCTATCATATGTCTATCATTGAATTTTTACATAAAATCAATTGCTGCTCCAAATCAATATGGATTTCGCAAGGGTCGTTCTACGACTACCCTATTGCTTGAACTTACACAATCATGTATTCATTCAAGATAAAAAAAAATTGTGTTCTAACAGACTTTAGCAAAACTTTCCCATAGCGTCTTACTTTTAAAGTTGAAAAAAATGGGTTTTAAGTTAAGTTTCGTATATTGGCTTGGGTCATATTTATTAAACCGATATTATGCAATCGTATTTAATGGTTGTTCATCGCATAATTTCACAGTCAATTCTGGAGTTCCACAAGGCAGTCATTTGGGTCCGATTTTATTCAGTTTATTTTAAAACACTCGAGCTGCTTAATGTATGCCGACGACGTTACTATGTTTGAGACTGTTGCCAACTATGATGATTGTTACAATTTTCAGTGTGATCTTGATATGTTCTATTTGTGGTGTGTCAAAAATTATTTGTACCTTAATATAAGGAAGTGTAAAATTATAACTTTTACACGAAATAGTTCCTATAATTACAACTTAAATAGGGAGTTGCTCCCTAACGTTGACAATGTATCCATCCTGTGTATTTTATTAGATCGTAAGCTCGAGTTTAAAATGCATATAAACTAAATTTGTAATAAAGCTAATTCCATTCTTGGTTGGATTAAAAGAGAATCCAAGCAATTTAACGACCCTTATATTGTAAAGCAATTATTTACTACCTTTGTAAGGCCAATAATTGAATATGCATGTATGGTCACCACACTACATAATCGCATCGAACAAGTTCAAAAAATATTTTTAAGATTGATTTACCTAGCCTTGAGAGTAGATGGTTATATCTTTGTTTCAACTTTGTATTTGAATTAATTGAAGGCCAAATTGAATCGATGTATCTTTTGTCTCGTCTATTTTTCAATGTTCCTCAAAGATCGTTCAGATATATTTTAAATTCTTTTTATATATCTCACTGTCGTACCAACTATGAACGGTTTTCTTTGTTTAATAATTTGTTGATTATATTTAATAAATGTTCCAATCTTTTAAATAATAATAGTACAAATATTTTAGGTAAACCTTTTAAGATACAGTTTTATAGATGTGTAACCAATAATGTAATGTAAACAATTATGTAAACTCTAGTTATTTAGCATTGTAAATAAATAAAAAATCAAGCCCCACATAACCTGACAAAATTGCTGCGGAAGATAAGTACAACTTCAAAATGGAACAAACGACGGATGTCAATGCTGGTGCTAGTACTTTTTCCAATGTTTAGTATGTACTTACCGTTTTTTTATCTATAGTTATTAAAACCACAAAACTGTGCAAATTGAAGAATAAAAATACCTACTTGTTATCATTCCGAAATTTCGATCAAGATTCTGGAGTCCATTCCGAAATTTCGTGCTTAGAGATAGCTGGTCACATTAGGTATATATAAGAAAAATCTCTATTGTAAAAAATGCTCGCACACTTAAGGCTAGTTAAGCCTCGGCAAAAAGTGAAGTACACACACGAAAATGTTTTTTTTTTTTCGACACCGTTTGCAAATAGTAATTTTCTCTCAACTTTTCACAGTGTTTTTCTTAAAAGTTAGATGTACCTCTAACTTCCAAGTGGCACACTTTGGGAAAGTTCGAAAAAAAAAAATACATTTACACAAAAAAGCCGTCACTACTGATCTTACGCTTAGATGGCTCTGATGCAAATCTTATGCAATCTCTTTCGTTAGCAAATTCTTCCTGTTTTTGGTTATTCTTTCTTGGGCTTTTAAAAGTTAAAATATATTCTAAGTCCAGTTTCTGAATACGAGGGGACAGCAGCGTGTGTATGTGAGCTTTTTGCACTTTTTGCCGAATGGTGTTAAGCATTTATCCACGTTCAGTTTTAACTTGTTAAGCTTGCATCACTCAGAAAATAAGTTTTATCCATTTGCAGAACAGTATGTTCATTAAAATTTGAAATTACCGGAATAAATGTTACATCATTATACATTAAACACCAACAAAATTGCAAAATATTAAAAGCAGATCATCAAAAAAAAAAAAATAATCGGTCCCAAGGGCTGCCTCAGGGACGCCGGAAGAAACAATAATTTCCTTTGAAATATGCTCCAAACAAAATGACAATGGTTAAAATCTGTGTTCACTGTGATGTTGTGGTTTGTGCCAAGTAAATTGCCTAAAAATCTTAGAATTCGTATGCATATCGTTTCGCCGGTACGGATCGACGGCTTAACTAAAATAATAAGATTTCAAGGCCTCCCGGTTTCCCATCACTGAAGCCAATGAATGCTGCCTGTTGTTGAATTGGGGAGATCCAGGAGATTTTCTAGCCTGTTTTTTAAATTCTCTTTCTATACTTCCGTGTTCCTTTTATTGATAAATGTTTAATCTTATTTTTCCTTTGTAGATTTTTTAAATGAAATTCAAAAACGCATTTAATAAAATGCGAGAAAGTTTCTTTAGGCTATAGCTATGAGGTTGATGCGACTCTTTTTTAACTTAACTACTATGGCTTCCCCTTTTAACTATGTATTTTTAACCCATTCCCTTCGGCTCGACCTTTGTTAGATTACATACATATATTTTACGATCTTATCTTATCAAACATTTTTTAAGATTGTTTTACCAGCGCCTTTATAACAACGATTTGGTCATCCCAAAGTCTTGTTTAACTCCTGGACAAGTGTGTGCAGCGCTATATAATAATTTGTGGCACCGTGCAGAAGTATTAACCAATATATGCAATAACAAAGTCAAGGTAACTTATAACTTCTTAAACAAAAGCAAATTAATTTTTTATTTATTCCTTACATTTTGTAACTATTCAGGTTCATTTTGTTGATTATGGAACTGTTTCGGATATTGAAATACAAAATATTAAGTATCTTCCGACAATATTTGCTGATACTCCAATGCAAGCAGTTCGTGGATCCCTATCGCATATAAAACCCATTTCTCCAATATGGCCTAAACGCGCAATTACTGCATTCCTATCAATGGTGTCTGAAGTGCTACTTTATGCGCAAATAATGGAAGTTGATGACAATGTATGTTTAATCACAATATTACGATCAATTCAAAGTATTCATATTAATAATTTTTTTAGGAAAAAACCGTCTACATGGTGCTCTGCGATACTAACGATGGTAAAACAGTTCAGATAAACAAGCAGTTGGTCGATAAGGGATTCGCAAAACTTGATAGTGAGTGGGACGAAAAAAAAATTACTAAGGTACCTCCTGCCTTTTCACATAAAATTATTATTTTATTTTAATTGATCTTACCAATGAGATTAAAATGAGTTGTGGTACATAATTATAACTTGCAAAACAACCATTTTAGTCTTGATATCCGTGTTTTATTATGGGCTTCTGATATTCGGATCACGGATTAAATTACTTCGTCCATTAAACCGCAGCCAAGCAGCTTTGCTCAGATGTCGTGAAATGGATAAACAGTATGATATTTTTGTTGTAATACATACAAATTCAAGATCCGTATAGATCATTTTTGACATTAACATACGGCTAATGGAATGAACTAAACATCTGGGCATCACTACATTCTTAACTTGTACATAATTATTTGTTAAATTAAATATGTAATTGCCAGGCACGCAGGAGTGTAGGTCGTACTTAATGAATGTGGTTCAGAAAGAATACAACATTGATTAATTATATAGATTGATAGATATTAATGTGCGTACTAAAATTGATACGAGACTTGTGTACGGTTCAACATGCGTATTGTAAAGGTAAATCGGTGGAAACAGCCTTGCATACGCTAGTACGCACCATCGAATTCTCTCCATCACAAAGAGTACACAATGGTAGCCTTCGTGTTACTAATGTCAACACATCTGCGATCACAACTGCACTTTTAGGTTTGATGGTAGATGCCGCACTTGGTGAGTTGATAAAGCTTCTGCTCACTAGGAGGATAAGCACTCAAATATGGTTGTGTCTCTGCCAGAAGATTTGACTGTAGAGGAACCCCGCAGGGTGGGGTCCTATCCCCCCTTCTCCGGAACTTAGTGGTGAACAAACTGCTTATACGTCTAGAAGGGAGGGATGTAGACTGATCGCATATCTCATCTCAATAATATTACTCCTACAGAATGCTCTTAACAAGCCGGTCATTCGAGCATGTCATCCAGACGACATGCTAACGCCAGAGAACTTTTGCAATTCGGTAGTCATCCGCATGTCATCTGCGAGCGTGCCATCTGCTAGATTACTCCCGATTACACGGTGTCATGGTCACAGTTAGGTCATCTGAGTGTAAGTGTTTTCACTTGAACTTTTAACGATGCAAACGTGTCATCCGATCTTAGATGACAGTGTGGAAAATCGAGCGATGTCTTCCGTGGGACCTTGTCATTCGGATGTCACGTTCAATGACACCCCGGATGACATGCTATCACACTGCATGGCCACTTCAGTAAGTCATAGTAACATCAGGATGTCATCCGGGTGACAAGTTTGGATGACGGTCTGATCTCACCTTTATACTTATTAACGTATTGAATAATAACTGTTATGATTTTCACAACAATCATAAGCAAGCAGATAGCTCAATCCAAGTAGACAAACAGACAAACAAAATTTTATTTCGGTATTAATCTCCTTGTGCCATCAAGTGAATAAGAAAATCATATAGTAGGTACTTAAATGAAAGAGAGAGGCAGAACGATTATAGTCAGGTTTTTTTTTTGTTTTTTTTGTTATAAAACATGAATGAAAGTGTTCAAGAAAGGAGAGTCATGCAAATTCTTAACAATTCTATATTCAGTGATAAAACTTAATATTACATAGGGTAAATTCGGAAATACACCATGTAAAAATCAGTCAGCTCGACAGCAAGCTCATTTTGCATCATTAGAGAGACAATCCTTAATTTTTGTAAAGTTGCGTCAAATTGTACGCGAACATTTAAACGAAGAAGTCAACAAGAAAATTCCCGATACTTTCATTGCAGTAATGTTACATCAATGTATATTTTTAAACGTTTCCGAATTTACCCTTACATGTTTTTGAGAACTCTCAAACCCAAAAACTATCTCCCCTATTACGAATTCAATCAAAAATTTATTATTGGCTGTTATCAATTTGTACGGTTGTACAATTTATGAGGTTAAAAAAGTACAAATTGAAAACAATCATTTGTGTATCTTCGATTGACACTCGTAATAGGGGTGAATCACCCGTATATAATACAATTTATAATAATACAGAACATTATTTCATATACAAATTAATTTCAGAATGGTTATAGAAAACGTCATCCAAAGGAAATTTTTCCAACGTAAATATACAACACACACATATAAGTAAATGCTTTAATGGCAATTCATGATTCGTTTTTTAGATTTGAAATGTTGGAGACTGGGGAGTATCCATCTTTATTTGAGTTAGAACAGTTATTTGCACAAGGCATCGATTATGAAAAAATTACCGAAAAAATAATTCTTTCCAATTTCAACGATGAATCACTTTTGCGGGAAGATTGCTTTGAACGTAAAAGTACACTATCTTTTAATCTCTTGGACACAAATCCATTTAAAGGCGATATCATTTCCGAGATCTTGTCCCTAAAAATATTTGGAGAATAATTTTTACAACACGTACAAACTATTTTACGAGAACAGTGCATTTAATTTAAATTTATTTATATGTATCTTCCTAAATCCATCCCCATATCTTGTTTACTAACTCTTATCTTAGTGTGTATATTATGTAAATTAATATCATAACTTTAATTGAATCAACATTATATGCATAATAAAATAATTTAGTTCAAACTCATACACTTTGTCATGTTTCATCAAATCTTGTTTTGACACTCTGAATATACCTAATATATGTATATTATTCTAAATGGTAATCAGAAAGTTCTTATTTTTTAAAGTCGATCGCTACAAACAACTAAAAGATTTTATATTTTTAGGTGGACTAAGATGATCATCGTTACTACATAGGACTAAGTATTCTACCAATTGTGAAATTACTCAGAAATTGTTTAAATATTAAATTGTAATATTTTATTTGTAAATTGCTTAAGAACGTTGATATCTGAAGCTTAAAAATGGTGATCCAGCGTATGAAATACAATCAATTTAGGTTAAACAAATGCAAAAAACTAACATTTCAAGTAAATAAAACATGGGTTCATACCATCAATACTAATCGGAGATACTGGTATATATTTAAACAGGGCTTTCAGCAGGGATGTAACTAGGAATAGGAATAGAGAAGTTACCAAAAGGCAAAATAAATTGATTTGATTTCAGAAAATTGGATTTTTTATAAATATAAAATATGAGTAATATGATGACAAAATTTAACTTTTAAATTTAAGGTTAATAATTGCAATATCTTTTTTCCCGTAAAGATACTAAAAATACCTCGAAGATGATTAAAATTTAAATGGAGCCATTAAATGTTTATTTGCATATTTTGTTATTGTCATGTTCAAACGTGTACGAGAACCGTCTAAAAGGCAGTATCAATTAACTTGCGCATACAATCACGAAAGAAACGCAGGCCTTAGAACTCATGGATCATACAAATGCAACAACACTAGTTTTAGCCTACCGATAATTTTTGAGGTCGAATCGACGTCCCCGAACAAAATATCACGGAAATAGATGTAATATGTAGTGGGTGCAGTGGCTTAGTGGTTAAGTGCGTTGGGCCTCTAAGCGAGAGGTCGCTGGTTCAAATCCCGACCCGTACCACCTGAACGTTTTTATTCGCTGCCCCACCTCTTGCGAACGTCTGACAAACACCCAAGAGTATGAAATGTCATGTGAAGCTTCTCAAAAATAAATTGCCGTTCGGAACCGGTATTAAACTGTAGGTCCCCGCATACACAATGGTTGGAGAAGCTAGGCTTTAGGTCCTGTATGGGCCGTTCATGCCTAATATTTTTTTTTTAGATGTAATATGTGGCTCTTGTTCTACTAAGGATAACTGATACCGAACTTGTATCTTACAAAATAGTTTTTACATTTTTTTTCAATGGTACAAACTAAATATGGAGAGGTTTCGTATGTTATAAAAGCTGAAAACGAAAGTACAAATTTTATTTTGAAATGTATTTTAAATGCTGATAGTACTTGTTTTAACACAACCTCCAAACCGGGTCTGCCACCTGAGTTTGACAATTCTTAAAAACAGCATATTAACTTGATTATATCCAATAACGTGCGATATCCATTTTAGCTTTTCAATCGCATCTAATGTTATTTCGAACATATTGCGCTTAATTTTTGTGTGGTAGTTGTTCGGGGCGTATTACATTTCTTTTGATAAATGTAGATAAGATTCGAACTCATTGAACATTAAAAAACCTTTTCGAAAGCCCGTTCGAGCTTATTTATTGCTGATTCAATCGTATTGCATATAGCTGTATCATTCGCAAACGTAACTAGAGATGTGCCTTTATGCGGAATATCGAATTTTTTAATCGAACCCGTGCTCCTTGTGGAACCCAAGCAGCGATTTGGTTAACACGAAACATTTTTTCCGTTACATAATGTATCCATTATCTAGAGTTTTATATTTTATTTTACGTTGGTTATTCTTAAAACATTGTCAATTGCGAAATGCTTAGTTCTGAACCTGAACTGGTGATCAATACAAATATTTAAAATACTGTAATCAAATCGTGGTCAAAAGGATGGTTAAGCGTTTATATGAGAACACAAGCGTTCTCAATTTAGCCTCTCCCCATCAACTCGTACTATTCACCTTCACGTGGTGACTACTGGGTGCCTAGTACCTTGACTGGAATGCCATCTCACTAATGCACTCTCTTCTGGTTCCGGACGGCAGCAGACGAATTCTACAGGTGATCACAGTGGCTTCCACAGTTCCAGTTAGGTTAAACTATTGTGATATCCCTATATGAGTCGATAATCCAAGGATATCCAACACTAAGCTAGGGTGTTGGAAAAGGGTTGGTGGCGGACGAATGGGCCAACACCATGTGAAAAAATATATAGGGTCTTTTTTTAGAGGCGTAGACTAGCGACTTCACATATCCCCACAGAAAATATTCAAGTGGCGTCAAATCGCACGAATTGGAGGCCAATTCACGGGTCCGTAACTTGAAACTATGCGGTTACCTAACGTTTTCTTCAATAAATCAATTGTGGCACGAGCTGTGTGACATGTTGCGCCGTGGAATAATTGGTCCATACTTCTTCAAAAACGATGCTGGCCAGAACTTTACAGTCAAGGGTGACCGCTATAGAGTCATGATTACTGAACTTTTCGTTCATCAATTGAACAACCAGTACTACCCATTGTAGAAGAAGTTGGCTTAGCTATAAAAAAGCTTAAGAACAACAAGGCTGCCGGCTCTGATGGTCTACACTTAGAGCTCTTCAAATGCGGTAAGGCGCATGCACCAAATCATCAATCAAGTTTGGGTGGAGGAAAGAATGCCCGATGATTGGACCATCAGCTCAATATGCCCCATCTACAAGAAAGACGAACCCATGTCTTGCAAGAACTATCGTGGCATATTATTATCTAACGTACTGTGCGAACGTCTCAAACCCTTCTGCAATATACTAGTCGGCACGTACCAGTGTGGCTTCCGGCCCGGCCGTAGATCAAATTTTCACACTAAAGCAAATCCTGGAAAAGACCAACGAATTTCAAGTCGAGTCACACCACCTCCTTATCGAAGCTCTACATGGTGATGGGCGAATTCGGGATCCCGGCAAAACTAATACAATTGCATCGCGTGACGATAGAAAACAAGCGGTACAATGTACAGTTTGGCAACAGCTCATCAGAGCTCTTTGAAACATGCAAGGAGATGCTCTGTCGTGTGGTTTCTTCAATATGCCCTGCGCAGATAGTGCGCAGGGCAGGTGTCAACACGAAAGTTACTATCTTCAACAGATCAGTCCAGCTACTGGGGCATGCGGACGATATTGATATCATCGGTCGCTCTCAGCGTGCCGTGATAGAGGCTTTCACGGCTATTGACGAACAAGCGAAACTAGTTGGCCTTGAAGTAAATGAGGACAAGACTAAATACATGCTATCAACAAACAAACAAGCATCTTTCCACAGTTAAGAACAAAATATAACTGTTGATAGCAGCAACTTCGAGGTGGTTAAGGAGTTTACCTACCTCAATGTGAATATCAACTTCACGAATGACAACTTGATGGATATCCAACGTAGAATTACCCTAGGAAACCGCTGCTACTTCGGTGTGGCCATACAAATGGGTTCAAAACCCCTAACACGAAGCAGAAGTGTATGCTCTACAGAACCCATACTCTGCCAGTTCTGCTATACGGCGCCGAGTGCTGGACGATAAGCTGGAACGGGGAGCTTATACTAGGATCCTTCGAAAGAAAAATCCTTTGGCGGATATTTGGTCCTGTTTGCGAGGAGCGAATGGACAATAATGCTCCAGCTAAGAGGATCTCCCACAGGTTCGAGACGACAAGGACGACAGCGCTTGGTCTGGATAACTGGAAGCAGTGTGTCCGGGATCGCAGAAGATGGAAGGCTGCCGTGTCTCAGGCAGGGACTCTTCACCGGTCTGGACCCCGTTAAGTAAGTATGTAATTATATCGTCCTTTAATCAGATCGTATCGTGTAAGCTTATTTAGTTTGAGCTTTTGTATTTCGGAAACATTTTATTTTTCCTGTTATCTTCCTATTAATCCTCCAAGCGCTTAAGTGCTCGACAAAGATGTCTTCTCTTTCTATGCTGCTCTTTGCCTATTCGCAATTATCTTTTCTGATTGGAGGACCTTGTGCTTTTCGTTTAATGCCTTTCATAGCTTTTCAGAGGGACTTATTGGAACACTTCAGTAAGCATTTAAAACGCGATATTGTTGCCATTTTTATGCGCTTCTGCGCAGGTAGCTGTAAAGAAGCAACACAATTCGTTTATGGTTAACGATGTTGTAGATATAGAATACATTGTTCAGCAATTTCTCTTGTGTAAGTGAAATTTAAATTTATCGTATACATTAGTATTCCAAAAAGGAAGTTGTTAGAATTATAACCGTGCTCAAATTTCGAACTCGAACTGTAAATGAGGAAAGATATCATATAACAGAGTCAGTCTATCTGTCTATTCAAAAACTGTAAAATGTTGCTACGAAGAAATAAATATTGGGAACTTTTTTGAGGGCCATTTGCTAAAAGTAGGGTCTAGCTGCTTGTTGAAAGTTCAAATGCATCCTGTCTTTTTGTCTGAAATTGGAAAATTTCGTAATTTCGCCACCAACTCCTTATTATGCTATGGTCTGGGGTGGAGCTGGGCCCTAACCGATAAGCGTCTCCAATTATCACGATCTTACTAATATCTTCCAGTTGTGCACTACAAGTTGGTTACGGTACCTTCGACGTATACGCGTCACCTAAGGCGAGGCTTTTCTCTACACCCAAGGCAAAGTTTTTTTTTCTGACCAGGTCAATGTCGCTGTATAGGTCATAGAGTTCATAGTTGAATCGTCTCCGTATCCGTATCGCATCTGCATTCCGCTTTAGAAAGATTCTATACCTCGGATGTATGGAGCAGGATTGGGACTAGGTTAGGTTAGGTTAGGTTGAAGTGGCAGTCAGATAGAAGTCTGACTCACTTAGACCAATATAGGTCCATTGTGATACCACGTGGATCTGAAGTTTCTGCCTACACGTTGAACCATTTTGAGGAGCTAATAAAGCGTGAGAGACATTTTGGGTCGGATGAGTTTAGATCATTAAGATCATTATAGAAGAAGGCACCCATATGGAGGTTTCGCTTTCGAGAGAGAGCAGGGCATGCGCAGAGAAGGTGTAGAGTAGTCTCCTCCTCTTCCTCGTCCAAACAGCTCCTACAGAAGTCGTTGTAATAGGCACCAAGCCTTGCTGCATGCCTGCCTAACAAACAGTGTCCAGTTATGACACCAATTGTAGCACCAATGTGCGATCGATTAAGGGTAATCAAGCTCCTTGAGCGTCTTGGATCCAGCCTAGGCCAAATCTGCTTCGTTGTCAGACAAGTAGTACCATTTGTCCATCTGTGATTAGTTTTTTCTAATGCATCCAGTTTAAACCAGAGCTTGCACGTGGAAACTGGTGTGCCTAAGGAGCCCTTTTCAGGCAAGATTGAGAGGGTAGTTCCAAGTTTGACGAGTTCGTCGGCCTTGCAGTTACCCGGAATGTCCCTATGCCCCGGCACCCAACAAAGGTGAATGTTGAACTGCTCAGCCATCTCCTTTAGAGATGAACGGCAATCTAGGGCTACTAAAGAGTTAATAGAGACAGAGTCCAGACACTTGATGGCGGCCTGACTGTCCGAAAAGATTCGAATTGGATTGGGACTAAAGAAGTCTTAAATTGAGTTTTCTTAGTTGTTTGGGAGGCTACATAGTTGGCTTTTCAGCTCCAAAAAACAGCGATTGGCAGACGTTATTCTTCGTTTAATTTCTGAAGACATACAATTCTCAGATGTAATAGCAGAGACGAGGTAGATAAAGTCCTCTATAGTGCTGCCATACGCGGCTTTAAAATCAATGAAAATGTAGTGGGTATCGATTTGGACTTCTTGGGTTTTCTCAAAAATCTGACGTGGTGTAAATTTTTGGTCTATTGTGGTCTTACTGGGCCTAAAACCGCTTTGATAGGGTCCAATCAGATCGTTGTTGACAAATGGTTTCCAGCGCTCGCACAATTTGGCAAATAAGATCGTATTCGCTATGTTTAGGAGACTGATGACTATAGTTTTTGCAGGTAAGAGGGCCTCCTTTGTTGGGAAGCGGGCAAACGATGCTGAGGTTCTATTGATCAGGCATACTTTCATCCGACCAAATCATGGAAATAAATCTCTGTATGCTGGAAATTTATTTACCAAGTTATCTCCTGCTGCCTTAAAAAATTCGAGTAGACCGTTCGGCGCAGCCGCCTTGTTGGACTTCAGTTAAGATAGCCGTATACTGAAATGGTTCGAAGGATTTGCTTCATTTTAAATTTACAAATAATTGTTTTTGAAGCACTTATTCGACACCTAGCGACGTGCGATTGGATAATTTTTCAGTTTTATATCGAATCGAAATTCGAAGTATTTTTCTGAACAGAAAAAATATTCCGATAGGATCTGTTTTTGCATTTCAGAAAACTTGTAGGTTAAAAGAAAATTTAATATTTATTTATTATTCATTAATTCTTGAATTCTTTTCGTCTTAATGTGATCTTCTCAAAAACTGTAGCGGCAACAATTCACAATGACTGCCTGCCATTACAAAGTTGCATTACTTTTCGCAGTTGATTTCCGAGCTTATACGATCACGGATAATTTTAAGGCCGGCCTTATGCACTTTTGTCTATACTTAAACCGTCTTTTCTTTTCAATTATTTGCGTTTAAGTGAATACTTATGATAAGCTTTCTTAAACTGATATTTCTGACCACAAACCACGGTTAAAACGATCGTCAATATTGACGAGGTATAGTAAATTTGACAAAGTCAAATGTATAAACCGATGAAACATTTTGTTTTTTTTTTTTTTTTTAAAATGGAAAAAGATATTGTCCTTCATGTATTTATTGTTTCTATAGTAAAATACCATAATTTGTTTTAACAAATACAACTTGCAAAATGTAATCATTAAACTAAAAACGAAAAATAAATAAATATTAAACAAAATCTTATAAAAAGACAACATGCTGTACATGAGGTTTAAATATGTTTAATGAAGGAGATTGGGTCTGCACGAGTCGTCATCGTTATAGTATTGCTTGAGTAATGAAATCAATTGAATTTCGTTTCTTATATATAGTCATCACAGTTAGCGGAGCTGAAATCATGTTCAGTTAGATGAATTGAAAATTGCACTAATAAAATAATCTAACTATTTTTGACGATATTTGTATAGCGAAAATGTAGCAAATTCATGTGTTTCTTAGTGTCATGGAGTATTTCCCTCAAAAAGTGCACGAAATTCACCACTTCTTGGTCTGGGAAGTCCTTTTCTTATAGTTTGAACTGGTTCAATAATGCTCGATTGGGATCCATGTAACAGATTTTCCTTGAGATCGTTATCACTAGAGTGAAAATACATTATAATAATTCAGATGAATAAAAAGATTTAAATAACATACTCATCTTTACAGTCGTCGGCCTCGGCAGCTAGTGCATTAACAACAGCAGTTATCGTATTGGACTCAGGGTTATTACTCTGCTCGTCCTTCTGAGTCATTATATTCGGATTTTTTCCAATTTTGTTAAGACGTTCTGCCGCAACAGTTTCCATCGTTTTTCGCATCAGGGGATATTGATCCAAAACGCAATTAAAGTGATCCACACTTAAAGAGAATAGGTTACAATACGTTTCTGCACGAACGCTAGCCACGCGTCGGGCATTGGTTAGCAAGCATATTTCACCAAAATATGAACCATCAGATAACGACGTTGCCACCTTGAAAATAATAGGTATTTAGTATTTTTTTAACATTTTAGGTTAATGTAATATTTGTATAATATATAATTTGATCTAGATCTAATTAATTTATTAGTATATACATATATAAAACATGAGCAAAATTCCGGAGAATTCGGTAACGAAAAAAATAATTGAACTGATACCAGTAATACCTGGATGGTCCGCTACTTGAGATAAAGAGATTTCACTTCTTCCTGCAAGCTATTTCAGCTTGACAAATATCTAAGGGTAAGAATTGTCCTGAAAGCTTCTTAAATTCTTGCTAAAATTGTAGGTGCATTCCAAACCCATAATGAAAAACGGCCCCAGAATGAAATTTTGACCCAAACGAAATGAAAGAAGCCTTTTAAATTCGACACGCCCCTATGAAATTTGGCCACAATGAAAAATGGCCTAAAAAATTTATATAAAACAATAACCTCTACTGGGGCCATTTTTTAATTTGTTTGCGCCAAATTTCATGCGGGCGTATCAATTTTTTGGGGCTTATTTTCATTTTGTTCTGGGCATTTTTAATTTTTTGGTTTGGGGTCATTTTTTTGTAATCAAATTTCCCCACAAACTAAAAAATTGAAAATGGATCCAATTCACAACAATTTTGTTGTTTTTGTTTTTTAAGTTTGAGGCAATATTTCATTGGGATCATTTTTGACGTAGTCGTCAAAAATATATCTTCGCAAACACAATCTCTAACGATTTTTCATCTAAAATGTATTTATCTTAACTTATGTACATAAATAAAAAATGTGCATTAAACAAATTTGTTAAATGCAGTTGCTTCTTTTAGCTGCTTTTTTGAGCTGCCGGACGGGCATAGTTGATAGTATTCTGAATGACTGACCGGTTTTTTACAATCGATTTAGCTAACGGTATTTCATCTTTTTTAAAAACACAAATTGGCGAAACCAAACAATAAATGTTGCATACGCAATACCTAAGTTTAACATTGTAATACTTCAAACTTTATCCTTACCTCTCCATTGGCCATCACAATATCCACGACACCTTCTTGTATAAAATACATTTTGGTTCCAATTGTACCTTCCTTTATTATAATATCACCTTTGTAAGGAAAGTAAAATATATACATAAGTGATAAAAAATAAAACAAGCATAAGTTCACCTGGTTGAAAAACTTCATATTTTAGTTTTGTAACAACATCGGAAACAAAATTGGAGTCAGCATTGGCAAAAAAAGGCACTGACGCAACGAGAGATCTGTAAATATATTTTTTTTTGGAAAAAAGGTAGGTAAATAATAGTTATAGTAATTATAGTCTTTTTAGTATAAATATGGTAAATAATTTTAAAATTTGAGCTTTCATAAATAAATGATTTAGCAATATCTGTGATGATAATCAAAGAAAGTTCTTCATAACGAATGTTCCAACTTCTTTGCAAAAAACATAAAAAAATTACGGTGGTAGCGTGAACATTTTTTCATAGGGCGATAAAATCGTTAATATTATATTCATTTGCATTCTATAACTTCTTCTAAAAATGATAGTTAGATACTACCTATCACGCAGGCTTGCCAGATTTCTGCAAGGCTTTATCGTACATTTTTTTATTTTTTTCGTAAAAAACCGCAAAATTTAGAAAATTAAACCACGAAATATCGGATTGACCCTCAAATTCACACAATAATGAAAACAAAACAATATAGGTGTATAATTCAAAATATAAAGAATACAAAAAAACATTTTTTTAAAATGCATTTATAAATTAAATAAAATTAAAATACAATTAAAAATTATAAGTTCGAAAAAAACGAATGCATTTACACACAAAAGCTTGACCTAATTACTGATCCTATCCTTAGATGACTCTGATCCAAATGCTTCTTTCTTTCATTGGCAAATGCTTCTTGTTTTTGTTTATGCTTTCTTAGAGCTTTTATGAGTCAAAATAGGTTCTTAAGTCAGTTTCTGACCACGAGGGGGAGTGCATACGCTGCTTTGAAACAATCACTTTCTGCCGAATGTAGTTAAGCCTTTAACACAATATTTACAACACAATATTTTTAACTCAATAATTATAATAAATGTATACGATTTTTTTTTAGCTTATCTTTCTTTAACTTGTTTTTTTTTCTTGTTGCAATATCTTAAATTAATTTATAGCTATAAAAATACGTAGGTTTTTTGTTTCCTTTATATTTTGCGTTATATACCTATATTGTTTTGTTTTTAAAGTAAGTTACTTTGTGAAAAGCTATGAAAAGAAAAATACAAATTTCATACGGTGTGGAAAGAGAAAAAAACATTTTCATGTGTACCTTACTTTTTTCCGAATGTAGTTAAGCATTTATATTGGCTTTGTCTTCAACGGAGTCTTTTGCGTAAATGCTGAAGTTGAAGGCTTCCAGCATTTCTGAGATGGGTTTGAATTTGTTGAGGGGTTGCAGTAAATTTTGTTTGCATTCGAATGAATTCTTATGCTTTATAACGGATGCATAAATTGCACGTTTATATTCGAATGGATTTTTGTTTTGATAATTGCAAACCAACTTAGCTTTTAAGCAAAAACGTACCAAAACTTTTTATCGTCTGTATATACGTTAAGGAAAATAACAATTTGTAAAACGTCTGCAAGTAAGAGATAGGTTTTCCGAACTTAAAAAAGATCTGATAAGATTTTAGCAGTATGACACCAATTAACAAATTTCAAAATGTGTTTAAGTTCCCGAACAAATATGCGTTTTATAGATGCAAAGCGACAAAAACTTCGCGGTGATGAAGGACATGTACATCGTTTCTTTTTTCAATGCTGGCTATCTCTTTGGAATGTGTCAAGAATGAATACGTTCAACACATATTTGAGGAAAATATTTAGGGATTCGACGTCTTATGTAATTTCGTAATAGTTTTTTTAAATAATTTTTTTCTTTATTAAATATCGCCAAAAATCGCGAATAATATTCAATATCGCAAAATCAGATTTTGCACCACAAAACTAAACGAAATATCGCACGTTTTGCGATATATCGCGTGATATGGTAAGCCTGATCACGTCACATTTTTCTTACGCTAGGGTTTCCAGAACATCTCTTTTAAAGAGAACACGTTCTCTTTTTGTACATGATCTGTTTTACACTTTCTTTTTTCGCTTGGATCTTTTTTTTTCTCTTTTTGTCCTCTTAAACAATACTTTTAATCTAACGAAAACGGTCTTGCAGTTTTGGAAACATGTTTGAATTCAAATGTAAGCAAAACTTTTTTATATTTTGCGCATTCATTAAAATATTTTTTTTTTTGAGAAAACAAAAGAGGTGGAAAAAGAAAAGAACTCACTGTTAGAAGTATCTGATAATTTAGTATCTCTAAAATCTTTAGTAAGGAACAGATTGTATCAACGTTTTCTGCCAATGAGTGTGAACTCAATTCTGTCGGATTTAACTCGTCGTGGTTTTCAAAGTGAAGTGGAGTCAGTTCAACAAGCTTGCTTTAAATGCTATAGGAAATGTTATGAATACATTATAAAATGGACATTCCAATTTGAAGAATTTATTTCCTTCAATTCGATGAATTTAAAACAAGTACCGGTTCGGTCAGAAGTAGAAGAAGGTATCAACTAAACCACTTCAAAGGATATTGTGTTAAACGACTCGAAACTGTTTAACCAATTTTGTAATTTACAAACAGTTTTGAACAACAAATTAACTGATGATTCCTTTAAAGAAGTTAACACGTGGATTTCTCTTTTCATCTTTAGAATATGTTCAATATTATTCTGAACTTTTAAAATGTTGTCAATTCTTTTTTTGCATTCCGGGGTAAAATGCAAATCTTAAGCGAGTTTTTTCAGTTGTTGGTTCACATTGGACAATAGAAAGAAACCGACTAAAAATGGGTACAGTGAAATCGATTTTAATTGTTGCATACAATCCAAAAGATTTATTACTGCAAATCTTTTTATGATATATTGTTGAATTATATTAAGTATATTAAGTATCAGCCAGATGAGGAACTCAGATAAATATGACTCTTCTGATGAGGAGACTGAAACCTTTTTATTTATAAAATAATGCAATCCTAAAAGATCTATTTATTTAAAAAAAAAAATGTTTACATTGATATTTTAAACTTATCTCTGTAAAGAAATGTGGATTTGTTTTTCAGAAATAAATAAATTTGTTTTGGGCGGGGTGGTTTGATTACTAATTATGTCCTCTTTTTTATTTTGAGATGTATAGACACCCTACTCTACGTAAACAAAATATTGCCAACAATATGTAAGTATAGATCCCTTTTGCGGATATTACACTCAACAAAATGTAATATCTTAAAGATCAAAATTATTAGTGTCTTGGAGAAGTGATGTATTGCACATCTTATTGCAAAAGTGAGTGTCAAGTTTACAATTGTCAAATTCATTCGTGACTTTTGCACTACAGCTACAGTCCGCTTAGAGCGAACAGCTTTAAATGATTTTTTTCTACATTGTGCGTGTAGCAGTTTCAGCAATTTCAGGTCTCTGGGGAGTATATGTTCCAAAATTTTGATACGCCTACTGCTCACCCCACAGTTTAGAAAAAACCGTTTTGAAGCTAAAGTTAGAGAGAGATAGTGTTGCTGCCTGTACAAGATCTGTAGGCACTGGCCTCTTTCATAAGTTTGTCATTTAAAGTTTTTTTCCACGCCTACTTTTGTGGGCTTTTTTCACTTAAATGCTGTTTTGCTTAAAAACAAAATGCAGAGAAACCGGAAAAAAATTTTTTTACATGATATTCAGTATATTTTTTTTTTCAATAAATCGCCCATTCTAACCATTTTCACTTTTTGGGAGCGTTTTTTTAAAAATTTTTTTATATAAGTTTCATAGAATGAAATAAAATGCTATCCATCCATGTTCTTAACTCTTTTTTTCTTTGGGGCATATAGGGATATGGAAAGGTTTTCATACAGTTCGCCCCAAGCGAAATGTACCCTTTACTTATGTTTTAAATTATAAATTCCGCTCGTGCGGTTATGAGGCTAATCGCTGCCATAATTCTCCTATGATAAGGGCTTAATATATATTTACAATACGTAAGTTGGGAGCTCCCCCAAGGAAGTTAAATAAAATAGAAGACAGTAGATCAGCAGTTGAGAGAGGGGTGTCATTTGAAGAATTTTTTCAAAAAGTTCGTGAGACGGGCTCCAGGAAATAAGGCCCTAAAATAAAAATGAAATAAGGCACCAAAAATATAAACGCGAAACGACAACAACATTTTTTTAAAAATTGGGGTCTTATTTCATTTTTTTGGGGAGTTATTTCGTTCTTTTGGGGTCTTATTTCATTTTTATATTGGGATTTTATTTCATAATGAAATAAACACCGAATTTTGGGTGCTTATTGCATTTTTATTTTGGGGCTTTATTTCTTGGAGCCTTATTTCCTAGAGCCCGTGAGACTGGTATGCTACCTGAACAACACTCATTGCCCCGTCGTCCTACGGTGCACACAGACGAAAATGTGGCTGCTGTAGCGGAGAGTGGAGTAGTGGCATCATTGGACCATTTTTCTTCGAAAATGAGGCTCGGAACGACGTTTCGGCCAACGGTGGGTGTCATAGAGCCATGTGGCTGAGTTTTGTTTTACTGAAATTAAAAACATGGATTTGGACGACCTCTGGTTCATGCACGATGGCGCACCATGCCACACAGCCCATGTCACAATCGATCTTTTTCACACAAAATTCCAGAATCGTCTTATCAGCCCTCTTGGCTATAACGAATCAGCCGTCTCGGAGCTGTCATTCGACCCTTTGGATTTTTTTTTGTGGAGAATCATGAAGGACCGATGGTATGCCAGAAATCTGGAAACGGTTGGGCATCGTTGCAGATTTCATATAATATTTTGCTTTTAAAATGCTAGATGCAGCATTAATAATGCTTAAGCGGGACACCTTGTAGTAAGTTAAAAGTCGGTGCTGAGTATATTTCTGCAGACTACTAAACGGTAGTAGCAAGGAAACAGCAGGCTCTTCTGTTTCTATCAGTGGTAGGATTGTGGCACAAAATGGCCCTGTCACTGCTAATAACGCTAAAGGAAGTATTCCTGTCCCTTCAAGCAAACACAACCCCCCAAGCTAAGCTAATATGGGCTCAAGGTTTCTTGGAAAAGGACCAGAGAAGACTTAACGCCAAGGCGGCAGAGATCGGTGGAAGAAACCGCTCCGACTTAAAACGACCGAGGGTGCACAACACCAGCACTCCTCCCACCAAAACATCTCTCAGGTCTTTCAGTGACGTCCTCTGGGATAAAGTTATTATCGCGATAATCGATCGTAGCAACATCAATGTCACGATCTCCCCTGAAAGGTGGCAAACAATCAAGTTGGAGCTGGGTTACAACTATATAAACTTCTCGAAGAAGCACCCAGGACCACTTCCAATTGTCGATGACGGTGTGTGGCGTCAGGGCCACATAAAACTCATCCCCTGCATAGACCAGAGCCGGTGATCTCTATAAATTGGCCGTACGATCCCATGGTGAACTCTGGTCGGGTGCAAAGATCGAAGCTGTTGCAAGGGAGGATATCCCTTGCAGTCCGAGAACTCTGGCTAGATCCCCATCAAACCATCCGCGGATAAAATTCTCGAGACGGTAGGTATCTACAATCTCTCCCTGCCGACCTATAACTGAAAAGTCGCTAAGCTGGAAGAGCAAAAGGGAGCCTTCACATCCGCGATTATCGTGATCAACCAGGAATCCGTAGTTCCTTTGGCTAATTGTAAGACTAAAGGTGTGGTTAAGTATGGATGCGACAAGATAACCCTTAAGGTTTACAAAAAGGATAATATTGAACATCGGAACCAGATGTTTCAATTCCTGGATCGTCAGTCTCCTTTCCATCTTTAGATGACGTCGCCAGTACAGCTCCATCTAATTCGTCAGACCACATCGGCAACCTCTCTGACATGGAAACAGAAGACTTTAAATAAGGTTCTTTTGTGTGAGGACGAGCTTCTGACTCGTCTTATAATTTGGAAGATCCAAATAAAACTGTGGTGGAAGAGAAACTTCCTGATTTAGCAATGCTGCAGTTGGTTCAGATTAACCTCCAACACTCCAAAACGGCTTCGGTCTCTCTTCTTCTCCGTCTGTCTTAAGATAGAGAAGATATTGTCCTGATACAAGAGCCATGGATTGCTAACAACCTGGTTCGCGGACTCAAGACTCCTGTCCAATCGTTCGTCCTGTCCTCTTATCCAGCCAAGAGGTAAAAGGAAGCCGCATTCGTGAACTTCGGAATTGGGACCTCTGAGAAATAGTTGTAGGAAACTGTTCAAAAACCCAAAGCCGGGAATAATGTTACCCACTGGACTGCTATAAGAAATCCCTCAAGCTATACAAAAAAGAATTAAGCAAAGCAAAGCAACCCTTATGGAGAGTCTTTTGTGCCAATATAGAACAGTCCCCTAAGGCACCCAGGCAAAGAAAAATCCTTTCAACTAATCCGGTAATGCCTAGCTCTGTGTTAAAACTAGACGGATGCTGGACATCCTTTAGGCGAAGAATCGTTCAATTTGCTACTAGACACCCACTTCCCAGGTAGCTCCCATATTATGGGAAACACCAACCTAAATAGGACCATTCCTTCAATAAATTACTCACATGATCTGATTATAGAAGACAGGCTGCTTGAAGCTTCAAGCCATACAAATCCGCAGGACCAGATGGTATAATACCAGCCGAATTGCAAAAAACCTCTGATATTATACTACCAGAGATAGAGGTAATCTTCAAAAGTTGTTTAGAACTGATCCATATTCCACTGTTATTGCGAGAACTTAGTGGTTTTCATACCCAAAGCTGCAAATGCTCCCACGTAAATCCCAAAGATCTCAGACCTATCAGTCTATCATCTTTCCTCTTAAAAACTGTGGAAAGATTGATAGATATTCATTTGCGTATTAATATTAACACTATACTTTTATCTACGGTTCAACATGCGTATTGTAAAGGCAAATCTGTAGAAACAGCCCTGCATACGCTAATACGTACCATCGAATATTCTCTCCATCACAAAGAGAACACAATGGTAGCCTTCTTGGACAAAGAGGGCGCTTTTTACAATGTAAACACATCTGCGATCACAACTGCACTTTCAGGTTTGAAGGTGAGTTGATAAAGCTTCTGCTCACAAGCAGTATAATAAACTTAAAACTGGGTAAGTTAACCGTCAGAAGATTTGTCTGTAGAGGAACCCCGCAAGGTGGGTTCCTATCACCCCTTCTCTGGAACTTTATGGTGAACGAAAGTTACTATTGCCGTCTCAGGAAAGCATCTCATTACCTTAAAAGAACTCCTTCAGAATGCTCTTAACAAGCTTATAAGCTGGACAAACCGTTGCGAACTGGGGGACAACTCCCACAAAACCAAATTTGTCCTTTCCACCAGGAAGTTCAAAATCCCTTTTTCTGTCCCTCCCTCTATTAAAGGTACCAGCCTACTCGTCTCTGACGAGGCTAAATATCTGGGAGTGATATTGGATAAAAAACTAAGCTGGAAACCTTATGTACAAGAAAGAGTTAGGAAAGCAACAGTTGCTCTTTTTTCTTGCAAGAAAGCTATTAGTAATAGTTGGGGTCTCTAACCCCCCATCACACATTGGCTGTATATCTCGGTCGTAAGACCTTTACTTATTTCGTCTTCTGCAGTGAATTTCAGACGGAAGTCATGGCGATCAAAGAAGTCTTGTCCTAGACTCAGTTTCTTTAAAATGTATAGTTGCCCTAGAATGCCGATGCTCTCTAAAGGAATTGTCGAAGCATTTCAATATTCACCTCTGCTGAATGCGGGTGAAAAAGAGATATCCTAGGAAACTGCAAGGCAAAACACGGAACAACATTGCATGATATTTCACTTAATAAAGGGTCCTTAGGCATTCCAATTGCTACATGCAAACTAATGCTAAAACTAACCTTAGGTGGACAAATGGCACAACTTGTGTAGCGACAAAACGGATTTGGCCTATGCTGGATCTGAAACGCTCTAAGGGTTTGATCGCTCTAAGAAGACACTGGACAATGTCTTATGGGCAGGCATGCTACTAGACTTGTCATGAACTGAAATGACTTCTGCAGAAGCTGCATGGACGAGGAGGATGTGGAGACAATCCTCCACCATCTTTGCACTTGTCCTGCTCACTCCCATAAACGTAAGGACCATCTCGGTGCCATCTTCCATGACAATCTTGAAAATCTGTCAACCAATGGGGTTAAAGATTTCTTTCGCTTTATTCATTGCTGCAAATAGTTTAACGAGTGGTGTAGCAAAAGATTAGAATCACGTGGTATCGCAACTGACCTCTTTTTGGTCTAAGCTAGTCGTCCTCGCCGTTTTCCACTTCAACCTAACCTAATCTAACCTCGCAAAGACGATCTTCGGCAGAGCGAAACATACAAAATTGACAAACAATTCCGTGCGCCCGACCAAAATGAAGTGAAGATTGAAAAATCTATATAACCTGCCAAAGACGGCGGTAATTGTATATTCTTATAGATTGACGCCCAGGTCTCCCAAGGACTAAATAAGTAAGTTTAGTGTGCTAAACGAACGACAAAAGCATTATTTGACTTGGTCTGGAAAATGTTCGCTATCAATATTGTTCCATTTGTAAGGATTACCCAAATTTACGATCTTAATTGCGGTCTTCACTAGAAAGAAGATACGGCAGTATTTGCATGTACATAAGAAGGAAGAAAAGTTTTTTTATCTATTCTCGAATGTAAATTCTTCAGTTCGGGAACATTGAACATTAATATATGAATATAATATATAAAAGAAATTGTAAAAAATGGAAGTAAAATCAGTACAAAAGTGTTAATTTATCGAAGTTGTGGAAACAGGCGACGTGAAATAACGCCAAACGAAATAAGACCAATTTGGCTTTATTTCACTATGCAAAACGATTTTTTCATTACTTCGTTTTCGACATGAAAATAATATGAAATTATGCAAAATTTTGGGCTCTAGGAAATAAGGCACTTAGAAAAAAAGCCCCAATATAAAAATGAAAATAGCCCACAAAAATTTGTTTTTATTTCATTGGAAATACAATCCCAATATAAAAATGAAATAAAGGCACAAAAGTTGAGCTTTATCTCATAATGACATAAAGTTCCAACAAAATATGAATATAAAGCAGAGCCCTAATACAGCATTTATGAAAAAAGAAAAACAAAAGTATGGTATTATTTCCGTATTAACATTGAAGGCCACTTTTTAAAAGTTATTTCAATTATTAAGAGTCGTTGAATATTGAATATTCCATAACAAAGATGGTAGAACATATGTTTTTTAAAATACCTTTCTTTATTTTCCTAACATTCACATAATAATTTTATTTTCTTTATTTTGAGGTATTACCCAATAAGGAAAATATATTCTATTATTCTGTACGAAAATTAAAACGAAATATTGCCAAATTATTAGTTAGGAATTTGGTCTTATTTCGATTTTGAAAGGGAAATAATGCCAAATATTTAGAATTTGGCTTTATTTCCTTTGTCGTTATATGTCACCATGGAAACATACAACGTTTGTGTACCCATGTTACAACAACACAGGGAACAAATTTTGATCATTAGGATGTAACAATTCGTGTAAGAAGGAAAACCACATTATGTAAATATTTAAAAATGTGCATAACTTACCTACAATTGTAATTTATGACATCTTCTCTTAGTTTTTCACTTAATTCGCCTAATATGCAGTCCTCGTCGAAGAATTTCCCCTGATACCTATGCTCAAAATATTCAGTTATCCTCTGCCGCATATCTCTCGGGAGTTTTCTATACGCCATATATTCCTCTACTTGTTTTACTTTTTCTCTATATTGACGTCTACTGGAGTCCAAACTTTGAATTAAATTCGTAGCATGGCCTAAAAATAAGGCATAACACGTTGCTCCGGATATCATTGAGAGCATTGTCAGCCACATATCCGTCAATGACTGCGGTGGGAATCTGAAAAAAAAACAATGAAACTTAAGAAGCTATTTAATGAATAAAAACGTTGTATCATTTTCCGATATTCCACAATGGTGGCCAGCGTTTCTCCAGTAGAAACTTAACGTTGCTGATGTAGAGCATGGACTCATTATTTAATTTTTTTGTATCACCTTGATTAAACCGTAGTATTATCAAAGCACTCACTTAATCAATGCAATATCTTCGCACAAAAAACATTAACTTCATTTGCAAGTAAGATGACACAAATGTCGAGCAGATAAAGATCGACTACCGTTGCCATTCTATTCGATGTAATCAGCCGATCACAGCTGCTTTTTGATTTTCTTTTGTTCCATTCATAAATGCAATAAAGATGTGATAACCAACAACATGAATTGTTATCACTGGAAAATTGAAAGCAGCGGGCCCAGATTCGCAGAAAATTGAAGGCTGCCTTATCTCAGTAGTCTTTACGGGTCTTAAGCCCGTAAGTAAAATATTTACAGCAGGATTCATGGGCAGACAACAGCAGTAGGAAAGATTGTCGATTGCTTAGGTCAAATATTTATTTGACCCAGCTTATAAATGAGCCGACATGAATACCATATATTATTGGTCAAACCGCTAATACTCCGGAATTGTTTCTTACCTCTCACCCTGATAAATACACTACAAATGCAACAAATATATTACACACCTGGGTATGAAATGCTTTATTCCTAACAGTAAGAAAACTATCAAACCTATGGAAAACGCGTAGAGTAACTTAAGTTGTAAAGCGGCTATATTATCAAACTATGTAAAATTGTCTTAGATCTAAGGAACAGTAATGTGCAAAACATAAGCAAAAAAAATTAGTTGCGCGTATATATGGGAAAATTTGATTTGATTGGGGGAAAATTTGATTTATTTATAGGTTAGGTTGAAGTCGCTGTCAACATAAGAACCGATAAACTTAGACCAAAGCAAGTAAGGGATCGTTTCCTCCTCCTCGTCGTCCATACAACTTCTGCAAACGTCGTTCGGGAATGCACCAAATCTTGTTGCATGGTTAACTATAAGACAGTGTCCAGTGGTGACTGCTGACACCTTTAGTAGTGCTAATATACCGTTTGCTTAGAGAGATCACATTTTTAAAGCGTTTCAGATCTAGCTTAGGTCAGATCCGTTTTGTCGCTAGACATGTGATACCCTTTGTTTCCTCTGTAACAGCATTTTTCGCGATAATTTACAAATAGCTTCTTTATCAGGTAGAGAAGTAACGTGGTTCCTAGTTTGGTGAGTTCATCAGCCTTACAGTCCCCGCGAATGTCCCTGTTCCCCCGCACCCAGTAAAGGTGAATGTTGAACTTCTCCTGAAGATACGATATGCAGTCTAGGGCTACCATAGAGTTTACAGAGACTGATTCCAAGGACCTGATCAACACAGATGTGGTCCAAAGTATAAGGATTATAATGGAAAAACATCGTGATTCCTTAAGAGTTGATTTTGAAAAAGAATTTGAAAGCCAAATAGATAACAGTTCTATTATGGGTCACTTGAAAATAACGAAGAGTTTCTGGAACATTCGTTCACATAAACATGGTCATGAACGAATGGGCAAAGAGAACATGTAGATGTCCCTGGAGGGACTAAAGCGTTCCCAATCAAAGTCTTATTACTAAATCCTAAAGTATATGATTAAGATTCTCTGCTGACGATGGAGCAATCATAAAGGAGACTCAAACTTCTTTGTTTTAAAAGGGACTGAGTATCATAATAGCCCTAGAGTATTTGTACTGTCTACTCTCTGACCCACTCCGACCTATTGCAGATATTTTTTTTAAATGGAAAGGTGATTCTCAAGGACAACAATTTTAAATACCTTAAATCTTTCACCGCTGTCATTTAATCTGCCGGAGAATATCTGATCCGCAATGCCTCTTAAACGGCACAATTTTTAATAACCGATATTAAAGAGGCGAATTGAATAATAGGAGCATTTGATCAACAGAGGAGGAACCTTGGATCGAACACCACTCATTGTGTAGACATGGGGTGGATGAAGTGTCAAAGCTGATGAGGAGGCTGAGTTGTGCGTTAGGTACTCACATAATCATCGCGGTTTTGGATAATGTATAAAAAGTATGGGAAATTGGTAGCAGCAGAATGCTCCATGACAGAAGTAATAAAGCTTAATCGAATAAGAGGTCCAAAGACAGGAAGCCTTCATGTCAAAGAACCTATCTCAATAAACTTGGAGCGTGACCGACTCAGTTGTTGGTATTGTCACGTTTAAAGGAGGGACCATATAAACCCTGTCAAAAAGGCAAACAAAATCTAGAAGTAAAAATATGAATTATATTTTTAAGACAATGGTAGCAATTCGCGTGCTTGTTTCAATGTCAGTGATCAATTTTTTTTTTGGGAGAGTTAAAATGATATTTAAAAATATAATGATACTTTTTCAGAGCAATCAATTTTGTGGTAAACTCTTTAGATTTCATACTTAATAACAAAAGTTTAGTGGCTTCGCGTGAAAAAGAATTTTCAATTCCGGCCTTTCTCCTTGACTGCTTTAAAAAGCATGCACTAATAGTCCAAGAGCTACGGAACGATTTGACTAACGTGTTTTTACAAGGATGAACATTTTTTTACTACTATTTTTTTACGTAAAAATCAAGAAAATAACTGTGTGGCAGGCATGTACCGGATTTTTGAAATTGCCAAAAATGAGCGGAAAAAAAAACTTGCTCTTACAAGGCTACAATTTTAGTATGTTTTAGTTTACGTATGTAAGTGTCTATAAAAATAATAGTCTGGCAGGGTTCTGGCGCTTGCCAGACGAGGGTATAGCTACTGCTTCGATTGATGGGAGTACTAGAGCACTGATTTTTGAAGAGCAATATCTTTGTGAATAATTACCCTATCGATATGAAATAAACACCACCCTAAGCTTCTAGTTTTTAAATCTGCTAGCAGAATATTTTTATAAGCTATTCTTATTATCGCAATTATAAGAAAATGAGTAAAACCAGAATTTTGTAATTTTTTCATGTTTTATTTTAAGGTCCACAAACCTGAGAGAATTTCCTTTAGCAAAACCAATACATTACTCAGATAGCTTATCGTAACACCTGTAATTCGATTTGTTTTAGGATCCCCTACGTTAATAAATGTCTGAGATATCCCACTTTGAATGAAAAAGCATGTTTTCTTCTTTGATCATCGATAGCTCATTAACGAATTATCGCACGGTAAATCTAAGGGCAGTTATAAAAACTTGAAAACATTTCCTTAAATTATTATGTACAGTAGCTCCCATAAATAATTTGTAATACGTAATTTTAAACAATATATAAAAAAAAACTCATATTTCTGCAATCATATTATATCAATGAGGAAAAAAGCTCCGTTAATTGTTGACGTTACACGGTTCTTTAAGTTTTTGTCTGAAGCATTTTTTAGATTCATTCTACACAAATTCTGTAGAATGAAGTTAAGTAAGTAAGTTAACAACTTTACTTAATTCGACGTGATTATTATCAGTCATGGTCCCAAACGGAAAACAAGCCACTTTCAAAGTCAGACAATTAAAATAAAGTGCACGACTGCGTCATACGAAGCTGAATTGTGAATTTTTAAATCGCCTTAAAATAATGGTAACCAAAACTATATTAACTAACAAATTTATTTAAATCACTTTTATGGTTTTGCAAAATTTGATTTTCTCAAAAACGGCACATACGATTTTGATGTAATTTGGCACATTGGACACTTTTAACATAATTGTTCAAAATACAAAAATTTATCCAAATCGTTAGAGCCGTTTTTGAGAAAACGTTTTTAATTTAAATCTAAGAAAATCGTTGTATGAAATTAAAGAAAATCATTTCAAAAATCAAAGTACGCAGATTTGTTCAACATAACATCACCAAAAAGATATTACAATTTTTCAGAATTCCCTTTATTAGTTTTTGAGAATTTGGCGGTTATATAAATTACCGTTGTTTGAATTTTTTGCAAAAATTGAATATGCCGTTTTTTTGCAATAGCTCAAAAAGACCAAAATCCTTTAAACCATTTTCTAGAAAAATATTGATAAGTGATTTAAGAATTTTCTTGGAACACTGTACCGTGTAATATGTGTACTTGAACTCCACTCGCAATACTTTGCATAGTCATGGTTAATATGGCAGAATTGCAAGCAAAGTCACATTTTTTAGCCAAAAAAATAAAATTCGTCAAATAATGCCAATTTAAAGCAGATGACTTTTGGAAGGCAGTAATGATTTATTCGAAAGGTTAATTTAGATAGTGTAATAATTTGTTGATATATTTTAAAGGTCCTGTATACATATCTGTTTAGCATGAAAGAAAGCTATGCGATGGTTTGGGGCTGTATGTCTAGCGCTGGAGTAGGCAATCTGCATTTTATAGATAATAAATAAACAGAATTATCAATCTCAACATTCTAAAAAAAAGGCAAGCAGAGCGCACAAAAATTGGTACTTTACACAATTTTACTTTCTACCAAGGCATAGATACCAGGCATTATATCGGAAGTAGCAAAGCTTTGGTTACCCCAAATTATTACAGACACCTCCTCAGTTACCGGACTTAAACGTGTTTGAGCACTTGTGGGAAGAACTAGCAAGAAGAGTTTTTAAATAGAAGTTTAAGCACGCCTAATCAGCTTGAATTGCAACCATGGAACTTAATAGAAGCCCAGGTCTGCGAAAAAGTGATCCATTTAATGTCCAAACGCCTTCAGGAAGTCCTACACGCTAAAGGGCACTCCACCAAATACTAAACGTTTTATTATATATGTTTTTAAAATACTTTAAGTGAGTTGGGCAGCTTTATCAGATTATTCATGGGAGCTACTGTACATAATAATATTTAAAAAAAATTATGAAAGCAACTTGTAGGAAATGTTTTCAAGTTTCTCAAACTGCCTTTAGATTTACCGTGCGATAATTCGTTAATGAGCTATCGATGATTAAAGAAAAAAAACATGCTTTTCCATTCAAAGTGAGATATCTCAGACATTTATTGACGGAGGGAGACCTAAAACATATCAAATTGAAGCTGTTAGGACAAGCTTGGTTTTACTCTCAGGTTTGTGGACCTTAAAATAGAACATGAAAAAATTAGAAAATTCTGGTTTTTCTCCTTTTTTTTCTTATAATTGCGATAGTAAGAATAGCTCATAACTGATTGCAGATTTAAAAACAAGAAGCTTAGGGCATTAAAACGGTGTTTATTTCATATCGATAGTGTTATTATTCACAAAGATATTGCACTTCAAAAAACAGTGCTCTAGTACTCCCATCAATCGAAGCAAGCACTTGCAACCACCAGAACCCTGTCAGACTATTACATACGTAAACTAAAACATACTAAAATTATAGCTTTGTAAAACCAAGAAAGTCGTTGAGAGTAGAACTAAAAATTGCTGATCTCGGACGGACGGAAATGAAAGGAATTCAACAAACCGTTGCCTTACCAAGGAGTCAGATGCAAGTAATCAATACCCTAACTATCCTATACTAACCTAAAACGTAAGCTAAATCCTATTAACTAGTCCTACTCTTACTTAAATCTATCTTATTCTAGGCCCTTTGCATCAACTGCTTTCCTCGATCGCTCCTAGGTAGGGTTCACCTCGTTCCAGAGACGTGCCAGGTGATGTTGGCACTGGCTTAGCCTTCCCACCCAATGTCCCGCCGAACACATCCGCGGTTATCTCTTTGCCGAAGAATATGCGAGGTAACCCCTTTATACGAAACTACAGCCACTTGTCAGTCTGTTGTCATGGTCGAGGAGGGTCTGTAGATCGTCAGACGATATCTTGGTGTAGACTTCTGGAGTGCGTTTAGGGTGGCCCCAAATGTTATCAACGAGATCAACGCTCCATCACCGACGGCCGAAATTCTGTTAGTCCAGGCACTCTCACCATCGCAAGCGCAGAAACTAGAGCTAATCAAGCAACAATTTCCATCTTTCGCGGTGCAAAAGCCCCTTGAGCTCCTCGGTAGTGCTGGTGAGAAAGCCAGGAAAAAACAACCCCTAAGCGCTCTTCTATTTTTAGTCTTTTTTTTAAAACTGGTACTTAATTTGATTTTGAATAAAACAAATAAAATTTCATTAAGAATCCATTGATTTGTGTTCAACCAAGAAAATACAATCTGCAAATAGTTTTTAAACACAACTTCGGCCCACTACGGCTGGATCTAATGAATTTTATCCGAAATCCTAAATCAGAAAAGAACCAAAAAACACAAGTTAGTGAAAACTGTGATGTTAGAGCAGAAAAGACAAAAGTACATACTGTTTCGATTTGTACATGATGACAATCTTTGGTGAGAAATTTAACAATTTAAAATTGTGTAGACTGCCGGGATTTAGATAAACAAAATCACAGTTTATAACATTTTCCATGATTTTCATGTTAAATAGTCGACAAAACATAATTTTATCTTAATTTAAGGATAAGAAATAAAAGTATGTACCAAATTTTTATTATATATATTTATATATATATAATTAACAGAAAAAAAATATGGGTATTTATGCACTAAGGCAATTTTCAGTCAAAACTATCCAAGCCATATAATACCAATACATTTTTATTATGAAATTTGTTTTTTATCATTCATGGAACAAGGTGTCAAGCTTTTTCGTTTATCCTTGATGCACAAAAAATTATTCATTTTATTTCCACTTCATAAATAATTTTTGTCTACAAACTTGACATTTTTGGCCTTTTGTTTTTGCCATTCAGGAATAAATGTTCAACATAATAACTTTTTACGGAGTTCGATTGAATATCTTAGTTATTTGCCTTTTTTTGGCCTTTTCTGACAGAGTTGGTGTTTGGAGAAGCTGGATTCTACACGGTGTACAATGCATTGATTACTAGTCAAACTTGTAGAACATCCTCATATGATTGGTACTACATCCTTACGTGTTTGAAATTAAATAGAGCCGCACATTTTGATTGTTCTATCGTCACAGAAAGCAAGAACTCACTACACACATGTAAACTATATAAAAAAATATTTTCTTGTACCATTTCAATGATTGCAAATTAATTCTATATAGACCGAGCATTCCAAACACAATTCAAAAAAATTCAGTTAGTATTCCCACTAATGCAAAGAAGAACATATATGGTCTCATAGAATGAATAGAATACAAATGGTTTTATATTATCACAAAAACCCGAATCAAAATTTTCAAAAGTGATAGAACAAAAAAAAACATAAGATTTAATTTTTTAACTCGATGAACCATACCTTTTTTATAAAAAAAATGTATTTGAAAAAGTAACTTCCTCACATTGAGTTGAACTTCACAACGGCACTTGGAACAATGATGTTATTAGTAAGTTAGTTTGTTTTCAATGGTTATAAAAAATTGGTTTCGTATCGTGAAAAAGACAAAGTTGTATTGTATATTTCATTTTGTTGCCCATCGTGCAATATAACGCCAAATGGGCTTGTATGCGCTAGAGGGTTAAAATCCTAAAAGCTTCATTTTATAGAGGGTAAATCCTAAATTTTAAAAGCTTTATATAAAATCCCTGTTTAAAAAATGCAGAGAAATATAAAAAATATATCAATGAACTTATTCTTACCTTCCATAACCTATACAAAGCATATGAGACATCGCTTTAAATAACGCCCAAGAATACTGTTCCAGCCAATATGACTCCTGCAATACAAAATGCCATCAGTATTGAGATAAAAAAAAAGTCAAATAAACCTTGATTCAAATGTGTTCTAAAAAAATGCTTCTTTCTTTAATTATTTTATATTATTTTTATTGTATTTTAATCACAGATAATAATACAGATTTTCAATTCCCATTTTAAAAAAATAGCTGAGTCTGCGCCTGATGCCAAAACACAGTAGAAACATAAGGAAAGGCTACAGTCCGCTTGGGGCGAACAGTATGATACCCTATCCATATCCCTATATGCCCCAAAGAAAAAAGCATTAAGAAGATTATGGATAGGATTTGATTTCATTCTATTAAATTTAAAAAATAAAAATGAAAAATGAAACGCCTCCCAAAAGTGGGCGTGTCCAAAAACTTTGTATGGGCGATATGTTGGAAAAAATATTGGCTAAATATCTTGTTAAACACAAGACGCAAGTTAACATAAAATACATAATGTAAGCAGAACTTTTTTTTTAGATTTTTGCTATTTAGAAGCATGTAATAAAATAAACTTAAGTAAAGAAATTAACTCTAATTTTTAAGAATATTTTTTTTATCTAAATATTCCTTTTGAAAAAATATTCCACGATTATATGCGAATATTTTTTGGATAACATACACATATTCTCTAATTTTTTCCTTTTAATCCTTTGTTCAGAGAATTTCACAAAACCAGTCCAATGAGACCAGTAGTGCGACCCAGTCATCAACACGATGGTACGACGATCAATGAATGACGATGTCTCTTGCCCTTATGTCCTATGTCTATATAATATGTTCATATAAGGTAAACATATATATCCAATAGAATTTTCTGTATAACCTGTTTTATATAACGAGACGAATTAATAAAAACGAGGATCGATGAGGACGACACGATAATTGCACATATAAAGCTTATCTTTCAATTATTTTTCAGTCGTCTCTCTGCTCTTTTTATGTTATTTAAAAAAATGCTTTTTTTGTTCGATTTCAGTTTCAAAGACAGACACCAGATAATACTTTTTGATAATTTTATATTCTTTGCTTAAAGGCACTTAAAGAATTGGTTTCGTGTTAATACAGGCGGCTATTATGCTGCCAAGAGTCAATAATTGAAGGGTGCGCTCAATGTGCGAATTTGAATGCAAGCTGATTCAAAAGAAGAGTTTTATTTATTATTCAACCAGGGGGGTTTGCTAATTTAAGGATTAAAACAATAACTTAGACTTTGTTAAAGCTTAAAGCTTTGCTGAAATTTTACATGCAGGATTTCGAAAATGCAAAATATTTCTTGCGCATGCGAGTAGGGTATCTAAACAAAAGAATGTATCTGATCAGCAACGTAATATTAAAAAAATTTTGATAAAATTTCGTATGGCTGATTGCAATGCAGTAGTTACGTCAGTTTCGCTACTAACCAGTCAGAAGAAATAACTGTCGTACTACAAAGAGAAGCTTCAGCAAGCCTTATGTTTATATCAATTTTGCCCTGGCTGGAGATTGCATTCTTTGTCATCCGTGTAAATAGATTTTATAAAAATCTAATGCAGGTATACTGTCAGTAAAAATAATATTTCGTTATTTGAGCTAACTTTTGAAATGGACCATAAAAGTGGCAACATATTTTTCCATCAAGAAGCTACACTGCCAACAAGTGAAGCTGAATTTATGTTTTAGTTTAGTAATTGTTTTTTTTTATAATCTAATGTCCAAATGGATTTTGGATACCCTTATAATGAAGTGACACAGTGCGTGCATTAGGAAAATGAAGGATTAGAGAAAGGGGAGAAAGAGATGCACGTTGGTTTTAAATGTTTGTAAGTTATAATGCAAGGGAAAAACAGAGCGTGGTAGAGCATTCCACATTCGTATTGTACGGTTGAGAAAGGAATCTTTATATTTCACAGTACGTCCGAAAACAGGCTTAAGGGTAAACTGATGTGCATTCCTCGCATGGCGAGTATTGCGGTTGAATTGATGTAGGGGTGGAATGCAACTGCCTATTTCATTTGAGCACTCGTGGTGGAAATACCGATAAAACAATGACAGGCAGGAGACATTACGACGATGACTAAGAGAGTCAAGTGATTTCGCGATGTCTCGATCGCCAACAAGTTTTACCGCACGTTTTTGGATCCTGTCCAGTAGCTCCAAATATGTTATTGGTGCACCAGACCAGATATGAGCGTTGTACTCAAGTTTTGGACGAATAAACGCGTTGTAGATTCCAGCCAGATTAGAAGGGGTGAAATATTTCTTGCATCGCTTAAGGAAACCTAGACATTTCGCAGTGTTCTTGGCGATATAAACTATGTGGTCATTCCAACGAAGATTGTCATTAACACACATACCGAGAATGGAAAGTCGTTCGGTTTCAGCGATGCAAGTGCCATTCATGAATAATGGCAGAGAATTAGGGGTTTGCTTCAAAGGCAGCATTGCGTTTTGGAAGCATTAAATTCACCCCCATTTAACCCATTTAAGTATGCTGTCAAGATCAGAATTTAATGAGCTTAACATACGTTGCCGTTCCAGTTCAACGAATATGTAAAGCTGAGGGTACTGTCATCAGCAAAGGAATTGATTGGATTAGACAGACAGGAGGTCATTGATAAAAATGAGAAAGAGAGTCGGAGACAAAACAGAGCCTTGAGGGACACCAGCATTTTTTTTGGTGAGTAGCAGACTTGAAACCGTCCAAAACAACTTGTATTGAACGGTCCGAAAGGTAATTTCTAACCCATTGAAGAAGGGTAACATCGATCCCAAATGCGCGCATTTTCAACAAGAGAGCTTGATGCCAAAATCTGTCAAATACCTTTGAAATATCAAGCACAACGGCCTTGCTTTCACCACCATGGAATAGATTGGTTCCACTTTTCGGTTAGATATGTCATCAAATCACCAGTGGACCTGTTGCTGCGAAAACCGTACTGCCGGTCATTAAGAAGTTTTCGGGATTCGAGATATTTCATAAGCTGACGGTTTATCGGCGTTTCCATGACCTTGGAAAGAAGGGACGTAAGTGCAATTAGTCAATAGGAGGAGGGAGAGGAAGATTCGCCTTTTTTTGGGACGGGCTGGACAAATGCTGTTTTCCATCTTCTCGAAAAGAGCCCAGAAGAATAGGACAGATAGAAAAGCTTACGCAGTGGATTTGCCAGCGTGGAAGAACACCTCTTCAGAACGATAGGGGAAATACCATCTGGGCCAGCGGATTTGTGAATGTTGAGATCTTGAAGTACTCTTGCCACAGTACGGGTGCGGAAGTGGATTTGCCCCATGGAGTGTTCTACGCGCTCGAGTACTGGGGGAGATAAAGGACAATCTGGGAGCTTTGAGCTAGCTGCAAAATGAGCAGCAAGAAGATTGGTTTTATCCGAAGAGCTGGAGTGCCATTGCAAATAAGTGTCGAGGCCAAATTTTTAATATTGTTAACAAACGACCAAAAGTTTTTACTACTAGAGGGACTTTTTAGTACTATTGGTCGTAGGAGAATTTGACACGATTAATATGGGCATTACAGTCATTTCTGGCTCGTTTGAACTTTTTTTCGGGTTTCCTCAGTTGGGTTGGCCTTAAATGACCGAAAAGTTACCTCTTTGGCCCTGATAGCTTCTTTACAGCTCAAGTCACACCACGCGTTTTCCTTAGGTCTGATACACTTTATCCTGTTAGGGATAAGGCGTTTCATACCCAGGTGAATTAAATTTGTAATCATATCAGCATCGGCATCCACGTCGTTGTTGAGGAAGCACAACGACCAGTTAAAACTCCTAAAGAAACCGTTTAAAGCTTCTCACTTGGTTTTCTCGTATTGCCATACGGTTCTTTTAGGAGCCTGTTCTTTATCTGTGTGACTGGAGTACGAGAAATTCGCCGATATGATACAATGGTCTGACGAACCTAGAGGCGATAATACATTTGAAGTGTATTTATCAGGGTGATAGGTAAGAAACAAGTTCAGAGTGTTGGCGTTTTGACCGCTAATGTCCGGTATCCGTGTCGGCTCATTTACAATCTGGGTTAAATTATTAACCTCAGCAAAGATCTCAACATACCTTCCTTCGGGTGTTGTCTGTCCAGAATGTCGAAGCCAACTTGAACTGTGTATATTGAAATCGCCCACAATGAAGATTTCAGTACGAGGATAATGGGTTGCAATTCTGCTGATGGAATCAGACAGTGCATTAAACTCATTATAAGTTGAATGTCTGTCCTGGTTAGGGCTGCTGTAAATAAACAGTAGTGAATTAATTGCCTACGGACATGGAATTTTGGCCAAATAAAATTAAATTCCGGATTGAAACATTGGCCATATTGAGGTAGAATTTGGTAGGCTACATCACTACATACATAAACGGCGATACCACGATGGGAAAATAATAATGGCACCAAGTTATATCCAGGCAGACTAAACTCCGTTAAAACGGAATCTATGCTGACCTGTGTTTTACTTAGTGCCAAAACAGCTGGTTTATTGTGAATCGCATGGGCGTACAATGAAAAAAAATTGGATCTCAACCCACGAATATTACTCACGTCCACTTTAAAATTCCCATGCATAACAAAAAACAAACACAAAAAACTCAACCCCGGCGCTGAATAAGCTAGGCCGTACCGTGTAGATCCTGACGTCAGCTTTCCAAAACAATGTTGGTGTTATGCCCATACAATGAATTGCTTTGGTCTGCCAACAAAATCTACACAACGCGACCCGCTATTCGCCAAATGATACCCTACCCAGCCATAGCAAGTGCACGCAAAATCATACGGTACTTGCTATAACCAAGCAAAGCAGCAGCAAATGATAGGTAGTAGGACCAGATGGAGTGCCCAAACACAATACACTTTTTTTATTTTTTAATCACTGCACTATACACTGATGCTGTTTTTCTTTTTGAACAGCGGGCGCGCGATTAGCGTTTTTTTTTGTTTTTGGTGCTTCTGCACACTTTTATGTTGTTGTGTGCAAACCGACCGCGTAGCGATTTTAAAATGCGTGTGCACGCGTCGGGTGGCAGATCGGCACTCAGCAATGCAACTCAAAAGGCATTGTAGTTTTAGCAACTGTTGCAAACGCACGTATTAGTTTTTGTGTAAAGTCTGCGTCCTTTCCGGCCTATTGAAAGCTAGCTTAAGTCATTCGTGTTCCGAAAAACCCGAAACTTCTACGGCTGCAATAAGAATCCTTCCTTGCCTATCAAAACTTTTTGAAAATGTCCTTGCTAATCAGATTTTAAGTCACCTAGAGAAACATAACAGAATTGCTTCGGTCCGGTAGGGCTTTCGAGCCAACTCCTGATGTTCTACGGCTATGGTTAAAATCCTTGATGACATTAAAAATCAGCTACGACTTGGACTTTATCGCAGTACTCTGACTCCTTTACTTTTCCAAAACTTTTGATACGGTCAATGACTCAATCCCTACTGAAAAATTGAAAACGAATTTCCGGTTTTGTGAAAGTTCGGTTCGCCTGATCAGTAATCTCTGTCATCATCTCACGTGAGAGATATACTTGCAGGAGTGCCTTCGGGCTCTATACTGCGTTAGATTATGTTTTGCATGTTCATTAAATACATTCCCAATGTTTGTTCAAACACAAGCCTTCATATCGAGGCGGATGCGGATGCACAAATATATATCCAACCCTATGGGCCTAGTTGAGTATCGTGCTTGCTATCTATCAATGGTCGCTTCATAATTGCTTGACTCTGAATCCAGCTAACTCCCAGATAATTTTATTATCTTAGAAACTATATTACCTTCACTCTTGTTAATACGAGACTGAGACTTTTATTTTCCCTTGATTCCCTATCTCAGCTCAAACTACATTTTGCATTCAACGACATGGTTAGGTATATATGTTTAAAAAAATAAAATTGTAATCTTTAACGGCCCATATAGGACCTAAGGTATAGATTTCCAGCCATTGTAGATGCGAAGTTAATTTTTGGACAATAATGGAGGGGACCTATGGTTTAAAGCCGATTCTTAACGGCAATATTATTTTGGAAAGCTTCTCATGACTATTTTAACTCTTCGAAGTTTGTCAGACTTTTTCAAAACTATACTTACTATATTCTTCGATCATATTTACATTTATTTCTCGGTAATCTGTGTTATTATCTGTGGTAAAGTCAAATATACTATCACCGCTGTTTTTACTTGCTACGCAGCGATATAATATAATCCAAGCATTCTCTTAATTTTCAATTTCAAATGTAATACTTATTAAAAAATTACCTGTAACTCATTAATAGATACCCAGGAGTTCGATGGAAATCCTTGTAGCATTGGCACTAAAAACTGTAGACACCCACTCCAGTGGCCTATTAGTAGCATCATACAAATTAAATTGAAGATTCGCATAAATACAGATGCCATATTAAGAAACTGCAAATAAATTTTAAACCACCAATTTAAGTATCGTTTCATTTTGAATTCTTTAAGCAATTGTTTTTAACATAGTGTTATTCTACATTGAGCGAACTAAGCAACCAATCACGTAAAATTATTTATAACAAAAACTATGCTGTTTTCAGCTTTCAACGCGTGATTTTATGTGATTATTTAAGTCATATCTTAAAAACATCCGTTATATTTAGCTTTATTTCAAAATATTTAAATAAAACAATGCAGTTACCACAAAAATGTAAAAGATAAAGTAGATTTAATAAAATCTGCTTTTTATGAAACGAAAATGAAAAACAAAAAAAAAATGCGTAGACTGATATAATAATCTTCTGAATCGCTACCTCAATAAAAATAAAAAGTGTTATTTTGATTCTGCAGAATCTATAATAAAATGACTCAATAATTCAAACACAAACCAAGCAAAACTGAAATAACCCTTAACGCACTATTAGAATCATTAAATTAAAACTAGCAAACGGTTGTAACAGATATAAAAGCAAAATTTAAGGTTGAAAAAAGCTGTTGCAGAAGTAATTTTAAATATTAACCAAAAAACCAATGCAGTAAGTCTAAATTATATTTACACATGAGATGTATTGTTTTTTTTGTAAACAAATTCTGCAAAGTTAATGGATAAACATTTTTATCCATCTGCGCGACAAACATGGTGTAAAAAGAGACAGATGCAAAAACAAATAAAAACCCACAAAAACAGTAGAACAGAATAGAAAGGATAACATAAAACAAGTGAAGCAAATTATGTAGGTATTAAATATTATGATTTTAATTTTTTTTTTGTTTTGGAATAGGGTTACCTTCAAAATGAGGTTGCTTTTTGTTAAGCCATCTTTGTCTTTTCTGTGCATTCTCCCTCTTCGATCAGCACTTTTTTTTTGTAGATTCTGCAGAATCTAGAACCATATATTTAAGCCCTGATAAGCTAAATCTGATCTCATAGCTTTAGAATATTCTACAATAGCATTGAAGATATCAATAAAATGTGTGTTTCAATTTGATTTATTGTTATTGAATCCGTTTTAAATCGATCATAAAAGTGTGTTTAATGGTGGTACATCAAAGGTAATGATAATAACAACACAAAATCCGTTCCCTTTTTGATGTTTATTAAAAAAAAAAAAACAAAAAAAAAAACATACTGATAGATACATATCTGATTAATAAGTGTAGCGTAGGTAATGTATGACCTGCTTGGAATCAGCAGCGAAGCACAACTAATGCGGTGTGTTTAGGTATAAAAGAAAATACGCTTTAAGGTTGTACGATGCGATCATTGTTTTCTACAGTAAATACCATAAAGATCAATTAAAATGGAAAATTTTTATTTTCCGTGCCAAAAATGTTGTATTGATAAGAATATTTTCAAACTATTAACATCGATTGATTCGAAAATATCTTCGAGTAAAATTCTTTTTAAAAAATACTATGCTGTTACTAATACATCTTTTAGTTGACCTGCAGGTACTGCTGTTTTCAAATAAAATCAGTCAGCGACTTATGTTGTATACAGTCGAAAATAAGTAGGCAAATATCAGTTTTTAAAAAATATTGATATTGTAATGCTAAATTATTATACAGTGGTGACCAAAACAGAAATAAGTACATTTATATAGATTTAAATAGATATATGTATATGTATTTTGAAAGATACATATAGTTAAAAAAAAGCAAGCTTCAAAAATAAATAAGATATAAAAGTTGTTTGGCTATATAAAGCTATGTTCGGGCGAACTAGCAACAGTGAAATAGTCTAAAAATGTGTTTTTATTAATAAAATAGTTTTAAATAAAGAAAACAATAAAAAGGCTGTAAAGTATTCTTGAATTCAAAATTCTTATTATTTAGCAAACAAATACGTGATGGGTACGCAGTATTTGAATTTTTTTTTGTAAATGTTATGGAATTTAGCTTGCTTATTAAAATCGTAACGTCAAAGTAATACAAAATTTGAATTAGCTCTGTATATTGCCAAATTGATACAAAAATTGTTGCCTATTTAAACAAGGGACTTCATTTTAAGTTCGTAAAAGGTGTCAATAACGTACGGACTACTTTGAAAGTTGTCAGTGTCATTTTAATCAGTATCATGATGACATACATACTTTCGAAACATTAGAAATTTGGTTCCAAATTATGGTAGCCCACTTGCATTACATTATTACACCCGACATAATCGACCATTTGAGGCCGCTAATTACCGTATTATTTACTGTTTTCGCACAATATTTTTTTTGGTGGCAAACATTTTTTATTTTCAAAAAATGAGAAATGTCTTGCGTTCAGCGGGATTCGTTAAGGAGCTATAATTAAAATTAAAATGTCGAGTCGAACACTTTGTCTCTCGGATGACATTCATCATAAGACTCTCGCTCTTGGTTATGTTTGTCTATAGATAATATGGGTGACGCGAAATAATGCCAAACGAAATATTGCCAAATTTGAAAATCAAATGTATCGAATGGTATATGCAAAGATTTATTGGGTTTAAAAAAGATTGCATATAGCCAACCTCGTGCCTACTCTAACATTCAAACCAAGGGTTGCAGGGGGGCAGCATGCCACCCCGATATTTTACAACCATTACATCATTAAGAATTAAATTTTAAAAACGAAATAATGCCAAATTGGCTTTATTTCGGGTTTTGAAACGAAGTAAAGCCAATCCAGAAATTTGGTCTTATTGAAATTTCGTAATGGAAATAATGCCAAATTTTTTGAATTTCGCTTTATTTCGTTTGGCGTTATGTTTTCTACTTTTCTGATGCTGTTAGCGTTTTCTCCAACATGTTTCTTCCATATAGGTTCTTATTAGCATTTGTAGAATACCAAATTGTTGAGGGGACATTCTAATCATTTTATTAAAATCGTCCATAAAGAAAAATCCGAATTTATATATATATTTAAATTAAATTTTTATGCAAATAATTCTGTTGATGACTGATTTTTTTATTAGTACAGATGTCAGTCAAAATACACTAAAAGCTCGGGTAGCATAACGGTGACAACGCTAACACAAAGGTAGCTTTGTGCTTTCCACTTTACTGACAAACTTACTAAAAATTCTAAATAAAAAGTGTGATCAAAATCGAATGTTTTGAACCCTTTCAGATAAAGTGGAGCTTATATTATAATATACTAATATTGATGTCTAAAGAAAACTTATACATTTTCTGTCAAAGCGTTAAATTTCTTTAATAAAATATTTATTTTGTAGACCTATGAAAAATATTTTTTATTGCGTAGTAGCGGCCATCATATATTTTAGTTATTTTTAATTTCGTATACACCCTTGAAAAGTTTATATTATACAAAACCATTCAAATATATCATATATGCACTATGGTATGTAATATATATATATATATATATATATATAAATGTATATATATATATATATATATTACTGTGCAAGAAACTAAGAGTTCTAATTTCACCTTTCCCTACATACTCTAATTTATATTCCAAATTTTGAGCTCAGACACAACGAAAACCTCGTGTTTAGACCTGTACGTAATCAGCGTGATCGGGGTATTGACCACGTGGTTTTCGCAATATTTGAGTTCACTCTTAAACATTTTATAAATAAAAAAAATAGTTTTTTTTTTAAGTTATCACATGTTTGTATTATCTTATTTCGTTATGTATTTTGGTCACCACTATATATATATTTATATATTATTGCGCAATTTCGAAGAATAGGGACGAATGTACAACTTGAAAGTATCGCCTTCTTAAAGCACATTGTGAGTAAGACTTACACAATAGAAACAAAAAGTACTCTATTTGTCGCCTTAGTGCTCTAAGAATGCGACATCAAGACCATTTACAAAATATTGAACATTCTAGTTTTTTTATTTAAATTTACAAACAAATAATTGTCTTAGCAAAAACACCAACTCTTGAGAAAATAAAATTACAAATTAAAAAATATTGTATTTTCTAAAATACAGTTAAGCAGAAAATTTCAATTTTGAAGCAAAAGTAAAATCAGAAAATTAGACTAATCCACATATTCATTGGCTTCAATAAAATGTAAATTAAAATCATAACTTGTGCATAAATATGTATATATATTATTTTTTTCAATATCACTAAATTGAAATCACATTTAAAATAGTGATACAAATAAATGCAATAAATCTCTAAGCTTGTAAAGGTTTTTATATTTGTAAATATAGAGTGGAAACTTGTTTTCTCTGATTAACGGTGTCCGTAGGGTGATTTTATGGAAATGCATATATATGAAAGCGATTATTATTGAAATGCTTACGTCAGCTGTCAATTACAAAGTTTAAAAAATTTAGTCATGGAGCAATACACAGTTGAACAATGTTTATAATGGTTAAATTGTTTTTAAAGCATATGGATTATATATATTAAAGATATTCATATTCTCAAAGTGAGTGTGGCTTTCTACGTTTTTTCTTTTCTTTTTGTAAGATACTAATGGAAACAACGTTATTTTGTTTCCAACATTGTATGATGCATACATACTTTTAACACTTATTCAATTCGGGATTATAGAGATTACAATGCTTTAAATTTCAGCAACCCAGATTTAAAGATCATTGGTGATAACAAAAATATCTGCGGCATATCTTAAAGTAGCTTACCGGGCTTGGGAGTATTTTTAGTCGAATTTCAAACTTTCCGGTGTGTTCAAGGTGTTTACTCAGAATCGTTTGGAAGATTTTTGACGTTCTTAATTGATTCGGTTTTTGTTTAGTGAGATCAAATCCGCAAAGCTCAAAATATAAGTCTAACAATTTTTTAATATAATTCTGTTAAGAATTTCCATATGCAAGTTTAGCTTTTAAGCACGCTTAATACTTTCTAATATAGTGACGCCTATGGATGGAATAAATATTCAGTTTTTGGTGGCTTCTGTAAAGTTTACAAAATCCTATTTAAAAGTAACAATAACAATTCAACAACTGATTTCAATTGACAGCTGTAAGCAAATGTCAGTTGCTCGAATTTAGTCGAATTCGACTAATTTCATATCATTTTCATTTCCTAAACTTACATTTTTAAAACCATTTGTTTTTATTTTGCGTTGCGGTTTCAATCCCTGCGGAAGCGCAGGTGTTCCAATATATTAATTTTTTATTTTTTTTAGTGTGATTTAAATAAGTTATTTGTACCTATGTATGTATGTCAATTTATACATAGAAATAAGTAAATTATTTTCAGAAGGGATTCAGTTAGGTTCGTAAAAAAGAGCAAAAAGCGATGTACATATGTATGTATTTTAAACACTTTTTTTTTAAACTCAAAACTTAAATTGACTTTATTCATAATCAATATAGAATCATAAGCCGTCTTGTCGCAAAACAACCGAAATAACATTTTTTCTATTATTATCTGTATTATTAGCTCTAGGAAATGTATGCCCCGAGAAAATCGAAATTTATAATTATCTCAGAGTAACACTTTTATCACTTGTCACTTGTTACCCACTTTGATTTCGGGTTTAAACTATATTAATAATTTTAATGAATAAATATAGCTATAAATATAGCATAGCTTCTCTCATCTTTATGTGAGCGAAGACATATTTTTTGACATGAATGGAAGGGACTTTTAACGCACATTTAACGCAGAATCCGAACGGCAATTAATTTTTTAACAGCTTATCATAACAGTTTTTACTCTGAGATGTTTGTCAGGCTTTCGCAAATTTGGTACGTGTCACTATGCCACAGCAACCACATTAATAAATTAGTTATTATAATCCATTTTAATGTAAGTATACAAATACAAAGAGAAATGTGTTTTCTTCTTACTTATGGGCATTCAATAAAAAAATTATATGATAAGAATAAGAAACTGGTAGCAAGTTCTATATTTAAATCAAAATCGGCATATTTGTTCCTCGTAGCAATAGAAAAGTCCTCGTAGGGGTGTAATGAAACTGGTTACTTCGTTTGAGTATTTTAATTGACTTAACAATAAAACAACAATTGGCTGGCGACATTGCGAAAATGACTGTGAAAGTTAAGCGATTTCGCAATGTTTTGATTAACAATAAGTTCTATTAATCGTTTCCGAATCGAGTCAACTAGCTCCAAATATATAATTGGTGAACCGTACTAGATATGAACCTTTTACTCAAGTTTGGGGCGAAACTAGTAAATAAAATATCAACTAAGTCGTCATTCCAACAAATTGTTGTCATTGACGCACCAACTCTTCCGGTTTCGACGATGTAACGCTTTAAAGCATTAAATTCAAATCGATTATGGTGTTATCATTACCATACCATTTACACGGCCTTATATGAGGGTTAAGGTTAACGCTAAGGGTTGCTGTCGTTAGCTAAGAATTGTATGGGATTAGACTCAGAGATCATTACTAAAAATAAGAAAGAGAGTCGGAGACAAGGGGTACCACTTTTTTATTTGGTGATATGCAGACGTTGAAGAAATTATATTAACAGTCCGAAAGGTATTTTCTAATCCATTAAAGAAGAGTATCGTCGATTCCAAATGTACGCATTTTGCCAAAGGCGCAAACTCATTTTAAATATCAAGCAAAACGACATTACTTGACCCACTACGCAATGGTGATAAGTGTGTTTTTTTTAATGAAAATAAACAAACACCAAGGGGCCAACTCTAGTTCCGTGAAAACATGAAATCAAAATATTTGCACCCTTTCATCGTAATTCCGATTTTCGTTCTACGAACGAAAGGTCAAAAAGGTTTGTTTTCACAAATCTTGGTTAAAATGTGAAAACGTGAATACGAATTGAAGCTGAAATAACAACAACTGAAACATACAAAGGAATTTGACTTGCCACAGTATACAATTGAATATACCACGATATAAGTGAACGATTCTCGTTGGAGAAGATTTGAAATCAACAGTAGTGGTCCTTATTGCTGTACATGCGTGCAAACTAAAAAAATTTTAATTTTCAATATTGACAAGTTATGTAAGATAAAAAATTATCATAAGAATAATAAAATAAGTTTTCCGAATTTCTCTAAGTTATGAGACGTTTATTCCTTTTTAGTCTCCAAAGTTAGTAACATCATATCTAAATATGCAATCTTCCTTATGTCAAATAAGGAAAAAAAGTACTGTTCAAATGAGCCATTATTTATAGTAATGATGCGGAATAATTTGTATTTCAACGAAAATGTTGCTGCTCACTCACGTGCGCTTAAGAAAAAACGAAAAAAAGGAGAATAAATCCTAAGTTAATTTCACTTCTTGACAAGAATATCGATTTTTATGCACTAAGTTACAATTCCTCAAATAATTTGTAAATAAAAACAAAATAATTAAATTTTAAACACATAAAAAATTTGAATATAAAAAGAATATAATCGTAGGAACGTAAATGTGAAACATATATATGTCATATAACATATTTTTTTTATGATGGACCTATGCCAAAATAGAAAATTTTTAATCACAAATATCGTGAATTAAGTTCATATTTAAACATATTTATAATAAACTTGCATACATTATATATGAACATTAGTTTAACGGTTCAATGTTTATTCTTCTATTTTTGCAAATAAAACAGTTAAGCCACGCATTGCACAATTAAAAGCCAACTGAAGATTTTTCAAACCAAACTAACCGCTTTATTTTAAATAATTCACCGCCAACAAGCGGAAACAAGGGACTTACCACGATATAACCAACAAAATTTTTGTTTCTATAAAAATATTTTTTGTGAATGAATTAAATGTATATATATCCAACAAGAGGTGTCAATCGAACAAATTGCTTCATATTGCACTTTGTAACCCACTAGCCACCACGTTTTACGGCAACTAGACACACACGAAACTCGGTAAATCAATTTATATTTTGTATATAATTGAATAAATAAATATTTTCAAATTTTTACAACTGTGATTGCCCATTTTTATTAGAAAAATGCGGTGTTTTGCCTTTATCTAATTGTGCCATTTCTCTAATTTAAAATTAAAGTTTTTTTGTATATTTAAGTATGTTGTTAGGTAAATTAAAAATTTTTTAAAAAACTTTTTTTTATATTGGCTACCGATATGTATTATATTGCTCAGTGGTAGTTAAAAATGAATTTATTTTCTACCTATACGATAAACTAATTACCAATACATATATTCTTATCACAACAAAATATACCACCCACAATTGAATGTAAATAAGCCTTATGTGTCACAAATCGATCGATATAAATTTTTTAGAAAATTAACACTAGGTACATGGTTTAATAACTATGAAAACGCTACCTAATTGCCATTAGGTACATGGTTTAATGAATATAAAAACGCTAAGCATACAAGTAGCGATGAACAATTTTAAATAAAAAAACATAGGGAAAGGCTACAGTCCGCTTGGGGCGAACAGTATGATACCCTATCCTTAACCCTATGTACCCCTAAAAAAAAAAGTATTAGGAAGATGATGGATAGCATTTTATTTCATTCTATTAAATTTAAAAAAATAAAAATGATTTTTTTAAAAAACGCCTCCCAAAAGTGGGCGTGTCCAAAAACTTTGTATGGGCGATATATTGAAAAAAATATTGGCTAAATATATTGTTAAACATTTTTTTTCACTTTCTATGAAAATTTTCGAAGAAAACAGCATTTTAGTGAAAAACGCCCACAAAAAGTAGGCGTGGCAAAAAACTTTATATGACAAATTTATAAAGGTGGGCAGTACCTACATAGCTTATGAAGGTTGTACAACTTTATCTCTCCAACTTAAGCCTTAAAACGGTTTTTTCCAAGTTGTGGGCGTGGCACTGAGCGATTTTGAAAATTTTAACACTTAACCATTTCGGAACCCTATATGTTCCAAATTTCAGCTTCCTAGCATAACTTTAAAGGGCTCAAAAGTTGTTACGGACGGACGGACGGACATTGCTAAATAGTCTTAGATTTTGGTCCTGATCATAAATATATATACTTTTAGGGGTCTGCGACGAATATTAAGGGGTGTTACATACTAAGTGTCAAAATTAATATACCCTTAGGATAGGGTATAATGACAAATGTGTACAAACACGAATTGGAAAATCGAAAATGACGAGCTTTCAGTAGATTTTGCTAGAAATAATAAAGCTGAATATAGTCTGAAGAGAAAATATTACATAAAGCCCAATTAAAACAAAGTCTGTGTATGCATGCACAATACGCCCCACGGGTTGACCAGTAGGGATGCAGTAAAAGGGGAAAGCTATAATTACTCATTCCTGCTCATAACCTTGTCGGCAGGAATCCTCACCTTAGGTAGCGCACAGACTGTCGTCGTCGACGAGTGGCCATGGACCACTAGATGGACTCGCAGAAATTTTAAATAAGACCCAGGATTCGCGGGCCTATCAGAAGCGGCCTTCTATCCGCATTTAACATTTTATGCAGCTTCGATCTCGAGTAAGTAGGCAACGGGTGCATTTTTAAGCCGTGAACAAAAACAATTTTAAAACACACCGCCAAAGAAACACCTCATACAATTTAAAACCCAAACGTCATACACAAATAAACTATTGTCAAATTAACTTGAAGAATAATAAATTTAAAAAAAAACTAACGTCAAGCAACTTGGAGTGCGCAACTGGGGGTAATTAGCCAAGGACCACGCTAATGGGTTGAGGCCCAGGTAAACCCCGGTTCCTTGGAGCCTTAAAAATTAATTCTTAAAAAATGTTTATGTTTGGAATAAGCTCTCAGCTGACAAGTTCATATTGCTATGATCCATTAACGAGTGGTCCTCGGGTTATAAGGTTATAGGTCATAAAATGTTTTAGTCTAAGGAAAGGATAATTATGCACAAATTTGTATGGCCGTTAAAACGAAATACCTAACTGCGATTGTCAAAAGAATAACCGCTCACATGTTTTAGGGGGAAAAATTAGACCCTTACCTTAAATTATCTTATTGTGACTAAGATATATTTAATATACACATTGCTAGTCACATAAATAGGATCAACTCGTTTCCCTCAGATTTGGAGGATTTGATTTTAACTACTTCATATACTTATAACTTGTAATGAACTAGAATTAAGTTGAATATTTTGCACCACCAAAAGGTAATGCCTCAGAGATGTATCACTTTCTGAACACCTCTTTTAAAATTTGTAACAAGGTTCCAAACACTTGTCTTTAGAGAAGTAAGAGATTTGTTGTCAAAGGAAAAGGAACACGTTTTTTAATAAATCCAAGTTTAAATTTAAAATCAAGAGACGTTTACAAACTATACAGCATGTTACTGGCGTAATGTTTAATACTTTGAGATATGATTTACAGATATATGTTAAACGCTATATGAATTTGCATATTGGGCGTAGCTGCTACCGTGGAAAGATTACGTTACAGAAGCAAGATCTAAACCCTTTTTTAGTTTTCGAAAAAAAATGCCTGAATCAGTAGCAGAAGCTTTCGTGTAATGTTCATAATTGGCTGACAAATTAAGCAATAGAAAAACAACGAAAGAAAGAAACATTTGCATCCAGAGTCATCTAAGCGTAAGATCAGTAACCGAGAGAACAGTATAACAAAATACAGAAAGAAACATAAGGGAAGATTAGGGTGCGCTTGGGGCCTACCCCTTTATGGTGGATGATTATTTATTTTATTTTGTATGAAATTTATAGAAAAACTAAACTTTTTTAAAACTAATTGGAAAAAAATTGGCTAATTATCTTGTTTTCGAAGAAATTTTCAAAACAAACAGCATTTTAGTCAAAAACGACCACGAAAAGTAAGAGTGCAAAAAACTGTATATGACAAACTTATGAAGAAGGGCAGTGCCTACATATCTTATGTAAGTTCTCTTCTAACACTCTATTTCTGTAAATATAGCTTAAAAACGGTTTTTTCTAAATTGTGGGCGTGGCAGTGGGCGTATCAACATTTTGTTTACATTTAACCATTTCGGAACCCTAGAAAATATGTGCTATGCAGCTTCCTAGCTTAAATTTAAAGGTCTAAATTGCGTACTGACATTGCTAAATAGTCTTAGGTTTTGGTCCTGATTATAAATATATATACTTTTAAATGTCTACGATGAATATTAAGAGGTGTTACAAACTATGTGTCAAAATTAATATACCCTTGAATAGGGTATAAAAATAATAAACGATTGTTTGTTATTGTTCAATATACATGATACACCTTGCTTCAACACTTTATGAAAATTAAGATAAAAGAGAGTAACAAAAATGAGGACATTTTTTATTGAAAATATTTGAATAGTAGATATCTATGTATATAAATTCCCAAGCGTGAAGCTATTTATTACGAGTTGAAGTACAATCAGTTTTCCAAAATGTAATCTTCTTCAGTATAGTCTGTCGCTCAAAAGTAGGTGGTAGGTAGGTGCTGTAGGTGGTTAGAATAAACCATCTTGATCTATTGAATAACCCAACCTTTGGACTCATACATAGAAGTGTATAATACAATCGTGTTTCGAAACATAAACCTCAAATATGTATCTTTTATTATATATATGTATATTATTTTTACCAACATGAATTTAGTTCGTGTACATATTGATCAAGAACAAAATATAAAGTAAAAAAAATGGCATAGAGGTAAGATTTAGTGTTTGATAAGTTCTAGTATGTAGGTATGTGTGGCGTAATCTGCTTTATACTTTCTGATTGATTACAATTAATAATGAAAATCAAGTAAAATTACAATTATTATTCAAAAAGCTATTACATAAGATATTTGTTTTTCATTTTCTTTCTTTTTAATTATAATATAATTCAATCAGATAGCGTTAAGCAAATTAAAGTAGTTAACAAAATTAATATTTTAAAATAAAGGAATACTACTTTTAGAAGAGGCAGATAAGATATTGCAATCGAATAAGTGAATTTATTTTATTTAAACATGAGTTCATTGCACAGTTTTGTACATATATATATATGTGTACGATCTTCGAAGTGTTATATATATTTGCATACCCATCTGCCTCATGCGATCAATTTATGTATCTTTGGTCATAACAATAAATTGCAAATTTGCTAACTTGATTTTATTTTTTTTTTACATTAAAAAAAATTATTATTATATATAACAAAAATACTTACATATACTTCTTCCCACTGGGATACATATCTGACTAGCCTCGATAGTCTCAACAGTCTAACTAAAGATAAAAGCTTTGCTAAGCGAAGTATTCGTAGCGCCCGACCAGCGTGTAGGATTTGAAATGAATCGGAAAAATCCTGCAATTTCATAATCTGAATTAAAGAATCGAGATCTGTAAATATTTCCTACTTACTTGGTTAAAAATTAAAAATATATAATCAAGCGGAATTGATGAAATCAAATCAAGAAAAAACCATGTTTTCAAATAGTGTTTAGCAATGAGCTTGGGGTCCAATATCACCTGTTCCGCGTTGTCTTGTTGCATAATTCCTAAAATCAAACCAAAAAATATATTTATATTCATTAATTAAGAATACCTATGTACGTTTACATATACACATAAAATATTAAATATTCCATATTATACAGTATATGCAAAAAAATTAAAATACTTTAGTATTAAATATTGATTTTACTTCGTTGCATACTCTTGTGAAGAGAGTATGTAACTGCAGCGTATTAAAAAATCATCATAAGTGATGACGCTCATTTTTACCTAATGGCTTTGTAAGTCGTCAAAAATGTAGCATTTGGGGTTCACCTCATTTTGCTGCTCAAGCAGTAACTACTGTTGCTCGAAATCGCGACATGATATTGATTTGGACGACATGTGGTTTCCACAAGACAGTGTCAGATACCACCCGTGTAGCAATTCCTGGTCGTGTAGCACAGATCAGATAGCATACCTTTGAACCCGCAAACAAATTTTTATAATGGCCGCCTCATCTCATATTTTCTATCTGTGATTGCTTTTGAAAATTACATGTCATGTGGGCGGATATTAACACCCATGTAATTCCTTATATGTGTGAGAGCTGCCCATTTGATTTACATGTAAAAACTCATGTGAGTGCAAATTATATGAGTAAAAGCAGCTGAGATTATGTTTGAGGCCGAATTAAGAAGATTCTCTCGGAGCTAAATAACTGCTAAATAAATTTGTTTGAATATATTTGAAGTTAATCACAATAACACGTGCATTTAATGAGAATATTCAACGCTGCAAATTGAGCTAGCTCAAATTGAGTTCTATCTAGCAATTAGAACTCTGTCCCACCTCTCGAAGTAGATTATCTATATATGCAGGAAAATTCGAACCTTTATATACTATTAATAAAATTCTTCAAAAATGTAAATAATTTAAATTAATGTACATAATTGAATATGGTTAAATGAAACATATGTATACAAGTAATACGCCACGAAACATTCAACCATAGTTATTTCGAAATTGTTGTATATGAAATTAGATGCCATTTTTACAATCGGCGGTTGTTAACTGGAAATTGTCGTATTGATGAATAAAGTTCTCGATATAATGCACATATTTTGAAAACCTTAACGGCATTTAACAACCGAAAAGTCAATATGAAGAACACGCAGTCGTTATTTTTTTTTTTTCCAAATGATGAATCAAGTTGTAAGATTAACAATTGCAGTTGTCAATATGAATACCAAAATAAGTGCGGTATTCAAAATTTTCATATTGACAACCCCAGTAGTTATTATGGCAGTCGCGTTTGTTACATTAACAATCTCGGTTGTCAATATGAAAACTCTTGTGTTTTAACGAAAACTAAAAAAGGGTATATTCAAAATAAAAAACAAAGCAGAATAGAAGATGTTTACATTGACAAACTCGGTTGTTATATTGACAATCGCAGTTGTTACATTTAAAATCGCGGTTGTCAATATGAAAACTCTTGTATTTTAACGAAAACAAAAAACACTAAATTAAAAATGTAAAACAAAGCAGAATAGAACATGTTCACATTGACGAACTCGATTGTTATATTGACAATCGCAGTCGCTATATTGACAATTACGGTTGTTAATATGAATTATTTTCCTTCATAGTCATCATATTGAATAACGAGTACGTCATATTGATAATCCTAGTTATCAATATGAAAATGCTAACATTGTTATGTCTTGAAATTGAAACTTGTATAAACATGATGGTCATTTTAACGGTGATAGTGTTTGGTTATTGCTAAGAATGTAGAAGTGTTTTTATATGTTATTAAAGTTATTTCTTATTCCAGAAAATTAAGAAGCTTTAACTTCTTTAGGTAAGTGTTTTTCTATTATTTAACTATAATTTTACAGATATATTTTCTTTTCTTAATGCTATATTTTTTATCAATTTCCTTTAGATCGGTAAGTTTTTTTTCTTTATCCCTTTTATTTCATAATCATAATGTTTAAATTAATTTTTATTCATTCTTTTTCTCTACGGTTCACACAATTCCCTTTTTAATAGTAATAGAAAATGTATTTTTTTCTTTTTTCTTTAGATTATTATTATTTTCAGATTGCCTCTTGTCAACAGCAAAAACAAATTTTATATATATTAAAATTGTTAGCCAATGTATTAACAATAAAATATTACATTTAAAATACATAAATAAACGTGTACATTGACAACCACGATTTTCAAAAAAATTAAAATTGCAGTCTTCAAATTAACAACCGCGTTCATCACATTGACAACCACGATTCTCAATATGAAAATTAAAATATTCAAATTCAACTACACAGAAATTCTTCGTATTGACAACTGCTGACGGCTCAAAATTAACTACTTTTTCTTCAATATGACGAACTTTGTTGTCAATATGACGTACCTTTTTGGTTCAGTGTATGAATATTAATTTCTATCAATGTTAATGAACTTTACCAATCTTGTTGAATTAATGAAAACTATAACCACTTAAGACGACAAGCTTGACATTAATACTAGCAAATTCCTTCGATAATAACGACCATCGTCTTATTGCAATGTTTATATGGTAAAATGTAAAAGAGAAAATAACACATTCAGCAGCAAAAGCGCTGTCCTTTCGTAAGAAGAAGATTCCCCAAGTTCAGAAAAAATATATATATTTATTTTAAATACAACGAAAAGTTCAACCATTAGCTCATATATATATATTAATTCTGTAATTACATTTACCAGAACTTTGATCATAATGTCTAATTCAAAATTTCCCGGTCGGGCGGTCAAGTTTTATATCGCTTTATAGCGGCTTAAAGTTTTAAGGACTACCACGATATCTAAAAAAAACATAAAGTGAGTCGTGTCATACGAAATTTTTTCGGTACATGAGATGCGTTTTGGAATCGTCACAAAATGAATCGAAAATGAATAGTGACAAATTTATTTAAATCACTATTAAAATTTTAAAAAATTAAATTTTCTCAACAACGGCACCTACGATTTTCATGTAATTTCGCACATTACACACATTTAACATAATTGTTCAAAATACAAAAAATTATCAAAATCGTTAGAGCCACTTTTAAGAAAACGAATTTAATTTAAATTTCAGAAGATCCTTATATGAAAAAGAAAATTAAAAAAATTATTTCAAAAATCAATGTATGGAAATTTATTCTAATTAATAGCATAAAAAACCGTAACATTTTGGAGTGCGCTTAGTTAGTTTTGGAGATATTGGCGGTTTTATGAATTACCGTTAATCAATTTTTTTTTCAATTACTGAGTAGTAGTATATTTGGCCCCATCCCAAGTATCCTTAGTACAAAAAAAGACCAAAATCCCTGGGACCATTTTTTAGAAAAATAGTGATAAGTGACAAAAAATTGTTATTTTAAACAATAAAAATAAAAAGATGCACCGAGATGTAACCAAAAAAACAACTTTATATACGAACTTTGAAGCAAATCCGTCGAACCGTTTTGCCATACGGTGCCCGGACAGACAGGATGGCATTTTCGGACCCTCTTTTTGGACTTATTTATAGTTGCAATATCATCCCTCAGTTTGGGTTCGAAATTTCCGCACGATCGCAATAACTTTCTCTTTAATATACTAATGTATACTAAAGATTCTAGAATTAATATGAAGTTTTGAGGGCACGTTATGTAAGGCCACATTGATCTTATTGTGCTTTCAATTAGAAGCAGAAGCAAGAAGTCGACGACACAGTCGAATACCTTACCGGGGCGTTCTCTGGCGCCTTCGAAAAATCCTGTCCAATCGGCAGTAGCAAAAGGAAAAACCGCCCGCCCTGGTGGAACTCCAAGATCGCGGAGTTCATCAAAAGCTCAAGATCTAGGTGGAGCCTTGCAAAAGAGGGTCGCATCGAAATGAATACAGGGAGAGCGTAAAAATCCTTAAAAAAGAGATCAGATACGCTAAGAGGAACTCGTGGAGAAGTTTCTGCGAATCGATGGAGTCAACAATAGAGGCGTCGAGGCTCTGGAAAGTTCTATCCAAGGTACTAATACCGGTATCCTCGCTAAGAAAATCCGACGGTAGTTGGACTGAGACTCATAAAGAAACGCTGGAGACACTGTCGGAGACCCACTTCCCAGGATGCACGGAGGCCTACTCGGGTTACGATACAGTAACACAAGGCCCCCGGAGAGGAATGAACGAGGAACAGCTCAGGTTGCTAATCGACGACAAGAGACTGACTTGGGCAATCAACTTCTTCGCTCCCCTCAAAGCACCAGGGATGGATAACATAAGACCCATAATGATTCAAAAAGCAAAAGAAATCATCATTCCTTGGCTGAGGATCATTTACAACGGCTGTCTAAGGCGCTGCTATGTCCCCAAAGCTTGGAGAGAAGTCCGTGTGATTTTCATTCAGAAAGTAGCGAAAGCAATTTCACACTACAGCAAAGGACTACAGGCCGATAAGCTTATCCTCATTCTTGGTAAGGACTTTGGAGAGGCTTATTGACAGACATGTCAGAGATGTGATTGGCGATAATTACCTATCAAAATCACAACATGCGGCAGATCCGTTGCACTGCACTGCAGAAAGAAAATATACCACGCATTCCTAGACATAGAAGGAGCGTTTAACAACATTAAAGCAGATGCAATCATGCACAGCTTGAGAAACGCTCATCTTGATAGCAGTCTATTCGACTGGATCGGGATCATGCTAGGTGCACGTCAGATTAAAAGTTACCTAGGTGACACATGTATCGTACAGGAAGTTAGTAGGGGAACACCACAAGGAGGTGTCCTTTCCCCGCTCATATGGATCCTGGTAATGGATGCGCTTCTAAATCAACTGTCCATCCAAGACAGAACTCCTGCTGTTTACTAGGAAAAGGATCATTCCGACACTCAATGCACCAAGAATGGGAGGGAATGATCTAAAAATGTCCAGTTCAGCAAGATACCTGGGAGCTATCTTATACTCCAATCTTAACTAGAGAGAGAATGTAGATGACCGCGTTAAGCGAGCGTACGTGGCATTGTACGCCTGTCGCAAAACATTCGGCAATAAATAGGGACTTAAACCACAAGGTACACTGGTTGTACACAACGGTTGTAAGGCCCATCCTGACATACGGTGCAGTTGTTTGGTGAAAGGCTCTGGAAAAGAAATATCTTCTCTCCAATCTCACCAAAGTCCAAAGGGCGGCTTGCATGGGTATAACTGGGTCTCTTAGGATGACACCCACTGCATCTTTGGAGATACTACTCGATCTCATGCCATTAGACATTTACTGCAGCAGTAAGGTGGCTAAAACGGCCGTCAGACTTTGAGAGTACGCTGAGGAAGCGGACAAGCTTGCAAGATCAGGGTCAGAACTTGACTCAGTAAGAACACCGCTTAGCAGCATCGCACGCAAAATCGACACCGAGTCCTTGAGTAGAACTAACCCACGTTGGACACAACTCGATACGTTCAGACATACAAAAAAGCTATGGCCAGCTGTCAACAAAATGAGATCAAATTACATGATCGGGTTAAACCGCAAGGACATCCGATTACTTACAGGAGTCCTTACGGGTCACTGCGCTGTGGGTTGAAGAAATGTGACGTTGATGTGACTTCGCCCTCTCAACTCCCCCAAGGATAAAGCACAGCCGACCACTGTACAAGCGGTAAGCGCCTATGTTCTTCTTCAACCGTAAAAATAGTGGATAAATGGTCCATAAGCATGTTGTCCAATCCCATCCCCACCCACACCCCATCACTCCGCAAGCACTAGTTGTGAACTAATCATCACAAAAACCAAAACAAAGAGTTAACTCTTAGAGGCAACAACCTAAGGACGCTAAAAGCCCCTAAAGGCAACACCTCAACCCCAAAAAAACCAAAATGACACACAACACCAAGTTCCTGCAGATATACCTGCATCACGCCAAGGCCGCCACTGCACCGTCATGCTCATTCAAGAGCCATGGTGTCACAAAGGACGTATCAATGGGCTCCAAGGGAAATCATTTAAGTTTATATATGACAATACTAATGACCACCCTAGAGCTGCAATGCTCATCAGGGATCACATAACCTTTCTCCCCATTCCTGAATTCCAGAGGAACTCAAGAGGTGGTAATAGTAGAAGTCATCAAACTGGTAAGATCCTGCCATACTAAAGGAGCACAAATCATTATTGGATGCGATGCCAATTCCCATCACATCTGGGGCAGCAGTAATATCAACAAGTCTCTTTTAAAGTCTCTTTTAAATTTTCTTATGAAATCAAATTTAGAAATTTTAAACAAAGGTAATGACCCTACTTTTGTTAAGTCGATAAGACAAAAAGTCCTAGACCTTTCCCGTTCGAGCTCTACAATTAGTAATTATATACATCACTGGCATGTGAAGGCCTCAATGTCAGATCACAGTCACTCAGATTCGACCTCGTAACTCCACCATGCCAGCTTTCCTCTAATAGAGTTCCCAGACACACTGACTGGAACTTATACAAAGAGCTCTTCAGAAGTGAATTGTAACTAACCTGTCTAAACACGGAGATCGTTCTGCGAGAACATAGAAGACCTTCCTTTCTTGAACCGTGCCCAAACGACCATAGTAACGGGATTACATTTATAAAGAAAGGGGACAGATCTTTCACCTCTGGATATAACGAGACTCTGGAACTGCTAATCCTGGATCCACTAAGGTTGATCGATTAATTTCCCAGGAACTCTTACCAATCCAATCCATTCGCAATAAGAAATCTAAAGACATTCGGGACAAATTTTCAACTTGATCCTATATCCATCACTATCAAAGCAGATAAAGGTTGTCCTCAAGGGGGTGTTCTATCTCCCCTCCTCTGGCCAATCGTCATTGAAGAACTTCTGGACGACCTGAACAACTCTGGGTTAAACACACAGGGCTTTGCTGACGACCTAGTAATCATTACATAAGCATAAGCCCAGATATAGTGGAACCATGTTTGCCTCGGTTCCACTATATCTGGACTTATGCAAACCGCCGTAACAAAAGTATGGAACTGGTGTCAGACAAAGGCCCCATTGTTAATCCCTCACTTCGTGAACAAATTCAAACATGGCGATCTCACAGAATATTTAAGTATCTTAAAACCCTCAATAATTATACACAACACTTCGATTTAAGTCACGGACCTCATGCCCACAAAAGGAAACTTTCATCGACAATTTCGCATCACCATACCATTTCACATAGGCTAAACAGATTCACGGATGGTTCAAAAATACCAACGGGTGTTAGAGCAAGCATCCGCGGACCCTACTGCAAAATGTCAGTTCCCCTAGGACATCTTTTAAGCAGAAGTTTATACCATTGAACTATGCGCAAGAGAATGCTTAAGACATAATCTCAGAAAATCAGATATATACATCTTCTCAGACAGTCAAGCAGCACTCAAAGCTCTTAACTCCTACAAGTTCAAACCTTCTACTTCTTTGGAAATGTCTACCTATTCTATAATAGCTCACGTCCCATAACAGAGTGACTCTTTACTGGGTCCCAGGACACGAAGGAATTCTTGGTAATGAAGAGGTCGATGAGCTAGCACGAAAAGGCTCTGCATCCCTCAGCAGGCTCAGCAGAAGTTTATACCATTAAACTATGCGCAAGAGAATGCTTAAGACATAATCTCAGAAAATCAGATATATACATCTTCTCAGACAGTCAAGCAGCACTCAAAGCTCTTAACTCCTACAAGTTCAAACCTTCTACTTCTTTGGAAATGTCTAACTATTCTATAATAGCTCACGTCCCATAACAGAGTGACTCTTTACTGGGTCCCAGGACACGAAGAAATTCTTGGTAATGAAGAGGTCGATGAGCTAGCACGAAAAGGCTCTGCATCCCCTTTCATCGGCCCAGAGCCCTTCTGTGGACTACCCACCAGTAATATAAAATTTGAACTCAACACATTGGAACTCCATCCAAGGATTACACCATGCTAAAAAATTCATTGGCTTAGCCAGCAAAAAACGCGCTCTTCAGATCCTCTCTATAAGCAAACTTGATGCTTAGATCGTAACTGACTTCCTAACAGGTCACTGCGTCCTGAACCATCATCTCATAAAAATGTCTAGCCTAGCACAACCAGAAACGGCAGAACACATCCTAAGACAATGTCCTGCAATTATCCAAAAGAGGCTTAACTGCTAACGAAGGACTCATCGAACCTTAGGATATTGTTAAATCATCGGCCTCAACAATCGTAAGGTTCATCAAAGACCTAGGTCGTCAGTCGCAGTGCTAATCAGCCCCATTCTTATAAAAAAAAACACCGACCAAAAATACGACCACTAATCCCTATTTCTCCAGATATATTATACTTTTCAACCGATAAAAACATGCACGTGTTTAAATAATACGTCTTACTTTATTATTAGTAATATAGCATATTTTAAAATAATTATGAACTTACCAGTTCTAAAATTGACTACGATGTCTATTAAAAAAATAGTATCACTTAGGCAGTTAAAGGCAATCCATCTTGTGCTCAAATCATCATTAAAGAATGATATAGCAACTGGCAGGATAATAAGATTTGCTACTAGCAGTAGAAGCATACAAAGGTCCCAGTAAAATCTAAAAATTGTCTTTGTAGTATATTGTTAGAATGCAATTATTTTTATAAAGACTTACCTAAATGAACTGCAAGGGTGAATAACCCAATGTCCGGAGGTTTTCTGTCTTATTCTTTCTTTTACCAATGCTTTTCGGCTGCCAAAAAGTTTCATGGCAAGCCGATTGTCTGTTGGTTGGAACCATGATTGCAATTGACTTTTTAAGAAATTCGCTGATACTTTTTCTGATACTACTGGAATGGAAGGCATTGGCTCCTCTTTAGGGGTCCCATAAAGAGAAACGTCGTCAAAGTGCACCTGTTTAAATATTAAATAATATGTAAATAAATTTGTTCGAAAATTTACGGTTTATATTATGAGTATATTAATAAATAGATACATTAAATTTTGTGAATACATACATATAAAAGGCATTTAATTATAATACAATTCATCAATTCGTCATATTTTAAACCCGAGTGTAATCGAACTGGTAATAAAAATGCATAAAATTCAATGAGAGTGCAGTATTGAATAATATTTATGTCTGTACCTACATATATGTATAGATAGTTAATAATCAATTAATAATAATCATTTGAGTTAAAGTCAAGGATAAATTTAACCACACTAGTATCAACAATAATTAGACGTGGAAAATGTAGATAATTATAATAATTGTACCTATGTCAACACTTCAGAAATGGGATTATGCTCGGTATCCACACATTTTCATTAGCTTCTAAGATCATTCTATAATCGTATTAATGTTTCAAAGCTAACTTTTTCTCAAACGCTCTAGTTACCCACAATAAAATTACTCGAAAACTTGTAATCTTTTGCATTATATTTATAAATACATACACTCCAATGCAAGGTGCATAAATGTTTGTAGTTAGAAACAAAGAGATAAGGTCACATGCGAATATTGAAATAAAGTTATTTAGTTTTATCAACTAATAATAATGGTATCCCAAGCAACATGTCAACCTTTCATCCCCGCCAATGTTTCTAACTCACGTCGACGACGCCAAATTCAAATATTAGTTAGTATTTGCTTAACATCAGATATATTAAATATGTTCACAGTCCTTATCTGGTGGTTTGCCTCTGCGACGAAGAGAATAGTTTGTTACGCGCTTCTTAATTTATTTATTATTTTTATTGAAACAGATAAATAAAAGTTTATCACAACATTGCACTAAACAAATGAAATTATTTGTTGATTCGCAAATTAAATTATAAATATCAACCTATCAACCTATAACCAGTGTAATAAAATAAGCTCTACTTTGCTCTTGGTTCTATATTAATAAACTATGTTTATTTGCATTTAATATTTCAATGAATGATTGGGAAATGAAAGAAGCCAATGTACCTTTCATTAGATAAGGTGAATGAAATAATTATATAAATGTGGAATACGCCATATGGTCAGATCACACGCCAATTTAACTGTCCATCAATTTAAACATTTCTGGCCGTGAACCCAGGGGGAGCAATTATATACCTTTCCCTATACTATTATGGAATGAGACGAAACAGGTTCAATGCAAAAATAATTTAAACCTTGCTGACAACTAGTTTCGACGACATAAGTCAATCGGAATCGAACTTACTTCCATGATTACGAAGTTAGAAACGGAGCAAACTTATAATTCCAAACCTCTTCGAACAAAAAAAAGAAAATGATATAATTTTGATTATAAGGGAGCAAAGAAAAAGTATTAAAACTTTTAATATGTTTTGAAAAACACCAAATCAAGAGCCTAAGAAAAAAGTGTGCCCCAAATTCTTTCCTTATCTGTCCAGTAGGGTGGCTATTCAAAATAGAGACGATAACATGACCATGGAGTTGAAAATGCGGGATATTTCGTTATCTAAAAAAGTTTGACTTTGAACTACTTCAATTTAACATAGCACTTGCGGAACTCTTGCGAGACATAGGTTTAAATCGCCAAAGCATGACATTCATGCGCATGGTAAAGCGGTCCCACAGATTTGCTTTAAGTTTGTTTTTAACGTTTTTGTAGTAGGTTTTTTATTTATTTTGCTCCATCGTAAATAATAATTGACTTCAATACAAATGGTTTCTTAAGCAATCAATTTCTTTAAATATTGACTCTAATGACTTTATAGGTTGTGTTTAAGAATGCTGCATGCTCAGTTCTTTTCAAAAAGTATCGAATTCAGAAAAACGCCGATATCTCTAAAGCTTGTAAATTGAATTAAAAAAATATATATAACAATTTTTTTATACTACTCAAAACAATTAAAGGTACAGTACATTTTTTCTTAAGAGATGTAGGTATCGATGTCGATTTGCACTGGACATTGAAGAAAAAGTTCTGAAAATTCAAATTTTTAGCACCAGAATGAATCACGAATGATCACACTACCACCAAAACATTTGACATTTCTCTCAGCACTTTAGTTTTCAGTTCGCTGTTTCGTTGTTTCCAAAATACAATTCTTAATGGCGATATACAACAATTATTAGTAAATATATCTTATTGTGTTTATAATATAACATATGATAATTTATGAAAAGGGAAGAGGTCACTATCTTTGAACCAGATTAATTCACTGCGTGTTAAGAGGATGGTTGAGGATGGATGGAATTTTTATGTATAATTTTGATAAATCGATTCGGCATTAAAACAAAAAATTCGAATACTAATTCTATCAAATTAATGTTAAATAAAACCTTGTCACAAAAATATGTTGATAAAGTTTTAAAAGCTTTGCTTAGAATAACTCTAAGATCATTAGCTGTGGAAATTTCAATAATCTAAAAGAAAAGTCTAATTTTTTAATTTTAGTTAAATAGGTAGGTAAATATATTAGTTGGATATTTCAGCAACTAGAGAGACCGAACTTGTATAAAATTAGGCTGAATAAATGAGCGGTAGTGTGAAGTGAATTAACTGAAGACTTTAAAGAAAAAAGACAAAATTAAAACACGTGCCTTGCGCTATTTCTTATATCTGCCAAAAGATCACAAAGCTACAACTCGGAGTTTAGAAACATGCAACCATTTATGACAATGATATAGCTCCTTTAAAAAACACATATGTAAGTAACTGTAAAAATTGACTGTTGTTCAAATTTATTTGAGTGAAGTTTCTGAAATAAATTTTGGTAATTGTGACGATTATGGATTCACACTTTCGCAAACATGCTGTATACATTATAATGCTTTTGTGGTTGAAGCAATATATGTTTTCTATTCATAAATACATTAAAATTGATTTGGTCGCGATTCCTGGTCCTTAAGTCCGGGATGTAATCTTAAACGAAATGGTACGATTGGAAACAGTTTCGGATCACAAAACCCCGGTATGAAATAGTACGAACTGGCTAAACCTTAGTACATATTAAACTAAGCCCATGCAATAGGGTTTAGTTGCGGCTTGTAATAATTTTACTAAATTAAGATATACATAGTACCTACATTATACCTACATACTGTAATACATAATAAAAATACACGGAAGAGAGTATGATTTACCCCATTATCTGGTGAATGATTTCAATGGAACACATAGAACAAATAAACAATAATTTAAAAACTGCAACAATAACATGACATGTACCCCGTTAACCAAGCTAGATATCGAAATTTGCTTTTGCACTTCTAACTAATTATACGCAAAATTAAACTAACCGACCCTTCTCCAAATCCGTTTAGGCGAAACTAAGGCAGTTGCATCAGCATCGGTTTTAATAACGGCAAATCAAACAGTACTAAACATGGTCTTAGAAGGCTTCAAGTACATTGAAGTAAGTGATTGTCAGGCAAGATTTTTGTGGTGCCATATCTCCGATCGTGCTATAGAATATGCTTATGTTGGACACAAAACGATTGAAACGAAAACAAGCAAGGTATCTAAAATAAATTGTTTCCTATCGATATTCATCAAATTGTGGAGCCACGAAATCGCACTCTCCTCCATAAACATAGTTTAAATTATGTTTGTTTGCACACCCATCGCGTATTTTCAATAGTTACATAAGTTTCTAAATCCAAATAAATATGTAGCAATAGCAATACTTATAAATAACTGAAATTTCCAAAGACATTTTCTATTGTCAAAATTATTTAGATCAATAATATATGTAATTGCAGCTTTGTTGATCAGCTTAATATTATTTCAAACTTTTTTTTTGATTGAAATCGAATATATGTATGTATATTATGTTGACTATTGTTGTTTTGTTACTAAAATATAATAATAATAGGCAGGCCTCACATATACCAAATATACCAAATGTTACTTAGTCTTTATGCTTTTGTTTCGATCAAGTTAGTAATTAGTAATATTTAATGTTATTTGATTTGAAATATAATGTGTGTTCTGTTTCTAAAGTACACAATAAACCTTTGTTCTTGCCATTTCGCTTCCTTGGTCGCATATTAGAAGAGCTTCATCATCAAAAGCGGTCACTAAAGAATCAGTGCAAGTATTTTCAAACGATATCCTTAAATCGTTTTCATTCAAGGTTGAACAATAAGAACATCGAACTGACTCCTCACTGTCACCACATAACAATCTAAAATTAAAAGATGAAAGTTAATAAAAAGAAATATCTACATATATTTTTCTTTATACATAAATATACTTTATTACATGTTTATGATGATCTTGTGCTTTAGAACAAAAATTTAAAAGATTAGAAAAATAGCGCTCGGTTGATATTCATCTCAAATTTATTTGAGGACAGAAATGTGAAAACAAAACAATAACTTGTTCGTACTCAGGCACAGGCAGTGCTCCGTGATGATAGAAAACTACATGTAATTAATTAAATGCCATTTGTTTCGGCAGTTCCGCCCTAAACCAACGACTGTGTAGCGAAAATAATTACAAAACCACATGTTCAAACGAACACATCCATAGGTAAATATCTATGTGTGCGTTTGAAGTAAACGAAGTAAATATTTATTCATATGTCGCTCATAGTTAATGAAGCGCAATGCAGAAGCGTGGTCACAGTATGTATAAAGTATTCGCTTATCAAAACTATTTTTTTTTTGTTTTTGCTAGGTACGTTCGTTTTTAAAGTGGATACCAATGTTAACGCATAAGGTCGTTTGTATTCCGATGGGGTATTTTCAATTTTAATAACCTGTTTTTAACAGAACTACCATAAAACCTGTGTTTTATTTTTCTTTTTTTTTTTTTCGATAAATATTCTATCAAATTTATAATGAATTAAAACAAAAAAATAAATAAATGAATAAAATATCATCATAAATTCAAGTATTAGGTAGATAGATATGTGAATTAACAAATAAATAAATACCTTTCGTTAATTTTGTAATTCTTGTGCTTTTTGGTTTTCCTATTGAAACTATTTGTGCAGGATGCCGATGACTGTTTAGATGAGGAACAGTTTTGTAGTGATGCCTTTATGGAACCCGTCGCAGTAGTCGTTCTGTTGTAATCAGTGGGTGCACTTAGTTGACGATTGAATTCAGCTTTTCGTCTTGTAATATCAGTTAGGCAAAGTTTGTTGAGGTGTCCATTACTTGAGAGTGAGTTCTTTGGCGACAGATTCAAATTTGTGTTTGTCCTACAAGTAAGGTTGTGTTGTTCGCAAGTAAGATTGCAGCTTTTGTTGATTTTCGTGCGTTTGTTTCTGTAGAGTGTATCTTTGGAGTCGGTCTTCACACGCGGTCGATATGTTGGATATGTTTTGACGGATCCATTTGCTAATAGAGGTCGTGTCGCCGATAATGATCCTGTTGATAGACCCGGCTGAGCACCTTGTGAACTTTTCTTTTCGTCTAAGTATAAATTTAAGTATCTATCGCTCGGATGTAAAGAGTTGTCGGACACTGCATTTGATTTGACTATAATTTGGTTTTTCTTTTTAACATTACCAGCGGCTTTGAGTGAGAAGTTACGTAATTTCTTGGAATGCTCCTTAATTTTATTAGTTTTTAAAAACGATGGACTGTTTGCTATGCACTTAAATATGTATGCTTTATTATTACTAAGCGAATGGTTTTTACTACTCGAGCAGTTACTAGTGTTTGTATATTCACTTTTCAGTGCAGAATTTTGTTTTCCATATATATTGCAATCACTGTAATGACTCTTTAACATCAAATGGTTATCATCTAGATGACTGTAACGCGTAATTGGATCAGAATTACTGAAATTATGAGCAACTATTTTTTTAAAACCACTGTATGAATATATATTACTGTCAGCACAATGGAAGTCGGGAGAGTTTCTTTGATCATCCCCAACGACAACAGCACTGCTGCCCGTGCCACAACTATTATGGCTACTACTATTTACAATGCTTGTACAGTCCAGGCGATGTTTGTTGCTTGATTGGCCATTGTAATAACTATCATATGAATATTGTTTTCCTGTAGCATTGTTATCGAGTGCACCAACGGATGGATCATCTTGAAAAACACTTTGTAAGTCCGAACCGGGGGTATTGTTTACGATATGATCATATAGAAGAGATTCGCTGTCATCTCCGTCGACGTTTCTTAAACTAATTCTGTTAATATTTCGAGCATATTTAAGAGATTCACAGCTACACGATATTGATTTTTGCAAATTTAGCGTTTTACTTATATTACTGATGTTAATGTTATTGCTGTGGCTATTGCTGTGTGCGCTTGTGAGGTTAATCAGAGACTGCCGTAGCAAATGATGACTCAAATTTTGCTGATCGTTCGAGTTTTCTCCGCTGGAAATATACAGAACAAAAACGAGAATTGCGCATGAAACTGATTTCTGACTCTCTGTGTATGTTAACATATTGCATGTGTAGTGTATACTCTCATACGTGGATCAGCACTAAGTACGAATGTATGTAAACAAAAAAGTGTAACAAAGTAAGGCTATATACATACATATGCATGCGCACGAATTGTTCAATTAAAAATATAATAGTTTAAAATTCCAGGCAGTGCTGTAAATATGATTTCAAGAAATAATAACAAAAAATAGATGTTTTATTATGCAAGCAAATTACTTAAGCCAAATGGTTTAATTACAAGACTCCGATGCGATCGATGATCGCCGCCGCTAAAAATTTGCATTAATATACATTGAATTCAAAATAATTATATTGCAATTTAGGATATTCAAAATAAATGTAAGCAATATTATGTACATCTATCTAAAAATTGTCGTTAAATATATTTTAGTTTTTCAAACAGCTTAATCTTTATGTATAGACTTGTTTCAAATACAGGTATCTATCTATCCATCTATCTATCTATTCGTCGTTAGTGATCATAGCTGCTGAGTTCTCTAATATGTGCAAATTTTTAACAAGTTCACATTCGAGCAATTTAGTTGAGGCATTTGAAAAATTATATTATACGAGGAGTGCGGTCACTTATAATTTGTAAGTGTGCGTTACAGCAGCAGAAAATAATTCGCGCAAGCCTCTTTCCAACTATTTGGAAATGTGTACAACGACAAACAAATACAATAAGCTATGTAGGTACTCGATATTTAAGAGAAAATGGTTATATTAAGCAATAATTTTGCATAAACACTACTTGTACTTTATGTTGACATATTTTAAGGTCGAAACTTTCCGGGAAACTATAAATTGAGGGTTGATGCTTAATTGAAATATCCGAATACCAAATAGCTTACGGAGACTCAAATTGATTAATTAAAATTTAAATGAATATAATAACGCGGTATCTGATGATGGTTGTATAATGTGTCTATTGAGTACTTAGCTATTGTCACAGAAATTAAGCTGTTATTACTACAGATTTAAATAGAAGGCAACTACAGCTATATGTAGGAAGTAAATTTAATAGGAACAAAATGATTTAAGGGGAAGTTTTTATTTCGATTTTAAATTAAACGGCCTTAAGCTGGTACACATTTAATTATTCAAAAATGTAATAGGTACATTATTCAAGTACACGCACATAATTTTAAAGCCGTAACTTGCTGTATATCAACCTTTACTTTTCACAAATTAAATTTGCGACTGCATATTTAAAAGGATTATCCTATATTGCATATAACGAACATAATTAAAATTTAGCCCGACAAAATCTTTGGTATGCAGTGTAATGGCACTAGCGGTCAGATTTTAACCCATTGCCTTTAACTTATTAATTGATTTATGTAATATAAAAGCCTTTAGAGAGTTTTCTAATTATTTAAACGTACTTAGGCGACTCTGTTTTATTTGCATATGCTTGTTTGCTATAGTCTTCTGGTATTTATGTTTGGTAATTTCAGAGTTATACTTTTTTTTTAAATTCATTTGTTAGTGGTCAAATTTCGAATCCGTATTATATAAAAGAAATATTAAAGGACGCTGTTAAACCAACTCAGTTAAACCCTCCCTCTTTAACTTCTCTTACAACAAAACTAGAGGCATATAAAATTTTCATGATTTTTTTTAACCGCACATTAATATGTAACATGAGTAGTTCTTTGGTTACAGGGCCCCAACTGACTCACCGACTGACATATCATAAAAATTATAAACAACCATTACGGGTGCGAAGATTTTGACACGAATAGAAGAGATCTACAGTTTAATGCCGATCCCGAACGACACCTCGTTTAGTAGTTTAACGCACTTAACTACTAAGTAATTGTACCCGGTTGGGAAAGAAATAGTAATTCATAAAGGGGTAAGTGATATTTTGTTAGGACTGTTTAGTGAACTTACTTGAACGTTCCGTATAAGTTGCAACATAAATGTTGCCTCTTGGCAGCTACAATATTTGTGTGAATATATTGGTTTTATTCGAGCATGTTTTAAATGAAACACTAAGCAACTTACAAAATTTTTAAATCTAATTTTTAAAAATGATCAAATTGTCTAGGAAGAAAATTTGTAAATTAAATTATGTCTTTAAATTATGTCTTCAAAATGCCCAAACTAGTTTTTTTAGCTATAGCAGTTCTTAAGTCATAGTATCTAGGGGAATTTAGATTACTTATACCTCAAATTTGGACATTTTTAATTCGGAGGACATTAATACTAGAAGGACTATAAAGTTGGATTGGAAATAAATCCCAAAATAATACAATTTTGTTTTCGTCATAATTTCAGGAGCTTAAATTAACTGGAGTTGACTACTTTGCTTGAATATTAAATACTAGAACTGACTTCTTAGTATAATCAATTTAAATGGAAATTTTGAACTGCATGCGAGTCTAAACTTAGGTTTTTAATAATAATAATTGCGAAAAGTTTTGTTTTTATCGTTATTTGTTTATTTCGGTGTCCCTAATAATTGAATAGAAATACGAAAATCTCGAATTAAATACTATCGAATGGCAACAATCTCAAATTAATAAAAAGAAAATCATGGATCAAACAGCAGTTTGGAGGAGAACTTGGCGGCCATAAAGGATTAATTCTCTTTCCATAGGCTAACAGGTACCGCTAACACAACTTTATTCCTCCGCTCGGGGCAAGTGCTTTTTGTCAGGCAAGCGCCCATAATAGCGGATTTTGCAAATATAATAGATAAAAAAAAATTGAGTCACTTTTTGTTGTCGATATTTTTTCGAGAAATAGTCTCTCAAAATATTTGTGCATTCGAAATTTTTGTTCATTCGAGTGTTTTGCTTTCGAAATTAAACAAATTTTTCGAGATTTTTGTATTTCAGGATGATATCAATTTAAATAGGTAGAAGAAAATTATGCTGACAGGTGACACATATTCAAAAAGTTTAGTGAATCGCTTGAGTGCTTATATTGTATGAATGTTTTATAAATGTATCTACCCTTGATATAACCACCTATCACTATAAGCATCTTTTGTCCTATCTTATACACTCGCATATTTTAAGGAATGTTATATTATATTAATATGAATGAATATCTATATTATATTAGTCATATTATTACATTTTACATAAACAAAGGTACCAACCAGTTTGTATAAACAAAAGGAACCAGAAGCCACGATCTATAAATTATAAATCCACATTATGCATATTTTAAAAATGTCCATTTACCCTTACACAATAAAATTACTGCATACAAACAAAAAAATTAACAACAAGTAATCGGGAGTTCACAATACATTGGTTTTTTTAAGAAATTGTGTATTGAGATCCAGAAAATCCACTTACTTTGATTGCCGATATTTTAACTAACAAGAGCTTAAAGGTCGGTGTACTTCCCCATATTTATTAATCATTGATGAAAACCATTAAGAAAATACACTTTGGTGTAAGCCAACTTATTTCGATCGCCAACATTTTAACTAACAACATTTTTAAGGTCAGCGTACTTCCCCATATTAGTTAATACCAGACAAACAGAATACTACGGTCTTTAGTGTATTCTCTCGCCCTAAGCAATGGTTGTTTGGTGCGCAATTTGGGATCATCTCCCGATTTAAAGACTAACCATTTTAATAAAAAAATAGTGATTACTAAAACGCGTTCAAGCCTCATGAACTTTAGAAATAACCCACGTCGTAAGGGAACTGTAAAATTTTGTATAAAGCATACACAAGCTTTATAAATTTAAGCAATGGTTTAAGCTCGGTTATATACCGAATAGATGTCAGACTTTGTTATCGGACTTTTTTGTCAAGTGAATTGTTACTACCTCAGTTCTTAGTAACTCTAGTTTTTTTTATCCGATAAGAATTCAATTAAAGAATAATTAATAGTTTACAGCTATGTTTGACAATCGAATTTACGGTCGATTTACACGACATGCAATGTTCATGCAAACGCAGGCATTTATAAATTAACGATGCGCACAATCAAACTTAACAAAAAATTTATTTCATTGCAAAGCTTATTGAAAGTGTATATGCACCGAGTAATTGCATTATTATGACCATAAATGGTTCTATGCCTATCTGCTAACAAAAATACGCTTCGCAGAGATCTTTGGGGAGCATATCTGTAGGTAAGTACATACATATTTTGAAAAGAAATAAGAAGCATGATAATAATTATACATTATTTTATCAATCACAATCGACTTTAGGGTAGTTGCACAAGTTTAGGTCTTCAAACGAACCATCCAACCTGCAGCTGGCAAAACCAGAAAACTAAATTATTTAAAACTTCTTTTAAAGTTTTTGAAATCTGCAACAGGATTTACAATGTATCACTTAAGATATATCATTCGATGTGAATCACTCAAAATAAAGGCATCCACAAATACACCAATCATTCTTGTTCACACATTTTAATTCAGGTTTGTGGTTTCACTTTTCTCACGTTCCGTGTCTATTCAGTGTGACGTGATGAAATAAAAAGCAAATGCTGCGCCTTTACTTTAGATGAATCGACTCTTTCATCAAATGTTGGTACGGGAGGTTGGCTTTATATTTAATTGTTATTTCAAAAGAGATTGGAAGGCATATTACATTTTTTTTAATGAACATCGAAACTGATAAATGTTAAAGTTCGTGAAAACCATATGTTCTGTCCCATAAAAAAGATTAATATTTCAAATACATTCTAAACAAAAGAGCAGTAGCTAGATATAAAAACTTTAATGCTATGTTCATCTAATTTGGCATTGCAGAAAGTTTTGAAACAGATCGATAATTTTTAAGTTTTTGATTTAAACCGCTTTTAAAAATACGATCCTCCATATAATAATTTTCTGTCTTCTGCACTAAGTTTTAGTTGGACCCAAAATTAATCGGAAACTGGAAGGCCTACGAAGCTGAAAATTGGAAGGAATATAGGTAGATCATTGGCGTAAAAAGGTGAACGAATATTTATTTTTTCTTAATTTCAAGGCCGCTTCTTATAAGCACTTGAAACTTACAGTGCCATCTATATTGGAGTAGTTATTGATACCTCAACAATATAACCTATATTTTATATGTAATTAATAGAAGGTTTGTGCACTTGCTAAACATAGATTTATGGTTCGATATAATATAATGGGTTTGCTAATCAATGTTCCAATCCTTTTGATTTTATAAATTATATTTTCAATGTAATTAATGGATGGTGTGTGTACCTGCTAATAAAGGATCCATTCATAGATATTATATAATGGGATTATTTTAAAATATGGCCATCTAAACTCAAGTGCTGATAACAATATTACAATAATACGGAATAGAGGCTAAATGTGGCGCGAGTAAAAGCGCCTGAAAAGCGGCACCACACTATGATTTTCATACCTTTATAAAGGAAGTGCTACATTTAATAATAGGCCGGAAATAGGTTTGAAATCAGTTTGTAATAAATATAAAAGTTTACTTGTGAATTGTTTTGCATAATTATTGACGAAGAAGTGTTATGTTACAAGAAAATATCTAATGTCAGAGAAGAGACAGAAAAAAAGGTTGTTCGTAGGTTTCGACTGAGTTAATATCAATCAGAGTATTTACTTTAAATGTACATTTCCCACGAAATATTTTTATTTTCTATGCAATGAAAGCAATCTGTCATTTCAATCCAAGAACTATAATGTAGGTCACTGTATAGAACTATATATCTTCTGACTTATAATAGTTAATATTTAGTTGGATAGGATAGGGCATTCAGCTAGTTTTTAACTTAATATGTCCATTTGTTGTGTTGAGGAAACTACTAGTTGTAAGTCAGTACAACAGCCAAAAGCAAGATACTATTTTTTATTGTATTAAACTGTCGATGTATACGAGGATGCGATATAGAAAGTGGTTAGTTTAAGAAAACAATGATTTGAATTGGTGTTCTTCCATTTTATTCCGAACATCCTGCACCCAGTTATCCAGACCAAATACTCTAGCATCTGCAATAATTTGGTTTTTGGCTTAACTTATCGTCTTGAACTCAGGGCTGAAGTTTAGCAACTTGGTGGAAGTGGTAAAATAATAATTGGATGATTTTTCACAATTATGGTGAAAAATCAGCTGACAAAAGGTACGTTTTGTCCAACCCGGTGGACAAATGTTTGTTTTTTCAATATCCCCTCGTTCACTTGAAGAGTAAATAATTGTGCCTGTTCTCCTGCCGCCTTTAAAGCATTTTTTTATATCCCGAAATTATAAATAGGCGAAAAGATAGCGAGTTTTGACTTCAAAGACCTTTTCCTAAGTCTTAAATTAATGTGAAAACTAAGTTTATTAAATGTACACTAAAAGGCATTCGTGCTTAACGTAAAAAAAAACTATTGTGATATTATTGTTAATTAATAAAAAAAATTACATAGTTAATACACTATCATGCAAATAAGCATATGTTATTACTGAATTATAGCAGGGTATAAGTGTGAATGCAGATACGGTAGAAAAATGTATATGAGGTGTTTTTTTTTATTTTATGAAAGCTTTCTGCAGTTTCTGGTGCTAAATTTGCTCACACAATTTTTTACCAAAGATCTTAGTATATTGAAGTCTTTGAACACTTTAGTTAAAAAAAATGTTGAAAATATATCTAATTATAATTAAGTTATACAATATATTACAGAATTATTTATAGTGTGTGCTATATATTATATGTACTTCAAAGAAATTTGGGATTTGGAAACTGCTGTCTGTACATATCCAGGAAAGAACTATAGAAAGTTCAAATATGCATAGAAAATGATTATGATATAATTATTAACACAAGCACTTGTGGTTAACGCATTTAAAAGGAATTTAGCAAGTTGCAATTCATAATAATGGGAGCAAAGGGCGAATTTTATTTATATATCTAGTTTTTTTTATGAAAAGGAAAAGGAAGTAAGTAGTTTTCAAGTGGAGAAATATGTCCAGAAATTAAATATTTTCGCAATACCTTCACTGGTGGGATGTAGGTATTTCTTCCGTCTGCAAACACGTTAACGGGCAGAAATTATATATTTTCTGTAAAACAAACAAAAATGTTTGCATATATAATACAATTTAATGAGTAAAAGTACAATATCTATATGTATAACACAAAAAAAAAACATATACAAAATTGGTTGACTTATTTATGATAACAAAATAATAAATTATTAACTGAAATGTTTATAATATAGCGTGCTATTTTCGTGTGTGAAATAACTGGAACTGATGTGGTTAGATGTACTATATAGTGTACACACATATATATTTAGCCACGACACTTTTTATTAGGGCTACTGACAAAATATCACAGATAATTTTCCAATTCGATTCAAATTTACCTAATATCTGAAACAGATTCACATTTGCAAATTGGCACACTTTCAACAAACTCGAGAGGATTAGGGTTGAAAATTTAGTAAAACATAATTGAATATCCCTAAATTGAATACAGATTAACAGTTTCCAAGCAAACATTTTAAAGTTATAGTTAAGTCAAATAGTTTAAAGTCTCAAAATCTAAAACAGACACAGCAACATTATTTTAAGCAAAAGCGTAAATTCGTTTTAAATATATTCATTTATTTTAATTGGACTATGAAAAAATAAAAGTAGCTAACTTATTCTACGCAACACATGCAACGGTGTCTTCGGCAGGTAGTGGTTTCCTAACCTCAAAACAATTCTGTGAACGGACACATAGATTGTGCAACCAATACTCCATAGGGCAGCTAATTCTGATGGTAAGCGAAGTAACCAAATTAAAGTTACTGTCAAAACCCCAATAGAAGTATGGATAGGGGCCACCAGTATTACCAGTGTTATAAGCACTGTCGCGTACAGGCAATGATATGACTGATGAGCTAACAAGAAAAGAATACGAATTGAATCGTGAAAGAAATACTATATCAGAATGAAAGCTAATAAAAGTTGACCATTTTGGTCAAAACTACCAATTGAAATCACATAATGAAATTAAATCTATCATAATGAGTTTAGGTGTAGCGGCCACTGCGCGTAAGCTAACGCTAAAATAATCATCGAAATGGTGGGAATACTTAAGACCTTACAAAGCTAACAAATTGACTCTATCTATATACCTGACAGCTGGTGGTCAGAATAGATAATTAGCCCGAATTCTTTATATTTTTATAACTTTCCCGTACTATTTACCTCAACTTTAAGGTCTCAATTTCTGTTTGGAACACTTGCAATATTGTGGACTATGTTATACACAGTCGGACTTTACTCGGTTAAATCGAAACCATCGCTGACCTGAGTTTTTCTATGGGCTATAAAACAACAATCTCTCTAATTAACCACACTTGATTTTCGTATATATGGGAGGTTTGCCGCGGACGTACCTATCGGCCAGTGACCTGTACATATGGCCAACCGCTTAGCCACGTCCACACACGTTCTAAGTGTAAGGTTCTGTGTTCTTAATTTACTGTATGTGGGCCACATCTTCCTTAATATGACACGGTTTGTCAAGCTAGTGAGGAAAAATGCAGGAATATATCTCTCTTCACGTATCCTAAAAGCGGATTGACTTCCTCACGTTTTTTTCTAAATTGTGGGCGTAGCAGTGAGAGTATCAAGAAAATGTTTACACTCCATTTCAGCTTCCTAACTTGATATTAAAGCCCCAAAAACTGCGTACAGACAAACGGAAAGACGGTGCTAAATAGTCTTTAGTTTTGGCCCTGATCATCAATATATGTAGGTATATACTTTAGGGGACTACGACGAATATTAAGGGGTGTTACAAACTATGTGTCAAAATTAGTATACCGTTAGGATAGGGTATAAATATGTATGTAGCAAAACAAACATTAGCGTTTAAAACTGAGTCCGTTTCCGAGTCTTAACTGATGAAGTTTATATAAAAATGTTTAAATATGATTTCGGGCATGTAGCCGCCGCGGCTGGTTCGAATAAAGACAAGTCTAGAGGTCCAATTTTCAATAACTTTTTCAACCATTTGGGGCTGTATGTCGTTTTAAGGGTCTCATGTCAATTCTCTTCACTCCAAATGCGGCAATTTTGCTTGTTGACGTAGCCATTCAACCCAAAATGAACCTCATCAATGAACAAAATTTTGCGGTAAACTTCCCGAACTGAACCATTATTTTCAAAATAAATTTGCACGATTTGCAAGCGTTGTTCGTTTGTCAACCTGTTCATGATGAAATGGCAAACGAAACTGAACACAAAAGACATTAGAGTTGCCAGATTTGACCACAAAATGTCTGTTTTATCTCTATTCGAAAAACCAACCTCTAAAAAAACATAAGGAAAGGCTACAGTCCGGTTGGGGCGAACAGTATGATACCCTATCCTTATCCCTATGTACCCCAAAGAAAAAATTCATAAGGAAGATGATAGATAGCATTTTATTTCATTCTATGAAATTTATAGAAAAAAAAATATTTTTTTGAAAAAACGCCCCCAAAAAGTGGGCGTGGCCAAAAACTTTGTATGGGTGATATATTGGGAAAAATATTGGCTAAATATATTGTTAAACATTTTTTTTTTGATTTCTATGAAAATTTTCAAAGAAAACAGCATTTTAGTGAAAAACGCCCACAAAAAGTAGGCGTGGCAAAAAACTTTATATGACAAGTTTATAAAGGTGGGCAGTACCTACATATCTTGTCAAAGTTTTACAACTTTATCTCTCTAACTTAAGCCTTAAAACGGTTTTTTTCTAAATTGTGGGCGTGGCAGTGGGCGTATTTTAAAAAATTTTAACACTTTACCATTTCGGGACCCTGGGGAGTATATGCTCAAATTTCAGCCTCCTAGCATAACTTTAAAGGCCTCAAAAGTTGATACGGACGGACGAACGGACGAACGGACGAACGGACGAACGGACGAACGGACGAACGGACGAACGGACGAACGGACGGACGAACGGACGGACATTGCTAAATAGTCTTAGGATTTGGTCCTGATCATAAATATATATACTTTTATGGGTCTACGACGAATATTAAGGGGTGTTACAAACTATGTGTCAAAATTAATATACCCTTAGGATAGGTTATAAACACGCTTTATATAGAACTGTAGAACTATAAGTCAACAGAGTTAACGCTGTATTATAATTTTGGTCGGTTTAGTTTATGCAACTGTTTATTCTGTCGGAATAAAAATTAAGTTTAGTATTAGACGACAGCTAAAATCTTAACCATCTAAGTATAACCATCTAAGTAAGAAAAATGTTTATTAAAAAAATAAAATATTAAAAAGCCGTTTTTATGACCAACTCCAGATCATAACTAACTGTAAAGAAGACGTAGTCAACATTGCTTATAACGACGTCAAAAGTAGTTGTGTGTAGTTGTTAAATTTTAATGAGTGTTTCGCTTATGCCAGCAATTAGAAACGATAACTTACGGAACATAATTTTTTTTTTACTCTAAATTGAGTTGAAATTGAAAGTCGTCATACGATTTTTTGCTACAAAGTTAATATTCTAAAGACAGTTGAAGATCGATATATATGTATGTACATAGCGATAATGGCACTAAGAATCGGAAAAAAGCTTTGTCTGAACAGACACTGTTAAGCATTCTACTAAACAACTTAAATCACATGAAATTATAATCCTGATGTCTTAGGCAAAAGCCAACGAAAGGTAGCTAAAACAATTAGGCGCAACTTACTTGCTACAAAAATAGCTATCGTAGCCTTCGAATTTGCGCAACACTTTCTAAATCTGTTACAGTTACGGCGATGAAAGCATTCATCATATTTAATTAAGTTAGGATAAGAAAGCTCTTTGAATCGGTGGTGTATTTTATGTTATTTTCGAAAACACATCCCAGTAAAACAGATACATCTCGTTGTCCTATCCTCAATTCGCTGTGAATAAGAATAATGCAAATTACTAAACTATGGCTCCATATGTAATATTTAATTATGCGAAACTTGTAAAATACCCTTTCTATCAAAAATTATAACCAAATTGACAGCAGCTGAAATGAAGATGGTTAGCATGACAGCAAGAGTAACGGAAATTGATCGAATTACCAGTTTAAAGTTGTCCTACCAGTTAAAAGTTGTCCTACGAACCACGTCAAAAAGGTAATGTCAATTAACGTTCCTATACAAGCGTGAAGGGAAGCCTGGTGACAAAGTCACACCAGGGCAAACCCACGGCAACCCCACCCCACACTGGAGATGTAGTAATATAGGACAGTTATTAACACAATATCATTTATTGGTTTCGTGACAAACCGCCCAAAAAAAATGTCTGATCGCCCAAAGTGATGTATTGCGAAGTTCTAAAAAATAATTTGCTAGAACAAAAGGATATGACTAACCAATTACATAAATACATATTTATTTATATGTATATTATATAAATTTATTAATTTCTTGTTTATTTTTTTTTTTAAATTTTCTTTAAAATTTATTTGTAATTATAAATTTTTTTGTTATTCATCTCTCTTGGCTGCAAAAGCATGTGGAATTGGTTAATGCATTGTCCTCTATGATTATGTACTTATATTTTACTTTGTTAATAACTTTGTATAGGTATAATTTATATTTAGTATAAGGCACACGCTACGAGTACACTCAACACCTGTGATATTTTAATTAAAGGTTTTTCAGTAGATTCGCCTTTTCATCTTTTTTTATTTATTCCATATGTTTCTTTTTTATAAGAAAGCTAAATAAATATATATGATATATAATAAGTTCATACTTCGAATTGAGATAGTATTTCAAGGTTCTTATCGTATGTAGAGATCGAACGAGATGGGTTCGGAAGATCGATTTTTTTTGTCGGCACTGTTATCATAATAATGGAGTTCGAGTAGACAAGATCTCAGAACGAATTATTATCTGTGATAAAATAATCAGATATTACCTAGGTCAACAAAACATACTTAATTTTGTCTTAAGTCTTATTTTAATTACTATTCTTTCATGAAATACTCTTTAAAAACATTTAAAAAGTAGAAGACAGCTGCAAAATATGCAGCGTTTTGCATTACAGTTGCGATGCGCACCTGCCTAACAACCCACACGATCTTCATTAAAAAGACAGCAGCAACTTGAATAGATGTTTAATCGGGTAGACCTTGTGGTTCATCTGAAAGTAAATAAATAAATCCCAAACATGGACATGTTTTACTGCATCCCTATTATGTTTAGGGAGTACATGTTTGGGAATCTATTCGATGTTGAAATTGAAAGCCTCACGGGAGGTGGGAGCACTGTCTAAACTAATGCAAAATATAGGAAGCCCAATGCAGCCACTAAGCAACTTGCTGCTAACGGTAAGCAGGTCAATCACAATGTACGCGTCACCAATATGGGCACCTGCACCGGATCGAAAAACTTACATGAGAAGAATTAACTCGCTACACAACATCACATCCTTAAGAGTATTATGCGCTTTCAGGACGGTTTCAGAGAAAGCGATTAGTGTAATTTCTGGTCGATTGACTATCGATCTTGATTTAAAAGGCCTGTGGCACTTATTGCAAACCAGCCAGAAGACATGAGAGTAGTAACCGAGGTGCTACATGCAGTATGGCAGATGGAACACTACAACTAAAAGAAGATGGACACATACGCTGATCCAAGATATAGCGAATTGGATCCGTAGGACACATAGGGACGTTTGGTCGGGATATGGCTGTTTTCGAGAGTATCTCCATAAATATAAGCACGTGAATGACCCATCCTGTCCGCACCGTAAGCGCAAAATTCAGAATGCAGAACACATTCTGACGGAATGCCAGAATTTTAAGACGGCTAGAATGTTTCTAGAAAAATAAATTGGCGGCCAAGCAACGCAGAGAGCAACCCCGTCGTAAGGAACGACCGAGCGTGAAAAACGCAATACGTAATGCGAAGAAAACTCATCTGCACTACCGTCTAGGCAGATCGACATACACATTTACATGCGTCTGGAGCAGAACGCAGCGAGGACATACACACCAAAAGTCAGCAACAAAAGCGAAAGACGAGCTCAATAGGCGTCCCCGAGGGAACCAGTGACGCGAGGAGAGTGGTTGAAGAACGTAGTTGTGTGGGCGCACTCCTGGCATCGAGTATTCGCGTTTGCGAATCATGCATGTTGGTGGCACAGGCTACTGTATCTTTAGAAGATTACTACATCCATTGGCGCAACCAAAAAAAAAACAAATGTAAAAATATAACATGGGCTAGAATTTCTTTATTAGGGTCAATACAATGAGAGAGTGATTGGAGACTAAATTTGGGTCTGTAGTTATTTGCGTTAAATTGCTGTTTAAGAAATTAATTGTCATTGCAAAAATAAAATTTGATTTGTACATACGTACAATAAAAAGATGAGAAAAATATATTATCTTACATTACGTGATTTCTTTCTGACTATCCAGCTATACGCTGTGTAAATAAGGATAGGATATGAAGAGTCCATGCTCAAAACTTGCGTAGACCAGTGTTATTAAAATACGAATAAAAAAATAAAAAAATAAATGATCGTAGTAGGAGTATAAATCAGAAATTTAAATTTTTCATTTCATTTTATACGAAACTGAAAGGTACAAAAATGTGTTTTGAATATTATGTAGTATCTTCCTTGACAACCATCCATAATTGTTGGCTAATCTCTCTGAATCTGATAGGAGTAAAAGACCAAACCCTGAAAATGCTAAAAACTTGTTCGGACATTTTAAAAGCGGTTTAGCCGTTCCTAAAATAGGTTGGGTAGGATCAAAACAAGATACAAAACATAGGAATGTCTTTTGTGAAGATGAGGCATATGGAGCTCTAGTTCAGTCATTGAGCATTATTTCTTCCACGCACACTAGGTTGATGATTCGGTTAATGCAACCATATCAAAACATAACCATCATTTTTAAGGACAGGCCATCATAGCCAGCGGACTTGTTATTTTTCTGCTTTCTCCTACGTTGATTGGACGCGGGTTATCTTTTTTCCTATCTCTTCACTATCTATGATGCCCATTTAGCTGCTGCTCGAAATGCTACTTAAACACCACTACGATTCCCTGCACCACTATTTTGCATCCTGCATCAAAATTGATGTTTTCGAGGGGAATGGAAAAGTGCTATCAGAGTGTTAAAAGTTCAAATATCTAGGATCTATGAGCCAACCGCGTTGGATAAACTAGAAGAAAAAAATGAATGTACCCTTAAGATAGGGTATTAACTAATGGAAAGGCTACAATATCCCTATTTGCTATGAAGTTTATAAAAAAAATAGTATTTGTTGTGTCAGGTTTCGATGAAAAAATGTTGGGTAATCATACCCAACTTTGCTTGTCGAAGCAAACGCCCCTTTTCACACATTTTACAAGTTCGACAAAACCGTTGACAGTTTTTCAACTATGTCAAAAGTCAACTGCGGGGCACCTTAGAGTCAGCTTACCGATTACTTGAACGATGATTACATGAATTATCCGAAATATAGACATTTTTAGCTTATGTCTAAAATGTCTCAAGTTGGCTTGGAACTTGATCGCAATAACTGTTTATTGCTGACTAAACTAGTTCCGTGAAAAGACAGTATAAGAACACCAGTTGTCCACAAAGCGGGCTTACCACACCAATAAAATTTCGAATGAAATAAATCTTCATGAAATGCAAATGGGTTCAAAACTCCTGACTCGAAGGACAGGACATACTCCATATAGAACCCTTATCCTGCCAGTTATAACGCGCATTGAATAAAGCGAATGGGTAATAATGTTCCAGCTAAGATAATCTCCGAATCCCAGCTCCCAGGTTCGAGACGACAAGGAAGACCGAACATCCGTTTAAGAGACAAAGCCATTGCGGATGCCAAAGCGCTTGGTTTGTATAACTGAAAGCAGCTTGACCGGGGTCGCAGACGATGTAAGGATTTTAGGCATTTGAGGTAAATATGTGTTATAAGTCTTTCCTGCGAGCAAATATGAGAATTGCTAACGCTTCTTGTTAGCAGTTACAAATGTTGAAACTTCATCGATAGTCTGTATAAAAACCGCTAAACTTTCCATTTTTTTTAGTGCAGGGCTACTTCTCAATCTGCACTTAACTGCTGCTTTACAATACAGCACATGATTATTAAAAAAAGTTTACGACTGTACGATTAAAAAAATTGGGATTATTGTTAGTATTTTCAAATTAAACTTATGCTTACACATCTAGTGAGTGTATACATAAAACACGTATGTATGCGGAATCAGGGCATGAGAAAACATTATGTAATAAGAAGAAAACAACTTAAATATAATGGCCACATTTCCCAAAAAGCAAGTAAAGAAAAGGAAAGCATAAGCAGTTTTAAAGACTTTTAATATCTTATAAACTTGGATTTGAGTTTGGAGAATTAGATATTGGTTTCTAACAGATAGTTACCAATATGATGAATGCGCTTGATTAAACATCATGTCTACGAAGATCAGTGTTGCAATCATCACGCACAATGAAGCTGGAAACAAAATCACCTAAAAAGACAAACAAGAAGTTTCTGAATGCACATACACACACACATAGGATATAATACATTTAAGATTACCATCACAATCCTCTTACATTAAATATTTAATTCCATTATCTTCGGATATACCCAAGCAAAAGTAAACTACCTTGATAACCGGAACTTTAACTAAATGAAACATCATGTATAAATTTATAAATTATTTTTCATAGGGAACCTATACAATTTGCTTGTTTGCCTGAGCTTGTGTAGTCTTCTTAGAAATAAGCATAGAATTCAAACACATTAATATGACCACCGCGAGCTCATTTGCAGCTATTGACACTTTGGACCCAATTTTGCAGCACTCTTCCACACATATCGATCCATATGTACAATGGAGTCTCTTGAAGAACATTTTGGTTTGTTTCTGCCCAACACCACATATGGAAAAGCCATTAATCCCAAAATAAGCTTCAATGAGTGTCCTTCAACTCACGAGTTTCTTAATAATTTCCAAACGCTGCTCCTTCTTAAATTTTCACCATGATTAAAATGTAAACCTAGAATGTCAGTCTGTTCGACTTTGACAGATCAAATAAAAAAAAATACATAGGTACATAAGATATATGTATATTTCAAAAAAGGTGTCCCTATGATATCATCCCCCTCTAAGATTTTAGCACGAGGCAATTCTTAGCCATAATTGTTGTAAAAAATAATCCGAAATACATACCAAAAAGAAATCGTGTCAAAAAGCCTTTGCATGAATTGCTTAGATTGACATTATCTAAATATTTTGTTGAGAACATTGCCATCAATTTAAACGAAAAACGTGAACGCGATTAACATGTGTACTTAAGTCTTACGTATATTAGCAAGATATCAATAAAAAAAACATCATGCAACATGAATCCCTATTTTTTAGTTCTGTGAACTAGTTAGTTCCTACAAATAAAACATATTTTTTACATGTTTTATTAAGATACTAGTGTATTTTTAACGTGAAAATATTTGTTCAATAACATATACACATGTACATAAATGCACTCCTCAAATAGAGAGGCCTATTTTGTGCGTTCTAGTGGGCGGATTTCAAAACTTCACACTCAATCTAGTTCAAAATTTCAGTAGTCTATCTCAAATTTGAAGGTCTAAAATTTAGAGTCACGCGGTCGAACTTTGCAATATCAAGAGGTGTATCAAAATTTATATATAAATATTTAAAAATTCATATCTATAAAAGAAAAACATTGAAAGTGAGCAACTATATGTACATCCTTAACGTGTTTTTACCAATCAGGGAATCCCTAGGTACCTTAAAAAAGAAAAAAACTTAAACTTACGTAACTCCATTTGTGAATCTTATTTCAAATCAATCATCAATCATATAAAATAATAATCTAGACCTGCTGTTAATGTGGTTAGAAATGAATGTCAGATGACGAAAGCAAATTCATAATATGTAAATCTATGTGGGTACAACAACGTGGTGGTATGGTGATCTTTGAAACGTGTACATATATATGTTATACGTATGTAAAATTCTGTAGTTTCACATTCTCAAAACAATTTACTCGACGTAGTAACTTAAAAAATAAAAAAAAACAATAAAATAAAACAATGCTTACCTCTTTTTAAATTTTGTTTTACCATATTATTTGCGTAATTGATGATTCAATTCAATTTAACTTAAGATAATATGTGAACATAGAATGTGACTATATTGCAGGCCAAAGCAAAAATTGTAAGGACTTACCAAGATTCACTGAAAGTCCCAAAAGCTCCTGGTCCACTGACTCTTCGTTGATAATTTTTAACATGCATTTCAAACAGTGCTTATGAGTTTTATTGAAACAAATCAAAAACTATTTATGTTATAACGATTTTCACCATAGGACTTATTTGCGATGTTGGTGGGCACAATATTATAAATTTTCTAAGATTAAACTAACAAACACGACTAATGTGAATATTATAAGACTCGCTGCATATATTTATTTATGTACATAGAATGCTTAGTGCATGAGCACTGTATTATTTTGGTCAACCATATTAACAAATTTTATATATATATATATGTATATATGTACAATTTTTTTTATCACTTATAGGCACAATAAGAGATTTCCTGAACTTTGGAACTATTTTGTTCATTTGTAGGTATGTATTTTAGTTTTTTTTTTTGGGAAAACAATACCTTTCTTTTTTAAACTATCGCACTAACATATGAATAAAAAGATGGATTCCTATTTAATTATGTATGTAGGTAGTTCCGATTGCACTATATTATATTTGTTCCGACCGTATATATATGTATATATATACATATCCTTTTTTTCTTTTCTTCTTTTCAAGAAAGCTAAATTTTTTCACTATTCTTAATATAAGTATTTTCTAGTTGAAATACATACTTTATTTTTATATTTTTGCATTAATTTGATTAGGTATTGGTATTATATTTTGTTTGTTTTTAATAGTGCATAATTTATTTTTTAATTAGTGCATAATTTTATTTACAAAGCGTTTTATTTTATTAATATTACACAGGTACGTTTCGCAGGATTACCCTTAACTGAGCATAACGAATTGTAGTTGATTATGTAATTCCTTTCATTTTCTATTGACCGACATTTTTGCACGAATACATACGTATTATCTCATTCACTCAAATTTAAACGTTGTGAGAATATTGTTTCTTTTCATCACATACATTTTACATATTGATAAGAAAGAAATTTACATCAAAATTTTCACGGTTTATGTCACTAAGGTAATTCAGTAAGCACATTAAATTATAACTTTGTTGAATTTCAGAAAAAAAATCGGTACTTCTAACTTTGTCATATATATATATTATATGAAGATAACACAACTGTAATATTATAGCATTTGTTTTGATTGTTATGTGTAAAGTTATTGCGTCATGAAAAAAACAAAATCTACTTGGAACAAAAGACTTCGATCGACTGTTAAAAACGAACTAAATATCCGGTGTATCCATTTCTTTATTTTAAACATCTAAATTTGTAAACTTCTCGAGGAAAAACCAAAAAAAAGTCTTTACTGTATGAAATACACACACAGTTTGAACAGTGAAATGTTCAATCCTTATAAAAATCAATAGGTTAAGAGCATTTAACGAAAGATTTATCCTTAAAAGAGAACTTTGTAAAAGCTTTTACAATTCTGTTGGAAAAGTTGAAACAAATTGAATTCAATTCAATGTCAATAATCATATGGACATTGAAAAGCTTGTTATTTAAAAAGTCCTGCTGTTAAAATAGTGATTTTGATCCAAAATACAAACAAACAATAATCGAGATACTTGCCACAGTTAGTATACCTATTCCAGAACCTATTTCGACTCTTACAGAGTTTACACATCACATCACTTGTTTATTCGTTGCTTTTCCTTAATAGGGACAAAACCTTGAGATTGTCTCTTTTAATTGGATTTTTGACTTTTGCATATTTCAAATTAATAAATGACTTACTCCAGCATACACTGATGAGTATGTATCTAAACAACATACGGTTAATAAAAGAGATGGTAGACTTTCTACACCAAACCCGCAGGTAAATTTTAAAAGTAGGTAGCTATGAAAAGCCCAGACCCCGATCCCGAGCATGGGTTTTTTTGCTAACCGTCAGTATAGAATCAGTTTATGGGAATGATCCGTAAAGCTTTGCTTATTTCAGCCATTTCAAGTTAATTGTTAAACTCAATCTAGATATCTAAGGTGCGGAGAAGTTTAAGTCAACATTTGTTTTAAAATGAGACAAGTACAGCGTACTGCAAAGCATATTGCAAATTTTATATATCATGTTTGGTAAAAGCGGTATAAGTCTATTGCACACAGAAATCCTTAAAAAATGCAGTGGTCAAAGTAGCCTTACTCTATGGGGCATAATTGAAAGAGTATGAGTAAACTTATACTATTATAATCATACTAGGCGTGATTTTACTATACTTACAGTTCTTTTACAGCGCACCTAAGTTATTATAATGTACTTGTGTACGAATTTGAATATCTTACACGAAGAGATCATTGTTTTTAGTGCAAGCGTTAATGCAATCGATTTTTCTGCAACAAATTTCGTTTGCACAAATCAATTCAATTTGTTTTTTTTAATATTACCTACAGCTCTTTTACATATAATCTGTTGTATCTCACTTCTGATCCCAACTTCTACATGTCGGCTGGGATTGCATATGATAAAACCGCGTACTGCTTTGTATCTTTAAATTGAATTTATCCTGCAATGTTGCGTACATATTTGAAATTAAAATTTTTTAATAGTTAATTTAATTGCATCTTTCGTTAAATGCTTTTCCATACGGGCATTTACAATTATTCTTATATATATTAACTCCACTCCAATTGTTCTACAAATCCGCAGAAATAAAGCAAATATTCAAATCTGTTATTTACAGATTTCACCACTAATTCAAATCTTACTTTCTTTACTCCCGTTTTCTGTTTAAAATTAAATGTATTCGTGCTGCTTTTAGGACATCTTTGATATTCAATCGGATAATTAAAGAAACTTTAAATGTTTTCGGAATGTGAAATGTTCAGATGGTTAAGAATTTGGAATTTTTCTTTTCAAACTTAACGAAGCCTTAAAATCTAGTAAAGGCATAAACCGTCCAAATCCATGATTTGGCCAATAGATGGCGGCGCCACAATGACTTTTGTAGCGCACGTCAGCAGCACACGCGCACTCTAGCATTCAAGTTCTAATACTCGCCCTTCTGTCAAACATGGATATTCAAATAATAGACTTTTTCGCCAGCTGCGGTAACGACGCAATTCTAGCACTGAATTCCTTTTTTCTACTTGATATTCATTTTTAAGTTAAATAAAGTAAATTTGATAAAACGTTTTAATAGTAGCACGAGTTTCATTGGTTTACCGAAACCTTATTCGCTACAATTGGTGACCCCGATATATAATAAAAAAAAAAAAACAACAAAATGATAAACGAGACACCTGCTACGAGTTCGCAGGTTGAGCAGGAGGCCTGCAACGAGGCACAGATACCAGAAGACCACATGGACGCTGGACAGCCACACCAAAATATGAATACAAACCAAGTGAGTTCCATCGCAACCATGAAGTTGCCAACCCCCTTTTGGCGAAACAATCCGGCTCGGTATTTCACAATGGCCGAAATGCGATTCGATCTACACCGTATTTCAGCAGACGAAACAAAATATCGGCTAATCGCAACACATCTTGACGCAGACACATTGGATTTGGTCGGGGATTTGATTGACAATCCCCCAACTCAAGGGAAGTATGATGCGTTAAAAAAACGAATAATCAATTCGCTCTCCGATTCTCAGGAAACACGATTGCGCAGACTACTCCGAGGCCAGCATCAGGGCGATGAAAAGCCCACTGTGTTTTTACAGCGACTGCGAAACCTCGCTGGGGGACACTGCAACGAAACAGTTCTTCGTTCACTTTTCTCGGAGCAGCTTCCTGAAAGCGTTCGAGGCATCCTTGCGGGCAGCAAAATCGACGACTTGTCTGAACTTGCTGAGCAGGCGGACCGCATTTTCGACGCCCTTCGTCCAACAATCGCCATGGTGAACTCCTCAGCAGAGCAATATCCTTTGCACGTCAATGCAGTTTCGCATTCCGCCAATGCGGTAGAGGACCTCAGATCTGCAATCGAAAAGCTCACGTCAAAAGTCGAAAGGTTGTCTCGAGATCGCAACAGGAGTCAAAACCGCGTTCCCAGATCAGCTTCTAATAAATCGCTATCGAACGCTGATGAAAAAAACTGTTTTTGTTATTATCACCAAAAATTCGGCACGGAGGCTCGAAAATGTCGCTTGCCCTGTGGCTGGAACAAAATGCCGGGAAACTAAGTGTGCCGGCGCGCATTGAGGCGACCGCCGGCAGTCACATTACTTCAAAACGCCTCCAAATTAAAGACCGCAGGTCCGGCACTTGGTTTCTCGTCGACACAGGAGCTGATGTGTCGATTCTGCCCAAAACGACCAACATACGCTGCAGAAAAACCTCCGAGAAACTTTTCGCTGCAAACGGTTTTCCCATCAGTACATATGGCACTCAACATTTAACACTCGACATAGGACTCCGACGAGACTATACATGGAATTTTGTTATCGCTGAAGTCACGCAAGCTATACTCGGAGCCGACTTTCTCTGCCACTATGGGCTCTCAGTTAGCCTTAAAAAACGAATGTTGGAAGATACAACGACCACCCTCAATGCTGCTCTCACACCAGGCCGATCAACGCAAATGCCAGTTTTTGTGATAGACCGAAACAATATCTACGCGGATATTCTACGGGAGTTTCCTAGCGTCACAAGAGAGCCACAAGGACCTACACCTAACCATCCAGTCAGTCACCACATTATTACTCAAGGTCACCCGGTCGCCGAACGACCTCGACGACTTGCAGGAGATAAATTAAACGCAGCACGCCACGAGTTTAACCTTATGGTGCAGCAGGGTATTTGTGAACCATCCGACAGTGAGTGGGCCTCGCCTTTGCTTATGGTTAAAAAGGAAAACGGAACCTGGCGTCCCTGTGGAGACTACCGCCGATTAAATAACATCACAGTGCCAGACAGGTACCCGATTCCTCACATGCAGGATTTTACGCAGAGGTTGGCAGGTTGTACCTTTTTCACTACCCTGGATCTCAAACGCGCCTATCACCAAATCCCTGTTGCACCCGAAGATAGACCCAAAACAGCAGTCATCACACCGTTCGGACTGTTTCAGTTTAATGTGATGACATTCGGACTCTGCAACGCAGCCCAAACGATGCAACGTTATATGGATGCCGCCCTTCGAGGACTTGAGTTCTGCACATGCTACATCGACGATATTTTAATCGCCTCCGCCAATGAAGAGCAACATCGAAAGGACGTCCGTGTAGTTCTTGAGCGCCTGAAGAATTTCGGCTTATGCGTTAACTTATCTAAGTGTGTCTTTGGTCAACCAGAGGTGCGCTACCTAGGCTACACAGTCAACAGCGAGGGAATCAAACCGCCTAAAGATAGAGTAGAGGCAGTAGTCAACTTCAAGCGACCCGAAACCGTCGACCAACTACGAAAGTTTCTCGGAGCTTGGAATTTTTACCGAAGTTGCATTCCAAACGCATCCCAAATCCAAGCACCCCTTGTAGAGCTGACAGTAGGAGCAACGAAAAGAGACAAACGACCAGTACAGTGGACTTTGGTGGGGCAGCATGCATTCGAAAAATGCAAATCTAAACTCAACGATGCCGTTCTGCTCGCACATCCGAGGGCTGATATTCCTTTAGTTCTTCGGTGCGACGCTTCCGATGTGGCGATTGGTGCTGCGCTGGACCAGAAAACTAAAACTGGACTTCAGCCATTAGGATTCTTCTCCAGGAAACTTTCTGAACGAGAGGCCAAGTATAAGGTTTACGATCGTGAACTGCTGGCGATTTTTCGAGCGATACGACACTTTCGGCACATCATTGAAGGCCGAGAAACAGTCATTCTAACTGACCACAAACCTCTGGTTTACGCCTTTTCACAAAAGGCAAACCATGCCAGCGATCGAGTGGCTCGTCAACTGGAGGAGATAAGCCAGTACTCAACGAACATTGTTCACATTTCCGGCGAGGATAATGTTGTGGCGGACACGCTGTCCCGCATTCAAGCGATAAATTTTCCGGTAGCCATCAGCACGGAGGAGCTCGCAGAAGCGCAGAATAATGACGATGAACTAAAAAAGCTCCTTCAATCACCCGAAAGCTCTTCGCTAATTTTAAAAGGACTCCGCACGGATGGAACCAACATAGTTGTATATTGTGATGTCGCAAACAACAATATTCGACCATTTGTTCCAAGGTCGCTTAGAAGGCGGATATTTGACAACGGCCATAACTGTTCTCACCCCAGCGGACGCGTTACTAAGAAGACCATCGCTAGAAACTTCGTCTGGCCCAGAATGAACTCTGACATCAGCAGTTGGGCACGCTCATGCTTGCAGTGTCAGCGTAACAAAGTCAGTCGCCATGTCAAAAATTCTCCGCAACATATAGCTATGCCAAGCGATCGATTTTGTCATGTTCATATCGACATCGTCGTCATGCAGCCCTCGAATGGGTACCGATACTTGCTGACAATGATTGACCGTTTCACCCGTTGGCCGGAGGCGGTGCCTTTGAAGGACATGACAGCTGACACTGTATCCAGAGCTTTCTACACAGCCTGGGTCTCCCGCTTTGGTGCGCCCGCCACTATTACATCTGATCGAGGCACACAGTTCGAAAGCCAGCTATTCGAAGCACTGGTAAAGTTGATCGGATGTCACAAAATCCGAACCACAGCATACCACCCCGCATCAAACGGTATGATCGAGCGTTGGCATCGCTCGTTTAAGGCTGCAGTGAGATGTCATGAGTCGTCGTCGTGGACCGAATTGCTACCGACCGTTTTACTTGGACTTCGCACCGCCTGGAAGGAGGACATCAAGGCAACTGCTGCAGAGATGGTGTACGGTACCTCTCTTCGTCTGCCAGGAGAATTTTTCACCGACGATGAAGTCACACCGGATCCTCAACACTTTGTTGAAAAATTTAGGGAGCAGATGAGGGAAATCCGACCAGCACCAACAGCTCACCATTGCAGACGCAAAGCCTTCTCATACGAAACGCTGTATTCGTGCACCCATGTATTTGTCAGAGTTGACTCGGTAAAACAGCCTTGCGAACAGCCTTACGACGGACCGTTCGAAGTCATCAACCGCATCTCAGACTACGTCTTTAAAATCAACGTAAGGGGTGTGAAAACATCTATATCGACGGAGCGACTTAAACCGGCGTTTTTCGAGAAACTTGAGCCGCCTTCAATGCCAGACAGTCTCCCTGTGTCAGTTGGGATTAGAACTTATTCAGGACCGAAGAATAAAGTCAAATTCGTTTCTCAACCAGATTTGAGACACTCTGAGGGGAGTAGTGTAGCGCACGTCAGCAGCACACGCGCACTCTAGCATTCAAGTTCTAATACTCGCCCTTCTGTCAAACATGGATATTCAAATAATAGACTTTTTCGCCAGCTGCGGTAACGACGCAATTCTAGCACTGAATTCCTTTTTTCTACTTGATATTCATTTTTAAATTAAATAAAGTAAATTTGATAAAACGTTTTAATAGTAGCACGAGTTTCATTGGTTTACCGAAACCTTATTCGGTACACTTTCATTCCCATGAACGTGTAGCCAGGCTCTATGAGCAGGGCTTTACTATCTGTCACTTTGCATAGAAATAAATAAATTTTTTTGCATTAAGTGTTGTGTGGCCATTATATGGCTTACTTTTTCAATCGCGTAAATGTTAAAAGACTTGAAAGAACTGCAAAAAGAAACGTAGAAAAAAAAACATAGGTTTGGGTGGTTTTCATCATTATAGGACAAGCATTTGATAAACTTTTGGCGCTGAAGACTATGTTCCAGATATTTTGGTTTCATCCACTTTTTTTAAATGACAATATATAAAGGGTGATTTTTTAGCTGGTTTGGTTTTGGCAACACTGGTTTTGACAGCTGACGTGTGTTTAGTACTTTATGTCACTGTCAAACAGCTTCAGTTTGGTTTGCAATTTAACCATGGATCGTCTTACAAATGAACAACGCTTGCAAATTATTGAATTTTACTATCAAAATTCGTGCTCGTTTCGAAATGTTCATCGCGCGCTGCTTCCATTTTATGATCGGCATTCTCGACCTTCTGAGCAGTCTATTCGGAAGATTGTGACCAAATTTCGCACCAAATTTACTTTGTTGGACATTAAACCACCAACACGTTTACGTACTGTGCGTATTGAAGAAAATATTGCGGCCGTATCAGCTAGTGTGACAGAAGACCGCGAAATGTCGATTCGGCGCCGTTCCCAGCAGTTAGGCCTTTGTTACAGCACTACGTGGAAAATTTTGCGGAAGGATTTGGGCGTAAAGCCTTTTAAGATACAGCTGGTGCAAGAACTAAAGCCAGCCGACCTACCACAACGCCGAATTTTTGGTGAATGGGCTCTTAAAAAGCTGGCCGAAGATCCGCTTTTTTATCGAAAAATTGTGTTCAGCGATGAGGCTCATTTTTGGTTGAATGGGTACGTAAATAAGCAAAATTGCCGCATTTGGAGTAAAGATCAGCCAGAAGCATTGCAACAGCTACCAATGCATCCCGAAAAAGCCACTGTTTGGTGCGGTTTATGGGCCGGCGGCATTATTGGGCCATATTTCTTCAAAGATGATGCGAATCGCAGCGTTACTGTCAATGGTGAACGCTACCGAGCGATGATAACAAACTTTTTTTTGCCCGAAATGGAAGTTCTTGACTTGCATGATATGTGGTTTCAACAAGAAGGTGCCACATGCCACACAGCACGCGAAACAATGGCGCAATTGCGAGGCGAGTTTGGTGAACAGTTAATTTCACGTTTCGGGCCGGTCAATTGGCCGCCTAGATCGTGCGATTTGACACCATTAGATTATTTTTGGTAGGGGTATGCCAAGGCTAATGTGTATAGGGACAAGCCCGCTTCGATTGACGCACTGGAAGCCAACATCCATGCATTCATTCGTGAGATACCGGCCGATATGTGTGAAAGAGTATGCCAAAATTGGACTCAGCGGATGGGCTACCTGAGACGCAGCCGCGGTCAACATTTGCATGAAATTATCTTTAAACATTAAATTGCAAGGTTCAAACTATCGATTCAAATAAATATTTCATTCATTTTTTCGAATTTTTTGTGTTTTTTTTTTAAAAAAAGTTCTAAACCTCTTAAAAAATCACCCTTTATATATCGATCTCAACACAAGTTAACATTTAACAACCATCTCGTTTTCGTCTAGGTGAGGAGATATCGAGATTAGAAAATCGAATTTTTAGTATGAAATCTCTATGAGACTTCATCTCACTTTTTTGCCAATATTTTTCAGCATAATAATTGAGGAATGTTTTTAGGGGTTTATCACAAAGTGAAATAACTACAAATTATGTTGGGAAATAAGACTAATTTGAAGTTATTTTTCATTTTCTGTTGGCTCCAAAGCCCAAACCTGCATGTGAGGCTGAAGGGTTCAATACACCTGCGCAGAGTCCTGATCTTAATCCTTCGGAGAATTTGTGTGCAATGTGAAAAAAAGTTGGTAAAAGCAATCCTAAGATCCGAAATAAATCTATTCAATTTATCCAAGAGGAATGGGCAAAAATACCTAGCGAAAACGACCTTAACAATTAATTAGATCGATGAAACGCAGACTACAAGAAGCTATGTTTGATGGTGAAGGCGGCAGAACAAAATATTGAATAAAAATTATGTGATAAAATGGACTTTTAAATGCTTATAGACAATATGTAAAAAGACTTTTTTGACACTCTAATTTTGTGAATATTTTAGTTTTTGTTGTTTTTTCTTATGTTTGTTAATAAAAGTGAATACATTTTTTTGTATCTGGTCTCTTAAATATTAGTTTAAGATGTGTAAATAAAACAAAAATAAAAATATATATATATATATATAAGTCTTTATTAGTAAGGAAAAATAAACTGAAAGAATATTTTTGCTTGTAAAAACACTTTCTTGACAAACTGTATGTAATGGTTTTTGTTTTTTAAGTGAAAATATTGACAAAAAAGTGACATCATCTCATAGAGACTTCATACTAAAAATTCAAATTTAAAACCTCGATATATCCTAATCTAGCCGAAAACGAGACTGTTGTTACATTTTAACTTGTGATTACTTCATCGAGATCTAAAAAAATTGCCTTTTCAGATCTTGTCGACTGGAAAACTATAGTACTGCCACCAAAATTAAAATGTTTCAATAATGCAGACCTTATGAACCATGCCACATATATTTCCTGATTTAATTTCATGACAATCCTCATAATAAAACTAACTATAAACTAAACGTTAATATTTTGCTATTATTATTCTATTTGTGTAAATAAAACGTGTAATAAGCCTATTATGGGGATGTAGAGGGAGCTAGAGATCGGAGAGATGACAGGAAACGAGGATGAGGACGGGACCTTAGGATGGGAATGGGAAAAGAGAGGGATAGTGAGTGGTTGAGTGCGAGGGACGCGGCATGCTTGCGATGCACGGCTTACGCTCGCCGGAAATAGGGTGGTTCTTGCCCCCTCACTCAACCTAGGCTACAACAAAACATAAATCATGCAAAATAACAAAAAATTTACCAAAAAAAAAAACGGACGGACGTCCACCACACTTGAGGGTGCTGCTGGTGTTGGTGCAGCGTGGCACCATACCCTCCCAACCTGGAAATTCCTGGCCATGAATCTCCCCTTATGTCTCCGTTGCTCTTGATCAGACCACGATCACCAAAAGGGCTTTAGCCTGCCCTACCGCACCCCCTGAAAAGTTGCTTACAACTCAACCATGACCCTAATTATCATGGCCAAAAAAAACAAAACGCTCAAAAATTAACATATAACTTAAACATTTAATAACAACCAGCATAAATTAGTAAATAAATAAATCGAATGAAATATACATATATACATAAATAACAAAAAAAAAAAAGGTAAGTTTGTTTTACCCTTTCCGCTTGCCCTGGTAACCATATGTTATAAATTACCTTTACTCTAATCTAGCTTTCCCTACCTGGATAGAGCTCTGTATAGGTGCGTATATGGGATCGTGTTCCCAAAGTAAAAAGAAAACAAATTTTTGAAACAAAAAAAAACGGGACGGGAAAACTTCACCTATTACAAAAAAATTAAATATATGTATGTATTTCATACAAACAAAAAAAAAGGGAATAAACGAAGGAATAAATAACAACTTATAAACTAGATAATTGAATAAATTAGGATATATATAATTAGGTATATACCTAATATACTTAACTGATAGAAAATAAATATAACATATATAATACAAAAAAAATAAAGCTAACAACAAAAAAAACTTAAATTAATTTTATAAACTATTATCCGCAAAATTACTGCCTCCTTAATGTTTTGGCTTGGAGGGTGGATGGTGGGATGGACTTTACTGTCTGAAACGCTTTACTCGCCCATTCGCTTATATATTAGGAAAAACAACAACAAATCCTTTGTTGGACAAAGAATGGACTTTCATATATATATCGGGTTTGATCGGGTTGAGATCGGGTTATTTGGTGGATATATATACCCAAACCATCAATTTCTTTAAGTTGAAGCGTCCAGTAAATGTTTGGACGTAATTTAATTTTGGGCGGCCACGACTTGATTTAAAAATCGGTGACCGCCAATCTTAAATCTCTTCCGCCTACCAAAAAGGTGTGTTAGCACAATAAAACAATTTAACATTTTCACTTACCCAAAAAAAAATAAGCTTAAAAAAAAATCAACTGCCTTTATAGGACTTTCTTCTTTCTTTTGTTTTTTTTTTTTTTTATAAATATATTTTTCACTACCCAACTTCTGGGATTTTGTACCATGCAATAGAAATATAACACTGGGACTTTTATTTTTTTATTTTTTTTTTTTGTGCACTCGGTGTGTCTCGGGTGGATTTCTGATTTCAAATAATCCACCAGACCCCTTCCTACTATTCGAATAATTCCGTTGAGCGTTTTTATGGTAGGATGGAGCATTTACAGCGCGTCTGCGTCTCCGCAAAAAAAAAACTTATCAAAGACACGAACGAGACGAACAAACTCGGTACATTGTTATTGTGAATGTACCTTTGTGACCTGACAGATTGGACGAAATTTCGAAAACAAACATAAAGTGACAGGTACGGAGGGACATTGATCTCATTTCTTGTACATTTTACTTTATGTCTCTTTTCCTTCACATTCAGGTGACCATTACAAACGGCTTGTCCCTCTTATGAGCCCACCACTGCATATCTTGTGCGATTCTACTACAACCATATTTTGAGGTTTCATTAAAACTTCACACAACAACGAGACTTTTAAATCTAAAAAATTTATGGTAAATCTCCTGTCAGGACGGTGAACGGAAAAGTTACGGAAAGCTTTTGAAGTCAAAAGTTGTAAAATTTAAAAATTGCAAATATGAAATGACTGTTGAACAAAATCAATAAACACGAAGAAATTGTTAATACCAACAGTCGAATTCTACTACAAATCCATTAAAAAAGTTCTACTTATTCAATAAATAGATACTTTACCAAAGTTGCTTATTAACAATGCTAAACAGTTTGAAAAGTTTGTACTTACTTACTTAACGGGCTCCCAACCCGTAAAGAGTCCCTGCCTTCCATCCTCTGCAATCTCGGGCACGCTGCTTCCAGTTGTCCAGATCAAGCGTTCTGGCATCGGCGATGGCTTGGTCTTCGTTGTAGTCTCGAACCTGGGGGCTGGGATTCCAGATCCACTTGGCTGGAGCGTTGTTATCCATTTGCTCGATGTGGCCGATCAAATGGCAGCGGATTTCTTCGTCGGATCTTCATCAAGTTGTCATTCGTGGAGTTGATATTCACACTTAACTACCTCGAAGTTGCTGCTATGAATAGTGACATTTTGTTCTAATCTGTGAAAAGATGCTTGTTTGTTTGTTGATAGCATGTAAATATTTAGTCTTGTCCTCATTTACTTCAAGGCCAACTAATTTCGCATGTTCTTCAATAGTCGTGGAAGCCTCTATAACGGGACGCTGGGAGCGACTGATGATGCCAATATCGACCGCATACCCCAGTAGCTGGACTGATCTGTTGAAGATAGTACCTTTCGTATTGACACCTGCCCTGCGCACTACTTGCTTCAGAACTAGATTGAAGAAACCACACAATAGCGCATCTCCTTGCTGAAATCCGGTGCATGTTTGAAAGATTTCAGATGAGCTGCCGCCAAAGTCCACATTGCACCGCGTGTTATCTACTGTCACGCGACACATCTAGATCAGCTTTGACGGGATCCCGAATTCGGCCATCGCCACAAAAAGCTCCTGACGATGAATGCAGCTTTAAAGTCGATGTTGATCTTTTCCAGGAATTGCCTTAGTGTGAAGATTTGGTCCACAATTCATCTGCCGGGCCTTAAGCCACACTGGTACGTGCCGATTAGTGTGTTGTAGAAAGGTTTGAGACGTTCACACAGTACATTGGATAGGATCTTATATGCGACATTAAGCAGGGATATGCCTCGGTAGTTCTTGCAAGACATAGGATCGCCTTTCTTGCAGATGGGACATATGGAGCTGATGGTCCAGTCCTCGGACATGCATTCCTCCACCCAAACAGATAGGCCATCAGAGCCAGCAGCCTTGTTGTTCTTTAGCTTTTTTATAGTTAAGTCAACCTCTTCTATACTGGGCGGCGGAACTGGTTCTTCATTGACTGAACGTGGGTTCTCTTCTTGCCCCATCATTATTTCTATTCTCTCAATTTGCCCGTTTAGCAGCTGCTGGTCGGTGACTAGGCTTCCATCGCTGTTTCGAAGAGCCTACGTTCCGGTCTTAAAGCAAGCAGCCAGTTGATTGGCTTTCTTATAATACTTCCGGATGTTTTTATCACCTTTTTCCGGTATACGCATACATCATCATACCACGGGCTCTTTCTCTGGGGCGGCTGGTATCCTAGGATGGCTTCGGCTACCTCTTTGATGATGTCGCGATACTGAGACCACTAGTACTGGTTGTTGGCATCTGTGGTAGGTGAATGCACAGTGGAGAGTTTCTCACTCAGGCGCTCTTTGTAGGCTCGGCAACTCCAGATGTGCTAAGGCGTCCAAGGTCGAATTTCTTCTTCTGCGCAGTTCGCAGCTTCTTCTCGTTGGACAGTCGAGGTCCGAATCTAGCTGCAACAAGAAAATGGTCAGAGTCGACGTTTGCCACTCGGTAAGTGCGCACGTTCAAGATGTTGGATGCGTGCCTCGCGTCGATTAGCACATAGTCAATTTGGTTGGCTGTTCGACCGTCTGAAGAGATCCGGGTTGCTGTGTTGAGCCTTAGTCGCGGAAACCTAGTGCTACTTATCACCGTATTACAACCTGCTGCAAAGTCAATTAGTCGGTAGCCGTTATTTGTTGTCGTTTCGTGGAGGCTGTGTTTACCAGCTAATCCGCCGAAGATGTTTTCCTTACCGACTTTAGCATTAAAGTCCCCGAGTAAAATTTTGACATCGTACTTCGGACAGGCTCCGTCGGGTCCATCCAAGAGGTCATAAAATTCCTCCGCGGTAAGGTCCTCAGCCTCGTCGGTAGGGGCGTGTGCACATATTAGGCTAATGTTTTGGAATGTAGCTCTGATGCGGAACACAGCCAGGCGATCACTTATAGGCTTGAAGTCCATTACTTTGGATCTAAGCCGATTTTCCACGACGAATCCGCCTCCTAACACATGCAATCTTTTGTTACAGCTGTAATAAATGTCGCAATTTTGTCTTTTCATAATTCCTGATCCTATTCATCGTATCTCCTGGATCGCGGTAATTTCGGCCTTGTACCGCGAGAGGACAGACTCAAGTTTTTGAGTTGCACCTGGAGTGTAGGGTGTTCGTATATTCCAGGTGCACACTCGCATGTCCGTTAACGTTCCGGGTCTAACTGCCATTTGAGGGAGATTTTTCTTTTTATCCGAGGCTGGCATGTGTCATAACTATAGTTTTTTGACATGGTCGGGAAGTAACTAACGGCACAATCCTCAACCTGAAAGGCCGGGCCCTGTTTTTGGCCCTAGGACAGCAGGCCGGTGCCAGTAACCCACTTCGGGGATGTGAGTGCTGCCGTTGGCCAATCAAGGGCTCATCCGCCACCAACCCTTTTCCAACACCCTGGCTTAGTATTGGAAATCCCTATAGACCTGGGCTTCAAAAAAGTCAAAGCACCCATAGGTGAACATTTGTTCCACCTAACTGGAACTGTGGACGCCGACGTTGATCCATCCGTAGAATTCGTCCGGAAACAGAAGTGCCTTAGTGAGCTGGCACTCCTCCCCTCTCTCGGCAGATGCCACCAATGACCTTTCACAGGGACTGGTTACCCCATCTCTAGTCGAGGTACAAGGCACCCAGCAGTTACCACGGGGAGGTGAGAAGTAGGAGTTGATAGTGTTATGCTATAGTGAGAACGATTGTTTTCTCATATTGTCGCATTCACCACCCTTTGACCACGATATGCTTGCTTCTACGAAAAATTTGTATTGACCGAAAAAACAATACCACAACGTTCGTTTTATTTAGTTAAATAAAAAAAATTTCTTCATCCGCGTAAAAAAAAATTAAATTGCAAATTTACGGCAACGTTTTGGAAGTCTTACTAGTCTTGCTATTCGTAAGTTTCTTAGTGGAAGGGTAACATCTTGCACCATGCCGAGTAAAAATTAGTAAGAATTTGTAAGTAAATATAATTGTTTTCAATTGGTTACCATTCATTTTATTATTTGTATTAAAAACTTAATAAATATTAGCGTTAAAGTGTACTTAAAGTCTAGTTCCTCCAACCATTGCTTGTGCCAAAGTATATTTTTGACAAATTTGTACCGATTGCGAATGAAAACTTACGAAGCTTCTCATGACTTCTTACGCCTAGATGCTTATCAGGTTGTCTATTCCAAAAAGATATATACATCGCTTTCTAGAATCAGCCAGAAGCATGGTACTGGGGCGGATTACGAACTTGAGTTGAATTAAAAATTCTACAAAGTTGGTTGAATTAGTTCGGCACGAAATAAACGATCGACATATACTGCGAACACTGCGCAACTGTTTATACCCTATCCTAAGGGTATATTAATTTTGACACATAGTTTGTAACACCCCTTAATATTCGCCGTAGACCCATAAAAGTATATATATTTATGATCAGGACCAAATCCTAAGACTATCTAGCAATGTCCGTCCGTCCGTCCGTACGCAATTTTTAGGCCTTTAAAATTAAGCTAGGAAGCTGAAATTTGGACCACATATTCCCTAGGGCTCCGAAATGGTTAAGTGTAAAATTTTTTTGAATACGCCCACTGCCACGCCCACAATTTAGAAAAAACCGTTTTAAAGCTAAAGTTAGAGAGATAGAGTGTTACGACCCTCACAAGATATGTAGGCAATGCCCTCCTTTATAAGTTTGTCATATAAAGTTTTTTGCCACGCCTACTTTTTGTGGGCGTTTTTCACTAAAATAATGTTTTCTTCGATAATTTTCATAGAAACCGAAAAAAAATGTTTAACAAGATATTTAGCCAATATTTTTCCCAATATATCGCCCATACAAAGTTTTTGGCCATGCCCACTTTTTGGGGGCGTTTTTTCAAAAAATGTTTTTTTTTTTCTAAATTTTATAGAATGAAATAAAATGCTATCCATCATCTTCTTATGGTTTTTTTTGGGGCATATAGGGATAGGGATAGGGTATCATACTGTTCGCTCCAAGCGGACTGTAGCCTTTCCTTATGTTTTTTTTTTCAAAAGCACATTTTCTGATGCAAAAATAGTCTATGGCGCAAATGCTACAGTTTGACATATCATTTATAGTACTTATTGCTTTTCCGATCTAGGTATATTGTATTTTTTTAATCGATTAAGAAATACAGCACCTGCCACCTATAAGCATGCAATTCCAACTAGTTTTTCGCGTCTGTTGAAAAATTTGTTAAATAGCAGTTGTGCGGTATTCTCATGCACACGAAGAAACGCATTATTTATTATAATTTACATAGAACAAAATAGGAAAAAAAATGTCCGTCAGAATACAGCGATCATTTCGATTATTTTGTTCGAATCTCCAGCTCCTTACCCAAAATGTAAATGTAGAATACACACTGAGCTTTCTCATAACATCACTTCTTCATTTGTTTTTGTTTTAACACACAATATGTAATGATGAAAGTTCTTCTAAAGTCCATATGACACTTTTTTTCTCGTATTTTTTCCTCATTATTATCACAATAAATCATGTTGAAAAGTCACCTGCGTGTAAAAAGAGACGAAATGTGTAGTTAATACGAATTAATGGGAAACACCTTGCTATTGTTTGAAAAGCTGCCAGCTGAAAAATGTAGTTTCAATACATTTTTAATGTATTTTTGTGATATGACTACATTAATAAGGTTGGTGTTTACGCACTCACACTTATCGGGAATTTTCATTCTAATATTTCGTACTTCTCTAGTTTCATTTTAAATGAATGAAAAATGTAAAATTTAGTGTCATTAAGCGATTTTAAGGAAATAGCTGATTTTGCTTTGACGTTGTTTACTTGGCAACCAGATTTTATGCGTCCACAAAGTTATTGATTTCTATTAGTTTTCAGTTCGCTTAACTAATGACAAACATCACTTTTTACAAGTTGTTGTGAAAAAATACTTGAAAATCGCATTTGGAACTTAACTTATGTTTAAACTTACAACTCGCCTTTGTCATCATTACCCTTTATCCTGCTAAAATGATACGAAGCAATTATTTATTAATTATTAATACTTCCTTAATTAGCTTAAAGTGAGTATTTGGAAAAGTGTTTGATTTAAGTTCCCATCAGTTCGTTTTTGTACGGCAAAGGGGTAAAAATAATTTATTTACAAAATCAAAAAAAAAAAAAATTTAATTTCTATTACTAACTTATATAAACTGTATAATGTACGTTTTGTTACTGTGATCCATTCATTATAGCTTTTATATCGTCTGCATCTAAAGTTTCATACTTTAGTAAAGCCTCGGCCAGAGCTTTATGTTCTTTTGCATGTTTTTTTAGTATAGCTTTTGCCCTCTCGTAGCTTTCGCTAAGAATCCTTTTTATTTCAGCATCAACTGCTTCTACTGTGTAGGGACCGAGAGAATCGCCTGTTCCGAGCCCCTTTGGCCCTTCAATTGTACGTAAACCTACTTTTTCTGACATGCCCCAATCCTTCACCATATGAGTTGCAATCGAAGTTGCTTGCTTCAAATCACTGCTGGCTCCGGATGTAATTTTATCAATTCCAAATATAAGCTCTTCAGCTGCTCGGCCACCCATCATAGTGTCCATCATAGCTAATAATTGTGCTCTTGTCACGTGATAGCGTTCTTTTTCTGGTATATAGGCTGTGTGTCCAAGGGAAGGCCCCCTCGGCATAATGGTAACCTTATGTAGCGGATGCGATTCCTGTAGAAAGTATTTTATATTTTTTAAACAAAATTTGTACTTTTATGGTAAAAGAATTAATACTTTTGTGTAGTAGGCAACTATAGCATGACCACCTTCGTGATAAGCAGTAATGAGATTCGCTTCTTCATCAGGAAGTCTTGCTTTACGTTCCGGACCCATAAGCACTTTATCTCTCGCCGATTCTAAATGCTTCATAGTGACAGCTTCTGCACCATCTATAGCGGCTCTATATGTATGTATAATAAAAATAAATGTTCAGATATTAATAATTATACTAATAATAATGCTCATACCTTAGAGCGGCTTGATTTATCATATTTTCCAAATCAGCTCCCGTAAAACCAGAAGTTCCACGAGCCAGCATGTCAATATCTATTTCATCATGTAAAATTTTCGAAAGGTATAGTGACAGAATTTCCTTTCGACCAGTAAAATCAGGTGTGGAGACAACAACCTGTACAATATTTAAAACATTTTTTTTTAAAAGGAAATAACTAAAATCTATTTAAAATTACCTCAACATCAAATCTTCCAGGCCTAAGAAGTGCTTGATCAAGATCATCTCGTCGATTTGTCGCTCCAAGAACTATAACGCCCGCATTTTGATGAAATCCATCCATTTCCGATAGTAATTGATTAATAGTTTGATTTGCATATGGATGCAAGACAGAATTGGTTCTTTTTGCTCCAACGGAATCGATTTCATCAATAAATATAACACAAGGCGCTCTTTGTTTTGCTGCTTCTGTAAATTGAAATGTATATTTTTTTAGGATCCAACTGGCTTTGGATGTAACAAATATTATAAAAGTAAAAGCTTGTTTATCTGTCAAGCTATTCGTTGCATCTTTACGCTATAAAGGTTAGGTTAGGTTAGGTTGAAGTGGCAGTCGGATAGAGGTCCGACTCACTTAGACCAATGTAAGGTCCATTGTAATACTACGTGAAACTGAAGTTCCTGCCTATTAGATGAACCATTTTGATCTGTTACAAAGCGTGAGACATTTTGGGTCGGTCGAGTTAAGATCGTTAAGATCATTGTAGAAGTAAGCTCCTAGATGGAGATTTCGTTTCTGAGCAGGGCATGCGCAAAGAAGGTGTAGAGTTATCACTTCCTTCTCCTTATCTATGCCATCTATGTCGTTTGAATAAACGCCAAGCCTTATTGCATGCCTGACTATCAGATAGTGTCTAGTGATGACATTAATTGAAACACTAATGAGCGATCTATTGAAGGTACTCAAACTTTTTGAGCGTATTAGATCTAGCTTAGGCCAAATCTGCTTCGTTGTAAGATAAGTAGTACCATTTGTCCATCTGTGCTTGTTCTTCCTATTGCATCCAGTTTTAACAGCAGTTTGCATGTGGAAACTGGTATGCCTAAGGAGCCTTTTTCAGGCAAGATTGAGAGGGTAGTTCCAATTTTGTTGAGTTCGACAGCCTTGCAGCCTTCTCTAAGGCAGTCCACCAGAAAATCGTTCCATATGTTAGTATCGGTCTTAAATCCAGCTTTCCTCCTTTCTAAGCGGGTAGCCCTGATTGAAGAGGGGTCGACATATGGTATTTTGGTATTTCCTGGTAAAGAAAACAAGTTCGGTTTTGTGCGGTTTGACGCGTAGACCACAACTATCAGCCCATATTGTTAGCTTGTTAAGAGCATTTTGCAGGAGTTCTTTTAAGGTGTTAACGTTCTTCCCCCAAAACGGCAATAGCAATGTCATCTGCATAGGCAATCACTCTTCAGCCCTCTCCTTCCAGGCTAACAAGCAGTTTGTTCACCACTATATTCCAAAAAAAACATTGCAATTATTTAACGCAATGGAACTCTACCTAACGGCATAAGAGGGAAAACTTTGTGATTGATTTTGTTGTTTTCATTACATTTCGCTCTCGTTCATTCAAATCACATATATGGATTGTATTCTATCGTTTTGAGTATAGAAAGTGGAAAACTTTTTAAAAGAAAATGTTGTGCATAGTAACAAATTGATGTATTAAAACCTGAGACCACACGATTAGCATTAGAACGCTCTTACCATTTAAAAGACAAATAACTCAACTTACAGTAATGTTCAAAAAATAAGCCACAAATTTAGTTCGCATATATACAGCTGAGAGCAAAATTGATTTATCTATATTTTGGGTCGATTTATTCAAAATATACTCATAAGAATAGATAGGATAGAAATGTGGTACTTTAAAGGATTCTATCATCACCCCAACTCAAGTAATATCAAGTTATAGTGAATAACTACTATGTTGAGGCATAACTGCTCTTAATGATATAACTTCAGAAATATTAGACAAAGCTAGAAAAACCGTTTAACATATTTTGTAGACCTAATTTAATTACACAAAAAATTTAAGTAGAATCGCGTGAGTTAAAATTTATTCCCTTATGTTTTGCACAACACTGTACATGAGACCCAAAATAACTATCTATTATTCATCAAGTGCAATCTTGATGACTTTAATCAATTAGGTTACCTATTTTTAGGCATTTATAATACAGAAAAATATAAAGTCAATGCCACCATAGGTCACTCCAAATGTACACAGGCAGTATGTATCATAGACACATTCCTGCTAAGAAAAGAAAAGCGCAAATCATGTAAACACAAATTGCGTCCAAAATAGATCCGCCGACCATATATGGTTACAACAGACATTGCAATTCATGACGTTTGTCTTTCTAACATTCAAATAAACGGTCGCAACATAAAAACAAACAAAATTCATTACTACTTACTGAATAAATCACGCACTCTGCGAGCTCCTTGTCCAACAAGCACTTCGTCAAATTCTGGACCAGCAGCATGGAAAAACGGAACATTTGCTTCGCCGGCAACTGCGCGTGCCAACAATGTCTTGCCAGTTCCAGGTGGGCCGACAAGTAATACACCTTTCGGCAATTTTCCGCCAAGATTTGAAAACTTTTCAGGGCTTTTCAAAAACTCAACAACTTCTTTCAATTCTTGTTTGGCTTCATCACAGCCTTTAACGTCATCGAAATTAACATTAATTTCCTCCGGGTCGACTTCTACTTGGTTTCCCAACTGAATTCTAAATAATAAAATATTTTCTATTAAATCTATTTTAGCAAAACCTGCTGGGACATACCTAAAAACAGACCCACTGGAAGATGAAAAAAGACTCACAAATATACCCAAGAAAACAATTATAATAAGAAGTTGTTGGAAGACCTGAAACATAATTTGTACTTTAAAAACCAATATATTGACTTACACTCGCAACTACACACCTTCAAATATTTCATTGTTTTACCAGATTTGTGAGTATCGTCAGAGTTTAAGGCAGCCAAGTAACCTTCAGCAAATGCAACTTTAATATTTTTCTCCTTAATAAAAATCAATGACGTTAACTACATACGTTTAATCTTATCTAAATACAAACCTCATCCTTTTGAATTCCACTCTCACTAGTATTTTTAAGCAATTTCGTTAAGGTTTCTGTATGAGCTGTAATGGGGGCTTCAAGCTTACTGGATGATCCACCTGAAAAATAATCTCTATAAACAAAAAGTAAGTAAATAAAAAACAATTTGTCAACTACCGAAAATATTACGTATCCTAGTAGTAAGGGAAGGATTCCGTTTGTATTCAGCTTCAACCGCTCTATCTGTTTTGAAATTCCTGACAAACTTACTGAGAGAAGATTTGGCTATAATTTATGTAGGTTATCTATCAAGTTGCGCTATTTTACTCACATTTGGTAATTAGAACCAGACAAACTATTTAAGCCCTTCCTTAAATTCAGTATGCACTTAACATTGGAATTACTTGTATTTATCATCACATTGAGCAGGTGCTTCGATTTTTTCCCATTGTTGGTAATTTGTGTAGCGATATTATCTGCACTGACAGATTTTAACGAACATGTAATATCTTCAAGGGCCCGGCCTATTCTGTCACTTTCAAAGAATGTTCGCAAGCATGCATTGTGAGTCGCAATGTTCCTAATACTTCTGCGAGAATTGCTTAACAGTGTGGAAAGTTCGTCTAGGACAGTTTTCTTACTGTCACGGATATTTTTTGTTGAAAATTGTGAAGAATTTTTATGTATCGAATAGTAGTTCGATTTTCGACCTATGGTGGTTAAATAGCATGGTGGCTGAAATAAAAATTAACTGTAACATACGATTAACTGAAATTGTTTGAAAGTTTACCAAGGTATGTGAATATGCATAAAACATTTTCAATCAACACAAAATCCTTTTTTTTTTTCTTTTTATTTAGCTGCAATAAGTACTGCGGTACCGCGATCTGACAAATTTGACAAATATCCAACATATGTCATAGTGGAGTTCAACCGGTTAGAAATAGGAATTTTTTTTATTTTTTTTTTCTGACAACCACTGTACAAGCCCTCTAGCTGATTTTCCGTAAGCGCGGAATTCCATATTGATTGTGAAGTCACCGCAGCATGAGCATTCATCAAAATAAATTTGTGACAGATTTGACTTCACGAGAAACAAACTATCACTAAAGTAGATTTATCACAAACAACAAAAACAGAAGATTCTGACACTAGTTTGGAAAATTCATTCGACAAATTAGTCTGCTCCGGTGTTGAAGTTAATTGTTTTATTTGGTAACATTGTTCGTACTTTTGTTTTCTTTGTAAATCACTTGTCACTTTTGTTTAAAATTCAAGAACTTTTTAACTACTTTTATCTCTTCTCTTATATTCTTGTCTGCGTTGCCTTCTGAAATAATTTAAGCAAATTGAAACCTCCTACAATAAATATTTATGTACATAAAAATACATTCATGATTGTCATTACTAAGACAATTTAATAAAGATAATTCATATTCGCTAGGGCCAATTAACATTTTCGACGGTGGCTAATATTTGTCAGTATTCTGCTCGCGCTAAATTTGATCTCCCAACAAAAATGTCTACAAAAATAAAACTAAGCAGGAACGTAGTAGAACGTAAACGTCTCCAGGTATAACAATTACAAGTATTGTAAAAATCGACCGATATAAAGTCTCATTTACAGACTAAACTTTTTTAGCTCGCAAAAAAGTGTGCGTTCCATTAAATCGGCAATTTTTGATATTTAAAAAATAATTATCGTTTTGAAATATTAATACTGTAAAAAACGCAACCAATTTGACAAACAGATGTTGGACATTTTGTGTGCAAATTTGAGATCCAGAGAGCGGGTTGGGAAAAACCCCTATGTTAATCTCTTTTTTTTCGGATTAATTTTTCATCTTTTGTGCTTAATCTCGGCTTAGTGTTCGGTGGAGACGTAGCATAAGACAGGAAAGAAAATATGTTGTTCTCACTAAAAGGTGTGGATCTGACCCCATTGTGCCGATGTCATATCCGAAATCTCCAAAAAGCAATTAGAAGCAATATCTAAATAAAATCCCCATCACTGGCTCAGCGGTAGCACTGATCATTAACTGAAAGTGCCTGGTTACACGTTCATTGGAATTAATGTCATGTCGCATGAGACAGATAGATTTTATCTGAGTCAGAAAGAAAAGGGTAGATTGCACCAACAATCCACCGTAAATCCATTTTCAAGTTAAATTCTCGGTGTGGGATTAGCATTAGCATTTCGGTTCCAAACCATATCTTCATTTAATTGTTATTTGGTATTTTCATTAGAAGAGTGAAGACCAAAAACAGTCACCAAAGAGCACAAAAATATTCAACGTCCCAAGAGAAATTATATTTTGTTTTAAATTTCAGCACTCCCTTTTGTATGTGTGTATGTATGTGTGTAGCCACGTTCGTAGCCAGGCTTAAGAATCTATCCTAGCACTATAGAGCTTACACTTCGAATATGAGACTCATTTTGGCAGACGGAAGAAGGTTATTCTTCATTGAATCTTACATTCTAGGAACCCTATCACATATTTACAAACAGTTATTAGCCAAAAATCAAGTTATCGTGTGGCCATGCGAATTATTCATGACAGCAGGCATATTGAAAAGTGCAGTAGGACCACAACAAAAGTTACAGTATTCCTGAAAAAATGATGGAACATCCCGTACTTCGCTGATGGTGAAAAAAGAACAATGTAAATTCTGCCTTTTCTTATGCTGCAGTGGTAGAGGTCAGTGCTGCCGTGTAGCACCTTTATGGCCCAAATCGCCCCTTTTAAAGGCTCAGGACCCCTGTACTACACTTTTTCAAATATTATCAAAATTTGTCCTTTTCAGTTTAAGTCAGATTTTATTCTTTAATGAACGACAAATGAAAAAGTACGAAACACTATTAAATATCCACAAAAAAATAAATGTACTGAGCGCTGCCCACTTTCTTTTAGAGTTGATAAAAACACCCGCGTTAAATCACTGAGATCAATTTGAAAATCTTGGTCAATTAACATATTACTAAAGAAGTATTGTAAAGATTTTACTAAAATTGCTAATCATGTAGAAGTATAGTGAAGGAGAAGTTTACTTTTCTTTTGTTCAAAGTCTAATTATTGAATTACTTGGTCTTTTAAACTCAAAATTAAATATTTTTAAATGCACGAACCTGTTTCTTGTGAGTATCTAATTATAAACATACTAAAATCCATTCATCCATTCGTTCCGTAGATCCAATCAAAAGAATAACAACATTGTTTTATACTATTTAATGGTTAGTGATACGTTTTTGCTCCTGTTTTTGTTTTTTTTTTTGCTTTATTAATATTTTATGTGAAAGCCTCTCTTTTTAAGCGCAGGCCCCTTTTTAAGCCCCTTTCTGAAACTTTTCAGCCAAACACTGGTAGAGGTACTTGTGTTTTCCGGCTGAACTTGAAATGTCACACAGCACTATCGACATTTTGTTTAGGTAGATGTGATGATTAAGGAATGTGAACCGAGGTGTTCTCTTTCGACTTCAAGTGTTATGAAAATATATTCTTTAAACAATGCATTAAACATAGTTACGGCACCATAATCAAATAAAAAAAAGAACAGTGTTACAAATTAACTAGATTTATAATCCTGGAGATAATTATACAAGTAATAGAAAAAAAGTGAAACTTTCATATGTCAACCTTTAGCTAGTGACAAATTTCCAATTATACAGTTGGGATTTTTATTTTTTTCTTAGAACGTAATGGTAAGTCATTAAATAGTTAAATTAATGCTACGTTAGTTCGTACATATGTATTTATTTCCATATGCATAATATTATGTTGCCGACAGTGATGATGTATATACTTAAATAAATTAACACAATTTCGTGATCCAAAATGTTACTTATTTTGCAAAATACATTCAAGTTCTCGAAATGTTGTCATGTTTTTTTAATATACATATATACTATACTGTGTGATAGAGTAGACAAATACCCATAATCCGAATGTTAAGTATTTACAAAATGATTTTACCCTTTCGTAGTTGGTTGAACATGTTTGCTGAGTTTTTTTTGCATGGTTCATACTAAATTGATGTTAAGTTTTGTTTTTGTTAACCTTAAACTTGGTATTAACAAAAAATATTGTTTAACATTTTTCTTATAGACCAAGACAGTGTACTTTTGAACCCAACATAAAAGTGTAGAAAATTATTAAATAATTATCCCTATATAAGTGATTATGGATCGCAGTGTGGACTCTATTGGAAGCTGTTCACTTGATGTTGATGCAGATTCCTCGGATGTGTCAGGTACATTCATACTTGCCTTGTTGGTGGGGTTTTTCTAATTTATTTAGAAAATTGTCCGATTATAATCAGCGATTTTAATTTTAGAGTTACACATAAATTAGTGATTTGATATGCTTTCATGTTTGGTTATAAGTATGACTCTTTACCGATTTTACTAAACCCGTTCTCGAAAAACATTTTTTTTGTTTGAAAATTATGCGTTGTATTTAAATCTGGAATTTTGGGCGTTTTTTTTATCGTTTGTGCGTGACGCGCTCTTTATGTTTTGAAAGTTTTTACCTATAAGAGTTTGTACTGATTGACTGATTGATTGCAGACTCACTCACAGCTCTAACTGGGAAGGTATATTGACGCCTCTTTTTGGTGACTCTGCGTAATTTTTAAAAACAAGATTGTAAGTCAAATTTATTTGAAATTTTGCACATTGATAGGAGGTGTACCCTTACCCTTTTGTAGGGTCTCTAATGATATAATTTTTACACTCCAAAACTTTTTGATGAAATGTTATAACCAGCGTTGCCATGAAGAAAACAATATTAAGGTTCTTTTTGAGGACCATTTGTTAAAAGTAAGGGCCACGCTGTCCATGCTGCTGTCTTTTTGTCTGAAATTGAAAAAAATTCATAAATAACAACAATAATTCATTTCGCCACCAATTATTTGTAGATAGTAGTTTTTTTTCCGTGGGTGCAGTGGCTTAGTGGTTAAGTGCGTTGGGCCACTAAGCGAGAGGTCGCTGGTTTAAATCCCGTCCTGTACCATTCGCTGCCCAACCTCTTGCGAATCCAAGAGTAACAAATGTCATGAGAAGCTTCTCTAAAATAAATTGCCGTTCGGAACCGGCATTTAACTGTAGGTCCCTCCATTCTTGTCAAAAATATAACTTCGCACACACAATGGTTGGAGAAGCTAGGCTTTTAGGTCTTGTATGGGCCATTTACGCCTAATATTTATCTATTTTTTTTTAGTATTTTTTCCAGGTCAATGTCGCTGTATAGTTTGTAGTATCTGTCAATGCAATCTGAACCAAATATCGTACAAAGAAATTCTCTCAAAACGACCACGAATATCTATACTTCGGATCCATAGAGCAGGAATGGGATTATATATTTTCTTATTAAGAGTTTCTTATTTGTTCGGGAGACTATAGTTGCCTTCTCAGCACAAAAATCAGCGGTTCGAAGTTATTCTTCGTTTGATGTCTAAAGAGATGTCGTTTTCAGATGTGATAGCAGAGAAGAGGTAGACAAAGTCCCTTACTGTGCTGTCATATGCGGCTTTTAAATGGATAAAAAGTGGTGAGTCGATATGAAGTTTTTGGGTTTTCTGCCTTAGTGTCAATATTTGTTCAACTGTTGACTTACCGGGCCCAAAATCGCAGTGATAGTGTTAGGTTTCAGGTGATAGGTCTTAGTTAAATGTAATGGTGTAATGTGGGTTCGTGTAGGGCAAAAGGAGGCAATGTAAATCCAAATCTAGTACAATTTCGAGATTTGGGGGCCATTTCCCAGGGCCAAGGGCCAAACCCCAAAACAGAGGGCCAAATAGGGCCCTTTTTAGCAATGCTGGTTATAACTACATGTTGATGAGCAGGATCTATTTCTATCTCATGGCATCTCAGGAAACAACATTTTATTTTGATGAAGTCACCAGCAGAATGTGGCGCTTTAGGTAGTTTCACCATATGGCCACGTCGGGCACTTCTAGGAAAACCTAGTAAAGGGTGATTTTTTAGCTGGTTTGGTTTTGGCAACACTGGTTTTGACAGCTGACGTGTGTTTAGTACCTTGTGTCACTGTCAAACAGCTTCAGTTTGGTTTGCAATTTAACCATGGATCGTCTTACAAATGAACAACGCTTGCAAATTATTGAATTTTACTATCAAAATTCGTGCTCGGTTCGAAATGTTCATCGCGCGCTGCTTCCATTTTATGATCGGCATTCTCGACCTTCTGAGCAGTCTATTCGGAAGATTGTGACCAAATTTCGCACCAAATTTACTTTTTTGGACATTAAACCACCAACACGTTTACGTACTGTGCGTATTGAAGAAAATATTGCGGCCGTATCAGCTAGTGTGACAGAAGACCGCGAAATGTCGATTCGGCGCCGTTCCCAGCAGTTAGGCCTTTGTTACAGCACTACGTGGAAAATTTTGCGGAAGGATTTGGGCGTAAAGCCTTTTAAGATACAGCTGGTGCAAGAACTAAAGCCAGCCGACCTACCACAACGCCGAATTTTTGGTGAATGGGCTCTTGGAAAGCTGGCCGAGGATCCGCTTTTTTATCGAAAAATTGTGTTCAGCGATGAGGCTCATTTTTGGTTGAATGGGTACGTAAATAAGCAAAATTGCCGCATTTGGAGTGAAGATCAGCCAGAAGCATTGCAACAGCTACCAATGCATCCCGAAAAAGCCACTGTTTGGTGCGGTTTATGGGCCGGCGGCATTATTGGGCCATATTTCTTCAAAGATGATGCGAATCGCAGCGTTACTGTCAATGGTGAACGCTACCGAGCGATGATAACAAACTTTTTTTTGCCCGAAATGGAAGTTCTCGACTTGCATGATATGTGGTTTCAACAAGACGGTGCCACATGCCACACAGCACGCGAAACAATGGCGCAATTGCGAGGCGAGTTTGGTGAACAGTTAATTTCACGTTTCGGGCCGGTCAATTGGCCGCCTAGATCGTGCGATTTGACACCATTAGATTATTTTTTGTGGGGGTATGCCAAGGCTAATGTGTATAGGGACAAGCCCGCTTCGATTGACGCACTGGAAGCCAACATCCATGCATTCATTTGTGAGATACCGGCCGATATGTGTGAAAGAGTATGCCAAAATTGGACTCAGCGGATGGGCTACCTGAGACGCAGCCGCGGTCAACATTTGCATGAAATTATCTTTAAACATTAAATTGCAAGGTTCAAACTATCGATTCAAATAAATATTTCATTCATTTTTTCGAATTTTTTGTGTTTTTTTTTTTTTAAAAGTTCTAAACCTCTTAAAAAATCACCCTTTATAATTAACGAAATTTTTAAAAAGTGAATCTATTATGTTCGCGTTGTATGAAGCTGATATTGCATTGGAAGCACATAGAACAACCTCTTAGTTTTGCGAAACTTAATTTTTCAATCTTTTCTCGTTGTATCAATGTTTGGAATAAAGGACATTTTTTTTTCCGAGGGTAGGTGGAAAATCTTCCATAAGACACTATGAGGACCGACCGCACGTGCTCATAATGGTGTGAGATTCTTAGTCACTAAAAACACCTCCCTTCAAATTACTTCATACTACAACTAGGTTATTTCCTATCTGGTAGTTTAGATTTAATAATTTATATTCTCGTATACCAGGCAGCTTCCCATCGGAGGCACCTGCTTGTACCGCCAAAAACACGCGGTTAAATGTTATTGCGCTAATTCAAATGGTTTTATCCGTTGAAGCTGGCGCACTAAATTTGTATCGTTCAAAATATATATGTCATTTCGTTATTGCAATGACCGCGAAGGCGAGTCTGTTGCTTACGGGCAAATGATTGTATTTCATCTTCGACGGTTTCCACATCCAAATCTCTGATTATTTCTGATAGACCACGGGGCGTTTGCAATTCTTCTTAGCACGTTGTTTTGAAAAGTTTGTAAAATTTGTATGTTATTTGCTTTGGTACAACCCTAAAGTTGTATTCCATACGTCCAAACTGGTTTCAGAACTTGCTTGTATAAAAGCAGCTTGTTTTGCATGCTGGGTTTGGAAAACCGACCAAGCAGCCAATGCATTTGATTATATTTAATAACGAGCTCTTCCCGTTTCTTTTTTACGTGCGATTTCCATTTTAGTTTCGCATCAAGTGTCATTCCCAAATGTTAAGCTTCATTTGCGTACGGAATTTGTACGGAGTCTATGAAAATGGATAGCGTATTTACATTTCTGTAAGTAAAATTTACATGCGTAGATTTTGTTTTATTAAGGACAATACGCCAAGTCTTTGTCCACTCAAAAACGCTGTTGATAGCCCGTTGAAGCTCAATTGTTGCTGATTCAACCGTATTATTCACGGCCAATATAGCGGTATCATCCGCAAACATCGCTACAGTTGTGCCTTCTTCCTGCGGAATATCTCGAGTAAAGATTAGAAATAAAATCGGACCCAGGACGCTTCCTTGTGGAACTCCTGCCGCGATTTCTTTGAATTCGGAATATTCGTTTCCATGCTTAACATGGAAAAGTCTGTTCTTATTTAGGAACTTAATATCTCATATATTTGTTTCTGAAAGGCTAATTTTAGCTTAGCTATACTTAGTATGCTATACTTTATCAAAAGCCTGGGAGACGTCGAGATCATATTTCTCCTCAAGGGCTTTTTCAATTTCATTTAATTCTGAACCCGAATTGGTGATCAGGAATTAATCGGCGCTCTTCGATAATCGGGTGTAACCGTTTTAGTAGTTTTTTTCAAATACTTTTGACATAATTGGTAAAAGAGATATTGGTCTATACGATTAAGGGCTTAAACTTTTCTTCTAAGTGATCGGCAAAAATGTCAGCTTTTTCTTTGTTTCATTTCGCCCATTCGCCATTATTTTTTCTGATAAGAGGCGCTTCGAGTTAAAGTTCAATTGGAGTTTGAAGAGACACATTAAGATCGATTTTATTTTCGCAGTCTTTTCTGCGACTAAGAGTCCCACTTAGTTGATACGCTAGTAAGTCTGGGTAGGGCCTCCTTTTTGAATAAGCAGCCGCTAATTGTCAGAATGATAGGCGAGTGATCAGAAGACAGATCGAAACATTCTTCAATTTTAACAAAGCTTTCGGAAATCCCTTTTAAAATGTAAAAATCTATAAGGTCTGGAGTTTTTGCCGTATCCGTAGGCCAATACGTCGGTTCGCCTGACGAGTACAAGTCTACTCCAAATTGCATACCGGATTCATAGAGAATTTTTCCTTTTGGTGAAATGCATCGTGAACCCTAGAAGGTGTGTTTTGCATTAAAATTACCACCGATAACAAAGTTCCGTGTGAGTGAGTTAAAAATACTCGTGAAATCAAATTTTTCTATATTTTCCCTTGAAGGGATATATATAGACGCAATATCATAAGTTTGTCTATTATTTTTCACACGAACCGTAATCATTTGAATATTAACTTGCTCGATGTTTGTGCTTATTGAATGCTCAATGCTGTCTTTTATAAACAAAGACGCTCCGCCTCTAGCCCTTTCCGAAGGGTGATATGCATGATAGGCACTATATCCTTTAATTTCTACACTTGATTCCTTCGTAAGATGCGTTTCAGAAATCAAGCATATGTCGATAATATTTGTACGAGTAAAAACTTCAAGTTCGTCGATCTTTTGTAGAAGGCCATTCGCATTCCAAACAATTATATTTATTTTAGTTTTTTCGTCACTATTTGATATTTATATGCGATGAAGTGAGCCCCGATGTTTATGGTCAAGCTTGTCAAACTTTTCAAATATGCGTTTATTAATACGACTTTGTTCTTCCAGTCTAGCCAGAATTGCAGAAAAGACTTGTTCGACTGGGTCAGCCGCTGTATCGATTTACTTATTAGCTTGGAACGCCGCTTCAGCGAGGCCGAGGTTTTGACAACACTTTGCTATTAATTATCTTTTCTCGGTGCGGTTTGGACATTTCCTTAGCCTTCGGCCCGGGAGTCGAAGACTTTTCTTTTAGATGCCTTTCTCGGCATTTTCTAAAAGAAATAACATGATTAAACAGTAATGTGTGAAAAAGAAGTAGGAATAGGGTTCACGACAGGCATCGCATCATTGCTTAACTGTGTGCAAGTTTCATCGCATATCGTGTTTCAGGTCGTGTGCACAGTCGCGCTATAAAGTGATGCGATGTAAGAACCTATATTAAAAACTATAAGAAACACAACGAGCGATACTAGAAGCAATTTTCCGAAATTCTCGTCGATCTTGGTCGAACGGACTTCCATCGCTTAATCGCTTCACTGTGAAAACACATTAACAGGTTAAAAGCTCAACTTCTCGTATAGCTTTTACGTATAGCTAAAAGCTCATCATAACTAACATTATCCTTTACGCTTTTGCCCTTTCTTTCTTTGAGGCTTCAGCGACAACCGTCAGCTAGCACAATTTCTAAACCATGTTTGAGTATGACAAATTTCCTTCCTCATCACCACATAATAGCAATTATACAGATAGTCGACTATTTTCTCTAAGTCGGCTTCACCACTCCAATGTCCGTCAACGTTTGGAGTCTCTATTTTCAAAGCGGTTGATATATTTCAATGAAATCCCATGAAGTGGGATGTGGTTACAGGCGAACAAAATTTGGCCCGTAAATAACCCGCCAATGTTTTTTAAACTGCATTTGCCTATGGAAAGGCAAATTTTTGTAAGAATTTTTTTCTTTGTGAAATAAAATTGAACACGAAGTGTACGAATAAAAACTGACTACCAATTATGTCACCCTTTTTGTTCAGTCAAATGTGAGTTATGGAAATTCCATTTGAATTAACCGGAAAAGATTTGGTGGGAAAGATATGGAAACAATTAATAAATCGTAGGGTTAAGCGTTAGATAAATCTGGTGTTGGTATAAGAAAGAATATCTTTAGCTTTAGTTTTTATAATTTATAATTTTATTAACACCTGTACATAAGCGTGTTTCAGCAAAGTGGTAACTCAAGTTTTAGTCCTTTAAATTAAAAATTTTCGATTTAGAGGTCATTGTGCACACCTAAAATGTTTACTTAATAAACTAAAAGAACGCCAAACATTTTTTTTTTTTGAATTTAATTCTGCACATAAAAGTCAACGGGATGAAAAGTGAATAGACCGCTATTGCAGGCATTTGTTCGAATATAAGCACATCTATGGTTGAGTTCCGCAAAATCCACTTGAGGGGGATTTCTTCAAGGAACCAACAGAAAAACTAGCGGGAAAACGTAAAAGAAGAAAGTAAAAAGTTCTGAAATTGATTAGTAAAAGTTGAGTCTGATAGCTCCTCTTATGTATTTATCTTAAGTTTCATCGTAGTTTCATCGTAGCTTCATTGCACATTAAACGAGAATATTATGTATGTTCCACATGGTTACCGTTGCTAGTGCGTTGTTTAATTGCTGAGTTGTCTATATGTGGACTTTATTCGTTACATCGATGTAGAGCAATACAAAAGTAATCTCCTAAAGCTAGTCTCAGACGATTTTCATTTGTATACTGCATACACAAATTCTACAGAAATTTATACACAAACGAAATTTGTGTATTCCACAAATATTTCTGGTTCAGACGTTTATGAGTTGTCATACACAAATGGGGTATACACAAATCAATTTGTGGGTACAGACGGAGGGCACAAAATTTGGGATTGGAATTATGTGCAGAAAAGTCACAATTATATCGACATTTCGCTCGAAAGTCGGGCATTTGCTTGCTTTGGTAACGCGGCTGCATTCCGCGAACTGCACAGTTAATCATGACGCTTTCTGGCCTGCGGGCACAATTTCCGCCCGCTCTAGTATCTTTTTCATATTCCAAAGAATACCATCTTCACCAATGAGTGTTAACATCACATTCGCAAATAAATTTCCAATTTAAAATAGTTTTAAAAACCTTTTCTCCTAAACTAGTCCAAATATAGGCCCTTTCGTACTCATTTTGTTTGTTTTATCAAGATTTATAAATTGGCATGGGGCTTTCGGCATATGCGACTACTTTAACTTCCTCTGTTTTCCACCATGGTATTTTTTGGAGCTGTAAAATACTGCAATAAAATGATTGAAGTATTGCAGTTAATTGAATAAAACTAAATTTTTAAGACTTTAGACTTAGGATGACTTCAATAAGAATTCCCCGTCTATTTTGAAAAATTGTTATTCTTTGCATTGCATTTTGAAATCTTTGACATTTACTGTATTGTTTTAGACATTTAAATGCATTCAATTAAATGAAGTCAATGTTGACATCATCCCGATCGGTATTACGGATTAAAAAAATAAATATTAGGCGTAAACGGTCCATACAGCCTAGCTTCTCCAACCATTGCGTGGAAATTGTGTTTTTGACACGAATGGAGGGACCTACAGTGTAATGCCGATTCCAAACGGCAATCTATTTTTGAGAAACTTCTCATGACATTTCTTTCTCCTGGATATTTGTCAGACGTTCGCAAGAGGTGGGGCAGCGAATAAAAACTTTAAGGTGGTACGGGCCGGTATTTGAATCAGCGATCCCTCGCTTTGTGGTCCCGCGCACTTAACCACTAAGCAACTGCACCCACAGTACTAAGGATTAGTGCTCTTAAATCCCGGGCCTAGATATCTACTCAATTTGACGGGTATTACCCGGTTAGCAGATTTGCTTTTTCTCTATCGCTCTATAATATAGGTATTCCTTCATACAATAACGTTGTCACTATCTCATCCGTCTTGTTTTTTTTTTTGTTCTGTCGCCTTATATTTTTGCATAAAATTAAATCTGTGATTGCATCTGTTTTTGCGGAGATCATGTTTAAAAGACTTACAATATACCGAAAAGTGGTTGGGGCGGTCCAGATATCCTCTGAGATATTTTTCCAGACGATGTAGCGGTCAATCTTCTCTGCAACGAGCACTGTATGTTTGATTGTATGTTTTTTAAGGGAATGTGCATCCTTTTCTCCGAAAAGCAACAGTGAATGACGACATCAATCATCGTATAATCAAGAGCTGAATGAAGTGTTTAAAACAAGCCAGCCTTCCATCTTTTGCAACCTCAATTTTGCTTTCAATTTTACACACCAAGCGCTCTGGAATTTGTTTTTGAGGCCGCGATGGCATGGTTTTTGAAACGGAGTTTTGGGTTTCCTTGTCGTCTCGAACATGTGCCCATGTTCTATAACATCAATCCTGTGCACTATCTGTTTAAGAATAAGATTAAAGACATCAGCATCGCCTTTCCGAAATCCGGTGCATTTTTGAAAGAGTTCAGATGAGCTGCTGCCAAACTGCACTTTGCACCGCGTGTTTTCTAGGGTCAAGCGACACAGCTGGACCAGTTTCGATGGAAGCCACACTTGTTTGTGCCGATTAGTGTGTTGCAGAAGAGTTTAAGACGCCCACACAGTACTTTAAAAATCCTAAAATCTTTAGTATACAACATTAATGAGCAATAATATCAAGATTTTTGTTTTGTATAATTTTTAAAATTTGGTCATGGAAATTTATCTCACAAAAGTTAATTTCATATCAACTGCGTAAAGTATATGGTAAACAGTTCTTCAGATTTTCAGCCCCCATTGGAAAACATGTGCTATTAAAAAAAAAATTGTTAAGTGAATTGAAAACTATTTAATAGGTAGAACATGAACAACTAATATGGCTTTTCACGCCAACAGACTGCCTGCAGGTGCCTAGTCTCTTCATAGACAAGAACTTATTCTACATTACTACATGTCAATACATTTTGGCAAAACATATCATCTATTTTATTTTGTCAGTCCTTATACGCATTCATAAATTATGTACGCGTTACACAAAATTTTTATATAAATACACATAATTAGCATTCTCTCTTGATTAATTTTGTTTTATTTAGATACCAGTGGAAGCTTGAATTTTGCCACTCCTTTGTCAGCTAAGGATATAACTCGGGAATTTACTGCAAAAATTAAAGAACGTTGCCAATTATCACAGAATACCACGACCTACCTTGATCCCATTTCCGGTCAAATACACACTATTGTAACACCAAACGAAAATTCAACTACTAGTCCAGAGAAAAAACCAAGCTATTTAAACTTAGCCTGTTGCGTTAACGGTTATTCAAACTTAACTACGTATGACTCCAAAGTTAGACAAGACATTAACAAATCACGAGAAGTATCACCGATAAGGCCATCAACGAATAGTATTCAACATTGTAGGAAGAATAATTCTTTGGCACCGCCACTTATTGTTTCCACGTGCAAACCTACCAAGAACATTAAATTGACCATGACTTCAAACCAGTATTTAAGTGACAGCATTGGAAGCACCGATACCGTAAATATGGCTGATGTCGTGGATACGCAGTATTCACCACATCAGAGTTTTATCCAGCAAAGAGTTGAAAGACTTTATGGTCCAGGTGCTCTTGCACAAGTTTTCTACAGCCCAAAGAAAATAAAATCAAAAATTTCAACTAACTCCATACTGCATGAGAGATCTTCAAATATACAATCAGAATTCTGTAAAAAATATCAACAGCTTTCTTCAAACAGATATGCAAACCAGTGTAATATAGCCTCACATGAGACTAGTAATACACCAAGTAATACTGCAACTGCTATAGACGAAACCGATCACTCTGTTAATAATACAGTTGACCTTCCAGTGCTGAGGCATTTAAGTCAGGAATTCAGAGCACAATTACCATCGATTTCACCGAAACGTTCCTACATGAAGTCGTCTCATAGCACGAATTCAAATATAGCTAGTCTTACTATTGAGACCAACAATCACGACAAACTGCTTCGTAATAATCTGGGCTCAAAAAATTGCAACAGTGAGGGTGAACATGATAACAAAAGCTCTACAGAAGCATCTGCGGAATCATTAACATTGGCTGCTGAAAATGGAAAAAATACAGTCTTAAATACAAATCAGAATATTAAAGAAAAAGACGGCAACTATTTTCTAGAAATTTTGAAAATAGAACAAACCAGATTATTGGATTTGGGGCATCGAGCGGAGAAATACATACTATCTTTAGATGTAAATTTTAGTTGTTTTCTCCTTATCACAATTAACATTAAAACATTTTTCAGAATAACGCCGATATTTCGGAAGAGGTATTAGGACTCCTAAGATCGGCCTCGGGAAAAGCACGTCTTTTAGCTACCCAAAAGTTGAAACAGTTTGAAGGTAATAATAAAGATATTGAAGATGTATAGTATTAAACTCAAACACTGGACTTCTTTTTTATAGGGTTATGCCACAATAATTTAAACCGATCACCAGAGGATGCATTTCCAACAACAATCGAAGACCTACAGGGCTTTTGGGATATGGTTTATTTACAAGTAGCACATATAGACTCTATATTTCAAGAAATCGAAGAACTTAAGAATAATGACTGGAAATTGGTATGTTTTTTTTAATCAAGGCCTCCTTTGTACATAAAAATATAAATTTTATTTTTGTTTTTTAGAAACCTGTATTAAATGCAATATTACCGGAAAAATCTCAAAAACTGTCAACCATTTCTAAATCGACAGGAGGTAAGCCGAAGAAATCACCCGCATTGAGTGGATCTAATCATCATAATGGTAACAATGTGACCGGAAATATGTCCGCTGCGGCTCTAAAGCGCGAAGCTCAGAGAAAGCAACTAATGGAACTAAAACGAAGAAATAAAATCGCAATGACTTCTGATAATGATATCACCAAACCAGCAAGTGCTATCGAAATTTTTGTTAACGAGAACAATAGCTGATTGTGTTTTTCAGTTCATTCGTTTAATATGTAGATAACTAATTTATTGCTAGTCTATTGCAAGAACTTTATCCTCGAGAAAACCCCAGCAAAGTATGGCATACTTCAGCATATCCATTGCAAACTGCACCTTAAATATGACAATATAAGAAATATTTCCTGTTCTATAATGCAATGAAGATGAAAAGACATTTTATAAATTCTATTAATATCCAGCAAACAATCTTTTGTTAAATTAAAAAAAATTAATCCATTATTAGGTAATTGACTCTATTTAATCTCATTACTAGACTAAATTAAAATATTTTTTTACTATTAACTCACATCACTAATTACCGATATGTTGTTACGTTTTATATTTTGTACGATATAGTTGATATGTTAAATTATATGCATTTTGTTAACATCAAAAATAAATCTCTTTAAATATATAAAACAACTAAATTCTGTGAATACATTCATATTTTTAAATTCAAGTGCGAAGAAAAATGCATTCGTAATAGCTCTAACAGAAAAAAAAAATAGCAGTCAAATTTACGTGTTGCATAAAAATAGTTTAAAACACCCTCTTTTGATCGGAAATAGTTATATGACCTTTTCGAAAATTTCATGTTTGATGCATATTGCTTTTGCAGCACATCGAAAACGTAAGTTTACAAAGTCATTCCATTGCCATCATTGTAAAACTGAATTAGAAACAGTCGCTATTTCTCCGATTTCTATCGACAATTTATAATACAATTGTTTTTCTTAAGTCTAGGATAAATCTAATATTCTGCTAGCACTGATGGGGCTCTGCGTTGTGCAAATGTTGCTTTATTATTACATTTTTATTTAAAAAAATATTTATGAAATTTATTTACATTCTTTATTGATTATTTATCGTATAGCGTGAGTGGCGCCGACGGTCATTGGTGTGGTTTGTTGGGGTGGGTTGGTGATTAAGTTCGTTGGCTTGGTGTTAGATGGCGTGTCTGTGTTTCCATTGCTTTCCGGCAGATTGTCAACCGCGCTTGTATCGCGTTCCAGCAAACACGTAGAAGTCTTCGAATGAATCTTCTTGGACTATTCCAAGGTCTGGTTCAATCAAAGCCATCACTTGGGGATCGTTGAAAGCAAGCACAGATATTGGTCAATGGGGATACGATTTGCGGCTTCATATAGGATTTCTGTTCTATAATAGTGGTTGTTGTGAAGGTTTCGGTAGAGCGAAGTACAGTGACCAAGCACTTTTCGCTCGAAGACTTGTAACTTGTTCATGTAAGTGGGACTGATAGAGTACCAGATAGGAAAGCAGTATTTTATGATTGGACGTTTCAACTGCTTGTAGAGAACACGTTTGGTCTTTTTTTCTAGTCCACCTCTTATTCGCATAAGTGACAGGACTAATGATAAAGCATAATTTGCCTTTTGAAGAGTAAGTGTTACGTGACGGTTGGACTTGGAAACGTTCTGAAAAGTTCCCCCTTAAATATTTGACCTGTTGTTTTGGCAATATTATGGAGTTCCCAGGCAGGGTAAGAGTTACATTTCGCTATAGTGTTGTTGCGAGCAGTGCCGTAGGGACAACAGTCGCGTTTTCTACGGAATCCTGCTCTCTTATGACAGGTTTTTTTTTGTCTTATTTATTATGACTAGGTAGTATTCTATTAGTAGTTGAATAAAAAATGTTCACTCATTGAGCTAGTTAAGTAGTTAGATCAGCGTTATTATGGAAATTTTTTATCAAGCCAATGATGTAATCACTTTGCATAAAATCGGCGCTGTGAACTTATTCCCACATGGAATTAACAAGTTCCACACACATTTTGAAGTGGGATTTAGTTCATAAGTTTGGGAGATAGTTCGGAAATACTATAGTTTCGGAGGTGATAAGATTTGAAGGTGCAACTTTATAGATCCCAATGAATTGATATATATTAATTTATCAACATCACCAAAGTACAAGAAATTTCTTGGAGTTAGGAAAACAAGAATATAAAAATATTAATTGATATTAAATTAATTATACAAAATTTAACAAAATAAAATAGCAGGAATTAGGAAAAAAAATAACGATAAAAGAATTATGACTGAGAAAGAGTATTTAACAATTTTCTTTTAATAACAATAACTGATAAATTAAAATCAATTACATAAGCATATCTTGAATGAGTATAATTTAAAAAAAAGGTGGTTTCTTAAGCCAGTAGTTGAGATGTTAGGTCAGTAGTCTTAAAACATCAGGAGAATCAATCTCGCTAATAATAATTATATAAGTTGGGATTGGTAAGAGGGAAGGCCCCTAAGGGTAAATATCAGAAATCTTTTTTGGATTGCCTCAATTTTATCAATAATACGGACCTGACAAAAGATACATGACGTACGGATCAGAAAATTCCCCAGCATACCGCCGAATTATTCCCAATGTTCAATATGGCTAATAAAGGATAATGTAGAATGCAGCAAAACTACCAAATCTTTAACTTGAAAAACATGGCATATAGCTTGATTGTCAAGCTATCAAATAAGAGGCGATTTGGGCAGAAATTGAATAACATCATTAACGAACAGGACAAGTAGTAGTGGACCGATATTGCTATTTCTGAAATTTACGAATTGGAGTCTATTTTTCAAATGATAACAACCAACTAACAAAAGGAGGTGGAAACTCCAAACGTTTAAGCTTAAAAAGTAATATATTGAGGTCTACACGGTCAAATTCTTTCAGTCAGTATAGACTGCATCGACTTGATTGCCTTTACTTATTTCAGACGCAATAAAGTTTGTAAACAGGATGAGGTTTGTTGCAGTTGAACGTTGTTTCACAAAACCATGCTGATTTTTGCAAATCGAAGACCTATAAAAAAAGGTTAATTGTTCGGTGACTAGTTTGTCAAATAGTTTAGTCAAATAGCAGATTGCTTACATATACCTCGATAATTTTCAATCTTGTTTCTTTTACCGGACTTAAAAATTAGTAGAAATAAAAACCCATTCGGTATGTGTAAAGGTGTGTGTGTAATTTGTATGCCAGTTGAGGATAGGAAAATACTGTATGTGAATTGGTGTTAAATTATATGTACAGTGTAGAAGTTTTGTAGTTTGTATGTTGTTTGAACTGTTTGAGTAACCGCGAGATTTCTGAACCACGGAAGGGGAAATTTCCTAGGAAAAATCGTAACCGACAAATTTCTAACCTGCACAGTTCCTTTGAGTGGTTTAAAAAGAACAAACGCTTAAATTGCAAAGTAGTTAGTTGAAATTGCAAAAAGTTTCTTTGCTAAATTTTAATCTACAAAATAAAATTGTGAAAAGCGGTAGGAATTCGTCAGCCTGTGGCTGCAATAAAATAAAAATTTCAGATAATTATAAACAGAAAACATTAAAATAAATTTATTTTTGTTAAAGAAAATAAAATTAAACGACTGAAACTAAAAAATAATAGCCGATTAAAATTCTACCCGGATAATATTCCACCGGTAATTTAAATTTATGTTTTGGTCCTGATCATAAATATATATACTTTTTGGGATCTACAATGGATATTAATGGGTATTACAAGGTTAGGTTAGGTAAGGAGTAAATTTCATTCGGAGGCCGTAAGGGCCCATTGTGAGTACCCTGTGTGTACATGCAATAAAATGCAACTGCCAAAATTCTGCTTGGATCTGTTGAGGAAAAGTTTTTGGTCTGATAGTGGTACCCTAGCCACGTCGTCCAAGCATACGAAAAACCGTGCTCCCATGCAGGATAAGCGGCGTTCTTGTAGAGCTGGCAGTGGCATAGGAGATGTTCCACGGACTCTATTTCCTCCTCGTCTCTGCAGCTTCATTTGCAAAGAGCCCTAGCTTTTTAGCCATGTTTCCGATGACGCAGTGTCCAGTTAATACCCCGACGAGCAACTAGATTTGACCTCTATTAAGAGTGGCTAGGGATTTTGATATTTTGATGTCGACAACAGGCTGGTGTTGCTCCATTGTTCTTTAGCCAGCTGTAGGATGATGACGTCGATACAAGTCTTAGCGGTGTTAAAAGGTGGAAGCACCTCTCCGTCCGCTAGTAGTGAGTTCAGATCAGAGTCGTATCTGGCCAGTTTTTTATTCCCTTCAATACCAACGTGTCCTGGGACCCAGCAGAGTAGAACCGAGTGTTGACGTATAGCCCTTAGTGCCAAGAGGCGATTTGTTCGCACGTGTAGACGTGGTACTGGGTGAGTCCCAGTCCTGTCTTTTGGGTATACTGATTCTTAAATCTTCTTCGAAGACATACCTGGGTTTCTCGTAATCAGTTCGTGACATGAGACCCTTCCTATCAAAGGTTTCAAGTATGTTCGAACGTACGCAATCGTCAGGCCTCCAAAGTTTGTTCTCTTTTAATCTGAGACGTTCTGCCACGTTCTTAGTGAATAGCTCAATGGGCTGCCGGTACAATAAAGTCTCCAGACCTGGTTGTGGTGTGGATTTAATTGTGCCTGTTATGCCCAGACAAGCAATTCTCCGCACCTTATTCAAGTTTTTGTGGTAAGATTTGGTTTTAACCGCTTTACAGAAGCCCAAATCAGGACAGGCATTCAACTTATAATGAGTTTGATGCAATGTCTGATTATCCTCGTACTGAAATCGTCATTGCGGGCGATTTTAATATACGCAATTCAAGTTGGCTTCGACATTCTAGACAGACAACACCCGAAGGAAGATATGTCGAGATCTTTGCTGAGGTTAATAATTTAACGCAGATTGTAAATGAGCCGACACGGATACCGGACATTAGCGGTCAAAACGCCAACACTCTGGACTTGTTTCTTACCTCTCACCCTGATAAATACACTTTAAATGTATTATCGCCTCTAGGTTCCTCAAACCATCCCTAACAGGATAAAGTGTATCAGACCTAAGGAAAATGCGTGGTGTGATATGTGAGCTATAAAGAAGCTATCATGGCTAAAGAGGTAAGTTTTCGGTCATTTAAGGCCAACCCAACTGAGGAAAACCGAAAAAAGTTTAAACGAGTCAGAAATGACTGCAATGACCAGATTAATCGTGTCAAATTCTCATACGACCAAAAGTTGAGGCAAAAAATACTACAAAGTCCCACCGGTATAAGAAACTTTTGGTCGTTTGTCAAGAATATTAAAAATTCGGCCTCGTCATCTATCGCGACACTCATTTGCAATGACATCCCAGCTGTCAACTCTTCAGACAAAGCTTGCTGCTCATTTTGCGGCTAACTCATCGCTCCCAGATTGGGCTTTGACTCCCCCTGTATTCGAGCGCGTAAAACATTCAATGGGACAAATCCACTTCCACAATCGTACAGTGGCAAGAGTACTTTAAGATCTTAACATTCATAAGTCCGCTGGTCCAGATGGTATTTCTCCTATCGTTCTGAAGAGGTGTTCTCTACGCTGGCAAAACCACTGCGTCAGCTTTTCTATCTGTCCTATTCTTCAGGGCTCGTCGTCCAAAAGTTTAGTTTAGCCTTAAGCCTGTTTTCGGACGTACTGTGAAATATAAAGATTCCTTTCTCAACCGTACAATACTAATGTGGAATGCTCTACCACGCTCTGTTTTTCCTGCACATTATAGTTCGATGATACCCTTATTCAATGGATTAGAAATTACCTTTCGGACCGTTCAATACAAGTTGTTTAGGACGGTTTCAAGTCTGAAACTCACCAAATAAATGCTGGTGTCCCCCAAGGCTCTGTTTTTTCTCCGACTCTCTTTCTCATTTTTATCAATGACCTTCTGTCTGTCACTTCTAATCCAATCCATTCCTTTGCTGATGACAGTACCCTTAGCTTCGCATATTCGTTTTATGATTAACGTCCCTCATCCTCGGGCGTAGAGCTTGAACAGCAATGTATGTTACGCTCATTAAATTCTGACTTTGACAGCATTCTTAAGTGGGGTAAAACCAACAGAGTAGAATTTAATGCTTCCAAAACACAATGCTGTCTTCTGTCATTAAAGCAAAGCCCCAATACTCTGCCATTATCCATGGATGGCACTTGCATTGCCGAAACCGAAAGACTTTTCATCCTCGGTATGTGCGTTAACGACAAACTTCGTTGGAATGACCACATATTCGATGTCGCCAAAAACGCTGCGAAATGTCTAGGCTTCCTTAAGCGATGCAAGAAATATTTCACACCTTCTGATCTGCCATCGGTCTGTAAACTAATCCTTCATTTTCTTAATGCCCGCACTGTGTCTCTTCATTATAATGGTATCCAAAGTCCCTTTAGTGCGCGTACATTATAAAAAAAAAGGGAACCCCTAGAGATTGACTGTAGCCATGGTACAGTCCTATTGCTACTCCTTTGGAAACATGGCAGGTATAATACCGTCCGATCCCGGATTGGAGAGCCCATTTTATTCTGTTTATGCTGGTACAATCACTGATGACGGTCAGTTCTTTATCCGAGAATGAGGAGGGTCCGTCGTCAGAACTGCGCCACTCTCATATCACTGTTGCTGAAGCGTTAAGAGAAAAGAAAGTTAATTGATTTCCTTATCAAAAATTCTAAGTTTACCTTCACAGTTAGAGTGTAAGAGTGTGTAATTCTTTGACCTCAGTCCGTGGATTTTGGTTTTATGCAGCCACGGTTCCTGGACTAAGGCCACTTCCACACTCTCCTCGGCCATGAAGAGCAGCAGGTTTTGGGTGGCAGCTTGGGAGTGGTGCAGGTTAATCTGCACTACCTTTAGCTTTCCGGCGCTGGCTATCGGAGCTAGGGAAGGAGAATCTGATATTCCCCAACCCAAATTTTATGACCTTTGCTGCTGTTCTCAGAGAGTTGGCGGATGTTGGATCCACCGCAATGTGTAGGTGTAGGAGCTGGCTTAGCTGTTTCCCTTCCAGTGGTCTTCAGGTCCGTGGACTCATCCGACCGTGGTTGGGATTGCTTAGCTCTTTGCTCCTTTGGAACATTGCTTAGCTTCCGTGGTGGTGGGAGAACAGGAACCACCGCCTTAGAGGTCGATGGGATGGGGATTGCCTCTGGAGTAGGCCATTCCACCTTCTTATCGACTCCTGTGTCGTTTCCTCCATGGCATGTTGGTGAGACTAGCTTGGTGTGCTTCCTCACCAACGCTCTATCTCTGTCAGAGAGTTTAGCCATGTCGCAGTCCTTCATCTTCCTCAGGTACTTCTGGAAGCATTTGTAGCCCTCCTTCCTCTTCTGCTCAGAGGTTCTTATACCTCTTTCTTTTTTACGGGGGACGAGAGTTTCCTCCAGATGTCTATCCTCTGTCTCGGAGTCAATGGTCGAACTGTTACTGACCTGTGGATAAAGTACCTGCCCCAGCACGGTCATGTCCGGTCACGAACTCTCCGACGCAGCTTTAACTTCCGGTGAGTCGCTCGCATCCTGCCGATTCAATTTGTTGCCGTCAAGTAGCAATCTGCCTCCACACCCTTGACTATCAGTGTGGTCCTCCATGAAAGTTGGGTCCACCAGACTTCGTGACCCTGCCGCTTTCGCGAGTGGATTTGCACAGTCGTGCGTTCCACCTGGAGTAGTTATCGGTTTTGTTTGTTGTCCATTAATTTTTTTTTTAGGGAGGGGAGGGGTTGGGTTCTTAGTTGATCGCTCCTCAACAGCATGGCTGCCATGGGTGGCCCTTCTGACGACTAGGTCGCCGACAGCATAGCCCGTTGAGTCATTGCGATACGAAGCCTCCGCACCAGGCGCCTTTAGAAAGGCAGGCACGACAAGGTGCCTACCCCTAGCGAAAGATGGGTGTTACTAACTATGTATAAAAATGAATATACCCTTACGCCCCATTAATAAAAATCCCTTAACTCACCTCTAACTCACGAGCTAACTAAGCGATGGAATAAGACTTAACTCACGAGTTAAAATTTCTTATTAATAAAAATTCTGACATTCAGCTAAGAATTTGCGCAAATCTATTACTATTTCATTACAATCAATGAAATTTTCTTTATCTATAGAGCATTTTTCAATGCTTTCAATGTTGAGAATCGTACAAACAAAACGAAGAGAAGTGACAAATTTCTGTGGGAATAACAAAAAAAAATGTTTTTGTTTCCCTGCTAAACCATCGTTAAAATATACTCAATCAATAATCAAATATCTGGTTATTCATTCATTTTCTTTTTTAAGATATGAGTTCAGTGAATAAGGTATTCAAAAAGTAATGAATGTCTTGGAACTGGTTTAAGACATTCATTGCAGATGTCTACTAGATACTTCAACCAAAATCACCGCTCGTTAACAGCGTCTTGGGTTCCATTCCTAGCTGAAGCAAAGTGCAATTTTTATTTTATTTTATTTTTTTTTGGCATAAAGCCTTTTCTTAGTTCAAAAATAATTTGGAAGATTTTAATTTATATTTTTTTTTAATTTTGATTAAAGTAATTCAACCTCCTTACAAAAGAAAGTAACCCTACTAAATAAAGAAAAAGGAAGTAATTGAAAAGAATAGGGTGAATCAGTTCAAATAGTGTTAGTTAACACAAATTACTCAGTGATACAGGTAAATTTGATAGCTGTACATCTACGCAACCTGGTTGCTGTGGCCACGACATCGTCAGTTGTTATTTAAAAAAAAATTGGTAGTCACATTGACTATTAAAATACATACCTATAATTATTACACAATTTGAGGATCGCGGATATTGAAAATTTGATTTGAAATTTTAAAATCCTTAGAAGTGAAAAATTATTTTTTAAGATTACTTTCTTTTAAAACTGAATAGAGTAAGATGAGAGGATGAGGAGATGAGGTTGGGAAGGCACAAAGTGATGTGGTAAAGATTGGTGGAGGAGATGCCAGCAAAGGGGTCACCGAAGCGAGTATGGTGACCAGGTAGGGTAGGTGATTCTTCTGTGACGTGCTGGGTCAAGGACTTCACGCCCTCCGGCGAGCGAACAGGCTGGTCCAGCATGCCAGCAACGACCCAGAACAGCAGCGTACACAATTATTGTAGGAAAGAGAGACAGGATAACCATTATTTCTATTTATTGAATTTATAAATTTCCAAAATTTATTTGGATTAGATTTAATATTAGTCCCAATGTTTTTTTACATACAATAGGTAAGCATGATGAATATCTGTTTTAAATTTTGATTTAAATTGTAAGTACTTGTGTAGTAATCACAAGTTAATATATAACAACAGTCTTGTTTTCGCTTAGTTTTGGAGATATATAGGTTTGAAAATCGAATTTTTAGTATAAAATCTTTATTATCACAGCCGCAGGCTCCATACCAAATTTCAATTGTTTAATACGACCAGTTTCTGGGTTATAAGGCCATTAAAATGGCAAAAATAGTAACTCACTGACTCACAGATAGATCATAAAAAATATGGCGCACTTCTAAATCTTCGCAGAACCTTGAAATTTGGTAGCCGCACTTCCCCCAAAAGACTTACAATTATGATTATTTAGATGAGGGTTGGCTTTTAAGAACAAACACGGGAAAAATAAAATATCTTTTATTTTCCATTTGTGGCCGTGGTAGCGGCTCCTTTTCTATTACTCTAATAGACTTACAATTATGAAGCTAAAACATGATTTATTATTATCTAGTTAGTATTGTTGCTTTATTATTGTTTACATTATTTGTATTACAGTGTCATACTCTGTAGGTATTCGTTTTCCTATGAAATTGTCAAAGAACGCAACATTGCATTAAAAACATAAGGAAAGGCTACAGTCCGCTTGGGGCGAACAGTATGATACCCTATCCTTATCCCTATGTACCCCAAAGAAAAAAAGCATTAGGAAGATGATGGATATCATTTTATTTCATTCTATGAAATTTATAGAAAAAAAATTATTTTTTTCAAAAAACGCCCCCAAAAAGTTTGCGTGGCCGAAAACTTTGTATGGGCGATATATTGAGAAAAATATTGGCATAATATATTGTTAAACATTTCTTTTCGATTTCTATGCAAATTTTCGAAGAAAACAGCATTTTAGTGAAAAACGCCCACAAAAAGTAGGCGTGGCAAAAAACTTCATATGACAAATTAATAAAGGTGGGCAGTACCTACATATCTTGTGAAGGTTGTACAACTTTATCTCTCTAACTTAAGCCTTAAAACGGTTTTTTCTAAATTGTGGGCGTGGCAGTGGGCGTATTTTGAAAATTTTAACACTTTACCATTTTGGTACCCTAGGGAGTATATGTTCCAAATTTCAGCTTCCTAGCATAATTTTAAAGGCCTCAAAAGTTGATACGGACGGACGGACGGACGGACATTGCTCAATAGTCTTAGATTTTGGTCCTGATCATAAATATATATACTTTTAGGGGTCTGCGACGAATATTAAGGGGTGTTACAAACTATGTGTCAAAATTAATATACCCTTAGGATAGGGTATAAAAAAAATGGTGCAGTTCCTCCGATTTTCTTAAATCGTTTTTGACATACATACAGAAAATAAAATTGCAATGTTATTTTTGGACTAACTACTTTGACTGTATATAGTAGTAAGGGCTTACATTTAAAAAAAACTACTTTATGCAGTTTAACAAGTTTATTATAATTTTTACGGCCTTTAAAACGAGAAATAGATATCTGAAAAAGAACGATTCAATATCACAATTTCTATAAACATACCCTTAAAACATAAGGAAAGGCTACAGTCCGCTTGGGGCGAACAGTACGATACCCTATTCATATCCCTATATGCCCCCAAAAAAAAAACGCATTAAGAAGGTGATGGATTCTATGAAATTTATAAAAAAAACATAAGGAAAGGCTACAGTCCGCTTGGGGCGAACTGTATGATACCCTATCCTTATCCCTATGTACCCCAAAGAAAAAAAGCATTAGGAAGATGATGGATAGCATTTTATTTCATTCTATGAAATTTAAAGAAAAAAAAATATTTTTTTGAAAAAACGCCCCCAAAAAGTGGGCGTGGCCAAAAACTTTGTATGGGCAATATATTGGAAAAAATATTGGCTAAATATATTGTTAAACATTTTTTTTCGATTTCTATGAAAATTTTCAAAGAAAACAGCATTTTAGTGAAAAACGCCCACAAAAAGTAGGCGTGGCAAAAAACTTTATATGAGAAATTTATAAAGGTAGGCAGTACCTACATATCTTGTGAAGGTTTTACAACTTTATCTCTCTAACTTAAGCCTTAAAACGGTTTTTTCTAAATTGTGGGCGTGGCAGTGGGCGGATTTAAAAACTTTTAACACTTTACCATTTCGGGACCCTAGGGAGTATATGCTCCAAATTTCAGCCTCCTAGCATAACTTTAAAGGCCTCAAAAGTTGATACGGACGGACGGACGGACGGACGGACGGACATTGCTAAATAGTCTTAGAATTTGGTCCTGATCATAAATATATATACTTTTATAGGTCTACGACGAATATTAAGGTGTGTTACAAACTATGTGTCAAAATTAATATACCCTTAGGATAGGGTATAAAAAATTAATATACCCTTAGGATAGGGTATAAAAATTTATACAATTTAAAAGCCTGTGTTTTGTAGTGAAGGTGGTGCTGATGAGGTGAATGGGAGTAGAATGTTTCACGAGACGAGACTTAAAGAAGGGGTATTAGGATATGGGAATGGGGAAATATGGGAGGTAAACAAGGTAGTCGGTTCTCGGACGCGGTATGGCTTGTTGTTCTCAGCTGTAGCTCATTGGAAAATGGATTCTTGCTTCCGAGAGCTTAACTTATGGTAAAAAAATATGTAGACACAACTCTTTACAAGTTTGCCATATAAAGTTTTTTGCCGCGTCTACTTTTTGAGGGCATTTTTTAATCGAAAATTACTGTTATAAACGAATAAAATGTATATAACAAGATATTTAGTCAATATTTTTTCTAGCGGATTTTTTCTCCCAAGCGGACGAACTTTCCTTATTTTTTTTTTTGTTTTTTAGCAGAACACGTTATTTACAGATTTTAATTATTTATATAGTTTTTATTTTATTTAATAGATTAAAAACAAACAATATTATGTATTTCATTGAAACTTTAAGTTGGAGAAAAAAAAATTTATTGTATGGAAAATAGTTCGCAACTCTGTGTGAGTTTGTGTCAGAGTATTTTCTTAATCACTTAAAAATGTGTGTCTCACATACACGAGAAATAGACGGCTGTGAAAGAGAGATAAAAGAGGAGTAGAACTTTGTCGAACTGTGATAGAGGGTATGGCGTACAGAAAAAGGAAAAAAAAAGAATTTACCAATTTTTTTATTTAACATTTTATAACAAAAGTTCACAAGTTAGTGTGCTTCGCATATTTTTGTTATTTTTTGTTGTTGTCTTTATTAAAGTGCTTAATGATATGATTAACTCGTACACGTACATACAATTTTATGAGAAATTTATGAATAAAATCATTTTCCAAATGTTAATTCATCTCAAAGTTTTTAAGAAAATACATATTGGGAAAAAAGGAATTAAATTTGTGTTCAAGATTATCTACCCTCATATTATTTAAAATCTGTAATATTGGAGGAAACCTTAAAGGGGGGTGGGGACTCAATACTCTAGGTCTGAGTATTAGTTAAAAAAATTCGTTATTCGTTAAATTCGTTACTTTTATTTAATCACAAAAAAATAAATCAAATCGTTACTAGATTAGGTACCAACAAAAATGTTTTAATTTCTTATGTTTCGTGCGCTAAAAAAAAATTAAAGGAGACAAGATCTACTTCACTTCTCTTTAAACAATTTAATTCGTATCCGTTTGCCCACAATCCAACCGCATTTCGCATAGACATAAAAAAACAAATACGACATAAGGACCCATATCGCTACTACAGGTACCACAAAGAATATTTGCATTTCGTATGTCTGCTTGCTTTAGATACTTTCGTAACTATACGTTACTTTTGGCAAACATGAGAAATCATTTCTTTGTCTCTTTGTGAGCTAAAGTGATGGAAAAGAGGATTCGCTACATTTATTTAATTGTAACAATTTCATGTGAGTTACGTTTACGTTTTGAGAGTAACAAAACATTGCTAGTTAATTAATGTAATCCTCGTTACTCAGTAACTAATGCAGACGGTTTGCAACAGCTCTATTATCTTCATAAAAAGCAATAGGTTTGCTTCCTTTGACGGTTATTTCTGGGTTTTCATTCATGATTCATTTTAATATGATCAATATTGCCTAACAAAACCAAAATTCTTATTATCTTATTTTTAACTCAATGGAAAATTAATTTTTTACGTTCTGTTTATAATACTTTTTAAAATATCAAAATTAGGTGTTTTCCGACCATTTTAAGTGGAGCTTCGACTTGCAAAATACATATCTTTTAAGAAATGTCTTTCGCAGATCCTGAAATACCTCGAAAGTGGATTATGTAGTAAGTGTTGTTTATTAGTGCAATTAAGCCACTTTGCTATTAAGACATATAAAACAGTCTTATATTTCTAGTTAGACATTTTTAAATATTGCTTACACCAACATTTTCTTTCTCCTCTTGCTTACACGCCGAACACTTTAAATAATGTTTGCCAATTTTTTTATTGAAAGTTTCAATTTTATTTTATTTAAATTTTTCGCCCTAATACTTGCTTTTTTTTTTTTCAAAATATGGAACAGCTTGTGATAATTCAACTTCAGCCCGCTTTTTAAAATACGGGTGAAAAATATTTACACAAATTCCATCTACAATTTGACCATCTACTATACAATTTAGAACTTAAAAAGTGTTAATGACAATAAAACTTAAAATCGTCCAATATGATATATAACAAAGAAATTGAAATACAGAAAAGTTTAATTTCATATTTTGGAATGAAATCTTTAAAAAACAACTAGAATACTTTTTATATGTATGTACATAAATGAGATGGGATTAATGTTTCCTGGTAATCCGCCGCGTCAGGCCTGCCGGATAGGAATCGTTGGCGAGGCTGTTTAAAAAAGATTAAAACCAATTACGTAGAGGGTGAAAATGAAGACCAAGATACGAAGACGCTATGCGAGGTTTTACGTGGCTCACTCGCAGCTTATTTTATAGTTTTGGCGCTGATGATTATTCTTGTAATTGCGGCTCGGCCACGCATGTTTGCTTACAAACGGTAGCACTTATTACGCAATCTAATTGCCGAGGCAGCGCCTTGCGATGTTATTACTTTTGATATCACTCGTACACTTTATTTAGGTGGATTAGTCCCGGAGAGGCAGGTGTAAGGCCATTGTAGTCATCGGTGGTCAATGGTATTACCCCACACCATATGCCTGGCGTTTTCGGACTCGTTAAAGTGAACGCAGTTAGTTAAGTCTTTTTGAGACAGGTTTTCCTTGTATTTTTTTATTTTTTTTTGCGAGAAAGGCTATCTATCACTCGCTTAATTACTGGTACACGCATGCGCGTTTTCTTAGTAAATATCTGGGTGAATAATAAGTCGAAACTGATCAGACAGCGGCAAAAATTAGTCTAAATTTTAACAAAAAAACATTTTTTCGGCTACAAGGGACAGCCACATAAGTTAAAGTAAAGTTTTATTCTGCCTGTATTCAGCGAATTCACTATTTACAAATGTTATATAATATATAAAACAAAGTGGATTTAATCAGGTGGAGGGAGAAAATTGTGAAAACTGTTATCACAGGCGCCTGCCTGACGAAAAGCACTGACTCCGAGCGGATCAACGAAATGTCGTGAGCAGTACTTTTTTGTGCATATACTTGCAGTATATTTTGAAGATATATATTCGAATTATGGTTTTAAAGACTCGATTTGTCATTTTCGTCCTTTTCAGTAGTTTTCCGAATCATCCGCGGTTTAATTTCATGTGATCTAAATTCTATGCCCCGAAAAATAATTACTTCTAGTCGGAAAGTATAAGTGGTGAAGTGAAATATTTATTTTAAAAATAATGTTAAAAATTGTGCAGACAACGAAGTAAGGGATTTATCTTTTGCCAAATGATTTATATGTAACATTGAAAACGAGAAGATTAATTCACTAATATGAAACTATTTTATATTTCCGTTAAGAACTGTATTTTGGAAATTGCGAATTGCAAACTTAAGTGACACGGAAAATGTCAAACGTTTTGCTGGTAGCGCTGCTGGAATGGCTCATTTAGGAGCTTTTGACTCCTTTACTAAGCACTGGACTCCCCAAAAATTAAAATGGATCAAATTTTTAAAGTGTTAGAGTTGCAAGGAACAAAAGTTATAAGTTAAGTACATTTTAATGCATAATGCTTAAAGATATTTGCATTCTGTTAATATTCTTTGCATACCTGCATAATTTTTAATAATTGTAGTTATGTTTATTTTGCTAATGTTTCACTTTAATTTTATTTTTGAGTTAGTTTATGAAGTGATATATTGAATTTTTAACTTTCTCGTTTACATTAGTAAGCCCAAGAGAAAGTTATTGCGAACGTGCGGAGATTTAGAACTCAAACTGAGTATGAGGGATGATATTAAGAAGTCCAAAAAAGTGGTTCCGGCAATGAAGTCCGTCTGTATGTCTGTCCAGTAGCCGCGTGGCGAAACGGGTTGCTTTATATTATAACAGATATAACCACGGATATAACCATTTTGTAAGTTGTAAGTTTCTTTGGCAATCGTCGAAGACCTCTAAAAGTATAGATACATATATGTATATATGATTAGGGCCAAAACCTACGACTATTTAGAATTGTCCGCCCGTCAGTACGCACGAAATTGTTAGGCCTTTAAATTCAAGCAAGGAAGCTGAAATTTGGCCCACATATTTCCTAGAGTTCCGAAATGATACGCACACTGCCATGCCCACTGTTTAGAAAAAAAAACCGTTTGAAAGGTTAATTTACATTGATTGAGTGTTAAAACCTTTACAAGAAATGTATAGGCAATGTCCCCCTTTATATGTCAAAGTGTCATCGCTGGTTGTGGCCTCCTTTTCATTCTGCTCGTGATACTGTAAAATCTTATTGTTTCCACTTTTAATACACCCATGTACGGCTTCCGATTTCGATCTCATATGACATAAAACTACCGAAAGCCGCTAGATCGCAATCATGTATATCTATTAAATCATATAAAAATGCTTGAATGGAAATAAAATGGACTTAATTAAACAATTTGAGATTCTAATTTTATTTCTAAAACGATTAAAAATAATCCTTAAGTACAAACGTTTTACAGCTACCGTAAATAATTTATTAGCCTAAAAATTCACATATTAAAACAAAACTTTTTAATTAAATATTATATATATATAATATATACATATTCGTTAATACTTAAATTTTTTGAGAACATACATCTCACACAATTCATTTTAGCATATTTATTCACATTAGTTATACTACAAAAATGACTTCAATAAACTAAAATTAAAACATTAAATCCAATTAAACAAACCAGTATTTAGTTTTGGTTTTAGTCATTCCTTTGATGATTATATTGTAAACTAGTGTTGCTAAAACATCGATAGTTTTATGTCGATTTCGCATCAACAAATGTAAGTTCCTTTATAATAAATAATAATCCAACCATCTATCTATAATGCATTGAAATGATTATAATATAAAACCAGATTCAAGGTTCACATTGATGACAACCATGAAGACATACATAAAATTGCTGAACATACAGAACTAACACACAAGATTTGAACGTGTAAGTTATATTGATTTATAATATCGTTGGGGCTCTCGGCCCGTTAAATGAGCTCATTTGGAAAATTCCCAAAAATTGTGTTTTCATTCGAGTGAAAACTTCGTGTGACAGCTGCATTAGATATATATCTATGCCTTACTGATTGCAATCAAATTTAGTTAAGATTTAACGTACCTATGTACGTTAATTTATAATCAACATAGGATTAATGATAATTTAAGAATGAGCTTATTTAATGAAGACTTGTAGTTTGTTTTTCGATTGCACGGTCATTTGTCGATGTTTGAGCAACACTATAATAAAATTTGCTGGAAGTATTATACATATACATAATATATTTTACTGCAAATGCTTACATTTTCTCTTAGGGACAACAGCAAGATCTCGCACACCTGAACATACTTTAATGAATATCTAGTTGATATTTTAAAGGAACTTAGTATAAGCATGTAAAAATGCTATAATCGTCGATTGTTATTTTCATATAAAGTACTTAATGAGTTAATTCTATTAACAAATTTCATTTGTGGCTTAATTTCGATTTCTGGATTTTTGGTATCGCCTTTTAGGAGCATGATTGATAAAACAACATTCGACTAGACATAAATGAAATAAAATATTTACAAACAACACACAGATAACAATAATGTGCAGGTCCACAAATTTTACAAATAAATTCAAATAAATTATCAATGAGGGAGTATCCTACGTATGTACATAGGTACTATAATTTCAAATGAGTTTTCGTAAAATTTGTTCAGATTAACGAGATTTTTACTGTACGTAGGTATGTATATTTTAGATAGGATTTATATAAACAATAATTTACAATATGGCTGATACGCCTTCATCATTATATTTTGTACATAAGTACATATTAATAATTGTTAGCTAATTACAGCTATAAATTTATAATCTCCTTTTCAAGTATAATTTATTAGTCTTTATTTGATTTTTAACTCATTCAATGACAAGCAATCATCTATGATAGAATTTGCACATTCAAATCAAAAATAATGCTGAGGTAAAAATTGTTGTCTTGCATTCTTAATCTAAATTGTGTGGACTTGATGTTCCACCAAGAATAAAAGGTGGACTATGTGCAGAGAAACTGTCTAAATCTAAAGGTCCGTCTCCCTTATCATTCATTGTAGACCCATCTTGCTTCATCATCATACGACGCCATTTTGCCCTTGCATTTTGAAACCAGACCTATTTGGGAACGATGAACATGAATTAATATGCATAAACAAATAAAATTATTTAATCTTATTGCTTACCTGTAGTACTCTTTTTGGCAGACCGGTTTTTTGAGAGAGTTGCTTCAAATCTTTAGCATCTGGATTGTGGTTAATAGCAAAGTAGGATTTCATTGTTCGCAGTTGGTGATGTTTAAATGATGTACGCATCCTTTTTGTTCTAGATGAAGAGCTCATGTGTGAACCTCGTCCAAAGTCAAGATATTCAGAATTAAGATCTATAATTGTTAAATATAATAAATGCTTAAAGAACTTTTCTTACAATGGTTGACATGGTATAAACTGTAGAAAAGCAAATAAACGCCAATTGAAAATTAAGAAGATTTTTTGGAAGTTCGTAGGTTCTCATGCCAAAGAGCACATGTCATGATTTTGGAAAATTATACGAATCCTATCAAAGTAGCAACAATAGGACGTGCCCTGAGTCTTCAAAACCATAACGAAGAATAAGACCGGTGCGCGTTTGATTAGCCAGCAGTATGCTATTTGATACATCATCCGATTAGTAAATTTCTAATAATTTAAAACGATTTAAAAAAAAACCTAAAGAAAGGCTACAGTCCGCTTGAGGCGAACAGTTTGATACCCTATCCATATCAATATATGCCTCCACTAAAAATTGGATGACATTTTATTTCATTTTGTATTTTTTATGTAGGAGGATTTGTGCATGTGATCTTTGCATTTCAATACATACAATGTTGCAAATTTATTTACGGGTGGCCAAAATATGGCGCATATGGGCATACATTTAGCAATTGTCAGTTTTGTGTTAATACTACTTGTTACGTAAATAGATGCAAAATGCATGTCGACAAGCTATGAAATGCTATTCTCCTCAAGCTCGCGAAATACATGTTCGCGGTCTATCGGAACAAGCGTGAATATCCCATAAGAGTGCGAGCTTATGGAACTTATCGCCCAAAGTTTATCATTTTAAAAATATAATAGAAGAATATAGAAAAACTTTACAAAAATATTTACCTACAACGTTGATAATTCTGATGAAAGCACTACAAAAATAGTATGATCGTAATAAAGAAAAAAGCGATTTTCACGACCATGACAAACACTACGCTTTCACCGAGCAGACTTTGTTAAAAACTAGCCATTGTCTAAAATTATTTTGAAGATTGTATTTACTAGTGCTAAAATGTAGCTTGCGACTAGACCACATGGCTTAAGGCCAATATTGTACTTTCTCCTATATAGCTGACCTGGTCACCTTTGTAGACGTCACACTATTAAGACGATTGGAAATACTGCCAATTCGGGTTAATAAACTAAATAAAATTTCTAAACGAGCTAACAGAAGAAGTTTAATTTGTTCACTCCATAAAACATTCATGGAAGAAATTATTTGAAACACTATTAAAACCCTTGAAGATTTCAATCAAAACACGAAATACATAACAAAAATTATACATAGTAATTGTATTATTCGTAATAGTTTTATTTCCCTTATTAAGTGTCTTTACTATGATTTGCTCGGCAAAACTGTACATGTACATGGAAGGAAGGAAGTCTTAAGATCCAGAAACATAAAATCTCTTCAAAATTATTTATTGAAATAACAATCCACACATTTAAGGTGAAAATATTATACAAATATGCGTACCTATTCTTTAAAATTGAATTTAATTATCAAAATTTCTAATAAAAAAATATATAAATCTGTGATATCAAAATGAAGTCGTCGAAGTATTTTAACATGCGGTTAAAATTCAAAAAATTTAAATGCTGCAGGGTCTGTTCAGAGCTATTAAACTGATTTATAGAGGATTTTTATGTCGAGACCGAAAGGAGTTTCATGCGAAGAAGTTATCGGATGTACAACTGGAAATGTTTATGCCGTACATTTTAGTATGCTACGGCTTCGTCTTCGTAGGATATATGCGAAAAGTTTTATAGCAGTTTTATTGCCATGTTTATGAAGGATTTTTATTTTTAAATTACAGGTAGAATGTGGTGGCGCCATCATGAGCTAAAATTTAAAACTTGGCCAGTTGAAGTATCCCACAGTTTAAGCCTGCATTTTCGAAGGATTAATCTCATGAGTATCTCTGATCAGCACTGTCCATTCAACTACCAAAGCTAACAGCATCACAATAAAATTAAAAATCATCACAACTTTTTGTTTTGTTTTTAATTATTTCCTCATGAAATTGTATTTTAAAAGCATTGGTTCGCATATCATGGTTTCAACGGGATAAATTACCCAAAAAGTAGGTACTTACGTAAATTAAACATTCGTAACATTAATATGAGTAAATAAAGTGAATGCTTGCCCACAGCGCTGTTTAGAAAATTCATTATTTACACCATCTTTTCTTATACAGCACTGGTCTCTACATTTAAAAGTTATAAAAAAAACATCGTGAGAACAATACTTATATTTGTGCACTGAGATGGTAAGAAGTAATAAAAAACTTATCGTTTTATGAAAGATAAAATTACTAACGAACTTAATTAAACGGCGCGCTGGCTTAGCATACGGTTTCATGAATCAGGTAGAGGGAAACACATTTGTGTTCAGACTTAAATTTCTCCAAGTATAAATAGACATTCACTTTAGTAATTATATACCTATATAACTTCGGTATATACATACATACATGTCTTACCTATATTTGCTGTTAAAGAATCGATGTCTTTTGGCTTTCTTTTCCTTGGTCTTCCCTTCTGTCGAGGTGCTTGTGGAAGCCCAGAAATAACATGAGAAGCTGGTACATACAAACCGGCAGGAACAATTCTATTTGGATCGTTAGGGCTCGATGAGTCATTTGGTGGTGAACCAAACTGTGATACATATGAGCATGAATTAACTAAAGGTGTAGATACTGCTTGTGCATCTAAAGAAATTCCGTAATGTAGTCTAAAGTGTTTTTTGATTAGTGAATAGTAATGTTAAGTACATATATATTACTTTATTTTTTACCTGCAAAAAATTACCGAGTCTCTTATTCCAAATTGGTCACCCTTATTTAGTGGCGTATTGCACATTGCGCAGCTAAAGCAATTTACGTGGAATACTAAATTTCTCGCTCGCATAACTAGTTCAGATGAACTTATTGATGCTAAGCATCGGGAACATCTTCTGGTACCAAAAAGTCTGAAAAGTAACATGTTAAAGAAATGTTTAGTTTTGGAGTTAATAAATAGGCATGATGGTTATTAAATTCAAGTATCTACATATGTATAACAAATGCAGATGAGGAAAATATAGATGTATATGGTTTTCTAACTAGAGCTTTAAGAAAACCGTAGAAGATGTGCCAGTATTCCGAGGCCGAGAATTTCTGCCTAAATAATATTGGTATAAAATGAGTTAGTAATGTCGACAATCTCATAATAAAAAGAGCCAATAACTAAAGTTTTGTACAAACAAAATTCGACGGGAGAAAAATACCGCCCTACATTAAAAAATTTTTATGGAAAAACCCCTTTACCGAATTTTACTTAGCTTACAAGAGTTCCTTTACAATCGACCTCTATCAATTTACTCACATCAAATGCCTTTTGGTCAATTCTCAGGCAATTACAAATGACAATTTACAACAGGTCATTGTTAACAACAAAGTTAGAAATATAGACGCCCATTGTGATTGTCCATCAATAGGGCGTGGTAGCTGCCCCCAAGGGGCCTTCCGTTATATAGGATATTTTACTTGGTGATAGTATATATAAATTTGCTTGTAAAAAAAATGTCTTTAAAAAGTGTATTAAATCACAACAAAAACATCAATATTGTGATCTAAATAATTTTTTAGTTTCCGTCTCACTTTAGAAATCACTGCACAAGTTATCAAAGTTTTCAAATAACTACATATATATTTATACCATAGTTATTTTAATACTACTTTTCTCTTCTGAAAGAGACAGTTTTGCAAATAGCCCAGTTGAGAAACAGAGGACTAATACAATGGACTGCAATATGCAAATAAGAATTTATTAAAAAAATTCGTTTCCAAATAAATGCTATATAAAAAATCGGCCTTTAAAAACAATATATCTCAAATTCTGAATAAACAATTCGCGTGATGTTTTTTTATTGCCCAAATTAACTCCCAAAATGTCTTAAAATCTTTTTAGTGAAAATACATTTTTCCGGTCCATGTTTATGCAATTAAATGATTTATGCAATTCAATTAAAGCAATGGCTTACAAACAGGAGTACAACGAACGAGCTTGAAGGATAGAACAACGTACTTAGCATGAAGATGGTAGGACATATAATGTTTTAAAATACCTTTCTTTATTTTCCTAACTTTCTGATAAGAATTTTAGTTTCCTTATTTTAGATTAAAAACTTTAAATTTTAGATTAAAATTTTGTTGGCTTTATTTTAATATAGAAAACAAAATAAAGCCAAATTGGCCTTAATATAATTTATATTTTAGAAGAAAAGAGCATTTGGAAAGTACCACTTTTGTTTTCAACGTGTGATTTGTTTGTTACCATGGTGGATTAAATCGTTTAAGCCTATGACTAGTTTCCGTAAAAAAAACTAAACATTTTATTTGTAACAACAGGCAGATGTTTTTGCAGCTGCAAAACTCGAGTGTAATTAAAACCCATAATGAAAAAGTTTGGTCATAAATATCGAATATTGTAATAACTTGAATATAGTGCCACCAATATTCGATCTTGTTATAATATTGAAAACAGTGTCACTTATCGGATCTTGTTATTGTAAGAATATGACTTAACTCGATCAAGTTGTAAAGAGTTTTTGTTTTTATCACCATGAACACTTTTCAGGAGAGTTCAATACTAATTTCATAAGCTAAGGTTTGAGGAAGAGCTAAAATTTGCAGCGAAACTGTAGCAATGTTTGTTAGGTTATTAAGTCATTGTGGATTGTTATATTTTTACTATTTTAACTTCTGTGAATAAAATAATCATAATGTGTGTATTTTAAAAGCTAAAACTCTAATTAGTTTCCATCCGTACATACACTTAGACAAGTTCGAAAATGTTAACTTGAATGAAATTTGTTAAGGGAAATAAAACTAAATCGAATTATGGTCCAAATATTCTTGAGATCGCATAAAATTGGAATACTAAAACGCTAATTAGTTTCCATCCGTACATACACTTAGACAAGTTCGAAAATGTTAATTTCAATGAAATTTGTTAAGGAAAATAAAACTAAATCGAATTACGGTTCAAATTTTCTTGAGATCGCATTTATTTTCATTTGTGTTAAGATATCCCTATCCTAAGGGTATATTAATTTTGACACATAGTTTGTAACACCCCTTAATATTCGTCATAGACCCACAAAAGTATATATATTTATGATCAGGACCAAAACCTCAGACTATTTAGCAATGTCCGTCCGTCCGTCCGTTGCCAATTTATAGGCCTTTAAATTAAAGCTAGAAAGCTGAAATTTGGAACATATACTCCCTAGGGTCCCTAAAAGGTAGTGTGTAAAATTTTCTTTGATACGCCCACTGCCACGCCCACAATTTAGAAAAAACAATTTTAAAGCTAAAGTTAGAGAGATAGAGTGTTGTAATCTTTACAAGATATGTAGGTACTGCCCACCTTTCCAAGTTTGTCATATAAAGTTTTTTTGCCACGCCTACATTTTGTGGGCGTTTTTCACTAAAATGCTGTTTTATTCGAAAAATTGTATAGAAACCGGAAAAAAATGTTTAACAAGATATTTAGCCAATATTTTTTCCAATATATCGCCTATACCAAGTTGTTGGCCCACTTTTTGGGGCGTTTTTTCAAAAAAATATGTTTTTTTTTCCATAAAATTTATAGAATGAAATAAGATTCTACCCATCATCTTCTTAACGCTTTTTTCTTTCCGGCATATAGGGATATGGATAGGGTATCATACTGTTCGCCCCACGCGAACTGTAGCCTTTCCTTATGTTTTTCTTCTCGGTTATAGTGAACAAGTTTTTAATATACCCGCAGCACGAAAAAATAAATAAATAAAATAATTTTGTTCAATAACTTATTTGCTTTTGTTTTGCATACAATTAAAGTCAGCACTATGGTAAATGGTAAAAAAGTGCACTTTAGGGATACTGCTTATTAAATACAAATTATTGTTTGCTGACTGTAAAACATCACATATATGTTTTGTTTTCATTCACTGTACGCATAACACAAAAGAAATACGACATTTAGAAGCTAAATGATTTTATTTCCATGTTTGTACAAGCATTTACGATAGGTATCTATTTAGGCATTAAAAAAGCGGCCTAGAGTAAACAGAAAGGAAAGTCTTATAATATTGATGCACAAACAACTCTTTATTTCTTAAACGACTTTTTATATTTTTATTCTTTAATATGCAACGTAGAACTTTTAGATTTATAAGTCATATTTGCTGAGTCGGCTTCATGGTCATTGCAATAACACTATGCTACAAATTCTAAATGAAACGAATCTAGTGCGCGGATAAAACCATTTGAACTAGCTAGTTTCTTTCTGAAAACTTCTATGCATGCGTTTTTCCTCTAAACCTTTCATGTTAAAAATAATTTATATGAAGACACGATTGCTTTCTCCAAAAGAAATAATTTTTATTATTTGCATGCAATAAGGAGAACGAAAGGCAATTTCGTATTTGCTTTTGGTCGATCGAATTGTACAACTTCTCATATTCGGTTATTGTATACATTCTTTCTATATATGTATGAAAGAGGACTAAAAATCGGTGAAAAAAAACTATCAAATTGGATGAGTGTTCAAAAGTCGTCAAAATAAACATAATTATAGTGTACCGCTAATAATGGCCCAATCGAAAGTAATTTAGTGGGTGCGCGCTGCAGAAGACGTTATAATCATGATTACGAGTTGCCTCTTTCGAAATGTGTTCGTGTAGAAATACCTATCATATTATGAACAGAAGCAAAAATCAAGTCAAATAATTGAATGAATTGAAAAGGATTATTAATATCAAGGTTAAAAAGGAAAATATACATTTTGTTTATTATACACTTTTTAGTACCAGCCTACACGTATTGAAAATTTTACTTTATGTCGTGACTTCTGTTTTCACTATTGTATTTGATATGGATAACAGAAGCGCGCGTAAAAACCTGCTTCAGATTTTGTAGTTACAATATCTAGGCCTTAATCACAATAATCACCTCTTCCAGTCAATAAAAGGGCCAGTCTTGCCACCCAAACCAGTATATAAAAGGTTGGCTTAGCTATAAAAAAAGCTAAAGAACAACAAAGCCACTGGATCTGATGATCTACCATAGAGCTCTATAAGTTAGCAAGTAATGTTTTGACAAGGCGCATGCACCAAATCATCTACAAAGTAAATTCAAAGAAATCAGTCATAGGGTGACTGTAGCATCTGTTCCATATGCCCCTATGTCTTTGCAAGAATCATCAACATATGTCCCTGTTTAATATCGCATAAAACATCTTATGCAGCCTATGCTGTGGCTTCCTCTAAGACAAATCCTAAAAAAGTCCAATGAAATAAAAGTCGAGATCCACCACCCTCTCATCGACTATTTCCAACCGGTTGTAATGTGAAACCTTCAATTTATGCCACAATATTGTGGCTCCATATTATGATTATGGTTTCAGTATTCAATCATCAATCCCTGCTTCAAGCTACTAAACATTTTTTTTATTATCTAAGAGCCACGCAGTTTTTTGATAGTTAAAAAAAAAAATTGAACACTCTACCATTTCGGGACCCTATGGAGTTTGCGTTCCAAAGCTTGCTAGCTTTAATCTAAAGGTCTAAAAATTGGTGACGGACATGATTAGACATTGAATCGTCAGTCATGAGCCCAACCAATTTTCGTTTTTCGTCGAATTTAATTGCATATTTTGCATTCTTTTATTTTTAAAATATTACAACATATACTACCTATTTTAAAATAACTGGAGTGCATAAAATGATTAATTTAAAAGTACAATGTGCCCAGCACATGCTATATATGTAGCACAAATTTAATTTTATCTTTATCTTTTGTGTGGAATATACTAAAAATATCCAATGAAACAACCGAATCGTCCGATCGTAAAATATCTTGGAAGAGAGATAACTTAAAGACTTAAAGCAATCTGTCAAGCAGTACAGATAACAAAAAAAGTTTCTTAGGCTTTAATCTACTGGCATAATAGCAACTGCACAAATTTTGCTGCCGTTAGTCATGTTAAGTTCCCGAAGAAATTCCTTTTACAGACTAAAAACTGCGAGGTAAATTTCATATCAATAAAGTAATAAATACAATAAATCAAACCAGTCAAAGGCTTGCACAAACGATATCTTAGGGCCGTTCTTAGCCCTGTCACTAATTAAAAATCTATTCAAGTTATAGGAAGTTGATGACTATGTTTGTACCTACCTATAGATGTATGTAGTTACCTACAAATTAAAATACCTTAGTTAGTCAAATAAAGGAATGAGATATTAATATTAAAACCAAAAAAACTTTTCTGTTGGTTTCTTTTCCCATTCTTAAATATATAACTTCAAACAAAATCTCCAGTCAAGATCGTAATTTTCAAGATTGTACTAAAATTTCAAAAAGCAGCGGACGAAGAAAAATGAGTTATGATTATTACCATGTAAAAGAGCAAGCGAAATGTCAAAGAGACATGTTTAAATATATGATTATGTTTTTGTGGGCTCGAAATCTGATACGGTCACATGTTTATTATCTTTTTCTTAACCGATTTATCATAGAGTGCAGAAGGCAGTGCGTATTCTAGTGTGTCTTTCGTTTTTCTTCGCTCCTTCCTGTATTCATCACTTTTTATCTTGTGGATGCGGTGAGGTACACGACTGCATGTACAAATACCGATTTTATAGGCGTGCATGAGCCCCTTTTTTTCTTACAAAATCTTCGTTTTGCTTTTCTAAAGTTCACGCCTTAATTGTTACGAAGATCCAGATGTACATACACACATAAGTGAGTATAAAATATTGCATTTTCAAATCTGTATACATTTATAAAAAATGTACGTGCGTATTCTACTTATCGAAGTTTGTTTTTTTTTTTAACAATTTAGATACAGTACACATGGCAAATGTACGTTGTAGAGTACATACTTAATATACATAGGTACGTTGATTTAACAATTAGCAATAGCAATTTAATAAGATAGGTACATCTTTTAAAAGAATAGGTATGTTGGTATCTGGGATTGCAAGTAGGTACATAAGGATTTAAAATATGTATATTTGGTGTTGATTGATTTTGAAAACGTTTTTGGAAAACAACAAAGAGATGTTTTATTGGTGGCGCTAATAGTTATGAGCATGTATAAGAGCCCAAAGCCTTATTAATGTGACCCTAAGAAGTAACTAAAGAGTTTACTCTCGTTTTGGAAATTGCTGAAACGAAAGGTGAAAGGAAAAGTGTTGGACAATGCCCTAATCCTGTGCCAAGCCTCTTTGAAATAATGTTACCTTGAATTAAAATAGCATAGGTTATTGAATGCACTTCTCTTTCGTTTTTTTCGTTTCTATTAAAGCAAAAACTTTTCGCGCTTTTTTCTTATTAATTAGAGTAAATGTAGTATTTTTTTGTCAATGCAGGTTAATTGATGATTCCGTCATAGTTTTAAAAAAAAATTTTGATAGGCTAACAATACATATGTGGTCTGCAATTCTCTTTCCGTCCCGTAAGCGGTACCTTCCGCCGACGCACACAGGAGTCAAATGCATGAATTCTTGGCAAAAATTAAAAAAAATCTTAAAGTCAATACAAAAAAAAGGAAGTGGATATTACAAATTCCCTAAATATTCAACTGCATGTTTTTTGTAATAATTCTGAGTTAATTCTAAATAGTTTTGAGTAGTCTTTTGGTCGACTTCAATTGAAGCGAAAAGTGTGCCGATTGTCTATCGAAATTTAAATTCGCGGTGCTTTTTAATTATTTTTTTTTGTTAAAACATTTACTAAAATTTGAATAAATGTTTAAAATGAATAAAAAACATAAGGAAAGGCTACAGTCCGCTTGTGGCGAACAGTATGATACCCTATCCTTATCCCTATGTACCCCAAAGAAAAAAAAGCATTAGGAAGATGATGGATAGCATTTTATTTCATTCTATGAAATTTAAAGAAAAAAAATGTTTTTTGAAAAAACGCCCCCAAAAAGTGGGCGTGGCCAAAAACTTTGTATGGGAAATATATTGGGAAAAATATAGGCTAAATATATTGTTAAACATTTTTTTTCGATTTCTATGAAAATTTTCAAAGAAAACAGCATTTTAGTGAAAAACGCCCACAAAAAGTAGGCGTGGCAAAAAACTTCATATGACAAATTTATAAAGGTAGGCAGTACCTACATATCTTTTGAAGGTTTTACAACTTTATCTCTCTAACTTAAGCCTTAAAACGGTTTTTTCTAAATTGTGGGCGTGGCAGTGGGCGGATTTAAAAACTTTTAACACTTTACCATTTCGGGACCCTAGGGAGTATATGCTCCAAATTTCAGCCTCCTAGCATAACTTTAAAGGCCTCAAAAGTTGATACGGACGGACGGACGGACATTGCTAAATAGTCTTAGGATTTGGTCCTGATCATAAATATATATACTTTTATGGGTCTACGACGAATATTAAGGGGTGTTACAAACTATGTGTCAAAATTAATATACCCTTAGGATAGGGTATAAAAAGAAACTAGTGTCTTTTTTCCAGATTTTAAGAACATATGGACAAGGTGTTATAGAAAAGAAGATAAGATTCTTGATTATAATAAACTCGACTTAAGAATTAAAATTTGCTGCCCCGATGACCTTACGATCTTCTGGGGAGTTTGAAATAGCGAAAGTTGCTAAAATTATCCTAAAAGAGTTGTAAGATATCGGACTGCATACAAACATTTTGCGAAATTAAGATGGAAAAAATTCAACAATATACTACTGTAACTGCCAATCTCTTTTATTTTATGATCTTAGTAATAGGTATGTACTAAACAAAAAATGTTTTCACAAGTTTGCAGAGAAACCCATCGATATTGTGAGTCATGAAAAACGGATCAAATACATAGTTATGAAATTTAATAAAAATTTCGAAAATGATCATCTTACTTAGTTTTACTTAGTTTCATAAAATAAAGCAAACAAAATGACATTATGTCAGTTGTTTATTTAACCTTCTTTTTTATTTAAAATAAAAATATTATCTTAATATAAACGTTTAACGTTTATAATTTATTATTACATAATATAAATATATTTGTATTAATATAAATATTTTTTGCATTTTTTTGTATTTTTTATTTATACTACCTAGATAGTTAAAGAAATGGGATTACCTAGTGTTTCATATGAACATAGGGTAGGTTCATGATAAAATGTATGGGTTAAGTACGTTTGCATATCCACGTATTTTCATTTTTAAATTTGCCTCAGTGAACTTAACTAAAATATATTAAGGATTTGGTAATCCGTTTTCCAACAATAACATTGCGCAATCACTTTCGGAACAGGGATTATTATTCGTACCTATTCGTCATGTTGATATGTTTATGAATTGAAACAAATACGCTGTGAAACATTCACAACCCCGAGTAAAATGGATTAAGAACCATGAGAAATTTCTGCGGAAACCCTTAGGTACTGCAATTACATTAAATATTATTTAGTTGTCTCCTGCAGAGATAATTCATAGTTGTAAAGAATTTGTAAATTCTGCAAACGTGTTATTATGATTTTTGGTTTCTACCTACATTATTGTGTACCTACTGAGAATATATTTACCTAGAAATACTGTAAAATCTTAATATGTATATTAATGCAAAATATTGCCGATTTATTCGTTTAAAGTGACAATTTTAAATAAAAATCGGTATCTATTATTTTCTACAATGTTACAATCAAAACCAAAAAAAATGGATCTGTATTTTTAAACTCACGCATAGAGGGGTGAATTATTTCACAAATATCATTGCGGCGTCTAACAGCAGGGTGTCCGGAAACATATGTGGGAACACAGCAGGGATCATGTTTGCGTTCTTTTGACACCGAAGTGTTTGATTTCACCCGTCATTGTTTTTTTTTTTTATATGCTATTAAATACAAACAGAGGTATTCTGTTAACATCGTTCGTGTTCAAGTTTTGTGGGTACACGTATCTATCGAAGAAAAAAAATTTTACTCGTAGGTCACTCTTAGTATAAGTGTTACTGGCTTATCCACAATTGAAATTGTTGCAAATATTAAGAAGAATAAATTATTTCCGGTTTTCCAGCGATGGGACGTGGGAGCTTTGTTTAACTCAGCCCCAGAAAGACGTAAAGTTTTAATTTAAAAATGTTTTGGTTTTCAAGACCAAACCAAAAGTTAAAATCAAGATCTAACTCAACTCCCGAATAAAAATAAATTGCACATGAATATAGTTCTTTTTTTTTTTAAAAAAACATGAAAACATGAAGAACATAAGGAAGATCGGAGATTGCCTTTTCTATCTTATTACATTCGGCTTTTCTTAAATTTGTTTGTTTAGATGTGGCTGTATTTTAAATTATAATATTAGTTTTGTTTAGCTGGTGAAAAATGGATAAAATGTACAAGGTAGGTAATTTCTATGAGGATTAGTTAATCAGTCTTATCATGATATCCGTTCGGAAGAACTTACGATCGTAACGCCTTTGTTAATGATGTATCTACATATAGGTGCGTATCGTCGACCGTAGAACGTATAGGTATTTTCAGTTTAAAAAAAAGTAAAACATTTAAAAATAAATAGTTTTTAAACATTTTTAACGCTAAAATATTTCGCATCAATAGTAAATAAATAATTGAAGTGAATTCATGATTCTAAAATTGTAATGCAAATGCGTACAATCGTAAAAAAACGTATATTTCGTACAAAATTTAGAAAAAAGAGCTCATTTTACCCTAGTGCTTATTTAATTCGCAAAATTCGTTTCACCAAATACAAAATTTACAAAGCGATAAGCCTGTTTTTAAAAAATGTAAAGGTCTGCCAGTTGGACTTTTATAAAACGTGGGTAATTTTCGATTTTAAAATGAAATTTATTAAATATCAGAATATTCTTTTGCATGCTACATTATTTCCAATAGCCGAAACCCGTACTTTTCTTCAGCTCATTGAAGACATAGGCTTTTAGTAATAGAAATCCTTTAAGTCACTACTTGATTCAAATCTAACAAAAGTCGAATTTAATGTAATCATTGGGACTCTATTGCACATTTTATGTTATTTTGAACTAGCACACCAAAATTTGACAGCGAAAAAAACGTAAATTTGAAATATGTATTGATATGGCAGATTCAAATGTGGTAAAATTATTTACGAGTTATTCAATATTCCAAAATCAGCATTGTCGGGATAGATTCAAAACCCATACCTAGGAGAAACTGGTTATTATATAAAGGTTTAATGTCATTTTCATTTAACAGTGTTATCCAACGTATAGATTCCTTGTGAAATCTTATTTAAAACAATACAGCAGGCGAAGTGTACGATTTCAAACTTTGTTTTTTTTTTTAAATTTTGCATCATAGAATACTACTCTAAATTTTATTTACTTTTTAATCATTTATTCCTGCTTTATATTTTTTCTTAGCTCAATTATTTTATGCATCATCATAATTAATATCAAAATCACGTGAAACATGTTTAACATTTACCTTGAAATGTTTAACTGTCATTTTTAAACTCAACTTAAATGCGTTTAAGCCGTATCTAACCAGTTGCCGATTTTAGATGTGACATACATAGAACATTTATTACTAGCTTTTTTAGATTACTAGATTTTTCGTTAAACTCGAGTTTAAATTCGTTTATTACTCGGGCTTTTTATACTCACCTATGATTATTTTTGTAACTTTGCAAAACGCCGTAACAAATTCCGTTTAAATTAATGAAATACTTACATTTTTAATATTGCAAAAAAGTTTGAACAATTGCAGGAAACTTTGCATTTTTAGTAAAACGTTTCGAAAATGAGGCTGGGAACAATTTTTCGGCCAACGGTGTGCCTTACAGGGCCATGTTAACTAACTTTTGTTTTACTGAAATTAAAGATATGGACTTGAATGACCAATCCAATCACATGCCACAATCGATTGGACTTTTTTATGGGGAGTCGTGATGGAATGATTTTATGCAACAATCCGGAAACGATTCAAGCACTTATGGCCATTATCATCCAAGCAATCCGTGAGCTACAGCCCAAAACCATTAACAAGGTCTTTTAAAATTGGAGTGACAGAAATGTACTGAATTGTCAACCAGGCCAATGTACAATAAAATATTTAGAGAATACAATTTTCAACATTCTACCCATACAAATTTTTTTTAGCCACAATCGCCTTTTTGGGGCATTTTTAAATGAAAAATATTGTTTAACGTAATATTTAAAAATTATTAGCCTTAATATTTGAACTATACAAAGTTTTTGGACATGCTCACTTTAAAATTACATCAGTTGTCCTCATATGAGTACCTGCATTGTGATCTAGGCCGTCTGCTCATATCTCCACGGAATATGAGCGAATGAGGTGATCGGTTGAATAAGCTAACAGTATCATAACTGTTGTGTTGTGTATATTATATTTCTGCATTACCTCAAACCCAGCTCAATATTTTGGTAAATGAAAATATGGCTCTTGAATAGAATCTCAGTTTATGGAGACCCACTTATCTGAAACTAAGTTTCGGTTTTCTAGTCATATGCCGTATTATAACTGGGCAGAAATTAGACTTACCTGAGTGTCATTTCTGAGGACTTGATCAAAAATGTTGAAGTAAGATGACAAAGATTTAAGTTAAAGCAAATTATTATATATTGATAAAATTTGTATTATTATTTCTTAGATATTCATTTCCGTGTACCCTACCTACTTTATTTCACGAAAAATTTAAAAATCTAAAAGAGCGTCTACAGTCAGGTACCTTAACTTCTAAGGTACCTACATCCAAAAATATACACACACTTAATGTATGTAGGTGTACCTACTACCTAGTATACAAAAAATAAAATTATAGCCATGTTTTCGAATCTTTTATTGCTCCACAAGAAGTCTAAAATTTAGATCGCTCCTGATAACGTTTCACCACATTTACGAATTAAAGACATCTTTTTATTTTATCGAAGATAACAATCCCAATAAAGAAGAGGAGACGGAGACCCCATGTTCATTTATTATGACTGCATAATTCTGAATACATTTTACTGCTTATCGTTGTTTCCTTTCATATTGACTTTCTACATGTTTTCACCTGAGTTCTTCCGCAGTTCAGATGCATGTTTATCACACATCTCTTGACGACATATTTTTTACCAGCAGCGATAGAGATGTCTTGGTTGGCTGTTGTTGTGCCTCTTAATGGTAAAGATATTTGTAATTAAAAATATAATGCGGATTTTTTTCACTTGCTACTTTAATATGTATTTAACGCTGTGATGTAGTGTGAGTCTCTGTCTCTAGAATAAAACCGGTATTGTATATTAGAAAATAATAACTAGATAATTAGTAGGTATCATCATGTCTACTTTGCCTTGTGCGTATTTATATAAACGACTTATAATGCTACTTAGGTACATATTTTATTTATTTTTTAGTTTTGGAGAAACCAAACACAATTAATATAAAGGCGATTAAATGTTGTATTATTGTTATATTCGTAAGTCTTTCCACGGCGACAATGCGAATAGAACCAAGAATAAAATGAATGCCTATCATTTCTGAAACCGTGAATCTGTATTTTTTACTTTCTTAATTTACTCATTGTGATAGCTATTGATACAATTGTAAAGTTTTTTCAATAGACGAATTTATGAAAAAAGAAAAATATCATACGCGTATCTTGTACATTCAATTAATTGCTATTGACATCGGATTTAATCCCCAAAGCGGTCGCTCAACTTGATTTCTTCATTGCGCTAGCGATGCTCATGCTTCAAATAGTGTATATATTTTGTACCATTTGATCTTCTAAAGATATCATCAACGTTTACCTTCACAGCTACCGGTATTGTGACTTCTTGTTTTATTGGTGGATACCTACCTACCTATGTAGCTTAAATTCATGTGCGTTTGTAATTCTTTACTTTAAATAAAATCAAATATGTGAAAGTAAATAAACTACGTCATGTTTATTTAAGGATACGGTAGTTAGGTAAGTAAATGCTACTTAAATCTGTTCAAGAGAAATCGAGAATAACAAGAAATAGGAATACATGTTCAATCTACCTATATTAAAAGAATTTAAAATATTCGCATAAAAATTCTTTTTGAATATGACGCTTGTATAATTAATAACTGCATCCCATAAAAAAAATTCCCCTGTAGAACTTATGTTGCCTGGAATTGAGTTTCATGCTTGACATATACCCAAACTCCGAACATCTATCATCATGCACATGCGGTATATCATCCGTACAGTTACGTCTCTTTTTTCAAGTAACCACATCTAATTTTGAAATCAGACCCGAGTCAAAGAATTTTTAGAGATATGTAGGGGGAAATTTCTTTGATAAGTTAGATATATGCATGTGGGTACGAGTTATGAAGTGGCTTTCAGTTTTTTTAACTGTATCTTTGGAAGATGAAGTTCAAAACAGTATTAGAACTTTATATAAAGTGTATTTAAGCTTTAACATATATATTTTTGAAACTTTATATGAACTTTTCGTAATTGGGGTTTTAGTTTTTTGTATATTTTATCTTGTTTAACGTATGTTGCTTCTTTGTGGATATGTCCTATGTCAGGCTAAATGACAAAGTAAATTCTATCTCTAATACTGGATCTTTTTAACAGGGATGTTTCTCTTAAGACTTCGCCGTGAAGTTAAAAACTCCACAAAGTTTCATTAAAACTCTATTGGTGTTGGAAATATGTATAGCTGCCGCTGACACTATTCCCGATGTTAATAAACTTAATGATGTTTTTTTTAAACAGTTCCAACAGAAGTTCATAATCAAACTGCTTTTTCCGTCTGATTTTAACTTTCAAGTCGTTTCGCAAAAACTTGTCATTAATTGTATTCGCCAGTTAAAAGTAGTTATTGTTGGTGAAGAGGTGCCTAAAGAATCCTAAATAGTCTTTTGCAACAGAGTTTCGTCCTATCAGTAATCTACTAAAGGTATTGCCTTCACAACATTGAACCTAGCACACCATGTAAGTTTTCCTGGTGAAAGCGTTTCCGGCCAAGCACATCACTTGAGCAATCGCTCGCATGCAAGGACTTTTCAGATCGTTACACCGTGTAAGCATTTTACTTGCTGCTGGTACTTTATTTGCAGGTGGTAACGGAAGTTTATTAAAAGTCTTGGAGAAGATAACCAAATATCGAGTTATTTATTACGGATTTCGTGTAGGTCACAGTTTATTTATAGTTGTGCTTAATAGATATTTTTTAATTAAAACCCTTGGCAACGGCTATGAGAAGTTAACAAAAATGCATAACTAGTGGCCAAAGGGTAAAACATAAATCCGGAAAATTTGCAAATGACTGGAGAACCTTGCGATACGAGGAAATTCCTATGTGTACTTTCAATTAATACCTAAATAGAGTTTTTGGATTGGTCAGGATTTTTTCTTGGTTTCGAATAAATAAAATATATTGCGGAAGCTTTAATTATTTTCCAGCCTTACACCAGTAGACACTAAAGTTGAGCATAGTCATAATGTTTTGACCTATTGTTCCTATTTGTGACTATTCCACAATGGTATACTGCAAACTTGATTTCTATTCTTAACATTAATTGTTTGTCGCGTCTAAAGTTAAATACATATATGACTAGGTCGATAGGATCTTATATCGAATAACCACAAGCTGGTCCACAACTAAGGTCATACCAGCTTACCGAAATACCACCGATTTTTTTTCGAAAAACTTAGTATGTAATAGTTATTCTTGGCCACACCCAAAGTAACAATATAACAAAAAACAGACCAATCTCGTTGGGACCGATTTTGAGAAAATAAATGTCAAAATTCTCTGAACCCTTATTTGCAGCTACCGATTCAGGCCATTTTCATTCCCCTTTCTAACTTCGATTTCAAAAAAAAACATCAGCATTTATTGGGATGCATTTCTACAGGCACCATAGAAAACTTTACATGTTCAACAAAGGTATATACATAGCTCCTCAGTGTATTGTCTTAAAATTAACCAAATTAATAATCGACGATACTTTTGAAAAGTGACATAAAGTTTTGAAAAAAGCAATTAAATAAGGTCGTACCTCAACTAGTGCTTACTAACCTTTTATATAATTTTTATTTGTTTTAACTCACCAAATCCCAATCCCAATCCCAAGTTGGAACTATAAAAAAGTGGCTAGCCCGAGTGGTTGCAAATATAGTTTTAAAGCAAAGGTTAGAATTAATTAAGGGCCTTGGTAAAATATTTAGATGCAGACCACTTTAACAAGTTTGCCATATTAAAACACGTCTGAAATTTTAGGGGTTTTGTTTTTAAAAAAAATAGTTTTTATTCTTCAAACTACAAAAAATAATTCGACAATATGATTGACCTTTTTGAGGTTGTTTTTAACCAAAATTAAATAAATTTTTCAGAAATAGAAATGAAAGAATAAATACTAAGTGAAATATGGTATCAAATAGTTTGCCCCAAGCATTCTAAAGCCATTTCGTGTGCATCAAATAATGGTAACTACCTAACAAATGGCTTATTTATTGATTTTGTTTCTCCAGAGCGCCAAACTTGTAAGGAAAATAACCTAACAGTAGATACGCAATTAATATTGAAATGATTTGAAAAATAAAAATAAATAAAATACTCCTTCAAAAGCATTATGAATTATGGCTCTAATTTAATATTGAACCTATATACACAAGCAAGATGTACCGGTTTGGAACGTATAAACCTATAAATAAAAGCGCTGATAGCTCATATCATAAGTGTATCAATGCATCAATCCTACAAGCTGTCATAGGGTAAGCGTCTGTAATTCGGTCTGTGAGGTAAGTCCAGTGTTCCATGTAAGAGTATCCAAATACTCATTACATCATTATCTAAATTGCGTTTAATACCACATTCTTAAGCGATAACTACCAACTACCTTTTTAACCGTCTAAAAATTGATTTATTCATGCGGTCTGTAATAAATCATGAATGCACTTTTCATTCGAATCTTCTTATAAAAATCAAACAGTAACACCGTTTTAATACTTATTATTTAACTTCAGAGCTACTTAAACTTATTCGTTTCGTTTCGAAACATCATAGAAGTTACCTTCAAATACCAATATAGATAACTGGGCACTTCACATAAAATCACATTTACTTTTCTCTGATTTCCTTACGTCCGTTGTGCCAAAATTATTTTAAGTAATATTACGAAAGTCAGTAGTAAAACATAAGAAGTGAACGTTTTCGATACCCGTTTCACATAAATCAAGTTGTATGACTGCTGCAGAAGAAATACAAGTAGACGAACAAGCATCATTTTCCAGATTGCGTTTTTAATTAGCTCCCCATCCTAAAAGTATCTCCGACAAAATTCATCTGGGAGTAGATATACTTATATTTTTGTGTACACATTATTTATGTACTGGTGCATTTTTTTATTTCCTTTTTCTGGTTTATATCAACTTTTCTGGCAAGAATGACAATTTCGTATTTCTATCTATGCCACCTTTCTTTTCATAACAGACACTAAACATCACATCAATTATCTTCTGTACTCCGCAATGAACTTCTAACATAAATTTACACGACACAGTGTCATATGTGACATACCAAGCATAAATCATTGACTGTGACACTCTCAGATCATATATGCATGTGTGTATGTTGTATGTACTAGGTACCTTTTCGCTTTTATTTATATTTAGTGAAGAATTCTGTCCTTCGACCCACATGTCTTGGGGGCAAACTATACATAATTTTCAATGAAATTTAACCAATTGCACATATGTAGTGCAACCTGCATCCGGCACATATCTATTTTTTTTATTAGACAAAACACTTCATTTGCAAAAAAAAAAATGTAGGTTCGTAGGTACCTACGGGTGGTATTTCACATGGCAAATGACCTCGATTATTTTTTAATTAAAATAAAGAATTATATAAAATTCAGACAATTTTAAACAATTATATAAACTTGAATAAAATATTGCATTTATATAGCGTGCCCAGAATGCATTTTTGAATCAATTGTGTTATACATACATAGGTGAGACAAGCTCGTAATGCAGTAGATTCCCAACTTTGTCTTAGATCTTTCGTTTCAGAGTTGCGTGTCAGAAAACTATTTTCTGTGCTTCGTAGACTCGAACATTGCAAACATTATGCATGTATTCTTGCGAAGCAATAACCAAGAAAAGAAGTGTAATTAGTACGACATGTTGAGGGAATTTCTTGGCACTTCTACGGTTTTTTTCTTCTCGGTTTAAAAGCAAGAAAGAAACAAAAATAGGCGATTCAGCACCCATGAAATAGATTTTTTTCTCAGATAAAAGATAGAGGTACCTGTTAAAAATACATTCATAAATTTTATTCAAAAAAAAAAAAACTCACCTATAATAATCACTTTTGCAATAAATATTGCCATCCTTAGAAAAACACGACGACTCTCCTTCCAAAGGTTGTTGACATGTGCAGCATTGGAGACAACCGGCATGCCATCGTTTTTCAACAGCAGAGAGGTAGAATCGGTCCTAACAATATTCCCATTGAAAGATATGAAGTTTTTATTTGAGCTAATGCTGTAATTTCGTTAAAAATATAAAATTATGTAACGCTTGACTGAATTACCTGAATAAAACGGCCACATCCAGCACAGTCTTCAGGACCGGGCAATGTGGTCTCACTTGAAGACTCAGGACTGCTGGGTGGCCCATAGGGTTCAGTTTTCAGTGATACTCCGGATATCTGATCATCACTTCCTTCGGTACAGTCTAATCTCCCGCTAACAGAATACTTTATCAGTGATTCATCAAAAGGAGCTCGTTCCGGCGCGTCATAGCTGAAAAGATTTTTAATGAGTGCACTTGTATGTATGTCTGTGAATAAATTTTAATATGCAATTAATTACGAGTGGATTACCTTCTAAATGATTCGTTGTATATTGGTGCGGGTTCGAAAGACTTTCTACTATGATCACAAGTTTCAGGGCAAGAGGAACAGGAACGATATAATATGTGATTATTGTTCGATGCACCACAGTGACGGTTGACATGCGCTCCCGGTGGAGTCGGACTTCTTTCCCGTGCCGGCCCTAAGAACCTTGCGCTCTGCTGCTGCAATATTTCAATATAGAGATTGACATTAATAAAAATGTTTTTAAGAAATAAAATAAATATAGTTTCTTAAAACTTGAAAATTGTAATATAATTTTTTTTTACATATTGAAAATATTTTTGAGAAATAAAATTAAAACAAAAATTTGTCTCTACAGTTTTGAACAGCTACATATTTTCAATGAAATTCTGCTCGCGACCATCTATGTAGGTAAATTAAATTGAAATATTTGCATGTTTTGTGATAATATTTAACTCTATTTTCGTATCTGTCTACATATTGTTGAACTTTACATTTAGTTTAGTTTATTTCATATCAATTTTTATTTGATTAATTTCGGAAAAAGGAAGGATAAATATAACTTTGTTATCTGTATTCGAGTTTAAAACCATAAATCAAATTAACATCAAATGTGAGTTTACTTTTTGTGGTTTTTGTATAACATTCGTACTTTGGAATGAAAATCTTCCTTAATCTCTTCTTCTATATTTAAAGTTGTTAAGAAAACTGCTTTTTCAAAAGCTGAAAAACATAATTTTTCGTATTCTTATTATTACACTCAACGATTTTAGCATTCCTTTCGCTATCACAAGGTATTAAACGTGTCCACCTCAGTACCTACTACATAAAGTGTTTCACTTTCGCTCCTATTGCGGAAATCTGACATATAACCGAGATTAAGCAACTTAACAGATCTGCCTTTCCGAAGCGTCATCGTGCCTATGTCTTCAAGCATGCAATGGTTGGAATACATTAAACCCTAATATTTATTTATTTTAATGTTGTGAATAGCTTTAGTTAAATTTCATGTTTAAGTAGACGCAAATTTAGTGCAGGTTTCAGGCAAAAGTAAGACAACTATTTATCGAACCAAACTTTCTAAATTTATTGAATGAAGTCTAATCCAAAGCTTGGGAATCGATTGCGTTAATTCATACAATTAGGCTACAGTCTGACGAACAACTTCTCTGACATAAACGTCAGAACAAATAAAACTGTAAGTTTTTATGGAACTAGTTACAGTGCCAGCGTTTTAATCGTCAGAAAGCAAACGAGTTCGACGCAACAGATTGATCGTTCAAATCATTTTTTTTTTTTTGCGAATCGGTAGTCAGAACAAATTTCTTGTTTCTTTGTCAGTGCAATCATCAGGGCACTGACAAAGAAACAGGTTTTTATTTAAAACTACAATTAATGAAAATTAAGTTTGTCAGTTCATGTATTTACTGTAACCACCCCTTTCTGACGATCAGTTCTGACGCAAACGTCTGAACATTTGTTCGTTAGAAAACACATCCACTATAACCGTAGCCTAAGTCTTCAACTATAATGAGTTAGCTGAGTAGAGTATCTTCTGACAAATTAGAAACATCTTGGCCCTAAGCTTCATTTTTTTACTATAAAATCTACGCCATCACAGTTTACAAGGAGATCAACATTCGACAGTAGAAGCTAAGAACTTTATATACAATTAAAAACACGTTTTTAATCCATATGGATTCTTAGCTCATGTTTTATTTCATCAAACTTGAAAAACTAGATTCTCAACATTTATTAATTTTTAGTTTTAACTTAAGGCGTTCATAACTTTTTGCAGGGCTTATAAAACCACACGACGTCTTTAAAATTTACTGTGCTATTAAATTAAGTCTACAAGACTGCAGCGATGTTTATTGTCTAATACTTTTGAGGTTGTAGTTTTATAAAAAATGTTCACTTTTAAAAGGCTACAAATTTGGTTGGGGTGAAAGTGGACCCATATTTGATGGGAGTGTCGTCTTGTTAGACTTCAAATGTACATATATTGGGGCACCCAGATCAGTCGGTACTATACATTTTGTCTTTTATCTAAGGATTTTAATAATGGAAAAAACGTATTTATAGTCTTTAGAGCTGCTAGAAAAAAAGTATTAGTGTTTTCATAATCAGTGCCTCAGGTTTACCTTATAACACACTTTTTAGGGTTGACTAGTGTAATATATCGCTGATATAATAACGCTATTAAAAAGCAACCATGATTGATAAATCAGTTTAAAGATTGAAAATTAATTAAAAACATAAGGAAAGGCCACTGTCTCTCTTGGGGCGAACAGTATGATACCCTATCCATATCCCTATATGCCGCAAAGAAAAAAGCCTTAAGAATGGATAGCATTTTATTTCATTCTATTAAATTTAAAACAGAACAATTTTTTTGAAAAAACGCACCCAAAAAGTGGGCGGTGAAAAAAAATTTGTATGGGCGAAATATTGGAAAATATATACTAATATACTCTTCGGATAGGGTATAAAACTTTTATTAATTATGAGCATCAAAAATTAACTGTAATAATTTTAAATATAAGCAAAACATTTCTTGAAAAATCTTCTTCTGTAGGTCCTATGTCGTTTGTAGTTGGCCATTTAAATGTTTTGACATAAAAGTCTAAAAATTCTACGGGGATGTTTTGTTTTTACCTTTGCAAATTTTGCATTTTTGAATATAAGCTAAATAAAACGTTCTTGGCATATTAGTACTTTTACTTTCGGAGGAACCAAAGTTTCTTGAGGAATATCATTATAATTTGTGTGCTACACCTCGTTTATTATTGTAAATACCATGACTTTAATTGTAAAGTTAATACAAAAGTTGTGCCTTTTCAATCATAATCGATTCAGAAAAGCATGTAGATTACATTATTTATGAAGAAGTGAATTTCTCAAAATATGCGAGATGTGCGCTTTACGAAATTGCATATTCAAGTTCTGTATATATATGTTTGCGATGAGGATGCTGGACTAGACAGAGCTGGACAAAACATGGCATCTTTATTGCTTTTGTCATCTCGCGCGAAAGTACTGTAGTGCTCAGTTAAAATGATATAAGAATATCGATCACATAAAATATTCAAATATGTATGCTATAAAGAAAATATAATAAGGTATACCTACTATTCTAGTATCTTAGGCTTTAAATGCATGAGGTCAGCCGCAATTATGAAAACCAACCCACAATAATGTAAAATCGCTCGCTAAACACGACTTCCAGTTCATATTTTGGGAAATGCAGCATTTTCCCGGAAAAAAACAATATGTACGATTTTTATTGTAAACCATGCATGTAAAAATAGGAAAAAACTATTTCAAGTTATGAAATTTGATTAAGATTGATAATATTTATGAAAATCTATTGATTTATTGATCAAAAAGCCTAATGTACTAAGCCTAATTTTCACTTAAAAAACATACATATAATATAAATTTGGTTTCACTATTGAAATTATGTGCACAAAATGCAATCGTTCATGAATAACAATGCAGTTTGATTGTCTGGATTAACGGGAATTTAAGGACTTGTAATTTTATTTTTGTATTTAATAACAAAATCTCGTGTTGTATTTTGAAGGTCAATTTCTAGGATTTCAAATATAGCAACAATTTTCTACATAAAATATGGCATTGCAAGGAATAAAATTGTTTGTAAAATACCAGTTACTCTATGAAAGTTTGTCAATATGTATCCTGCATCCTGCTGATCGTAAAATATTAAAATACATACATATAGATCAGTATGTATGTACATTGAACATACACTGTTCCATTTTTGTGCTCAACGAATAATGTTTTCCATTTCTAAGGACATTTTCTCCTTGTAAGTTTTGTAGAAATCCGACAGAAAATGTGAATAACCGCAAAGAGAAAAGAAGCGCTGCAAGAAATAAATGGTCCGTGCCATGATAAACTAACTAAAAGTAATATTTGTTCTCTTATTTTGTGACGTCACGGGTAATGTGATTTTGTTTTATAAGTAAGAACAATTTTATGTCATTCGTTAAAAATTTATTTTATAAGAACTTTGCAACGATAACTTTTGTTGGGAATAATTGGCAAAAGCTTTTAAGCACCTTTCTTCATTGGTAAGCTTTGTTAAAAGCTACATATGTTATGGACGCAGTGATTTATTGGATAATGAGTTACACTTAACGATAGCAACATATGAAAAAAAAACGTATCAAAATAAACTTTTTAAGATTACTCATAGTGTGAAGAATATAACTCTTTCATTGTCGATCGAATCTCCATCTGCAAAAGTATATGCTGAAAAGCCTGCTTTGCAGCGATCCGTTTTGAAAATATTCACTCTTAAACCTAATCCGAAATTCGTTCAATCATAAGGAATCGAATGCATAATTTGATAAAGAAGAACTCTGCAGATCTATTAGATATTAGTATTCTTGTATGCTCAGTAGGCTGGATTTTCATTAAAATGGATTTTGTACCCTCTCGATGGAGTGGTTTTGTATTTTGAAAGATCCTACTTAAAATAAATAAAAGTTGTTCTGGACTATGAGTTCTGCTATGAGCTCTAGAATGTTTCCTTGCAAGAATTCATGTATGCACATTCAACATTGTACACATGTAAACCAGAAATGCATTTTTCTTTTCAAATCTACCTATTTTTCTCTCGGAATAAAAAAATTTTTTTTCTGCAAGATAAGCTAATTTTGGGATCCGTTGCTCATCATGCAATAATTAAAAAGGTTTGCAGATAATAAAATATTTTTGTGTATATTTTAGCTTTGAAATCGACACTCTGTGATTTTACTCTTCTTTTTCTTTATGTGCTTTTTTAAACAATCTCGATTGAAAGGACGAAATTTACAATCTTCCAGCTTCATCAAGAACTTCTTTTAAATTAGTTGCCATACTTCTTACAACAAGTGCATAATAGCAAAATGCAATGAATGCTGTCATGTTCTGGCGCAATGTTTTTAATTTGTTAAATTTCACTATTTTTACATCAAAAAAATACGCGGAACCCTCTGAAATCTCTTTTGCGGAACACAGTTTTACTTATTATGGAACTTATTACGGAAAGCTTTTTAAAAGCTATTATTTATTATTATTATTATTTATTTGTTATGAGGAAGCTTCTCAAATTTTCTTGAATTTATATTAAATTGTCAATATATAGGTTAGGTAGCTTCTATTCATTCAAAATTATACGTTTGCTTATACAAAGGTTAAAGAATCAAGTTTTTACTGAATGGGCTGTAAGATTTATTAATCTATTTATGGTGATTAGATTAATTCTGTTTATACAGGAAAGATACGTTTTGCCGTCGATATTATGTTTGTGATCGTTAGAAACCTACTATACATATACTCAATTCTGTTTATGCAGGAAAGATACGTTTTGCCGTCGATATTATGTTTGTGATCGTTAGAAACCTACTATACATATGATTTATATTTATATGTATTTATTGATGTTGATTTAATTCCACATTACCTAAATGTATTTTTAAGAAAATAATTTGCTATGGCCGTGCCGTAAAAAAGACTCATAAAATTTAGCCTTTTCTCATTTTTGAAAATTGCAAAAAACATATTTTAAGAGTTGGTCTTATTTCTCTTTAACAAAATTGATAAACTACCAGTTTTGGGGAAATTACACCAAATTGGCCTAAGATTAAAAGTTCCTTTTTAATTAGCTTATGAGATAAAAGCACCTAGGTAAACCGATACAGGAAGCTCCAAAAGAAAAACTCGGGAGCCATTAATGCTATCAAATTCATTTTAAAATCATCTATATAAGCCTAGCCCTTTTTGAGATAAAAAGCCATATTCCTAGTAAAATTATGTGCGACTTATAGCGCAGATAGACACGCTTACACATATGTTGCTGAAAATGACCGCAAAGTGAACATAACGATTCAAATTATGTTTGATCTACTGCAGCGATAGTCATAGTGGTGCGTTACAACAAATTGCAAAACCTCCATGGAAAAAATGTAAAAAAATATTATATCTGTCTTTTAGTAGATATTATATTTTTTAGATGTTTTGCCAGCTTAAGTTGACTATAAACAAGGCACTTAAAGTCTAGAATCACTATCTTTTCTTTACTGCAAGGTCGCATAAGAGTTCAAAATCATAACCTAATTTGTTCATACTATGCCCACAGCTACTCTCAAATCAAAAGTTCACAAAATTCGATACAATAACTCGCGCCGCTATTTCTTGCGCGTTTTTTTAAAACATTTCAACCGAAATCGTTTCAGATCTTACTATATTAACAGAGATGTGCAATTATTACGTGTTACCTAAGATATACTAATTGCTCGAAAGCGTAAACGACATCTTTGCATACGGCAAAACGATTTTCGGATTTATATCTTGCCAATGGGTATTATTCATTAATCATTTGCAATTTCATAGTACATACATCTATGTATATATTTCTTGATAGTTGTGTTTGTTTGAAATCAAACAATGAATATTATAGGAAATACATAATACTTGAGAGCAACGGAGGAAGAAAATTGCGTCTTATCATCATTGGTCTTAAAGATAACCTTTGAGGTCAGGCGCTAAAGATTCAGATTCGAGCTGTCATACGTTAAGATTTAAACTTTGTCTTTCTTACAAGCGATACAATACTGCACACAGTGTGTATGACAAAACATAACCAACCCGAAGGAAAGTGTACAAGTAAGTACGAATGTAGATACTTACTATATAAAATGCAATGTCTGGCTCTTTGTTCTTTCATACTTTGAAAACTATTTATCGTATATCCTATTTCGTGATATAGGATAATTAATTTGTAGATAAGTTGTCAATGTAGGTTTTAGAGGGGAAATGATAGGGATAAAGGGGTATCCTATGTCTCTCGAACTACATGGAAGATTTTAAAAAATTCTGTAAGCTGTCTAATGGTGCCATCCTGGCGGATCAGTATAGGTTATTAAAGGAGATTATTTCACATATTTTTTTACTTTCTTATATATTTACATTGGTATAGGTACTAAAGAGAAAGTTATTGCGGTCGAGCGAAAATTTCGAACTCAAACTGAGTATGAGGGATGATATTACGACTATAAAAAAGTCAAAAAAAGTGGGTCCGCTAATGCCTCCCGTCAGTCTTTCTGTATGTCCTTTATGTTACATAACGCAACCATACAATTTTTTTTGGTAAAAATCAATCATCACTATTTTTCTAGAAAATGGTTACAAGGATTTTGGTATTTTTTTGTGCTAAGGACACTTGGAATGGGGCCAAAATTACTGCATGCTCAGTTTTTGGCAAAAAATTCGAATAAAGGTAATCTCAAAAACTAATGAAGGGAATTCCGTGAATTTCACAATTTTTTTATAAAATTAAGTTAAACAATTCTGAGTATTTTCGATTTTTGAAATATTTTTTTTTTTAAATGTTGTTTTCATATAACAATTTCCTTAAATTAAAATTAAATTCGTTTTCTCAAAAACGGCTTTAATGATTTTGATCACTTTATCAATTGTATTTTGAACAACTGTGTAAAAAGTGTCCAATGTTTTTGAGAAAATCAAATTTTTCAAGACCTAAAGAGTGATTTACATAAATTTGGTATGTGATAATTTTTTTTTTGAATTTAATGCGCATCATGTAGCGATAAAGTTTCGTATGAAGCATACGTGCACTTTATTTCTGTTGAATGCCCTTGCCCATGTGGCTGACACTTCCACCTGAAAGATCTTTGGTATCGAGTGATTTATCCTTTATACCTCCGTTTATACGTTTTTGTATAGCAGATTTGTTTCTAACGTCGCTGACGATACATACGTCTTTCTAACCAATGTACGTTATGTTATGTATCCAGAAAGTATGTGTTCGGAGGATTCCATTTCTTCTTTCCATTCTATCCCCTAGCACAAGCTTTCTTAACTAGTTTTAGGTTTATTTTTGGATTGTCACAACAGGAACATTTTCCCAGTAAGCTGGATAAAGTTAATGCTCAAAATCGTCTAGCTGCCTTAAAGCAGCAGTCCAATTGACTCTGAAATATTGTTCTGGTCGGAAGAACGCGGATTGAACTCTTGATATCATGAATTTTGAAAAGGTATTAATACAGTACGCACTCGGTTAAAGCAACCCTTGATTCGCACAACTCGATTTTCGCAACACGAAAGTCGTAGCACGTCTTGACTCTATAAGTGAAACTTTTGAAAAATTCTACCTCGATTAGTGTGTTTATATGTGGTTTTAGGTTCTCCCTTTGGTTCGTTATCTTACAGTTATTTCGTTTTGCTTGGATCTGTACAAAATTCTTTGTAATACATACATAGGTACATATGCATGTGTATATATTTAGATCAGTTGCACTTTCTTTAGTATGGGAAATTCGTTCAAGATGCTTGTTACAAAAAAAAAATAACTTCCACTCATGCCTGAAGCATGAATGTGCCAATTTTTTAACTTTGAGTTAATTAATTGGTTTGATTAACCTTTGTTAGTTCTATGTTACCATTCCACAATGTATCAGACCCCTAACCATCTTATTCTACGAAATCAATTAACATTCAAACGTAATTTCCAACATTTTCATTTTTGCACATTCGTGCTTCTGACATGTGGAGGGCAATATGTTAATTTTTGTATGGGTTTACCCTTTCGTTTTCTTATTTAACAAAAATGTGTTAAATTAAACACAAAAATTACAATTTTTCTTAACATTGTGGTTTTCTTTACATAAACATAGCCTTTTCAACTTCAACTTTTATTTAAAAAAATATAACCCAGTATGTAAGTAAATATAAAAATATATAAACAACCTCGGTCATTGCCGAGTTTGTACTGTATTCCAAATGCAAAACCCCTAGACTCGTTTTGGAGAAACGTATTTTACTTAAATACCGAAGTATCGAAAATAAATCAACAGATTAAAATCGATAAGGCCGTTTTTGAGAAAATGATTAACCAATTGTATGGTGGGTACCATTATTTAAAATGCAACGTCTGTCTGTCCTTCCATAACTCGAAAACCATTTCAATAATGATATTACTATAAAGACGAGTTATGAAGCAAATCCGATGAACCGTCCTGCCACACGGCTTTGGTACAGACAGTTAGGCCGACGGACGATATTGGTTGATGCAGTTCTTTGATTTTCTACAGTCGTATTATCATACCGCATTCAGAGTTTGATTAAAAATTTCAACACAGTTGCAATAACTCGAAATGCATACGAGATTGTTATTTATTAAAGCTACAAAATATATATGCACATCTTATATAAATAATCTCTGGAGTGTATGTGCGTAACATGATCAGGGCCAAACACCTAGACCAGGTGACTAAAGTCAGGCTTAGATTGATGTGTTAAATGTCACAGTGTAAATTCAATGGACCAATTAAAATCATATTGCTTTCTTGAGCTATAGAACGTATTGATCATCGAGACGTCAATAAGTTTTATAGCTCAAAGAAAATATAGCTCAAAATTGGTCTTAATCGCGAAATCGCTTTGTCTTCGTCGCAATCGTTATTTTATCCTTATTTCAATAATAAGTGCTTAAACAAAATAGTCAGTGGCATTCCACCCCCACACTCAATTCCCGTCATGTTAACACTTAAGTCTATTTTTGGACGTAGATACAGTGAAATTTTCTTTTTTCGTGCACTGCGCTAAGGACTTTTCATATGAGAGAGAATTGCGAACTGCGAATAAGGGAATATTCGTAAATTCTGACATTTCATTCACTTGACAATCGTTTTTAGTCGCAGGTACCCGCGAATTTAAGTTGTAAATTTTAGCAGGAAGATGTGTCAATTTGGAACGAATTTGTCATTCGTGGATTTGTGAATCCCAACTGTATTATTTGGAATGTGAATAAAGTTTTACAGTTCGCGGCAAGAGTTTCTCATGTAAATAGTCATTATTTTATTTTAAGAATTGAATTATAGTCAACTTTATACTTTTTACTTGCATTCCCAATCGTCTAATGTTTATTACATGCATATGTTGTAGATTATTACCAATTTGTTTTCTTCCTAGAGAAAAGCTATTCATTTTTATAAGATTTTAATGAAACTTCACAATGGTGTTCACTGCGCACCTAAACATGTGAATTTAAAAGATTAAAAATATCCTCGCAGTTATTCAATTTAAATAGTTGAATTTGCTAAGACGAATGCTTCTTTAAATTGCGAACATAAACTTTAAAGCCAGATCTAAGTTTATGGGAATCGAGTAAATTATGCGAAAACATTTATTAAGTTTGCTTTTTCTCAATGATTTGTAACTGTCCGGAAAAAAATTACTCTTCAGAAATGTTGACAAACTCTTGGATATTTTGGCAACTGTTTTTTATAGATTCTACTTTTATTGTTTGTCATAAAAATACTCTGTTAATATTTTTTGTAACTAATTTTACAATAAGGGTAGGTTTTCAGGCTTAATTTTAGTTGGTCCTCTAGATTATTCAAATTGGCGTTTATTGTATTTAATCCATAGATTAAACAATTTGATTTCCAAAATAGTATCAAGAATATATGTTGGCCGCGGCAGTTATAAATAGATGTACGATAATCATTATTACCAGTTATTGTACATCGTAAATAATCAAAAAAAAAAAAAGCGAATTGATGATGTTTCTAATAACACAATGGCTTTGTCTTGACGAACTGTGTTTTATTTATAAAGTTTTACATGAATAACAAGGGTGTGTTGGGTTCGCAATTTATTTTATACACCACAGGACGAATCTGGAGTTCTTTGAGTTTGAACGATTAAATACCGACTTCCAAAATATGCCATTTAGCGTTGCATGCACACACCTGGACTGTTAAATTGCATAGACGTGACATCTTTCGTTAAGCCGCCTTTTACATCAACGGCTATCTGTTGGGGGTGGCTTTGCTGGGATATTCGTATTTATCCCGATACCTGTACCAGTACCTACTTTATATTGATATATTAGATGATGCCAAGCGCGCGTATAAAAATTTTATTATAAGAATAACATAGTTATAGGTACTATATATTATACTACATTTTGAAGGGTGAATATGGATTGCACACTTTTATGAACACGTGCGTATTTTTCCACCCACCATCGAAAAAAACAAATGTTTTTAGGTATAATTCATGTTTTATATGAATTGCTTTAGTAAAAGATTACGATTTCCATTAACACCCCTCAAAAATGATTGTACCGGTGTTTCGCAGTGGAATGGTCGAGCGCATAAGATTCTAATAATAATTCTTTCTTGCAGTAGGTCGAGTTACTTCACTGCAATTGCAGTAGATCTACTACAGTCATTTAGAAATTTCAATCTAATTCAATTTGGAAGCTAAAAAATATTATTTGAAATGAAACTTACAGAACAATCTGCTTTTACACAAGCTAGTTTTTGAACCGGTTTGCACTTACGACATACAACTTTGAGGTTGTACTTAGACTTTTTGAAATAAAAATATATAGACATTTTTGGAAGTACTTTTGAAACGCAGTGGCATATAAAGGCCGCCGTTGATCAGCACATCCCCCATTGTTTTAAGCGACATAAATTCACTGTTTGTTTTCGCTGTAAATGTATAACTGAAAAGTTATTGCCATTGTAATAAAAACTGTAATTCAGGTGTTTTTATTAAATTATTTGAATAATTATACCCTATCCTAAGTCTATATTAATTTTGACAAATAGTTTGTAACACCCCTTAATATTCATCGTAGACCCATAAAAACATATATATTTATGATCAGGACCAAATCTATTTAGCAATGATTTTGCCACGCCCACTTTTTGTGGGATTTTTTCAGCGAACATTTTCATAGAAACTGAAAAAAAATGTTTAACAAGATATTTACCAAATATTTTGTCCAATATATCGCCCATACAAAGTTTATGACCACACCCACTTTTTGGAGGGGTTTTTTCAAAAAAATATTTTTTTTATAAATTTCATACAATGAAATAAAATAATATTTATTATCTTCTTAATGTTTTTTTCTTTGGGGCATATAGAGATATGGATAGGGTATCGTACTGTTCGCCCCAAGTGGACTGTATCCTTTCCTTATGTTTTTTAAATGTAGTTCTTACTTACGTCGCCAACCAACGAGCCTTAGCTTAACGGCTCATTTTAAAAGAATTAATAAAATAAACTTAGATTTCATCTATCCCTTAATCACATAATCATTCATCGGCTTACAAGAAATATTTTTGCAGCTAACCAATCTTTACACACACATTGGTTTATTTTACCGATCCTCACTCGTCCCTTAATTATATTTCTTGCTTGAGCAGCGATAGGGTAGCAATTGGTTTGTCCACTTGTGAATCGGAAGATGCGGGTTCAAAGCCCAATGACATCCAGTTTCTCATTATCTAGTAAGAGTACTTCTAGGATTTGACTTTTGTAGAAAACAAAAGTATTTCTAGCGTATCCATTTGTATGTCCCTCCCTTATAGGAAATGCGAATGAGGGGAATGAAACGAAACAAACAAATTAAACACGCAGATTGCATTAGTCAAATTTTGAACTAAGAAAAACAATTTCTAATGTTGCTCAGCTCTAAGAAAACGTAGAAATAATATTTAAGGCTTGAAAGCTACGCAGTTTAGGTATCTTATATTCAGCGTTAATTTGTTTCCTATACACATACCGAAGTTGGCCTTGAATTTCGTGGTTCCTCGCTCTCAAAATATATTAATTTACAGGAATGGGTAATAAGCAAGTTATATTTTATTCAGTCGTCTAGACCTAATAACTTAGACCCTAAACGTGGCATTTAGCACATCTTGGGAAAAAGCATCGATTTTATTTGAATAGTGGCATGGCAAAAGGCTTGATAAATAAATTCTATGTACTCTGCATAGAGTAAGATAATCCAATTAAACTATGTTGGGAACCTTTAAATTCGACAGGCTTTATTCATTGCGTCTAATTCAATATTTAAAGGAACCGGATACGAAAAATTTGTTATAAAGTTGCAACACCGACCGCTTAAAAGTAATGTAGCTATAAATATAAATATGTAATTATTGTGGGCAGTAGGTGCGTACTGTGGCTAGGTGGTTATGTGCGTTGGACTACTAAGGAGGGAGTCCCAAGCTCAAATGCGACCCGTTCCGACAGTAACCGACCCGTACCCCTTTTTATTCGCTGCCCCATTACTTGCGAAAGTCAGACAAAAATTCAAGAATAATAAATGTCATGAGTGGCTTCTCAAAAAATATATTGCTGTTCAGACAAAAAAAAATGCAGGTCCCTTCCATTCGTATCAAAAAACATATCTTTGCACCCACAATGGTTCGAGAAGCCAGGCTTTAGGTCCTGTGTGGGCCTTTTAACGCCTAAGTTTTTGTTCTTTTCTATTTTTTACTTAAGTGGGCGCAGTTAATAAGTAGTTAGCGTATGGGCGTGGGCGTATAGAGTGGGTATTATGTTGAAATCACCTTCCTTGCTACCTTAAGTGTTTCGCTGCTGACAAAAATCCCAGAGCAGGGTTACAAGTGACAGAGGTGAGAAGTAACAGACAAAAAAATAGGGTTCCTCTTAGAATTAAGAATAGCGTAAAAGCGTATAGCGTATCTACTTCCGTTAACGACGAGATTTTGATTAGAATTATAGGAATCGTAACACTCCCATTTCACTGCATTCCTACTGGTCCGCCTGTGGGGTTCGCCGGTTCGACCTCAACAAATATCTGCAGTCCTCCCGATTTTGAATCACTTCATCATTGAGGCCAATCAAATGCTGGTGTTTCTGCATTTGTGTGATCCAGGAGTTTTTAGGCCTGCCTCTTTTAAGCGATTGTAAGGGAACGTTGATTGCCGTAGCCTTTGTGACGGGGTTCATAGGATCCCTTCTTTGAACATGAAAATACCAACTGAGTCGGTGGTGCTCCGATTTTTTCGATGACGTGAAGGCTTCCTCTAATTCGATCAAACTTTGTTATTCCTGCTGTCATCCGAAGCATCTTCATCTCAGCTGCTGTCAACTTGCCCTCATACTTTTTTTGCATTGTCCAGTATTGTGAACCGTATGTGAGCGCTGGACACACAACTGTGGTGTAGGGCCTTCCTTTTAGCTTATGCGTCATTTTTCGATCAGAGTTTTCCTGCCACTTCATCCGCCCTACGCTTACACGATGATTGATACACGAACGGTTGCTTCGCTGTTGATCATTGATCCCAGATATTTGAACTCTTCACACTTGTGAACCACCACCCCATTCAAATAAATGTCTGGAATGGGTTAGCTTGGATCAGAGAATGGGCAGTACAGATACGTCTTTTTTTTGGCTAATACGATACCCATTCCCTTCCAAAACATCTACCCAAATATCAAGTGTTCGTTGCAGGGAAATCTGAACATCACTTATGATGGCTCTATCGTCAGCAAAGAATAACTGATATACTTTATTGTCCGTCACTTTTCCCCCAAGCAGATAATCTAGGACACCGGGAACACCGAATTTTATTGGAAATTCATTGGTGTCTCCTGCGGGACATCTGACTTTTGTCTTCGCTCCCTCGTATATGTCCATGATCATCTAGGTAGGTAGGTTTCAGGAACTCCTCGTTGTTTTAACGCTACCCATATCAGATCTCTTGGTTATCTATCGAATGCTTTTTCAAAATCAACCAGAATCATATGCAGATGGTTTATGGAAACGCGATGCCTTTCCATTATGATCCTTATACTTTGGATTATATCTGTGGTTGATTTACCCGCGACAAACAAGCACTGGTCATTAGACAGCCGCATTATTTCTCTTAGGCGACCATCTAATACCCGCTCAACGATCTTCATAGTGTGTGACAACAGCTTAATTGAACGGCAATTATCACAGTTTCGCGTATCTATCATTCCTTTGTGCAAAGGAGGAAGATAGCTTTTCCTCCACTGATTGGGCATTAGATCACCTCTCGTGAGTTTGGAAATAAGAATCACGAGCCATATGAGCCCGATGTCTCTCATCTTTTTCCAGAACTTACTGGGTATCTCATCCGGGCCAACCGCTTTTCTCTTCTTGGAGTTCTTGACCGCTTACCCAACTTCTTCGACTGTTATGTCGGTCATTTCTTCATTGTTGGGGGCGGCTCCTGCGAAATATAGCCAAAGAAACTGTTCGTTTAAAAGTTGCTCGCAATACTCTCGCCAACTGTGTAAAATTTGTTCGTCGTCCACAAGTAGTTGGCCTTGAGCATTGTTAATGAACTTCGGCGAACTTCTTTTTAATTAAGAGTTAAAAAATAAATTGTTATTTTGAAAAAAATATTTGTTTTGTTCTCGTTACAACAACCCGGGTCTATGTAACAACTTGCCCCACACACGATTTTATTTTTTTAAATCTATATCTTGAGACATTCCGAACAGGTTATGTTTTTTTTCATAGTTGTGTAAAAAGTTCTTACTTTTCACCGAAGATGAATAATTTCTAATAATTTGCACGCTACCGAAGGTATCAAGTACTTAGTTATGTATGTAGCATAATAAGCAAATATTTTTAGGAAGGTACCTCTAGGCAGTCTTTAACTTTTTCAAAGCTAATATTTAGGTATTCACAATTTATATAAGAAGAATAAGAAGACATATTTTGTATAATTTATAGAACCAGGATAACTTACCCAATGCATCACAGGGCGCTCTTCAGTACAGACGCCCATGTGCGTCTGTTGAGGTATAACGATTACAGCCCCCAACGATATTTTTTGAAGAGCCTGCACGACTGCTTCCTTATTAATAATCGCAAGCGACTTAAATTGTTAATTATTCCAAACTGTTGACAGGTAGGTAGTCTATGTGTTTATCAATTCGCTGATATCCGCTAACAATAAGGTACGGTATTTTAAACATTCGTAACAAGGAAATTCACAAATTCACTTTTAAAATTACATCACGCCACATTTACAAACATAGGTACATAGGAAAGTACCTACATATACAAGTAGGCAAACATTTGCTAGATAACACAAGCACATCAAATGGTTTTAAAATAAATGACTCTATCATCGGTATATTTTTTTTTTAAAAAAAGACCACTTTCAGGTTAAGAATGACATAAATATTTCATTAACTGCAACAAACACTTTACCGACCTGGTCTCATTCAGCTTGCCTTTCTAGTAACCGACCACAGAAGTAGTTACTGTAGGTAGATTTATGTGTAATTCAGATATAAAAAAAATGTCTTTAAACAACATTAATAATTGCTTCTATGCACGTTGACAAAAATTAAACTAATTTATGGGAGAGCAATAAACTTGAAATGGATCGAAGTCCCCGAATATGTTAAAGTAAAACAAAACATAAAATAGATGCCCACTGGAGATAACAGTCATTTGAGGGTTCCTGACGTCCTCTTAAGATGCTCAGATAAAAAATAATTTATAGCCCCGGCCTTTTGCCCAATTGAAGGTGAAATCCACAAACATGCAGCATTTCACGACACAACACAGCACTCATTATTTCTGACACCAACAACAACAATTATTATTATTATTATTATTTTTACTTATTTCTATATTTATATTCTTTTTAAGGTATTAACACTTTAGATAAGAATTTAAACCTTACACTGGTAGGTATAGGTATGAAAGCGATTTAATATACCCTGCAAAGCACGTTATTTCAAAGCGATTGTAATAATAAAAATGGGACACCCCTAATGGTAACTAAAAAGAGTTGCAATCACGACGCGACAACTTTAGAAAAATACAAAAGTTGCATCACGTATGTATCTTTTTCTCCGACTTAACCAAATTCACTGACGAATTCTACTCCGATTTCCGATTTGAATTCTGTGCAAGCTTCGCTATACTCTAAACGCATGCGTTCTTCACAACATTTCAATGACGAATACTTGTGCGAGGAAAAGAAAGAAAATGGGAGGTGTCGTCGGTCGCTGCTATTTACCTACCTACCACAAATTCACGCACACTAACGGCAGTTACGTTACGTTTTACTGACTTGCCACTGTAGTTTTCTCGCTCTAATTGAGGAATCTTTTGATTGGTAGGGTTATTCAGGATCGATTTGCAGCGTGCTCGTGTATTTCTTACCGCATGGGAGTGGTTTCTGATTTTAAGTTAGTGGGACTGAAAGAAAATTTGTCGAGAATAGGGCAGACACATTGTTCGAAAACGTTTATAGATAGATAGATATCTATGTATTGCAATGTTTCATATTTCATTCTGTGCAGATAGGTAGCAAAAGAGAACTCAAAGGAGGATGGTTGTTAAATCTACAAATGGGCATTTCGCCAACTTCCAGTTTTATTTGCATTTTTTTCGTAATATAAATCCATGAGCATGTAGGTACTACTTTTACAAAGCACATACAGCAATGGCGAACAATGTGCTTGTTAAGCTGAATAAATAATAATATACGTAGAAAATAAAATAAATAAGTAGGTAGACATAGCTACGGCTCAACGTGTATATTGTGGGTACCTACATACTATATACAGTATATTGATGTTGCTACCGCGTTAGTTTTGTGCAGAGGCAGAGGTAGCTACGACTGGTAGATTCCCTCGGTACGCACCTACAAGTATCGAGCTCAAATCCGAAATGATAACTGTTTGGTAACAGAGAGCCGGTTACCTACCTATATATAGTTATATATGTATATATGTTGGTACATAGAGAAGCTTGCTAGGTAAATGCATACGTATATTGACCCACGTATTTGTATGAAAAAAAGTATTGGTTAATAGGAAGCTTACCCGATTCTGGTAATTGATTAAAACATTCAAAGGAAGTCAGGACTACCACCAATCTACCTACCTATCTAACCTACCTGTGAGTGAAACCGAATGGTTGAGTGCTTGTGGGTACTCAAATAGGTACCTTTAGGTTACTTCGTTCTACCTTAACAATAGGTACATAATTATTTTTCTTATTGGATTGGATAGGCATACCTAAGTAGCTGGATTTTAATTATTTGAACGCAGTATTTTTCTTGCAAGATGATAGCTCGGTACAAGTTGCATATTTTTATGTATGGAGCTTTAATATGTTTGTATGTAAATATGTTAATACTATAAAGTTAAATACTAGCTAGGTACCTATATTTAATGTTTGTTCTCAATAAAATAAGATGTGACTTATTTTCGATATAAGACACAGTGTCTTAATAGGTACCTATGTACATACTTACCAATGTCATGAGTAGGTACCTAGGTAGATAGGTGGAGTGGCTGATCCCTATGCGGGGATACGCAATTAGCGCTGGAGGGCCGTTTTGATGCCACCACTCATGATGACCTTATGGTATGGTAAAGGTTGTAGGTACTAAGATCCACCCTGTGGTGTTGAGAAATATTATGATATCGTTGAGACCCATGTCCGAGATCTCTGTGATGTTATCAATGAATGGTCTACCCAACACCCTTCGCCTAGCCTCGGTCAGTGCTGGGCAGCTGCAAAGGAGGTGAAAAACCGTTTCACTCTCATTGGCGTCATTGCAACTGCGACAATGGGTGTAGTGGGGTATGCCGAGCCTGGCAGCGTGGGTACCTACCGCCCAGTGACCTGTAAGTAGGTACCTACTCCAGTGTTGGCTTCTTTAGTAAAAAATACAAACATAGTTATATTTAGATATGTATGCCGTACGTTCCTAACTTTTTTAATACTGAAAATCTGCCCCAGTCGGTAGGTAGTTAGTCAGACTACAGGGAAGTGAGTTTCATCAGTACATATGTACTAAGAAGTGATTGCGTAAATTATAATAACATTTTTTTTATTTTTGGCTTCAACTCAAGTTATGTATACCCTAAGAAAAAACCATTTAAAATATTTTTAAACGGTATACCTACCTAATAAAGAGAAAGTTATTGCAATCTTTTTGAAATTTCAAATTCAAACTGAGTAGATATTCACCTACTGTACTACGACTACCTATACCTATACAGAAGTTAAGAAAAATGGTCTCGCAATTGCGTCCTTCAGTCTGTCTGTCCACCCTCTGTATGAATTATACAAAGTTTCTTTTTGTTTTGCTTTATAATTTTCAATAACGGTATGTACCTTCTTACCTACCATGTAAATGATACTATGGTGATTTTCTGATTTTCTCAAGAATGGCTCTAACGTTTTTGATCAATGTCTTAAATGCAAAGATTAGATCACAATCGAATGGGACATTTTAAAGTAAATCGATATTTTCAAAATTTAAAAAGTGACGGTGCAGTAGCTAAGCGGTTTGGACTACTAATCAAGATGTCACAGGTTCAAGTCCGCACAGTAGCACCTACAAAGTATTTGCTGCCCAACCTGTTGTGAAAGTTCACGAGAAAAAATTGTTATAAGAAGCAGTCCGAAAAACCACATTAAATTGGCGTGTCAAAAAGGTATCCTCGCCCACTCAATCGTTGAAGAAGCTGGGCTTTCCTATATGGGCCGTTTATGCCTAAATTTTTTAAAGTGAATTAAATAAATTATTCTAAATATTACCAATTTACACAGTTTCACGTTTTCGTTTAAAAAACTTATCTCATATAGGTATGACGCAGTCGTTTATTTTACATAAATACATACATATATTCGATCTAACCACGTTTTCACCTCGACTTGAGGTGGAATCATCGTTAATACAATTTATCCACCTAGCTATTCCCAAACAATATTTATCAACTCATAGATTAAAATGCATAAAACTTTAAAACAAATTGGCGTTTTTAATTTTAAAATGATGCATCGTAAATTCAAACTCATCTTACTTTTATGACAATACCTACACATACCTACATATATTATGTTACCATTGTTCATTGTAAATTCAAGTAAATTCAACCTTACAATCGTGTGTTTCAACTTTAATTCGAATTCGTTTGAGAATTTCTTGAGAGTAAAACCGTCCTAAATTCTTAGGCTTATAACTATAAAAAAGTATGTACCTAGCTCTTAATGCTTTAGACTTTGAAATCATGTGCAACCAACCATTCTAAAATGATTCAAAAAATTAAACAATAAAAGAAGTAGGTAGATATCGATCTACTTATTGTATTTTATTTTTTAGATATCTATCTACTTTAATTTACAACGTCCTGAATATTTAAAAAACTAATTAAATATATATATGAAAGAAGGTTCCAAAACACTTTTAGACATAAGTAACAGATTAGCTGCCTTTTCTCTGGCAGAACACGTTTTTATAAAATCCAAGCTTTAAATAAAAATGAATAGACCTTTATAATATCAGAAGTGGGATTCGAACATAAAAATAACTTATAAAAAGCGAAAATGTCGTATATTCCGAGAAAACCGCTTATTGAAGCGTTAACCGCGGCCGATGTAGAATTCGATTAAAATGCCACTGTGGACGAAATTCGGCCATTACGACTTATTGTCCAACCGAGGAACGGCAGCAAACGTGTCCCGAGGCTCCGAGAAAGAGAGGAAATAGCGCACTGACGACGAACACATTCCAGTGCAGAACCTGGATACAGAATTAGCCAGGACCGAGAAGGAAATGCTGTTGCTACAAAAACGGCGCAAGTTACAATCGGTCAAGGGGGAACTTGGCATTGCCGATTCAAAGAGGTTTGATTTCTCGGCTTTCGAAGCCATGGTTTACCCCTGTAGTGGCGACGACGATGTGGAAGACGCCTTTACAGTGTTCGGTTGCACCGAAAAAGACAGCCAAAGTGTTCCTACGCACTACCGCGGTCCACACGTACAAGGACCTGAAGGAAAAGCTGATTGAAGAATTTGGACGCACCTACTCCATGCACGATGTCTTCCAGCAGCTAAAATCGCGGACATTAAAAGCAAACAAGTCCATGAAAAGACATGTGTTGGAGATGCAGTGCATTATCGACGGATTAAACGACCGCAGCGATAGTGCCATCGGGCTCACGGGAGCAACCAGCTCCATCTATGCTACTCTTGCGAAGCTATATAGTTACTTTGTGTAATTAGATCTAAAATGTTTTGCAATAGACATCAAAAATAAATACACATTTGTAATAAAATATCTAGTCTTCAATTTTATTTGATGACTATCAAATGACACATCTTCCTTTAAACATTAAATCCGCAGGCGATTGACCTCTCTGTTTTTCCGAAAAAAAAATTAGAAGAAAAAAATGTTCTTTGATATGCAAAATAAGTTAAATTTAATAAAGGAATTACACATTTTACTTACGAAACCACGAGAATACAAAAAATCTGAAACAACTGTTTACTTTGACTAAGAGAAATGTCAAAATACTTACCACTGATAAATAGGTGCGTCCAGACCAAAAAATTTAGAGTGCTGAATTGATTCTTTCAGGTTAACATATATTCACCAATTTGGCATCTCTTTGCTTCTATCATCTCTGGTCTCGACCGAAGGTGTTTCACATGTTTCGGGTGATCGCAAAGGAAAGATAATAGAATTGAAAGATGACCGGGGTATGGTATACTTTATTGATTTTGGTCGGCTAGTGCCAATTTATTGTTCACCGCTGCGACTTTCCTACTACGAACTCACTGAAGTACAGAATATTGTCGATCGGTTATTGGATAAAGGGATAGTCAGACCGAGTAATTCACCCTATGCTTCCGCCGTAGTACTAGTGAGGAAAAAGAATAGGGAGGTTCGGATGTACGTAGACTATCGGACCCTAAACAAACATACCGTAAGGGACAACTTTCCGCTCCCATTAATCGAAGACTATTTGCAATATTTCGCAAACAAGAAGATTTTTACCGCACTAGATTTGAGGGAAGGGTTTCGTCATATAAAAGTGTCTGAGGAATCGGTCAAATATACCGCGTTCGTAATTCCTTTTAGATAATTCGAATACGTTCATTTGCCCTTTGGTCTTAAGAATGCACCCGGAAGGGTTGCGTTACTTAACGTTGAAACCTTTGATTGATAAAGGCCAATTATTGTCTATATTGATGACACCTCTATTGCAACCATCGACATGGAGACGCATGTTGAAATTCTCATCGAAGTTCTGCGCGTATTAAAAGAAGCCGGCTTGAAACTTAATATTAAAGTTCGCCCTTAACGAAATCGATTACCTTGGTTATCGGATTAGTGCGGATGGGATCCGCCCTAACGACAAGAAGCGAGACGCACTTACCCGATGCCCCGCAATACTAAAGAGGTCCAGAAGTGTAATGGGTTGTTTTCCTATTTCCGTCGCTTTTTCCCAGCATCGCCAGGCTATTGACAAATTTTCTAAGGAATGACTAATAGTTTTTTTGGACTGATGAGTGCACGATGCATTTAAGCAGTTAAGAAATAGTCTAGTTTCTTCGCCAATATTGGCAATATACTATCCCAAACGGGAAATGGAGTTACACTGTGACGCCAGCCAGCGAACATAATTTTGGGACCGCACTTATGCAAAGACAGGATGACAAGAAGTTTCATACAGTAGCCTTTTTTTCAATTAGTTTTGAATCAGAGACATTAGCTGTCGTATATGCCCTAGAACGGTTCAAGACTTTTCTTGATCGTTTGCCATTTACCATTGTTACTGACTGTGAAGCCTTGTCGCAAACGCTGAAGAAGAAAGACGTTAATCGGCGGATAGGCAAGTGGGCTTTAGCTTTTGAGAACTACAATTATTAAGTTGCACATCGGAAAGGGGAAAGAATGGCTCGTGTTGATGCGCTTAGTCGTGTGCCCGCCATCAGGGCAATAACGAGTGATGACTTGGATCTATATATCCAAATTTCCTACGCGCGCGATGAGAACATACAGTCTATCAGAGAAAAATTAAAAGCCGAAGAAGTACCCGGGTCCGCAGAACAGACGTCAACTTTGTGTCCCCAAGGAACTAGAAGAATTTTTTAATTTAATTTAAATTTTTAATTTTGGTGGTATTCGCCCCCAATTATTAGGCTTATTACAAGCTATAGTACTTATATACCAACTTCAAAACTAATATGGGAGAAATTGGGAAGGAGATCGATTTTGAGACAGGCAGTGCTGCGGTTAAAATCAAAAACCGTAATGTTTGCGTTTACCTTTCGCAGCATACGGGAGATTAGTTCGTTGGAACCATAAGAGGTCCGGTGGGTTGGTAGATAAAAAAGAGGAGGACAACGTAAATTACGAGGGTTAGTGTTGAAGAAAATAGATTTGTAAAAAGACGCGAGATCGATAGAACATGAGAGGAGTCTATGAATGAAGAGAATGTCTGCTACGTCCCTGCGTTCTTCAAGGGTATTCAAGTTTATAAGTTTAAGGCAGTCTTGATAGGAAGGCAAGATAATAGGTCGTTCCAAAAAACGACGTTGAATGCTTTCGATTCTGGATACATGAACTCTATAAAAGGGCGACCACACTTGACTGGCGTATTCGAGAACGGGAAAGAAAATGTAAAGGGATCTTGTCACATAAGGGTTGGAAAATTCTTTGGACCAAACCAAAACCAAGTAAAGAGTTAGCTTTAAGAATTATCTCATCAATGTGTAAACGGAAATTTAGCTCCCTGTTGTACAGTATACCAAGATCGCGAAGAGATTGTACAAGTGATATAGGCTGACCTAGGAGAGTGTATATTCGGGAGGGTAATGGTTTTGCTTACGAGAAAGGGTAATGGATTGACATTTGGAGATGTTAAGCTCTAAGCAATTTTTGAGGCACCAAATCGAAAAATTATCAAGGTCTTGTTGAAGTAAACTAGAGTCTTGGGTGGAAGAAATGGTTTTGAAAAGTAATATTTAATGACCCGCTCCAGATCATTTATTATAAGGATAAAGAGAAGCGGAAACGTCATGCGTGTCACCCACGAAAAATGTGGGCATCGGGCTATTGACAAATGCGCAAGTCAAATCCAGAAGCATTATTGGATCTCGAATGCAAAGACAAAATTAAATCGGTTTATCAGGAATTGTCCTAAGTGTTTTTACCATTCCGTGCCCCCGCGAAATACTGAGCGAAACCTATATAATATTGCAAAACGGCCTGAGCCTTTTGACACCGTCTATAAAGACCACATTTTGGCCATTATCGATGGCTTCACGAAATATGTCAAATTACATCCTGTCAACACTCCAGGAACAAGAGAAACGATAAGCGTCCTGGAGCGATATTTTGAATATTACAGTCGCCCACGCAGGATCATTAGTAATCGGGGGAAATAATGGAAAATAACATCGAGCATATTAAAGTTGCTGTAGCGTCTCCTCAGTCGAATAGGAAGGTTGAAAGGGTAAACCGAGTTTTAAAGGAAATGTTAGCGAATTTGGTTGAGTCCGAATTTGTAATAATCAAGAATGTGGTTGGGACTAATAAGAAATTAATTTCTAAGTATCCCATATGTAATCAAGAAGAATCTAGGTAATCGATTCAAGTAGACTTAAGAATGGCCGAACTGTTTTGAACTAGAATTAAGTTAAATATTTGGCACCACCAAAAGGTTAATGCCTCAGAGGTGAATCACTTTCTGAACACCTCCTTTTAAATTGTAAGAAGGTCCCAAACAGTTTTAGACATAAGTAAGTAAGTAAAATCCAAGTAAAATCCAAGTTTTAAATAAAAATCAAGAGACCTTTATGGAACATAATATTAAATTAGATTTAAAGACATGCATTATACAGAATGTTTAATCTCAAGCTTTTTGTTCTTAATATTATAGCTAACATTTTTTTCTAGAATAACGTTTTTACATCAAGAAGCTTTCAGCTTTTTACTTTTCCCTGAGCAAAGAAATTGATGTTTTTTTAATTCCTTCATATGGCGGCCCTTGACAAGTAATCTGAATATGATAATTATTATATAATAATATTTATAAAATGTTGGGCAATTTTATTTGTATAATCATTTGAATATTTTAATGTGACTGTGAAGTTATTTGCTAGTATTGTCATATCTTTTGGGATAGGCACTAGTATCTGGACAGTGCTAGTTATGCGAACACTAAAAATCAAAAATATAGTCTCGGATTAATATTAATTAACAATCCTTTATGTAACATGCAAGGTTTAAAACAAAAACTAAAGGTCAATTGTTAGAGTTAAAAATCGGTTAATGTAACTAACCACTAATGTCAGTGGTAACTAATTGAAGTTAATAATTTAAGATTCTATATTAACTTCTGGTAATCGACATAATATGTTTTCAATAAAATATAAACTAAAATTTGTTAATTTGTTGGTGCCATGATAAACTGACATTAATTTTAAGTTCTTTTACCCTATAATAATGCAATTTCGACATCTAAGTTTGTTGCCATATGATTCGGGGCCACTGTTTCCTATGATTTCGAGGGTGCTCTTTCGTTGATTTCTGTTGAGGGTGCTTTCCAATAGTGATAGTTACAATTTACTAAGAAAAAAATTATCCTGATTTTTTTAAAAAGTTTTTTATTTGAAATGATTTTTCTTTACCCTTCCATGTTTTTCAGGAATAATTTTTTTTCAATAAATATCGTGATCTCGATGTCTTAACTACAAATATCTATCTATTTGGTTATTTTTATGTCGAAAATTTTAAAATTAAAATTTTAGAATGAATATTTTTTTTGGTGAGTACAGTGCGTTGGACCACTAAACGAGGGGTCGTTGGTTTAAATCCCGCCCGTACCAGCTTAAAGTGTTTATTCGCTGCCCCATCTCACGCGAACGTCTGACAATCATCCAAGAGTAAGAAACGTCATGAGAAGCTTCTGAAAAATAAAATTGCGGTTCGGAGTCGTCATTAAACTGCCGGTCCCTCCATTCGTGCCAAAAATACATATATCTTCGCACACACAATGGTTGATAAGCTATGCCTTAGGTCTGTAAGGACCGTTTGGGAATAATATCCTAATATTTATATTATTTTATAAAAATATAAAAACTATTTATGAAATTGTAAATAATTACAAAACGTCTCATTATTTTTATCACATTTATGTTTTTGGTGTGATACAATTTTAATGGTGGGTACAGTGTCTTAGTGGTTAAGTGCGTTGGAACACTAAGCGAGAGGTCCCTGGTTCAAATCCCGACCTGTACCATCTGAAAGTTTTTATTCGTTCGGAATCGGCATTATACTGTAGGTCCCATCCATTCGTGTCAAAAAATATATCTTCGCACACACAGTGCTTGGAGAAGCTAGGCTTTGAGTCCTGGATGGGCCGTTTACGCCTAATATGTTTTATTTTTACAATTTTAGTGCTGTAAATTTGGCCATTGGCCATTAGATATCTATTAAGTTCAGTAACCGTCTTCAGCTTCATCAGATGGTAGGGGTTTATGCAGACGTCCATCAAATATCCCTCTGGTGGATCTTAGCCGGCTTAAGCTCATTCAAGTGCATTATGGTTGGCCCTTTATTGTGTTTGCTTGCACGCAGTGTTAGCTCCGCTATATTATTTCGAAAAGGGTAAAAAGAGAGGTCCCTGGAGCTATGGAAGGGTCCCATACAAAATCCCCCGTGTAATAATAGCCAAGTCAATTTTCTGTCCTCTGTATGGAGTTTCTGTCGTATCCAAAATTACTCGGAAACTCTAAAGCGCCAACTATAATGCACTTTAGTGGGATTAACCTTATGTCAAAATAGAACGAAAAGCCCTGTCAAATTGTTTGCTTTCGGTTTGGTTTTGAAAAAATAAAATGGAAAATCAGTTAAGAAAAAATCAGGCGTAAAGGCATATAGTTGTTTGGACGGTTAAAGTTATTAGATATATGAAATCGTACTCCGTATCTTGTTAAATTTTTTTTTTGTTTTTTCCTATTTCTTTTGTGTGCCTTCTGTCAAATTTCCGTACTAAATGTCCCATTTCATTTAGACTTTTCGAACTATAAGCCAGTCGAAGTTAACGAAAACTTGACGAAACACTAATTAATCACGTTATGGGCACGCAGTACTATTTGCATGTAATGGGACGTTCCATTAAGCTGGCTTAAGCTCATTCAAGTGCATTATAGTTGACCCTTAAGGCCTAAGCTGAAATTAGGAATATAGGTAGATTATGTCCTAAAAAGGAACAGGAATATATTTTTTTTTTAGTTTCAAAGTTGAGGCTACTTTTAATCACTTCAAGTTTTAAGATCCATCTAAATTGGAGAATTGTATGATATAAATCAAAGCGCCATCTGTTGGTGTAGATGATAGTTAATTGATTTTTCAGTACTTTAACCGTAGTTATAATACCGGATTGAAATTGTTGTGAATTCAGTTTCTGATAGCTAAGAGTTGTAAATTACATGTGAATGTAATTTAAACCAACCCCAAAACTGTCAAGCATGGAAAGCTAAAATTTCGAATATAAGTAAATGAATAGAAGCAGGAACACAATTTGTTTTCCTAATTTCATGTTAAAAGGTACTTAAAATGAATTTAAGTTTTACAATATACATGCATACGACCATATTTATAACACAAAAACTATAGTAGTTGTGGCACAAAACCAACTTAAACATAAAAATTAGCGCTGTCTATACTCAAGTAGGGAGCAATATAGAATCATGGCTTAATGTAGTTCGAGTTAAGGCGCCTGAAAAGCTCCACCATATCAGTGATTTTCAAACAGTAATAAAGGAAGTGCTGCATTTTCTAATAGGTTGGACATTTAATGACTGAAATAATTGATTGGTGGGAAATCAGTTTATAATAAATAACAGTTTCAATTAATTGTAAAATATTTTGCATAATAATGATGAAGAGATTTGTGTTAGGTTACAAATAGTTACAATATTCGAGAGAACATTTAAGCCAAATTAATAAATAACAATTAGAAAGACAAAATAACTCTTCATCATTTCAAATGCGAGTAATATGGTAACAACATGTTCCTATTGTAACCATAGTATGGTTTTCTATCGAAAATTATGTTTTGTTAAACATGCGGGAAGATCAAATACAATGTGCAAGAACTATTAAAATTTCACTGTGTTATACGGAGCTCGTAGGTAAGTTAACATAGAGAGATGTTCAGTGTTTCGTTTGTTGTACATTTAAAATGTACTTTTACGATATGATGGGTAATACTTTGTTTTACTTTTGTTGGTTTTTATTTATTCATATAGAAATTGCAGAAGTAGTGCAGATTCGAGTAGTGTAATCATTGTTTTTGTTTTTGGGGGATTCAGGATGATTAAACCACTGCCAAACAAAACATGGTTTCCCAGAGAAGAAACGAAAAACAGGGTTATAATATAACAAATCGTCCATTTAGGTGACTTCAATGTAACTTTATTCTCCACAATTTTCAGATAGCGGAAAAAACTGGTTGCTTTTTAATTAAATTAATTATTATTTTCCGAGTTTGCTGGTTGCTGCACTAGCACTACATTTATATCAAAATCGCTTACAAGGCCATCCTCTAGGACCTTTGGATTATTTCGACCAAGTTCTTAGGTCTCCACTAGGCTAATATCGATATAAACATATTCATTAAAATATTTACTATATTGCTAGAGTATTTCTTTAAAATATAGTTTCTCACGCAATATATATATTTTTGTAGTACAATAAAGTAAAGCGCTGTACCGCTGTATAGGAATATATGTTTTCTGACTTAAAATGGTTAATATTTAGTTGGATAGTAAAATATATTTCTATTAACACGGGCATTCATCTAGTTAAAGTATAATAACAGAAAAGCACAATCAACCCTGTTTATATTCCAAAAAAGGAAATTTGCAGATATAGCATAATAAATATAATATGTCTTATACGATACATAAAACATTTTTATTGTTTAATTGTTAAATTTATAAAAAATAAAACCGCATTTAATTTTTTTTAAACCAACAAAATATATACATAGCCAATTGTTTTAAGTATGTTTCATCAATTTAAGTAAAGGAAGTTTTTGAAGTTAATCAGAGTAAGGAACCCACTTCGCACCACTCCCTCAGCTGCATTGGACATTAGGTTCCATTTAATTTTAGCAGACAGACGCCCCAAAGCAACCGCTCAATGGACCGAAAATGAAATCGGCCACTCTGCAATTCTGAACACACTCAGAATCCTTCTTAGAACTACACAATACCCCAACAGGAGTTTGATAAAAAACATCCAGCAAACCATTCCCCCCAGATCATTTTGGGAGGATGGTGCCTTGCCGGAGGAAGAATCGATCCACTTCTACACAGACCGAGACATTCCGGGTACCTGCAGGGCTGACAAATTCGTCAAACTTGGAACTACCCTCTCTACCCTCTCAATTTTGCCTGAAAAAGGCTTCTTAGGCATACTAGTTTCCACATGCGAACTCTTGTTTAAACTGGATGCAATGGAAAAAACTAACCATAGATGAACACGAGACACAACTGTCCGACAAGGAAGCAGATTTGGGCAAAGCTCGATCTAAGACGCTCTAGCAGTTTGATTACGCTTAATAGATCGATCGCACATTAGTGCTACAAGTGGTGTCATCACTGGACACTCTCTGATAGGGAGGCATGTAACAAGGCTTGGAGCTGTATGGATGAAGAGGAAAAAGAGACAACTCTACACCTTCTTTGCGTATTCCCTGGTCTCTCTCGGAAACGAAATCTCCATCTAGGAGCTTACTTCTATAATGATCTTAACGATCTCAACTCGACCGAGCCAAATCTCTCTCTCAACCAACTATTCTCAAAATGGTTTGAGCCTACTCCAAGAACTTCAGATCCACGTGGTATTGCAATGGATCTTACATAGGTCTAAGTGAGTCGGACCTCTATCCGACTGCCACTTCAACGTAACCTAACCTAACCTAGGAAAGGAACCCATCCTTACAATTCACTGTCACCAAGTAGGTACATACATTAAGTGCAGATAAGTTTATATTTGGGAAGTGCTAATTTTGAGAAAAATTTAGAGTAAATTATCAAAAAGCACTTAGTGAATGCGTTAAACGAATACAATAATTGTTTGCAGGGGAATTTGTCGTTGATTTGCCATCATTTGTTTATGTTTTTGATTTGTCGCGATACTAGTGATACTGGAATGGATGGCTAATATGCTAAGAAATGGAGTGATTATTTCATTATTCATTTCGTCAATTATTTTTGCCATTCGGGTTTAAAAGAGTTACGGCTTTTTAAAAAGGGTCGGATTTTCTTGATTTTTGATAAGGTTGGGGCCCTAGCTTCTAAGCAATGTTCAATCGGATCCTAAGGGGTCTAAGGAGTTTTTCCAACCACTACATAAAAATAGGATTTCTGCCTGGAAATTTCAGATCTAACACCCTACAAACAAACTTAACCCTTTATATTTGTATAACTAATTGATTCAATTATGGTGTTATACGTTTGTAATTTCTGCTTTGGATCTGAAACTTGATTTTTCTCGTGCCCATAAAAACACTTTTTCAGATTATTTTGTTTTTACTTTGTAGTGTTGAAATTCTGTGTCAATGTAGCTACATATAATCGGTGAAGCTGTCAAATTTCAAATTTTAAATGCATTCAGTTGAGAATAATTTATACAATTGTAATTTCAATTTTGTTTTTTTAGGTTGAAGCAAACGGAAGATTATATTACTATTAAACAAAATGTGAGCAATAAGAGAAAGCTTGAAAACAAATTGGGATAGAACTGCAAACGTTAAAACGCGACGGCTAACAAATATAAATAAAGAACCAAGATTAATTAATAAAGAACCAAAAAACATAAATATTAATTTAAAATATGCGGCGATGACTTACTTGAGAAAACAGTTGATGCTTCTTCTATCAAAACATTGTCAGCAATCCCTTTCTCCACAAGTTTCCGGGGACATCAGGATTGATTAGTCACGAGCGGAAAGAAGTAACCACAAGGGCATCACACTGGGTCCAAAGGGACATATTTGTGACAAAGAAGCTCCTCCTTGTCGACCCCAATTAACCAAACCCTTCTAGCTAACATAACTAGTCAATTATTCAAGACAAACTGTGATATAGGCACATATCAGCAAGTGTTAGGTCACACATGTGCCATAAAAGATCTGAATCAACCCCTTATTTTACTTATTTGGGGAGACATATCCGAAACCACATCCGGAATTTTGTTTCTATATAGTACAATAAATAGGTTCTCTATTTTTCCGAATTTTTTTATTGTCCATTCTTGTGACCATATTTTTTTTCAAATGTTGTGACGTTATTCAAAATAACCTGTAACCTTCTCATTAGTCTGAATATTCTGATTTTATGTTATAGCTCGTCGTCGTTTTTTAGTCTTTCATTTAGTCTTAATGTTTGTACTTATATGATTTAGCTATCTTTACGTTTGATGCATCTTACAAGTTTTTGCATCTTTGCTTCACCCCCACCGCCTCTGTAGAAGGGTCCCTGGGTATCTTTCGTTGGAGTAAGTGTATTTTGGGGCGTTTTTTTATATGTAGTCCTTTGTATGGTGGTTTTCTGCGCATGTAACATAATATTTTGAGTTAGATTTAAAGCCTTTGCGAGTGTGGCCATAATTTTGAAGGTTCTGGCACTGGGATACTTATGTTAATCTCTGTAGAGGGTGGATTTTTACTTTATCCCTGGGATATTTTTGACTTCGCATTGATATTCTGTATGGGCTCATCTATTTTGGTACTCCAAGGTTGTTCTGTTTGAATTCATATAATTCAGCCCCTATGCCCCATCTACAGAAGAGGCGATCCTATGCTTTGCGAGAACTATCGCTGCATATCCATGCTAAACGTGGCATATAAGATCCTTTCCATTGTACTGTGTGAAGGTCTCAAACTCTTCTGCAACAAACTAATCGAGACTACAAGGAAGACCAAAACTCCTTTTCAAATATCAAGTCATAGCGAATGCCAGACCGCCTGGAAAAATGATTATCCTGTTCGAGATGGAGAGAACCCTCGCTGAGCCTTGGCACGGGTAGAAAGCCCTTCAATTATTATTTTAATATGTGCAAGTGTTTGGGTGCAATAAGATAGTGCTTGCAAAAAACTTTGACCGAATATTTTTGTTTATTTGCAACTTTCTTTTTGTAAGTATTTTGTTGTTGTATTAATTTCCATTTTTTCTCCGCCTTTGTACCTTGTTTAACAGAGCAATGTAATTGCGAGATGCTAAATTTTTTTATTACCATTTAATTCTTAAATTAATTTGATTTAAAAAGAAACGATAAATGAAAACTTATATTAATTAATTAAAATCAATTATATCTACTACTCAAAAGATTTAAAGGAGCAGGATATTTGTTTTGAGAGAATCATGAATCATCATGAAATCATCAAAATGAAATAAAAATATTTTAAAGCCGTTTTAAAGATCAATGGGATATTTATTACCTTGCATTAGGCTGAAAACACTAAAGGAACTATAAAACAGCTGATGTAATAGCTTTTGAATATATCACAATCGGTGCATTCCGTTTGTTTCTTGCTTCAATGCAGCTCAAAATGCATTCGAAACTATTAACCCTTTGGCATATAAAGTAAAAAGCGTATGAAAAAGGCGGTATGGTACGTTTGGGGAATTAACATTTCGGCGGAGTTTATTTTCCAGTTTTCCATTCTGTTTGACAAGCATTTTATTGTCTCGCAATTTACGTTTGGCAAGTTTTGATTTCTTTTTTAATTGATTTCACAAATCATCGTTTGGAAATTTTCATTTTGGTTTTTGTTTAATTGAATCTTTGTTGATTGGCAGTTCTTTATTTTTCATTAAGATATGTAATATATTGCAACCCAAAAATTCGCAAAACAATTAAATGCCAAATAAAAATTAACGAAACAACAAAATAAAGAATATAAACAAAATTAATACATCTCATAACGCTTGCTGTCGCCGGCGGCGAAGTCGGATTGCCATATCAAAAGAATAATCTGATTTTGATATATTTTTTTTTTAAATCGTTAAATTTTAAAAATTTTTGTTAAATGAGGAGAAATCTTTTAAATATATAACGTATAGTCAAAATAGACATATTAATAAAAAAAATACTATATGGTTTTACTGTTTTAGTTTGAAAATAAATTTTAGTTTAAAAAATATAATAGAAAACGTATATATGTATTTAGTATGACAAATGTTTTCGTTCTCTCAATTTTTAAACCAATCAGATGAAAACAAAGTAAACTTGGACTCCACCACAGTCAATGTGTTGCTTACAGGTCACCTTCCAGAAGTATACTTGTATTCTATCTTGCTGTCAGGCAAGAAACGGACACACGCAGCAACGGATTGTATGGGTCGGGACCTTTACATACTTTACTTAACGGACTCCTGATCCGTTAAGAGTCTCTCTCTGAGACAAAGAAGCCTTCCATCCTGTGATTCTATCCAAATCTTTGTACAGGTTATATAGTTCGCGGTTGTATTTTCTCCTCCATTCACCTTCTTCGCAAACAAGACCAAATATCCGTCGATCCCTTGCTGATTATCATGCAGCACTCGGCGCCGTATAGCAAAACTAGAAGGATAAGCGTTCTGTATAGCATACATTTTGTCTTCCATGTCAGGACTTTTGAACCCATTTCCTTCACCAAACCGAAGTAGAGTCGATGTATATGTATGTACACCGATGAAGATAAACTCCTTTACTACGTCGAAGTCGATGCTATATCAACAGTAACACTTTGTACTAGTCGATGGACTGATGCATTTAATGTATTTAATATTGTCCGCATTTACTTCAAGCCCAACTATTTTCGCCTGTTCTTAAATAGCAGTGAAAGCCTTGATCACCATTTGAAATCTGATGACTCATTAGCATTGAAATACCCGAGCACGTACATGGACATAGAACTCTTCCTTCGGTAGGGGAGTGTGCTCGTATTAGGCTAATGTTTCGGAATTTAGCTTTGATTCGGATCACAGCCAGGCGATTACTTATCGGCTTGAAGTAAATAACTCTTGACTTAAGCCGATTTCGCACGACGCGACGAATCCGCATCCAATATTTTATGGCAGCTATAATATTATGTCGCAATTTTTTTCTTTTCATAAAACTTATCCTAACCTTCGATTTGTCGTTTTAATTTTTGGACTTTTCGACATAGCGTCGCTTTGAACGCGCTTGAGCTTGTGAATGAACGTATTAATAGGAAATTATCCGCGCAATGTAAACAAATGTTTTGACATATTAAAACAAAGAGATCTCTGATATATTTAAGACGCAATTAGACAATGCAGTAGAGCTATAGTTTTACTATTAATGACGCTTTTCTTTGAGAGTAGCCGACCGACATTAAGCGGCTCTACCTTACGTGTTGAAGTAAATTTTGATTTCGTCCATTTGAATGATGGCGGAAATTATTCATAATATTTTTAGAATATTGGGTAACATTTTACTGAGCCATGTAATATTTTTTATAAGTTTTGGGCGCAATTTTGTTTGCCCATCTTTGAGATGGCGCGAAAAACCAGCCTATGTTAAAGGGCTTGGTTTGTAAACTTTGATATGCAGCAGTATAGAATGAGTGTCTTTCGGATTAAAAACCAATCGAATATCTTCTGGAATATGTATAAATACACTCTACTCTATATTTCCCTATTATATGTATATTTTTCATCGTTGTCACTTCATCTTAGTAAGTTCGTAGGAGGAGAATGTGTTTATTGTTGGAAAATATGTACATACTTAAATTTACCAACACAATATATGTATTTTTATTGACTTATTAGGATAATATGACATATTCCCACGGGCATACAATATAACTATCGGCGTGGTATGTCAATGTAATAAAACAAACTTGGCAGTTTCCTTCTCTTATTACCCACTAGGTTTTTATCAATTTGCGGTAACTATATACACGTATATATTTGTATGTGTACTCTAATGGTAAACTCGTGCGCATAACAGATTTGAAGTGATTTGTAAACAAATTAAGGGCGCGTACGTATTGTTTTGTCACGTGTCGACATCATTAAACTTCCACTTGAATAAATTTGAATGATCCTTCACCTAACCAACATCCAAAGGGGAATAAAAAGAGTACGGAATTAAGTGCATATTCCGAATAGTATAGGTGCTTTCAATAAGCAGATATAAAATCGTTATTATTCAAAGGATATTTCACTATAGGTACCTTAATATATCCACCCGTTTATATTAATTTTGTTGTCAAAGTAGGTCAAACAATAATAACAACTAATTTGTATATACATATACAATATAATGCATCTATTTAATCTAGGTTTAAACTAAAGATATGTATATATTTAATTTTTTTTAATATCTATAATACCTAAGCTACTTTAAGAAGCAGTCGTTATATATCCATTAAATTCATATAGATGTCTATAAATCCTTAATGTTTTTTTTATTAAAAATTCTGTAATAACTAAAAATAAATTGACTAAATTAAGGCTGTTGGTATCTTCATACATTGAGTGGTTTGAAAACCAATTGGAAGCACAATCTGTTGCCGATTATTTTTATCGTGAATCATAATATGAACCTATTTCATTAAATATAACTATTGATTCTCTGACGCACAGTCGTCAAAATGCATGCTAGACAAAAGTAAGAAAACTTGTTGTTTCAAAATCAATTATTTTTTTAACTAATGTATTGAAAATTTGTCAAACTTCATTCTGTTAAAAAGTTTTGGTCATGCTTTGAAAAACAACGATTTAAGATAGCTTTAATGTTGTCACTTGAAGCTGATTAATGAATGCCAAAATGTAAACAGCACACATAAATTTGCTTTTAATGTAAAGTAGAACACTAATTTTAATTTTGGAATATCTTGCTGATGGTAAATTTAAAATTAAGACACAAATTTAGAAAGTAAATTGATAGTTTTTTTATGTTTTTGTTCATTCTTATGAACACTAACAAACTAACAAATAAACTACTCACCCCCCCCCCCCCCCCCCCCATTTTGTTGTTTAAAGAGTTATGATCATTTGTTTCAGAGCATACCAATATTTTGAGGAGACAATTGTTCGAATATGACGTTTTACAGACAGGACAACTTTTGCTGGGTTTTGCAGGTATAAAGTAAAACTAATTAAAAAGCGAGATTTATACTCACAAAAATTGTTTAAATATTTTCTTAATTTTAAATAAAATAAAAATAATTTTGTGCAGCTAAATCGTGATCTAAGAACAATGTGGGCAAATGTTAATGAAATTCAACGAAAACAAGCAAACCGTCATTACCGTCACAACATAAACATGTGTTTGCATATTTACCTACTTAACACAATAATAGTTGGGTCTTTAAACTCGCAGTTGTTATAATTATGCCCTATTCTGAGAGAATATTTATTTTGACTAATAGTTTGTAATACCCCTTAATAATCGTCTTAGATTCCAAAAATTGTATATATTTATGAACACTTTAGAAAAAAATATTCTAAAGTTAATGTTAAAGAGATAGAGTGTAACCACCTTAACAAGATACATTTATACAATCTTAATGAATGCAAAGGATTAAATAGAGTTTGTTTTTCTATGCCAAAAGCAATTGACTTCAGAATATTAATACTTTTTATCTTAAAGAGAGCGGTGTTTTATAAATTATTAACTAAATTTTTTCAGAATACCAAACCAAAACAATATAGCATTCGGCGCTTGCCTGCTGGATATTTGCTTACTTTGATACTGGCTGGAAGAGACGGCTTCGGTCTGCAAAGTGTGCAATACGAAACAAACTTTAATATTTCCATGAAATAACTCTGCTTAGAATTATGATGCTATGCTGAATAGGGTAGGCTCTGATCAATATGGCGATGCCCAGATTCTGTATCTAGATACCTATTGTGTTTATTTGCCTCCCGTGGTTTCGTGCGGAACGAAACAGGACGTACTGCGGATGAAATCCTTTTTTTTAGATTAATGGTGTAATCAATGGTCATTAATTTTTGTGAGCTATTCCCATGTATTTGCAGTTGAGGTCGGTAAGGAGATTTCAGGACATATCAAGGTTTTAAAACAGAAATGGCGATACTGTGATCGACTTTCCCTGCCTAGGTTCAAAGAAATACTTCGCCCTCCAGGTGGAGCGGACACGACATCATCGAAAAAGTAATCGAAACCACGTTATGTTACCAGCTAGCGCAGCTAACAGAAGTGGCGATACTGCGATCGACTTTACGTGCGAGACGTCAAAGAAACCCGATATTCAGTTTTAAATACCAAGCCTTGTCTGAAAATCTGAATAAAAGACCTTCTTGTCTAATTCACAGAATTTTCACTTGAGCCGCGAGCAAATTTAGTAATAGTAAAATCACAGAATTTCTTATGGTCCATTTTGTGTTACCTGGTAACTGTAATTTGCTTTCTGCCTTTTTTTCTTTCTTTTTTAAAATATTGTCTGTATATAATATTTTGTTCTTTATTAAGTTATTTTCATATTGCCACTTTAGGTTAACCCAGTCCTTACGAAAATATATCAAACTTAACTCTACTTGGGGTAGCAAAAGCAAGTGACCACGAATAAGGGTAATCAACCCCTGTTACTCGTATGTTTTACTGCTGATAATTTCGCCGGTTATGCGGTAGAGTTAAGCAGAGGCAGGTCTGAACAATTTTCACAAATCTCTGTATCTAACCCTTAACACAAGTCATGACAAAATAAACGGATACATGTGTCAGCAATAGTTTTGGTAATGCTGATAAACATCATTTGTGTTCACTGTTATTGCGCTACCTGTATGAAATAACATGTATCCGACCCTCAAAATAAACCTCCTTTGCAAGGGTAGATAATTATCAATGTGCAGCGATGGTGAAATCATGATTCGAAATCAAATGGATGTCATATTTAGTTTACATCAAACTCATAGAGTTGTCACCACTCACTATCCGATTTCTTCAATTGACAATACAATCACCCGCCAACTCCTGTTAAATATTTACGAAGCGGTTGTATGTTAGAAGAAATAAAAAAAGACAAATATTTGCTGGCATATGTACATGTATTGTATCTAATTCAATTAGGCAAGTTTTAATTTTCGCCTTCGTGGGATGTCGTGGGAGAAAATAACATATGGACAAAATAGCTACATATGAATATACAATCTAAGGATGTGCAGAGATAGGGGCAGGGGTTATACAGCGTTGTAAAGAAGTTGTTAAAACTATCGTTTCTAAATTCTCGGTGTTAACATTGTGCTTATACAAAAGTTTTTACAGTCTCCTTCGTACTATTTCCACGATTCAAATATAATTGCTACGCCCACTTTTGGGGGATTTTTTTTACCGAAATTCTATTTTGTTGGTTCAAAAGGAGAGTGAAAGCGAATATATAAGAACACTAGTGTTCTAACTTTCGTCTCAAATACTGCTACTACTCACCTCCATGCGGTGACTGCTCTGTGCCTAGCATGGCTACCATCCTACTCCTATAGCAGTAGATCTACTGCGTTTTGACCCAAATTAAAATCTACTGAGCAGCAAACCAAATCTACTCCTCTTTTTTGAATTTTTAAAAACGAACATTTTTTTCGTAACTTGGCGAGACCTTTATCCAAAGTTTGCTTTGAACACATCCACCCAGGATTTCAAACGCACATCTATAGTTTACTCTGAATGCTCCCACCGAAAATTTCAAATTACATTCGCTAGTAGCGTTCGGCTGGAAAACATCAAACTGACGCTAGATGAACTGTTTGGATGTAATTGTTTTCTATTGAATAAATTTGTTGTGCCTAATTTTTCAGAATGGACAAATTTTTAGAATGGACAAGTAGGTCTTAAAAGCATGTATTTTATGATAAGGTACTAATATATTCATGTGTAGCAGCTCCAGATTCATCCGGAAAGAAAGAATTGGCAAAGAAATACAATAATCAGATCGAACGGAATTGCGATTTTTACAGATGGTTCATAAACAGCGGAAGGAACAGGTTCTAGTATCTTCACAGAAGATAACAACTGAGAGTGTTCGTACGACTACCGGACATAAGTAATGCTGTCTTTAGGGCGCAGTCTGAACCGAGTGAGACTGTGCTGGGTGTCAGAAGCGAACTGCAATATTGAGAGAAATGAGCAGGTGGATCAGCTTGCAAGAATAGGAGGGCTGATTAATAGCGAGGTTGCAGAGATCAAACTTCCCGTCTGCGTGATAAGGAACACTATTGAGAAAAAAGCGGCAGGTATGCCAATCTAAGTTGGTCAAGTCTTAAGGGACACAGGGTACCTAAGGCTAGTAAAAGATCTATGGAGTTAATATAATTAAGCAGGGATAAGCTCCGTCCAGCATTTTAGTGAAAAACGCCCACAAAAAGTAGGCGTGACAATCAACTTTATATGACAAACCCATAAAGAAGGGCAGTGCCTACGGCTGTAACACTCTATCTATCTATCTTTAGCTTTAAAACAGTTTTTTTAAATTGTGGGCAAGTAACCGTATTTGAAAAATTTTAACACTTTACCATTTCGGAACCCTAGGGAGAATATGTTCCAAGTTTCAGCTTCCTAGCATAAATTTAAAGGCCTCAAAAGTTGATGCGGGCGGAAATTGCTAAATAGTCTTAGGTTTTGGTCCTGATCATAAATATATATACTTTTAGGGGTCTACCATAAATATTAAGGGGTGTTACAAATTATGTGTCAACATTAATTAAGGACAGGGTACCAACAGTGCTACAAATACCAAACCCCTATATCTAATATCATTCATATCTTAGTTTTAAAAAGCATTCATAATTTTGTTTGCCATAGGTATTGTAAGATCTACTGCGCTATATTGAAATCTACTGCCCTTTTTTTATAAATATATCCACTGGGTCAAACAGATTAATATAGAGTGAATGCTTATATAAGTCTATGAGGGCCTTAACTGATTGACGCAATAAATTAATTGACGATTGACGGTTGCAATTGCAGCAAGCCGCATGAAGCTTTACGGATCGCGTATCCCTCAACCTCTCGAGAAGTCTTTAGCAGTCAGCGTTAAGTGCCGAATATCTTAGTGCATTACCGACAATGCAAGTCAATAAGAATTCCGTTAACCCGACTAAAATGAAATGAGGATAGCAATATCTAAACTGCAGCCGAACATATACCCTGTTTCCTTCGCATATTAAATCTTGTCTGAGAGATAATGCGGGCGTATGAAATTATTTGTCAACGATCTGATTGGATGCTATCAGTGCTGTTTTAGCCCAGTATGCGCACAATTGACCAAACATTCAAACTACGGTAGATCCCGGAGAAAATCCAAGAAGATCAGGTTGATACTCACCATCTAGCAACACACTGCACACAGCAACACTGCAGATTGAATAGACTGCAGTGAAGTTCCATAGACCTCTCAGTTCCCCATACTTGTCTGCATGTAAGGTTTGAAAATTCGACTTAAAAAAGAACCCGGTTTGTGGTCTAAAAAATGTCATTGTCTAAGACTTCTTGTTCCCTCCAAATCCTTTTACCCCATCTAATTTTTTTAAGACCTCACACGTTAACAACTTTGCAGATCCTCTATCAGATTTTATTTTTGCATACATTATGAATACCTACACAGTAGTCTTCCCATACCAGGGCAAAATAAATAGCTAGCGAAATAAATGAAATTATAGTTTCCCAGAAAAGGCTGAGAAAGAAGAAATCGAATGTGCTACACATAATATTGCCCATAGGTGATAGCCTGCCTAGTAAGAATGTAAAATATTTCGTACATCCTGCTCCGACTAAAATCAAAGACCAATTTTATTTTTAAAGCCAATTAGCTACTGAATTTCAGAAGCTCAATTTTGAAAAAGGGGGATCACAACAATCAAACACAATATTCGTGAGAAGAATAACGGCAAACTACTGTTTGGGTAGCCGGGTAGCCTGCGACTGCTATTATCTTAATTTTAAATCGTCGGAATGTTAGTCTTGCGGTCTCACAACAATATTTTACCTAACTTCCAGAATTTTCAGGTTATTGGCTATAGTTAGATTTATTATGAGAACTGCGGAGGTAGATAATCATAGCTTTGATCAAAGAAATGGACCTTACCATTTTATGGTATCAATGCTAGCCATATAAAGCCAAACGATTTTAGACTGTTTACAAGTATTTATTGAATTATGTATGCTGCTTATTGACACATTACTTTAATTTTTGTTTTGTTTGTTTTTTTAGATAGGTACCTAAACAAAAATAAATGAATATCATATCTTTATCTGATCAACTTAGTTGTATTTCAATTATATGTATTAAAGGATAGATATTTGATAAGTTATTACAATATGTAGTTGCTAGGCGTAACGAAAGTTAATATAATTTATAGGCAATTTAGAATCATTTATAAATGATAATCTCGAGTCTACCTAATCAATCATGACCGAATGTATTCATTTCATTTCAGTGTACTTATTCCTCATTCGTTTTTTTTTTTTAAACATAAGGCATTGGTAAACTTTTTTAACAATGGTAAATTTAAGGAGAATAGTTAATGATATGTTTTATTTACAAAAATAGTAGCAAATGTCACATCACTACAATTTGTTATTGTATGATGAAATAAAAAATACAATAAAAAAAAACAAGAAAAAAGACATGAAAACAGTTATGATAAAAACATTAAGTTATTGTGTGGTACTCATCCAAACTTAAGTTATAGTCCATTAAAGTGAAAATGAGGTTTAACTACTCAAAATTCTATAACTTTGGAACTGCTTTGTAAAAAAAACAAATTTGGTTGAAAAAGAAGCGCAAAACTTATGATATGGCGTCTATTTATTTCCCTCCAAGGGAAAAGAGCTAGTGAAAAATGATTTTTGAAGTATCTTTGACTAATTTGGTCAACATTTCGTTCCTTGTGGTGGAAATACCTATAAACGGTGACAGGCAAGGGACGTTACGACGATGACTAAGAGAGTTAAGTGTTTTCGCGATGTTTCGATAGCCAATAAGTTTTACCGCACGTTTTTTAATCCTGTCAAGTAGCTCCAAATATGTAATTGGAGCAACAGACCAAAAATGAGCGTTATACTTAAGTTTGGGACGAATAAACGCCTTATAAATTCTAGCCAGATCAGACGGGGAGAAATATTTCTTGCATCGCTTAAGGAAGCCTAGACATTTCGCAGCGTTCTTGGCGACATCGAATATGTGGTCATTCCAACGAAGGTTGTCATTAACACACATACCGAGAATGAATAGTCGTTCGGTTTCAGCGAAGCAAGTGCCATTCATGGGCAATGGCGGAGAATTAGTGTTTCGCTTCAGTGATAGCAGACAGCATTGCGTTTTGGAAGCATTTAATTTCACTTTGTTGGTTTTACCCCATTTAAGTATAGCATACGTTGCCGTTACGGCTTAATGCCCGAAGAAGAGGCGCGTTGTCTAGGAAACGAATATGTAAAGCTGAGGGTACTGTCATCGGCGAAGGAATAGATAGGATTAGAAGTAACAGAGAGTAGATCATTTATAAAAATGAGAAAGAGAGTTGGAGACAAAACGGAGCCTTGGGGAACATCAGCATTTATTTGGTAAGTTGCAGACTTGAAACCGTCCAAAACAACTTCAATTGACGATATTTTATAAGCTGACGATTTATTAGCGTTTCCATGGGCTTGGAAAAAAGGGGCGTAAGTGCAATTGGTCGGTAGGAGGAGGGAGAGGAAGATTCGCATTTTTTTGGGACGGTGTGGAAAAATGCTGTTTGGAACTTCTCGGAAAGAGCCCTGGAGAATAGGACAGATAGCGTCAGTTCAGAACGATAGGGGAAAGACCATCTGGACCAGCGGATTTGTGAATATTGAGATCTTGAATTTCTCTTGCCACAGTACGAGTGCGAAAGTTGATTTGTCCCATGGAGTGTTATACGCGCTCGAGTACTGGGGGAGATAAAACACATTCTGGGAGCGTTTGGCTGGCTTTATCCGAAGAGCTGACAGCTGGAGTGTCATTGCAAATGAGCGTCGAGATAGATAAAAATTGTTAACAATCTCGCGCTCCGCAGCAGAAAACGATATAAAATAATATATGTAGCGCAAAGAAAAAGATTCAGGACTTTAAAAATCGCGAAGTCTCTTCATGAAGGCCTCACTGCGGGTAAGAATTCGAACTACTCGCTCTGGAAAACTATGAAAAGCATTAAAAAGCCAAAAACGCAAGAGCTTCCTATCAGAAAAGATAATGGCGAATGGGCGAAAGAAGACAAAGAAAACGCCGACGAACCTATTTGCACAGCACTAAGAAAAAATTTTAAGCACAACGTCGCTACGTCTGCGGATGATGCAGGCTATATTAGCCCTCAGTATTACGGTTGAATCAGCAACGAACAAGCTCCAACTGGCTATTGACAACGTTTTTGAGTGGACAAAAACTTGGCGTATTGCGTTTAATGAAACGAAACCCACGCACGTTAATTTGAATAGCAGAAATGTAAATACGCTTCCCATGTTTATAAACTCCTTACAAATTCCGTACGCAAACGAACCTAAATATTTGGGAATGACATTAGATGTGAAATTAAAATGGAACTCGCACGTAACGAGAAACGGGAAGAGCTCCTTATTAAATACATATTATCAGATGCATTGGCTGCTTGGTCGATTTGCCAAACTCAGCATGCAAAACAAGCTGTTTTTATACAAGCAAGTTCTTTGGGGTTGTGCCAAAACAAGTATGTTACCTATGCAAATATTTTAGAAACTTTTTAAAATAAAGTGCTAAGAAGAATTGTTAGCCCCGTTTTATATACGAAACTTTGATATCCACCGAGACTTAGGTATGCTAATGGACTAGGGCTTCATGGTCATTGCAGTAACGCTATGCTACAAATTCTAAATGATACGAATATAGTGCGTCGACTGCAGCGGATAAAACCACAGACAATTAAAACTACTAGATAGAATATAACTTAGTTGTAGTATAAAGTAATTTGAAGGGAGGTGTTTTTAGTGGGTGAGAATCTCTATTATGAGCATGTGCGGCCGGTCCTTATTGTGTCTCTTGGAGGATTTTCCACTATGATGGAAAAATAAAATAAACACTTGAAATTTAAATGCCTTACAAATTTTGTAAGTAAGTATAAAATTAATATTTTGTTACAAATAAAAAATCGGCTTGCCACTGCCGATCATCGATTGTTTGCTAGGCTATTTTGGTTCATTATTCTCGAAAAATATAATTTGAGTGTCTGGGACATGATCCTAGATCAGCGATTTTGTCAGGTGGGCATACTTTGCTATATGCCTTTGAAGCCACGAGTTAAGCTAGGACACAATGAGATTTCTGTTGTTTATCGATAGAACTATAATTTTTAAGGCGCTCGCACAAGTCTTTTGCATTTTATTCAAGGTTCGTACTTTTACCCCTATCAAATTTTGGTAAACCGATAAATGGTAAGATTCTCGTGATCTTAATATATAATCAGGCACTGATCTTTCTTTCTTTTCTTTCTATGCTAAAAAAATGAAGTAGCTATGTTTATTACAATAAAAAGCTCCCAAAAGTTGATACCTCTTTTATTACACGTGGGAAGTACTGCGCCTGTATGGATGTATATGTATATAAGTATGTATGTATATTGAATGTACAATGAATAAAATCTTATCAGTTACTAAACTAGAGTAAGCTTAACATGTTTTTATGCGGTACGAGTAAGTTGTATCCTATTCTTATGTGAATATGCATGTACTTATCTTTGTATACAAAAATATGCCTACCCTTTAAAAATTGAAATGTATTCGGATGGGTGGCTGTGTCAGGATTCGTTCATTGCACGCATATAATTGGGATAATCCCATGAAATCTTGTTCCTTTATGGTTCCTGGTTTCTGATTTCACCGAACTTCTAGCTCTTTGAGTATGATGCTGACAATATGTTTTTTCGTAAGGGGTTGAAATCCCTCGATACATTCTATTTGATGAACGCACTTGGTTTCGCGATTAAGTTGTTGGTCCGTAAACATAGAGGGGAGTAGAAGCGGATTAACTTCCATGGAGAAATATAAGTGTTGCGTATTCAAGTTCAAAAGACAACAATGTAGACATGCCTACTATATGCGTTGCGTAGAGGAGAGAACAATTGATAATTGACCACCACCACCAGTAACTTGACTCAAATCGTTGTTTTTTTATGCCGCTGTTCTTAAAATAAGAAGGGACAAACTTGAATAATTTGCCATTTCACGATTTTGTATCTTTTATGTAAACAGATTTTTTAGTAACTGTCAGCTGAGCTTTTAGTTCCAATATTTACAATTTTATAGAATTTAAACCAACAAAAATTTTGTCTGCAAAATAAAAAAGATATTACATATATAATTAGGTATATGGATAAAAAAACGAATACAAACATATTACGTGATTTTACACAAATTTATATGAGCGCATGCCATGCATATGAACATATTATTTGTACCTATATAATGCACCTTTTCATTCGCACTTGGGTTTGTGTGTATAATATTGAATCGTGATTTCTTACAGGAGATATAGAAGTCGAGTGGTTTAACAACCCCTGCAGCAATGTGAATCGGATTTGAGAGAAGTCAAATTAATTCTTGGAAACTAAAGGTCCTGGTGTATATCCGTGTGCACATGTCTCATTTGCGTTAAAATTATGAAGTGAAAATACCAAACACGTGCACTAAGCAAAGTTTCCCACTGGGACTAAGGTGCACGTGCAAGTCCTTTGGTTTGGTTACGCCATTCAGGGTTTACATTTCAAAAGTGAATAGGTATATTGTACAGCTTTTGTGAGATGAAAATACCCGGTAGGCACTCTGTATGTCTTATTTCAATTTGCTGAAAAACTCCGAATCAAGCATTTTGTATTTATAAAAATATGTGCAATATAGATGCAACTTCGAGAGGCTTCACTTACCGGATTTTGCTTCTTAACTGGAACATTGGTCTCTTATGTATGTAAATAACTAGGCAGATTTTAAGGTAGAAGAAATGGCCAATATTTATTTTCCAATATACTTAATGCTAAAAAAAATTCAATTCGTTGCGCCTTCGGAAAACTATCAATACTTTTCGTACTTTATTTGTTGAGACTATGGTATGTAGACAAAGTATTTGTATGTTTATAATTAAGTCCTGCTCCACACACGATGTTGTGCGGTCGTCTCTATGCATGTCAGGAGCATGTATACGCTACATCATTATTACAAAGAAAAAAAAATTGAGAAAAAACAAAAGGAAAGTTTATAGTCCGCTTGGGGCGAACAGTATGATATCCTATCCATATCCCTATATGCCCCAAAGAAAAAAGCATTAAGAAGATGATGGATAGCATTTTATTTCATTCTATTACATTAAAAAAAAAGATATATATTTTTTGTAAACGTCCCTTCATTTTAAATGTAAACTTGGATTTATTAAAAACGTGTTTCTTTTGCTTTGATAACTAATGTCTTACTTCTCTAAGGACAAGTGTTTGAAACCTTGTTACAAATACACCTCTAAAGCATTGCCTTTTGGTGGTACCAAATATTCAACTTAATTCTAGTTTATTACGAAAACTTTGTATTGGCGATTATTGGAAAAAATATCTTGTTAAACAGTTCTTTTCGGTTTCTTTGCAAATTTTCGAGGAAAACAGTATTTAAGTAAGAAACGGCCACTAAAAGTAGGCGTGGCAAAAAACGTTATATGACAAACTTATAAAGACAAGACTTGACAAAAAGGGCAGTGCCTACATATCTTGTGAAGGTTGTAATACCCTATCTCTCTTACTTAAGCTCGAAAACGTTTTTTCTAAATTGTTTGCGTGGCAGTGGGCGTGTTCCAAAAATGTTTAAACTTAACCATTTCGGAGTCAAACTGAGAATATGTTTCAAATTTCAGCTTCCTAGCTTAATTCTAAAGGCCTAACAATTGCGTACGGACGGACGGAGGGGTGGACATTGCTAAATAGTCTTAGGTTGTGGTCCTTATCATAAATTTTTGGGTCTACGATGAATATTAAGAGGTCTTACAAACTATGCATCAATATTAATATACCCTTAGGCAGAGGGCGCTTTTGAATACGCCCACTGCCACTCCCACAATTTAAAAAAAAAAACGTTTTGAAGCTGTAGTTGCAGATATAAAGGGTTAGAACCTTAACAAATTATGTAGACATTGAACTCCTTCACAAGTTTGCTGTATGCAGTTTTTGAGACGCGTAATTAAAGCTAAAGTTAAAGCACTAGGCACTGCCCTCCGTTATAGGTTTGTCATATAAAGTTTTTTGCAACGCCCACTTTTTGTGGGAGTTTTTCACAAAAATTCTGTTTTTTTCGAAAATTTTCACAGAAACCGAAAAAATGTTTAACAAGATATTTAGCCAATATGCTGCCGAGATCATCAAATCTAGGTACAACATGCGTCCCTATCTGCATCTTGGCAGGATCCATTTCCATTTCAATGTCAAACAGTGCTAATAGTGGACGTTACCCAGAGTATTTATCCATCTTGTTTACTCAAATTAACCTACAGAACTGCAAGGCTGCTACCGCCCTTTTAAGTAGCAGGCTTGTGGCTTGTAGAACAAAATCACATATAATATCCATCCAGGAACCATGGGTGTGGAAAAGTCGCATCTGTGGTCTTGGTTGCTTGAGTCCTAGACCTAGGACTTGTCTTATTGTATCGAAATCTTTTACAGCTACTATGATCAAAAGCTTTTGTAGCCAAGATTTGGTAGCTGTTTCTATAACTTACCATGCAAATGATAATTGGGAAACCTTTGTCGCTGCATCGGCTTATTTCCCCTATGACTCTCTAACCCCTCCTCCACCAAAGGCTGTTGTAGAGCTCGTAGAGTTTGGTGAATCCAAAAGGTTAGGTCTTGTCTTGTGCTGTGATGCTAATGCTCAGACACTGTTTGGGGTAGCAGCAAATGCAACATAACGGGAGATCGACTCTTGGACTTAATTTTATCGTCTGATATTACCATCAACAATGTAGGTCATCAACCTACCTTTGTTACAGCCAGAAGACAGCAAGTAATTGATGTTACCCTGTCAAACAGGCATTTGAAGTCTATCATAAATTGGAAGGTATCGCCAGATAGCACCTTATCAGATCACATATACATCGAATTTCAAATCTACTGCGAACGTTCATCTTCGCAAGAGAGTAGAAATCCGAGAAAAACGAATTGGCCACGGTTTAGAGAGGAGCTTGCCAACTCTGTCAAAGTTCCACTCAAACTTAGATCAAGACAGGGAGTGGAGTGGTCTGCTCAGGATCTGAACAACGTCCTCACCCCCTGCTTTGAACTTTCGTGCCCTGTTTCTAAAGCCCCCTCCCCCCCCCCCCAGAAAAACGGTACCTTGGTGGAACTCCGAACTGCAGTGCCTTCGTAAAGAAACTAGGAAGCTGCTAAATCGGTCTTTAAAAACCAACTTAGTGGAAGACTGGAATCTTTATCGATCGAAGCAAAACGTTTTTAAGAGACTTACTCGCAAGTCGAAAAATGACTCCTACAAAAAGTTTTGTGAAAAGGTCGAATCTCTAAGTGCAACTAGTAGGCTTGTTAAAGTCCTCCAAAGGAACAGACCAAGTAAACTGGATGCAATCCTTAAACCTTGAATTTATCCAGTTTTGCTGAAACAAGGTTTAAGTCAGGTTTTGCCAATGTTGAAAAGAATTTTCACCGCGAGCTTAGCCTTGGCCTATATACCTTTTCTATGGCGAATGGTTAAAGTGGTTTTCATACCAAAAGTAAGTCTGACTACACTCTAGCCAAAAGCTTTAGACCCATAAGTCTGTCTTCCTTCTTACTGAAAAGTTTGGTGAGACTGGTTGAGCTGCATGTGCGCAAAGTTGCTCTTCGATCACATCCTCTCTCTGAGATGCAACATGCCTATCAGCGCGGAAAATCCTTCGAGACTGCGCTTCAAAACCTTGTTGGTAGGATTGATAGTGCTCTTGACCGGAAGGAATACGCGTTGGGCATTTTCGTCGATATTGAGAGTGCTTTTGATAATGCGACCTTTGACAGTATGTGTAACTCAGCCAGACGGTGTAGATGAAACTTTGGTGTTGTGGATTAAAGCAATGCTGATGTACACAACGTTGGTAGCGGATGCAGATTGTGGCAAGTGCGTCATAACAGGTGTAAATAGGGGCTGCCCTCAAGGTGGTGTTCTGTCTCCCCTCCTATGGTGTATGGTGGTAGACTCTCTGCTTACGCTCTCAATTTTCCTGGAAACTACACTCAAGCTTATGCGGATGATGTCGCCGTTCTTTCTGTCGGTTTAAATCTAGGGGCTGTCTGCTCTCAAGCGCAGAGATCCCTGGATTTGATCGATGTCTGGTGCACTAGTAATGGGCTTTTAGTGAATCCTCTTAAAACCACGGTTGTTCTCTTTACGAGAAGAAGAATCGTCACTGGTCTGTCCCATCTCGTGCTTAAATGTATCCGATGAAGTCAAATATCTGGGTGTAATCCTTGATAAAAAACTTCTATGGTCCAAAGATGTCGAATCGAAAACCGATAAAGCGCTGTCGACTTTCTGGCAGTGTAAAGGCGCTTTTGGTAAGATATGGGGCTTGTCTCCGAAACGGGTCCTTTGGATCTATACGGCCATGATTAGACCGCTACTCTCATACGCAGCAGTTGTTTGGTGGAACAGGCTTTCGTGGAAACGTGTTACTGCTTCTTTTGCCAAACTCCAAAGAACGGCATGACTCGGCTGCACAGGGGCCTTCCCTAGCATCCCGGGCTCTGCTCTAGATGCTTTGATGAATCTTCCTCCCCTTGATTTATTTATCATGGGGTGTACGCTAAAAACCATCTTTCGCTTAAAGAGAGATGGTTTTTGATACCATGCGCACTGGAATTTTGAAGAACTTGCTCGAGTATTATCCTTTGACCCCTGTCTTATGGATATGCCGTCTGATGCAATGGCACCAGAAATCCTTCTGCGAAAAAACTACCACGTCAACTTTCCACAGGTAACGGAATGGCCACAGGGTCGGTCAGACTCTGAACCATGGATTGAATGCCATCGTATTTTCACGGATGGCTCCAAAACCGGGCAGGGGTCTGGTGCTGGAGTCTTTGTGTAATGCGATGATATACGACTTTACAAGCGGAGATTTTTGCCATCCTAATGGCTATGCGCTATATTGTGAACAGGTGGAGGGCTAGAGGCATTTACATCTGCAGTGATAGCCAAACTGCATTAGCGCTTCTAAACCCTCTTACCTCGTCCAAGTTAGTGCTAGAACTCAAGCTTTCTCTGAATTTGGTCTGAAGACTGAACACTGTGAATCTTGTCTGGGTACCAGGTCACACTGGCATCCAGGGAAATGAGATCTCGGATTAGCTTGCTAGGCAAGGTTCAGAAGAAGTTTTCTCAGGACCCGAACCTGTGTAGGGTCTGCCTGCATCTTTAGTCATGTCTTCTATCGATGCTTGGGTTTCTCGTGAACACAAGATTCGGTGGCGCAATTGCGGTGGATGTAGACAAACCAAACTACTGCGCCCGGACATTGGCAAAAGGTCAGCATCTTTTCTTCTATCTCTGAGGAGAATCGACTGTAGGCTGCTTGTAGGCGTTCTTTCGGGCCACCAAGTTTTTGCTAAACACTTAAATGTGTTGGGCTTAAGCGACACCACTATCTATCCTGCTTGCGGTGAGGAGGATGACACAGCAGAACACTTTCTCTGCAGTTGTCCGGCCTATGCTCGCATCAGGTGGCGGATCTTCGGGGCTGACGTGGTGAGTGCCGAACAACTAAGCTCTTTATCACTTAAGCTCCTTGTCGTTATTCTTCGAAAGACGGGAAAACTAAGTACATGAATGTAAGGTGTCTGAATGGTAGTACAATAGACCTGTAGTTGTGTCTGAGCGCTCTATCGGATAGTAGCAACCTCCGACAAAAAAAAAAAAAATATGAAAGTGGAAATGTGTTTTGATTGTTTTTTTTACTTATCGCTGAGAGCCCAAAGTTGCTCAGCAAATATTGAATTGGTGTTGTGACTTATATCAGTCAAAAAATTAGTAGCTTTAGAGTAATAAAGGTTTATTGAATTGTCAAATAGACAGGATAAATAAGGGATGATTATGCCAATTAAATATCATGAAGCCTCTGAACTGTTTCCAAAATGCTATCCATAATGTTCTTAAGGCTTTTTCTTTGGTGCATATAGGGATATGGATAGGGTATTATACTGTTCGCCCCAAGTCCACATTTAAAGTAAAATCTTTGAACAATAATGTGTGAAAAAAAAAATGTTAGCGACCAGTTACCGCGCGGTTTCTCAAAAACTAAATACTAAGAAAATCCAATGGTACACTTAACAAAATATGTCAGAAAGGCCACACCGACGTTTTGCAAGACCTTAAATCCAAAGGCTTCAAAATTATGACGCAGTTAATCTTAGTAAAGATGTGGAAACTTTAGTAAAGCGCTGAATTTCGCTATTCATGCTAAGCTTGGAAAAGTCAGAAGACATTTACAAAATTTACAATATAAAAAGTATACTTAACATCGTAGTTAAAATTGAACGGATGCATATCCACACAATTGCATATTGTCAAAAAGAACCGCGTTGCGTTAAATGCACCGGAAAACATTTGCCTATAGATTGTAGTCTTAAAAGACAGGATTTACAAACCTGCATAAACTGTAAGGGAAATCATCCGCTAAACTAGTAGCTCATGAGCAGGCGCGATAAAATAAAGAAAAAATTGTTACCCGTTGGAATTTAAAAGAATGACAAACCCAAAAGAGGAAGAAACAAATCAATTGAACGACGAAAAAATGTAAAGGAAACGTCTACACTGCCGAGAGAAAGGCATTTAAAAGAAAAGTCGTAGACTCCCAGATCGAAGGCTAAGGAAATATCCAAACCGCAGCAAGAAAAGATAGTTAATAGTAAAGTGTTGTCAAAATCTCGGCCACAGACATACGCTGAAGCGGCGCTCCGAGCTAAACACCAAATCGATACAGCGGCTGACCCAGTCGAACAATTGTTTTCTGCAATTCTTGCTAGACTGGAAGACAAAATCGTATTAATAAACGCATATTTGAAAAGTTTGACGAGCTTGACCATAAACTTCGGGGCTTACTTCATCTCATATAAATATGAATTTGAATAGTAACGAAAAAACCAAAACTAAAAATAGTTACGTGGAATGCGAATGGCGTTCTACAAATAATCGACGAACTTGAAGTTATTACTCGGAGCGTCTTTGTTTATAAAAGACGGCATTGAGCATTCAATAAGCACAAAAAAAAAACGAACAATCTAATATCAAGTGATTACGGTTCGTGTAAAAAATAATAGACAAACTTATCATATTGGGTATATAAATAGAATATATATTTATATCCCTCTAAGGGAAAAGATAGAAAAAATTAATTTCACGAGTATTTTTAACTCACTCACACGGAACCCCCCTGCAAGGTCGGGGTTGGAATAGCCTTGAGGTAATATATGCCTGTCGTAAGAGGCGACTAAAATCTAACGTCAGAGGGAGTAGCCTTGGTGATGCTATAAGCTATGCTGTCGGGAGTGTATTCCCCTGGTAGGGCCACCCAAGGCAGCCAGGTTATAGTTGAAGGGTAAAACCGACGGCAAACCCAAATCCAAGAGCGTCTGACCTATAGTAGGCGGCTTCCTGGTCTGCGTCTGATCCTAGAAGGACGGCAGTGTTAAAACCTGGTAGAAGGTATAAAATACAACAACGAAAAGATGCAATGGAACAAAGACATGGAATTATTACCCCAGGTGGCAGACCAGTTACACTGGAAAATCCACCCTCTACGGAGGTCGGTCCCTCGGATTCTGGGGAGGACCAACTATTGCTTCTAAGAGACCCTTTCAGAGCGAAAAATAGTATGCTAAGATCACCACCGATAGCGCCAAGGACAACTTCAACAATATTGCCTATAGATCCCTCTGAAAAAAGAAAGAAGATATATCGATCTCCAACTGGATCGCATGTCTCTAGAAAAAGAAGTCCTCCGGTTAATCAGGACTCAATGAAAACACAATGCTTCGTAAAAGAGAACAACGAATTACGAGCTAAACTTATTAAAATGGAGCGACTCTTCTATGAGCTTAAGAAGGAAGTAGATTCTCTGCGAAAAGAAAACGAGGATCTTAAAAACCTTCGTGTACCGAAAGATCTCGAGACAACATCGAACTGTGCAGCAACGGAATATTTTACGGACGAAGAAGAACTTGCCCGCGAAAACAATGCGGCCGTTAAAAACCACCTAGCAAAAAGCGTAAGGCTGTAACCTCACCCGAAGTCCTACAGGAAAAATATAAGGCCGCTGTAACAAACAAGACAAAAACTCAAGTCGTCGGGATAGAGGACTACGGAAGACTTCGTAACGTTCCCAAAAATACGCTGAAGACGAAGTACAATATAATCTCACGCCGAAACAACGTGTGGAAAATCAACGTAGAGGATTCTGATTCTTACCGAGCACTGTCTCTTAAATTAACACAGATAATATCCAATGGTTTACTTATGAAAATAATTACGAAAAACCGATGCGAGTCATCGTTAGGGAACTCCACCCGACCTGTACAACAGAATGTCGCTGGACCAAGTACAAAACAAAATCCGGCACTGGCGGATGCGAGATCATACGCGCAAGTCGCGATACATGGAGACCAGTCAAGATCAGATACAACAGATCCGATCCGCCAATTATTAACTGTGATATTAGAAAAACTTGAGCAGCAAAGCAAGATTAATCAAGTTATATTTGACAAATTGAGCAAGCCCGAGATCAAACCTCGCAAGACTAATAAAAAAACATGAATATGATAGAGTTTCTTAAAATACTGACATGGAACGCAAACGGCCTCCTAAACAAAATAAACGAACTAGAAATATTTCTACGGAAAAACAATATTGATATATGCTTGATATCGTAAAACCACTTAAAAAGGGATTGGGACCCACAATAAAAGGTTACAGAGATTATTACGCGCATCATCCTTCGAAAAATGCCAGAGGCGGATCCTTTCTTTACATCAAAGATTGTATTGTAGACATAAAAATAGAACTCGATTCTATGCAAATAAGTTCAGTCTCCGTAAAAGTAAACCATTTAGACTATCTTATCAGATCTTGCTACTTCCCACCAGGATATAGACTGGCAGACGACGACCTCGACCACCTCTTTGACTCCTCTGGGTCTAATTTTATTATCGGAGGGGACTTTAATGCCAACACACACTTTAATGGGTTCAAGATGCAACTCAACGAAAGGCAGACAACTGTACAAAGCCAGTATGAAGCGTGGTGTGGACTATTATTCGACGGGAAAGCCAACATATTGGCCAATTGACAAAAATAAAATCCCTGACCTCGTCGACTTCTTCATTGCAAAAGGGCTGAACAAATCTCTGACGGAAGTCGAAGAATGCTACGATCTATGCTCAGACCACTCAGCAGTCATCCTGAAAATGGGTGGAAGTGTAGCAACAAATGTAGGACCGCCCAGGTTAATTAGTAACAAAACCAACTGGGACGTTTTCCGAAAAGAGTGCAAAGAAAGTGTCGCTTTAAATGTGCCACTAAAGACACCGCTCGAAATAGAAGATGAAGTTGACAGTCTTGTGGAAGCCATTCAGAACGCAGTGTGGATAAACACTCCCTTGCGGAAGACAGTTACACGGAACCATAAAGTCAAGTACATGCCTGAAACAGAAGACCTCATACGAGAAAAGAGGAGAGCGCGTAAGAGATGGCAACAATCCCGCGCACCCCCTGATAAACTTATCTGAACCATCTTTGCAACAAACTTGAAAATGAACTACAGGATCTAAGACATCTCGAAACTTCAACTTACCTAGAAGGCTTGACTGCTGAAAAGAGCTCAAAGTCCATAAGGAAACCAAAAATGCACTCGCCACCAATAAGGAAAGATAACCGCGAATGGGCAAAAGGAGACAAAGAGAAAGCGGATTTATTTGCCGAACATCTAGAAGAAATATTCAGCCCGTTCGATGGACGACTGTTAAACGATGAACCGAATGCTCATACGCGATCCGACAACTATAAAGTAAACGCCGTTTCTCTGTCCGAGCTTCGAATGACAATAAGAAAGTTGAAAAATAACAAAGCTCCAGGATACGATCTAATCACTGGCGAAGTTCTGAGGGAGCTACCGAAAAGAGCACTAGTTAAGCTGCTGTACATTATAAATGCTTCTCTGAGACTTTCATATGTTCCAAGACAATGGAAAGTAGCCGAAGTCATTATGATTCCGAAGCCAGGGAAGAATAAAAATGATAAGAAATCATATAGACCTATTTCGCTACTGCCGATAATATCTAAGGTTTATGAGTAACTTCTAAACCGATTACAACCGGTAATTGAAGATAGACGCTTGATACCAGATCATCAATTTGGCTTCCGGGTCAAACATTCCACAATCGATCAGGTGTATCGAATAACAAATGAAATTGAAAAAGCTCTAGAATGGAAAAAGATTTGCTCTAGCGCTTTTCTCGACGTATCGCAAGTCTTCGACAAGGTATGGCATGAAGGCCTAATGTATAAGCTAAGGACAATCCCACCGGAAAAATTATACAAATTATTGAAATCGTACCTTGAAAACAGACTCTTTCATGTTAGACATGAGACTGAATTCTCGGAATTCAAAGAAATTCACGCCGGTGTTCCGCAAGGAAGCGTTCTCAGCCCAATATTATTCCTGCTCTACACAAGAGATATACCACAAGATGAAGGGACCATCGTAGCAACGAATCATCAACTGGAAAACTCCAACGGGCTCTTAATAAAGTATGCGAGTGGACAAAGACCTGGCGAATTGCGCTTAACGAGACCAAGTCGACGCATGTCAATTTCACGTACAAAAGGATAAACAACTTACCTGTCTTTATTAACTCGGTACAAATACCATAGGCAAACGAGGCGAAGTATCTAGGAATGACCCTAGACGCAAAACTTAAGTGGAAGCCACACGTTAAGAAAAAGCGCGACGAGCTCGCAATCAGACTTAGAATAATGTATTGGCTACTCGGAAGATATTCGAAAACAAGCGTATACAACAAACTGCTCCTGTATAAGCAAGTGCTAAAACCTTCTTGGGCATACGGTATACAACTTTGTGGTTGTACCAAACCAAGCAATATGGCTATAATACAAACATTCCAAAACAAAACGCTAAGAATGCTCCATGGTATATAAGGAATAGTGATATTCACAGAGATCTAGGAATTGCTACCGTGAGTAACGAAGTAACAAATTTTGCTCGCAAACTTCGTACTCGCATTCATGGTCACTGCAATAATGAAATAATTCGTACCCTGGACGCGACATACCTTGAGCGCCGACTACAAAGAACAAGACCGTTCGACCTAGCGCCATAAGGAAAAACCGCATGTAATGACTGTATTAGTAGGTGCGTTCGCTGGAAAGCTACCTACCAAATGCGATTAACACTACAGAAGCGTAAACTACTTGTTAAGGTAACTTATTCGGAGTCATCACTAAAATGAAAAAATGAGAGGAACAAATTTCTTACTACTATGAGCGCGCGCGACCGGATCTCATAGTGCCTCTCTGAGGGGTGAGGTTTAGCCCGTAGGCAGACTAGATATATCTGAATCGGGCATAACCAATGATACGGGCACTTGGTAAATTCTGAAGATTACTCACCTCCAGGCGCAACCAAAAAAAAAAAAAAAGCAAACGGAAAGGCTACAGTCCGCTGGGGGCGAACAGTACGATACCCTATCCATATTCTATATGCCCCAAAGAAAAAAGCATTAGGAAGATGATGGATAGCATTTTATTTCATTTTATTAATTTAAAAAAAAAACATTTTTTTTTAAAAACGCCCCCAAAAAGTGGGCGTGGCCAAAAACTCTGTATGGGCGATATGTTGGAAAAAATATTGGGTAAATATCGTCTTAAACATTTTTTTTCGGTTTCTATGAAAATTTTCGAAGAAAACAGCATTTTAGTCAAAAACGCCCACAAAAAGTATTTGTGGCAAAAAACTTTATACGGCAAACTTATAAAGGAGGGCAGTACCTACATATCTTGTGAAGGTTGTAACACTATATCTCTGTAACTTTAGCTTTTAAACGGTTTTTTTCAAAATTGTGGGCGTGGCAGTGGGCGTATTCAAAAAAATTTTACACTTAACCATTTCGGAGCCCTAGGGAATATGTGGTCCAAATTTCAGCTTCCTAGCTAAATTTTAAAGGTCTAAAAATTGCGTACGGACGGACGGACGGACGGACATTGCTAGATAGTCTTAGTATTTGGTCCTGATCATAAATATATATACTTTTATGAGTCTACGACGAATATTAAGGGGTGTTACAAACTATGTGTCAAAATTAGTATACCCTTAGGATAGGATATAAAAAAAAACTCACACGAAACTTTGTTGTCGGTGGTGATTTTAATGCAAAACACACCTTCATGATGCATATACCAAAAGGAAAAAATCTCTATGAAGACGGTATGCAATTTGAAGTAGACTTTTACTCGTCAGGCAAACCGACGTATACGGCAAAAACTCCAGACCTTATAGATTTTTACATTTTAAAAGGGATTTTCGAAAGCGTTGTTAAAATTGAAGAATGTTTCGATCTGTCTTCTGATCACTTGCCTGTCATGCTGACAATTAGCAGCTGCCTATTGGAAAAGGAGAGCCCACCAGACTTACTAGCGTATCAACTAAGTGGGACTCCTTTAGAAAAGACTGCGAAAATAAATTCGATCGTAACGTGTCTCTTCAAACGCCATTTGAACTTAAAGTCGAAGTCGATCAATTTATCGGAGTCATACAAAGTTCAGCCTGATATAATACTCCTTATAAAGGATAACGCGACAGGAGTTCCACAGTGAAGCGTCCTGGGTTCGATTTTATTTTTAGTCCTAACTCAAGATATTCCGCAGGAAGAAGGCACAACTGTAGCGACCTTTGCGGATGATACCGCTATATTTGCCGCGAGTAATATGGTTGAATCAGCAACAATTAAGCTTCAACGTGCTATCAACAGCGTTTTTGAATGGACAAAGACTTGGCGTATTGTTCTTAATGAAACAAATTCTACGCATGTTACTTTTTCTTACAGAAATGTTACTACGCTACCCATTTTCATAGACTCCGTACAAATTCCAAATGAAACTAAATATTTGGGAATGACACTAGATGCGAAACTAAAATGGAAATCGCACTTAAAAAAGAAACGGGAAGAGCTCGTTATTAAATATAATCAAATGCATTGGCTGCTTGGTCCGTTTGCCAAACTCAGCATGCAAAACAAGCTGGTTTTATACAAGCAAGTTCTGAGACCGGTTTGGACGTACGGTATACAATTTTGGGATTGTACCAAAGCAAATAGTATTAAAATTTTACAAACTTTTCAAAACAAAATGCTAAGAAGAATTGTGAACGCCCCGCGGTATATCAGAAATAGTGATATCCACAGAGATTTGGATGTGGCAACCATTGAAGATGGAATGCAATCATTTGCCCGTAAGCAACAGACTCGCCTTCGCGGTCATTGCAATAACGAAATGATATATATTTATATAAGCAGGTGCCTCCAATGGGAAGCTGCCTGGTAATTTGAAGTAAGGTGTTTTTAGTGAGTAAGAATCTCACACTATTATGAGCACGTGCGATCGGTCCTCAAGTGTCTTATGGAAGATTTTCCACCTACCCTCGGAACTTATGTCTCTAGCTCTGTTGTAAGCGAAGTAAGAGCGTGGTTAAAAATTACCTGAGTTGGTTCCTGTAAATAAGGGTAAATAGGAGCACGATTTTTTCAAAGCAAAAGAAGTGAGCTTTCCTTCTAACAAGACCAAGCTATCTGAGGAAAACCGAAAAAAGTTTAAACGACCCGGGAATGACTCGCCTACAACAAATAGATGAGGCAAAGTCCCATAGGTAGTAAAAACGTTTGGTCGTTTATCAAAAATATTTAAAATTCGGCCTCGTCATCTGTGCCGACACTCATTTAAAGGGCGCTCCCGCTGCCAGCTCCATAGCTCAACGCTTCCAGATTGAGCTTTAACTCTCCCTGTACTAGAGCGCTAGAGTATAATTTTCTATTGGACCGATCCATTTTCGCACTCATACAGTTGCAAGAGTACTTCAAGATCTTAATATACATAAATCCGCTGGCTCTATCGTTCGAAAGAGGTGGTCTTTAACTCTGGCAGACCACTTTTCTAGGGCTCTTTCCGAGAAGATGGAAAACAGCATTTGTCCAGCCCGTTCCAAAAAAAGGCGAATCTTCTACACCCTATCTTTCCAAGGTCATGGAAACGCTGATATATCGTCAGATTATGAAATATTTCGAATCCCGAAAACTTCTTAATGAAGCCGGTCATTACAGTACGGTTTTCGGAGTAGCAAGTTCACTGGTGATTTGATAAAATATCTAACCGAAAAGTGGAACCGATCTATTCACAACGGTGGTGAAGGCAAAGACGTTGCTCTTGATATTTCAAAGGCATTTAACAGAGTTTGGAATCAAACTCTCTTGTCGAAAATGCGTGCATTCTTGCGTGGATTAGAAATTTGTTTTCTAAACGTTCAACTAAAGTTGTTTTGAACGGTTTCAAGTCTGTTTTACCAAATAAAAAACCGTCTGTAACTTACCAAACAAATGTCGGTGTTCCCCAAGGCTCCGTTTTGTCTCCAACTTTCTTTCTTATTTTTATCAATGATCTCCTGTCTTTTACTTCTTATCCTATTTATTCCTGCGCCGATGACAGTATCCTTAGCTTTACATTTTCGCTTTCTGGCAACGCCGATCATCTTCGCTTGTTGAACTGGAATAGCAACGTATGTTAAGTTCGTTAAATTCCGATCTTGACAGATTTCATGAGAGGGGTAAAACCAATAGTCTGGAATTTAATGCTTCCAACACATAGTGCTGTCTTCTGTCATTAAAGTAAAACCCCAATACTCTGCCATTATCCATTCATAACACTTGCATCGCTGAAACCGAAAGGTTTCCATCCATTTTCAATATGTGTGTTAACGACAAACCTCGTTGGAATGACCAAGATTCAAGCGATGCAACAAATATTTTACTCCTTCTGATCTGGCTAGAATTTAGAAGACGTTTATTCTTCCCAGGCTTGAGTACACCGCTCATATCTGGTCTGGTGCACCAATAACTTATTTGGAGCTGCTGGAACGTGCGATTAAACTTATTTAACGAGTGAGACATCGTGAAATCGCTTGACTCTCTTACTCATCGTCGCAATGTCTCCTGCCTGTCGTTGTTTCATCGAAAGTGCTCGAACGTAACCAGTTGCATTCGACCACTTCAACATTTCAACCGCAATACCCATCATGCTACCAGTGCTCGTCACAGGTTTCACGCGTAGTAAAGCAACGTCCGTAAGAAAATATGTAAACAGTTCTATCGCAATTAAATGTTTCTCGCATCGCATCGCCTTATCGCCTTACCGTGCGCGCAATCTTTAGTCTATATTCGGACGTACTCTGTTTTTCCTAACCATTATAATTTGCAATCATTCAAAATCAATGTGCATTGGTTTCTCATCTTTTCTACTAATTGCTCATTTTCTAATGCCCGTCTGTGTTACTATAAACATTAAAGGTGTGCTAAAAATCCCTTTTGGACTTGGTGCAAAAAGTCCGAAAACCTTATGTTTTTTCTCCAAGTCTAATAGAAAGCTTTCAATTTTTACCGAACTCATCCTAAAGTTGTATCCCTTAGGATATTGATGTGGTCGGCTCTTGAACTTTATCGCTAATAAGAATTACATGGTTTTCAAAAATAATATAAATCTTTAAAATTGTCATTTATTAGTTACAGATTGTGTAAGTATTTAACTAAGCCTAACTAGCACCACTAATGAAATTAATTTTTTTTGTTACGATTAACGTTATCCTAAGAGCCTACAAAATATGTTTGACGTAAAAAGTAACAGCATATATACTATATTAGTATATGTATATTTGAGGCCCATGATTAGAATTAGAAGTTCCAGAATTAAATGAAGCCTTTACGTCAAAGAACCCATCTCGAAAAAATTGGAGCAGAAACATGCAGAAACAACAGCATTTGATTGGCCTCAATGATGAAGTGATTCAAAATCGGGAGGCCTGCAGATATTTTTTGAGGTCGAACCGGCGAACCCCACAGGCGGACCAGTAGGAATGCAGTGAAGTGAGAGGGTTGTAATCCCTATAATCCTGATCATAACCTCGTCGTTAAATGGAGAGAAGAGGCCTATGATTTCAAATACATATATCCGTCTGGCAACACGAAATGGCGGATGCAAATGCGCATTTTAAAAATCTGTTTGATGCAAATTTTTCCTTTAATTAGTCTTAATTTTTCGTAAAACATAGATATCAGTTTCCTCTAGTACTGCTTGCGCAGTAACATTTATAGTTTCTATGCGAGACTTTTTCGAAATCTTTTGATATATATGTGTAAGAATATGGCAGAGCATATCTTTTAAATATTAATGGTTTTTTTTTAGGTTTTATAAACTTAATTAATAGTAATGTGCTTAGTTCGGAAGCCGAATCGGAGAATTGGTGTATATTTTGGACAACAATAGTAGTATCTGGGTTGAGCAATTTTTTTCGCCATGTGGTTTGGAATTACATTTATCACAGTGACTCTAATCATGAATTGTACATGTTAGTTGTTAAATTTATATATGTATATTATTATTTAAATTTGATATTTCATGACAAAAGAAATTTTCAAGGCATAAATATATATATAAATAAGGGGAAATTTTAAAACAATTTTCATAAAAAGTTTTAAGAAAACTAGGGAATATTATGTTGCATAATGGTTGGAATGGAATTTAACAACTAACATTCCAACCATTATGCAACATAATATTCCCTAGTTTTCTTAAAACTTTTTATGAAAATTGTTTTAAAATTTCCCCTTATTTATATATATATTTATGCCTTGAAAATTTCTTTTGTCATGAAATATCAAATTTAAATAATAATATACATATATAAATTTAACAACTATGTATTCAGATAAAAAAAAAACTGGAGAAGGCGCAAAGGGAAACAAACCTTCCCAAGTCATAATAGTCTTAGAGCTAGTTAACGTTTGTTTTACAAAGCAATTTAACAAATTGTGTTGTTAATTGAATGCCTGCTGTCACAAAAATCACTGTAAGGCAACCTGGAACTGGAACAATTAAAGGAATTATTGCTTCTATAAGGTGAATGAACGAGCTCTCACCTACATCGTCGATTCAAGGTATATCTATTTTTCATTGATTTTTAAGAGCCGTTCTAAAAATATTTGTTTTTGTATGTTATCAATATCTGCTTAATACTCATTTACCTTAACAGGAATTAGAATTTTCTCATAAAATCATATGTCTATTTGACCTCAACCCCATTTTGATTTTCATTTCTAGTTTAAAAAAAAATATTCTTTTGCCAGTTATAATTATGTAAGCACATATAACATTACAATATTTGTACTCATAAGGAGATTTTATTTAGCTCAGTCTTGATATTGCGGCATAGATTTCGGGTATATTGATAGATATGCTTTGAAGTAAACCAAATAATGACCAACAAGTGTTTCCTTTTTTAATGAACTACTGTGTTTATTTAAACACCTTAAGGGTATTTAACACACGTATGTTAAATGCTTAAGTTATCACCTTTTATAAGATGATTAGTGAAACATTGAAAGAAACTATGTGTGTATTATTTTTATTATGTTCTTACTAATCTTACTTGAGAGATAATTATACAAATGTAGGAAGACATTAGATGCCTTTCCTTGCAAGCGTTTATGCGCGTATTTTACAAATAAGATGTAAATGTAAATGAATGAATAAATAAAATGTGATTTAAAAGAGCGATCCCCAAAACTAAATAAATTGTCTGAACGATTAACCTTTTTTTGAACGCATTACAGTTAATAATGGAAACTTATATTTTAAGGTATAGTTATATTTTGGAAGCTAAAATCTTGGAGTAATCCACGATAGAAATTCTAATTCTAAATCTAATACAAGTTTCTTTTTAAAAATGCAATAAAATAAACAAAACTAATTTTTTTCTGTGCGCACCGTAGGACGACCGGGACCATGAGTAGCATACCAGTCGAACCTCACCCAGCAGGCGCGGTGGATGCTTCATTTCGGCCAAAACTTCTTTTCATAAAACGCACTGTTTGGCCTACACAGCACTTAATTTGGAAATAAGTTTTCAATATTTCCCAACGTTGTTTAAGCGTAAAGTGAGGAGGTATGATACTGACTTTCTGTCAAGATTTCGAGCTGGAAATAACCTAAATAACCTATGATTTAAAAAGAAACCGCTAGACGGCCCACCCTGTATATTTGTTTCAACATGGCGAAATTTGGCACATCATTTGTAACACCCCTTAATATTCGGGGTGTTTTGGTGTGAAATCTGGGCTGAAAAATCTTTTTGATAGAAAACAAGTTAGGGTCTCAAATAATTGATTTGGAAGGCTAATTTAAAACAAAAGCCTGGGCCAATAAATACTATTTATAGTTTTGTATGTACTTCTTTAGGGCTTATTCTATTTCGTTGAGTTATTCTATAAACACTTTTAGTAATGGAGTGCTTAATTCTCACCCGAATGGTGATCAGGTTTTTATGACAGCTCTTCGTCAATCGGATAAAATCAATACAAATAAATGTTTTCGAATACCTTTGACATTATTGGTAAAACCGAAATTCGTCTGTACAATTTCTTCTATCCGACTAAGAAACCTTCATGATTTCAAAATAAAGGCATAGGTTTATATATTTGATCAGTTTTACAAGTTATGAAGATTTAGCAATGTCCGTCACCATATTTCACATATTCTGTTTTTTAAATAATTTATCATAAATACGAAATAAAATGTCGAAAAAAATTCGCAATCTTTTAGTCTTGAAACTTTATTCTGGGGGTGCCACACAAACAAGAAGCACGAGATTGTTGACATTTAGTACGTGCTTTTCTTTTCTCTTTACTAATATGGTTATTTCCCTAGTTTCTTTTACACAGTCGAAACTTTCCAAAACTGTAACAAAGCTTTCGGATAAGTTTTCATTTTTTCAAAACAGCTTACCCTAAATTCCATACAGGTTTCGCAGAGGATTTCGCCTTTTGGTGAAGTGCCTATGATGAAATGCTTGAAATGGTAAAGTGTTAACATTTTGTAAATCCGCCCGTACGCAATTTTTAGGCCTTTAAATTTAAGCTAGGAAACTGAAATTGGGACCACATATTCCCTAGAGCTCTGAAACTGTTATGTGTACAAATTTTTCTAATACGCCCACTGTCACACTCACAATTTATAAAAAAACAATTTTAAAGCTAAAGTTAGAGAGATAGAGTGTTACAATCTTCACAAGATATGTAGGCACGGAACTCCTTTATAAGTTTGTCATATAAAGTTTTTGGCCACGCCCACTTTTTATAAATTTCATAGAATGAAATAAAATGCTATCCAAGACGATTTAATGCTTGTTTTGGAGCATATAGGGATATTGATAGGGCCCAAAGCGGAATGTAGCCTTTCCTTATGTTTTTATTTTGGGTTTGTTTTCCATTTTACATGGTATGAAGTGAGCTTCGATGTGTATGCTCAAGTTTTCTAACTTTTCAAACAGAAGTTTGTTAATTAGAGCCTGTCCTTCTAGACTGATAAGTATTGCAGGGAAAATTAGGGCGAGTGGCTCAGGCGATTTTTTGCTTTGCTGTTTTTTTTGGCGTATACATCACCATATCTCTGTTACCAATTAATTGCCAATTTTCAATTTTGGGTAGATCCTGAGTATTAGGACCCCTATCGTTAGATAGATGTTTTCGTGAAAATTTAACGCAATGCTGTTTTTTTGACATTATGTAGATTCTTTCAATATTGTTTCAATATTTTTTTACTCTTCGCAGATTAACATGAAAGAGCGGAAAACCACAAGTGAATATAATGTCCTTTTCTATTTTAGAATTATTGTTTCTCTTTCTTAAGTTATTAACTGCGTCGAAAATTTCTAAACGCTTTCGTCGATTTAACATCTTGCAAAAATATCTTCTTTATAGCAGAAAGAATGGTAATGCAGCCCTCTGGCGATTATTCAGTACGGATCACTAAACATTTTTCCACACGTTTTTGTTGTTCTAAGATGTCACTTTGAAGGCGGAACTTCATAAGAACGTTGAATAACTTGCAAACCATTCCTCCGACAACGTTTATTAGCGGCGGTATATATACTATTTTTGGTTGGTCTACCCTTGGTCTTGTTAAATTTGTTTCGCGCGGTAGCGCGATCTGGGATAAGTGTCTTAAGCACAAAGTCAAAGCGTTTTTCGATATGTGTTCTCGGCTTCGACCTAATCTAACTCTTCCTCTAGCTCTCGATTTTGATAGCCTTATTGCCAAGGGCGTATGCAGGATTTTGATCAGGGGGTGGATTTTGATCATTCATGTGCCAATACAAAGTACTGCTGTAGTACTGCAACGACAAGCGTTTCTTAGTGCAATATTAATGTAGTGATACAATGTATAACGTTTCAAATCGCAGTGTAAATGTATGTTCTGCCCAAAAAAAGAAACTTTGCATCAAAAACAAATCTGTTGCGATGACATTTAAAATCTTTAAATATTTAATTTTATAACTAATTCCTTAACAAAAATAAAAGTTTGTATGAACACAATACATTAATACTGCCCCCCCCCCCCAGTCTGCACCCCTTACATACGCCCATGCTTATTGCGGAGCTTAGCCCGTTTCCTCGAAGCTTATACATTTAGTAGAGGCCCAAGATACGCGTCCCAAGGTTAGCGTCGCAGAATTTGTATTCGGTTCTGTTTGTTGGACAGATCCACATGGTTTTCATCATTCTTTTAATACTTTAAAAATATTAAAATAATTGCAATAAATGACTTTTCCCAAGAACCCTTAAAACCGAAGACTACGAAATGTGGGAATGTTAATTAGAAATGGTCTGCTACCACCAATGAATCTAAGTGTTTTGTCCATTGCATGTTTCCGGATATATTAGTTTTGCCCAATAATCTATTTGGACAGTTCAATTTTTAGCGAATAGTTCCAAGCAAAAAAAATATTTGGCGTAAACGGCCCATACAGGACATAAAAACTTGCTTCTCCAACCATTGTGTATGCAAAGTTATATTTTTGACACGAATGGAGGGACCTACAGTTTCTCATGACATTTCTTGCTCTTGGATGTTTGTCAGACGTTTGCAAGAGGTGGGGCAGCGAATAAAAACTTTCAGGTAGTGGTCCAGCGCACTTAACCACTAAGCCACTGCACCCACAAGCAAAACACTGAAAATAATATAAGCTGGAGAGTGATGTAAGCAAGTCGACTTTATTAAGGAAATACTCGAAATAGTTTACTCACAGTGTTTCCTTAATGTGTAGGTATCCAAAGTCTTTATCTGTTCTACAAAATTAAATGTTCAACTCAGCCGCAAACCATGTTGAATTCATCAAAAAGCCGTTTCAAATAAATTTGCCACCTCATTTCTTGAACAGTCCATTACTCCTGCAGAGCATGTTAAATGGACCGTCGGAATTTCATTTTTCCGCCGCTTTATCATTTAGTTATTTATTCTCTTAGGTATAGTTATAAAAATTTAAAAAAATACAAACTACTGTACAGTGTATACAATCTAAGAAGTTTATTTATAACATTTACAATTTTTATAAAACGTCGTAGAATATTAAAAAAAAGTACCTATATCGTTTCCTTTAAGTATAAAAGTACTAAAGCTGGTAAGTATGTACACTGTGCAGATGTGTATAGTATTGTGACTGCTTTTTGAAAAAGTTCGTTCGAAGGAAATAAATATAATTGGGGAGACAAGACCTTTGTTGTATATGTTCAATGCTCAAAGGCATATACACGTATTTATATTGATATAGCGTAGATTCCCAAATAAAATGTATTCATACACATTTTTCATTTGGATTGGTAAAACGATAAAAGCATAAAAGCATAGATACATCAAGTACCTACTCAATCGACAAAGAAGCAGTAGCAGAAAATATGTACATATATAAAAATATAACAAATATTAGATTTACTTCGTTATGCTATACAAACTATTTATATAACATTCATATACAAAACAGAATAATATAGATTATATTTATGGGTGCATAGTACACTTACATGTACACGTAATTTAGATATACATAAAAGCCAACGGAGTTAAAAGTTCACTTCATGCAAGCGAACAATTTAATCCAAAACATAGTAATTTGTAATATGATTAAGTGAACATGAAACATTTCTACGTCTGTCTTTGAACTAAATTATAAGTAATAGCTGCTTGTGAGCACATTAAAGCATATGAGAAGTGTTTGCTTATAAACAAATTTAATTTCCCAAAAAAATAGTCCTGTGTATCAGTGTTTTAACGATTATAAAAACGGTTAAAGAGTCCAGCTTTAAATGGCAGTAGTAGGCTGTATCCGTTTGTGTAGGAGAAGTATGATACCCTATCCCGAAAGAAAAAAGCATTAAGAAGATGATGGATAGTACCTTTTTTCATTCTATAAAATTAAAAAAAAAAATTTTTAAAAAAAAACGCCCCCAAAAAGTGGGCGTGGCCAAAATGGGCGCTATATTGGAAAAAATATTGGCTAAATATCTTGTTAAAAATTTTTTTTGGTTTCTACGAAAACAGCATTTTAGTGAAAAACGCCCACAAAAAGAACGCGGGGCAAAAACCTTTATTTGACAAACTTATGAAGGAGGGCAGTGCCTGCATATCTTGCGAAGATTGTAACACTCTATCTCTCTAACTTTAGCTTAAAAACGGTTTTTCTTAATTGTGGGCGTGGCAGTGGGCGTATTAAAATATTGTTTACACTTAACCATTTTGGAGCCCTAAGGAACATGTGGTCCAAATCACCTTCCTAGCTTAATTTTAAAGGCCTAAAAATTGCGACGGACGGACGGACATTGCACAATAGTCTTAGGATTTGGTCCTGATCATGAACATATACTTTTATGCGTTTAGGACGAATATTAAGGGGTGTTACAAACTATGTGTCCAAATTAATAGGATAGGATATAAAAAGGCAGTGTGTAATGAACCTTCAATGAGCCAGCGTCAGTTCTCATGTCCTGGGTTGCTGGTACAGAAATTAGAAGCCCTCTGTTCTAGGGCTAACGCCAGGAACGACTCTCCAGGCTGATCCGTTGGGGTAACTTCGTGGCCAAGTCAGTTTTGTTAGAGACTGGAATAGCCTCGGATCCCAGTTTCTTTCCTTTTTAAACGGCAACGGACATAAGAGTCCGTGCGTACACTACACTCCAGGTGGTACTAAAACGCTATAGTATTTCCTCAAGCGGTGCAGACATTATCGCGATTCATATATATACCGCAATTTTAAAGTTTAATTTAAAGCAGACAAAATTAGCTTTCATTTAAATACCGTTACATCTTTTTAAAAATTTGTTTCACTTGTTAGTAAGTAGCCAAAATGGTACTTTAACATATGTAGTTATATGTTTTGCACATATGTAATTTCACAAGTGAGTTTCAATAGTGAAAGCAAATTTAAAAAATATATTATTGATGTGGAAATAATGTACTAATGCTTTTTTAACTAAATATAATCAATCCTAATAAAATTTGATATCTTGAAATAGTTCTTTTTCCTTTTTTGACAAGCATGGTACACATCAAAAATTGCCCTTTTTCGTCTATTCCGTGAAAATGCTGCATTTCCCAAGAAATTAATACCCAATTCGTTTTTAGCAAGTGTTTTAACATTAGGGTTATTAAGGTTGAAAGCTCAGATTTTCGAAATAGTTTTTCTTAAATCGCCTAGGTAATAATAACTTATTAATAATATCTTATTACTAGAGCAGTAACGGATAGCTATTTTACCGGATACCAGATTTTCGGCATATAATAAGCCCGCCGGATATCTGGCTAAAGGAAATGCATATTGTAACGCGCAAATATACGTCTTTCACCGCAAGAAGAACATCCGGATCCCGCCACTGTATGGACGTAGAAAAACATAATGACTTACTCCTTCAGTTTAAAAGCTCTGAAGAGTTGTTAAAAAGATAATAAATCTTTGAGCAGATTCGCTATTCTGCAAGAAATATTAAATGGGTGAATGTGATGCTTATGATAATTTTGAACTGTTTTAAAGAGGTAGCGGAAAAAATAGTCAAAATGAGGTGGCACTGCGAACATACTTTACTTTTATTTTAAAATAGTCCAGCTCCATTGGGGTTTCGGGTTTGGGTGGTAAGTTAATGCCCAACAATGATATCCAACCAACCGGCTATCCGTTACATCTTATTACTTCTTCTTAAATTTGTTTTCTTTAATTAATTTTATTTCAGCGGCTTCTGAAACTGATGATGACATGAGTTTTTTTTTCTTTCAAAACAAAACGGAAATTTTAAAAAATGCTTTTGTATATTTTTCAAAACTGTTAAGAAGATTTATAATAAAATTGGTATTTGGTTAATATTACCCTTTGAAACAAACTTACATATTTTGTCATATTTCCGTTATAGGCATCTATTATTATTTTTATAACGCGATTTAAAAACGGAACTAAAAAATAAGATAAAGTTTGTTGTGTTCTCCTAAAAGTGCAGCTACCCCAATTGCTTACGTATTAATAACACAATTTCTGAAGTTTTATTTGTCACACAGTTGGTTAACCCCATGCATATTGCTACATCGATACTAAATACCTACATTGTTACCGCTGAAGATGGTAATGCCAAATGAACATTATTCAATGAAGTATTGTTTTCTAGTTGGTGCGGTTATTAGGCCCGTCGGCACAGTTTAAAAATGAATATGTATATACTATATACTGTATACACAAATATATCGTCCGATTTCAAACATTTGCTTAGCCATATATACTTTTTGTACAACCTATTCTTCAAATAAAGTAAAACCGACGTATTAACAAAAAAAATTGAAGTGTTTTGTAAATGTAAATACATCATTATTTTATGTCCATTCATGACCGAATTAAGACAAAACCACCCCCTTTTTTTCTTTCTCTTTTACAACCTTAGTCAAGCGACAAAAAAATAGTAGCTCTTGTAAAATATTGAAGCATCACAGTACAACCAGGTACATACAAGTATGTGTCCTTAAAAAATATCAATATAGCGAACGTGATTTTACAGTATTTGATTGATTGAAGATATAACATGAGCTCCTGTATAAGTTAGCAGATATTTGAGCGAGTCAACAAAAACATTGGCAGAAAGTATTATACTCGTAGTAGGATAAAAATTGCTTAGTAGAGATAATACAGAATCATGTTTTCTATCAAAATATTTAGTCATAACAACTTAAAAAATGGATACGAACAAATGTAAACGTGTAACACAAATGCGTAAGTAAATACTTATACCTAATATGAAAACGGAAAAGATAATAAAAACATATATCCACCCAAAAAATAAAAAAAAGTTATACAAACGTATGTATACGGTAGGAAGAAACCCATTTCTACCATATGTCCAACCTTGAAGATAACACATCCGATTTATAAACTTATACCCAAAACTTAAAATTACCAATCGCCAAATATTTGGATCGGATCTGTTCTCAAGACGGAATCGCCGAAATCCGAAAATAAAAGATCGCCCAACACCATATTAAAAGGATTTCAACTCTCTCTTTTTACAGATGGAAGATAGACCTCCGCTCGAAGTAGCAATAACAAAATATTGCAACGAACTCCTAAGCAAACGACTTCTTAACACATATCATAGACTAATGGGTTTCGAGCCGAATATATCAGTAAATTGAAGAACTTCAAATGCGGAGAAACTTTGTTACCACTACCTCATCAAGTCTTAAAGGATCTTTTAAAAACGCAAAGTTAACTAATTCATAGAAGCATATATATACATATAGACTACTATGCAGTTATTTCACATCACTACATTAGTGAACCATCAGCTAATCAGGTGATTAACAACAATTTAAGAGCAGAAATAACACTTATCTTAGCATCTCAAGGCACAAGGCACAATCCAATGATCCGGATGGTTATGGAAAACATAAAAAAGTTTTGCATTGTCTGGTCACTTTAGGCACTCTATAGAATACCTAGGCTTTCAATAAAATACATACAACATCCATACCTCATTCTAAATATTTCCAGGAAAAACACACATATGAAAATCTATTTAAATGTCCGGTATAATAAAACAATTCCTTAAAAATGTTGAATAGATGTAAGTATATTTTTATATGTATCTAACTATTAATGCATCATCCATACGCATACCTTAGTATATTTACCTTTTTCACCAAGCAGGTGATAGTGTCGTAGCTATAAGAAAAAATAAAGAATACATATCAAGCAAGTTAGTCCTTGTTAGAGAGGAATTTCGACCCAATTAGAAAAGTTAAACAGAAAGGAGTCCCAAACGCAGATCCAAGAAATCAAGTTGATTGTTGTTTCATCGTTTCGGTAGTTGCTATTAAAACTAAACTGAACTTTACGATACAGCATTGTATACATTATATATACTACACACATATATATCTACTTATTTTTTATGTGTGTGGTCATCTTTTTTTACCATATTCTGAGAATATGTTCAATTTAAAGAAAAGTTTATGAGACCTACTTTATATTGGTCGTAGACCCCTAAAAATATAATTTACTTGTTGAGATAAGCAAAGATTCAATTTTTTTTTTTGTTATAACGGTATTTATTAAAACGACGGAATGTTATACTTACAAAATTCTATGAGATGTTTTTTTTCTACCACAAAACACAAACAATTACAAAATAGTTGTAAAATTATCATGGTACTTATTGTTAGACGTAGATCAAGTGGTTACAACGAACAAAAAAAATACATCGGACGTAGCTAAAATTTGATAAATTTTATGTTGCGATATGTTATTCCCATTTAATTTTGTTCATAAGTACAATTTTTCCACTGAGTTAAGTACAATACATTTATGCTTTCCTCAGATTAAGGTTTTATTTTAACACTTTAAAAAATATACATATATATAAGGCGTAAATGTTCAATCCAGAACCTAAAGCCTAGCTTCTTCAACCGTTGTGTGTGCGAGGATATATTTTTGTAGCTGCAGTTTAATGCCGATCTTGGACGGCAATTTTATTTTTGGAAAATAATCTCATGAAAGTTTTGTCAGATCAGGAGGTGGCGTGGCGAAAAAAAAATTGTTTTTGGTGCTATGGGGCGGTTATAGTCGATTATAATAATAAATAAATTAATGGTCATGATTAGGTTAGGATAGGTTGAAGTGGCAGTCGGTGAGACCGACTCACTTAGACCAACTTCGTATTCGTAACTGGTTGCAGCAAGCGAGGAACCGAACTGGCTGGATGGGCTTGTTGGGTGAGGCCGTTATCCTACCCGGACTGTAAGCGCCACCAAAACTGAAGTAAATATTTGCCAATAACCAAATTAATAATATTTATATATATATTTTTAATCATTCGAGAATGTGAATTTTTCTTAAATTTGCATTATTTTTAGCCTAAATTTTCAACTCCATCTATCCACCCAACATCGGTTCTGAAACGCTTTGGTGTTGTTTCAGGTACCTAAAACTTTCACAAAGCCAGAAGCAACTTTAAGTATGCTTTGGTATATCGCGCCCAGGGACTTAACCCACACCGTGATAAGGATTTTGCGCTATTAAGTTAAGTATATGAGAGGTGCTCTGTCAATCTAACTTTGAAACCTATTATATTCTTTGCATAGGTACGTTTTATATGAAAAAGTTGGAAATCATAAAATTACAAAAAAAAAATATATTTTTTATCTACGTAGATACACTTGAGCTGTACTTATCTGTTTGCAAAGCTATTTATTAAATAATATCCACCTCTGTGACAATTAATATGCAACAACTTCGGTATCACCAATAAGAGTAGGTAAATGGTTTTATAATAGAATAGAGGTCACAAAACAAATTAGATTGAATTGAAGAAAAAAAAATTTAAATTAGCTTAAACTGAAGAAGTGTTGAAAATATGCAGGATAATTTAATGTACAATAAGATTTATAACCTCATACCTTAATATGTTATATGTATTCAAAAAGAAATTGTACACATCTTTTTCCTATACATCCCTGACTTACACACCAAAAAGTTTTGTAAGAAATAAAAATTTGAAAGCCACTGACGTTAAATTGCAAGTAGAACGTGGACACTATTAGCAGCTTCATCTATTTATTGTATAAAGAAGCAGAATTTATTATTATGAGATTCTAAACTAAAAAAAGCGAACTCGCGTTGGTTTTGCCATTGAGAAATGCACAATGACATGCGATATCTGGGAGCCAGAAAAAGAACCCTTGTAGAAAACTCAGTTTTGTAGTTCTCGTAGAATTATTAATATTATTGTCGAGTATACGAGCTGTCGATCCTTGGGAATCTTAGTCTTTCTGTGGAACTTCAACTGCAATTTGGCCATGATTTGCTACCAAATACAATGTGTGGCATACTTATGGGAGTCAGTAAAACACTGATAATATTCAATAAAAGATAATACGTTGCTAGGCGCTATGGGTGTTATGATTTTTTTTTTGATATAGAGAAAAAAAAAATATTGCTCATTCTTTGACGTTATGTATAGTCTTGGATATATAGATACATATAGCAGTGTAGAAAACTCAGTTTTGTAGATTTTGTAGAGTTATTATTATTATTATCGAGTGCCGTGAAAATGTAGGTCTTCCTAAGGACTTTCAATTGCACTTTGGCCATGATTTGCTACCAAGTACCAAGAGTCCGTAAAGCACTTATTATATTCTATAAAAGTTGCTAGGCGCTATGGGTGTTAAGCTTTTTTTTGAAAAAAAGTAAGATAAAGACTAATTATTCTTTGGCGTTATGTTTTAGATACATAGATAAATCACCTCGGCCTTTATATCTGAAAACTAGTTACAAGTACAGCAACTAACTTTCGGTTCGACATCTGCTAGAAAAATATTGTAGATAGATATTAAACAATCATTATAACCCAATTGTATAAATTTCGATGAAATAAAAAACAACATATTGCTATCAACACAATTATATATTAAGTAAAGTAGGTGTAATAAATAGCAAGCTTTAAAAATTTATATATTCCTATTGCTTTCTGCTGGGGGCCGAATATTTAATGTTCGAATTCACAAGATGCGTACTCTGTAACTTTATAGCCCGGCTCCCATATTCGAAAATCGAACAGAACTCGACTCGTCAACTTTTTATGTTTTATTGTTCGAATATTGGCACTACCTAATTCTAAAGTAATTGTCAAAATCATTCGAATTCGCAAATAATCATTCTATATTCTAATACAAATGTGGTTGTGTGCGGAAAACTTCAATAATGTAAGCAAAATTTGTTTTCATATTTTATTAAATATCGCATAAAAGCATTAAAATATATTTTATTCATAGGAAATCATCTAAATGTGGAAACACAACGACGTCTCAATTTGAGATTCTTGTGCAATATATTAAAAGGCATCCCGACTTATCCAAAGGATACTTAAAAACACCGGAGGCCAGAAAAAAATCCTCACATTTTTAGGAAAATCTATCTAATGATTTAAATGCTGAAGGTCCACCGCAGCACGATGGTAATGGGTGGAACCAATGGTTGAACCCACCAAAATCGCCTAAACTTATTTTTGTATGATGTAGGTTTGGGGTGACTTTAAAGTACACAAAAGGCAAGCTTAGGAAAAATAAAATGAATCCCTCCGGAACTGGTGGCGGACCATCCAAGCATTGTTCCTTAACACCACTCGAGGAAAGGGATACTGAGTTGCTCGATTTAGGTAAGGCATTTTATGGAATGACAGATGTTTTAAATTTTGGCTTGCAAAATAACAATGCAACATTAAACGAAAACACCAATGAAGAACGTCAACATACCGACGATGCATTTATGGCACACATTGTACAAAACGATATAAGTATGAACGATGCAACAGGTGCTAATGAAATTGAAATGGTCCCTGAACCACGGACAACAACCAAAAAAGTACAAGTATCACTTTTAGGAAAACAAGTAAGCAACCAAATCACATTCCAAAAAAATTCACACGACCTGATGAATGGTATGAATGAAAATTTAAAAGGCATCTTAAAATATAAAAGAAGAAACTTTGAAATCAAAGAAAAATCGTACAAATTAGAAAAAGGTAAATTTGAATTTAATAAAGTAAATTCAATCCAGAAACCCAAAAATGCAGTTGCTAAGTTGGAAATTAAAAGAGAAATTTTAAGCCTTCGTCAAAACATGAACGAACATTGTTAATAAGCTTTATCTAATATTAACTATTATATTGTATTATAATATTTATCTAGTATATATTTTTTTAGGTTTAAAGTGAATAAATTTATTTTTTTTTTTTTAAGTTTGCATCCGTGTATATATTACACATTCTTATTTATCTGTTTATAATAAAAGACTAAAACTAAAGTTTATATTTTATTTGTTTTATTTTCGTATTTATGGATTATTTAAATCGTTTTTAATATTGGTTCTTATTCTTTTTGCAACATTTGAGTATTCCTCATTAGCAATTGTAGACTATTGATCCAACAAGACATATTCTATTAAATCTGCAATTCGATTCTATATGTTACACAGATGTTATGGAGCGCACAAATTTGTTTCGCCTTCTCACCTGGTTAGTGAAGCTCTCTTGCCGACAAAAGACATCGAAATCTTGCCTTTAGAACTCCAAAAACTCGCTCAATGATTGATCTTGCGAAAAATGATCATTGAATTTCGATTCAGAAGATCCATAAGCTGTAGATTGGTATGGAGTCATAATCCAAGGCTCTAAAGGATAACCAGATTCCTAAAACAGATGTGCAGCGAAATCAATTCTTCTGCACCAACCTGTCTACAAAAAACCCTATATAAATCCGACTAAATTCGTGCACCATTCCCAAACATAGTGGCGCTGTTATCACTTTTTAGAGAAAAACCCAACTAAATCACTAAATAATCCAATATGAATTCATAGCCAATCCCCGAACCCAATGGGAATCCAATTGAATTTATAGACAATTCCCAAAAACAGAGGCACTGTTATCAATCACTTTATTTCATGGAAGCCAAATTTTTTTGCCATTTTAATATGTTTTTAGACATAAATGTGCAAAATCAATTCTCGATTTTATTATTCCAGTACGATTTTACCTAATTTAGATTTGAAATCAATTTTCCTTATAACTATTCGCCCACTCTGAGTGTGAGAGTGTGCGGAGATGCAGAGACAATTTTCGATAAAATTTAAGGAATTTGCTGCACATCTATTTCAGGCAAGAATCTCCTAAAAATAGTTTATGGTATAATGTTAGTTTTCAATATCCTTTTATGCCAACTTACCTAAAATCCAGGAAGACTAGTCTCCGCCATCGTAAGGTTGTTTGAGGAAAGCTCTTTCATCACTAAGACCCCAAACATGCGAGTCATGCGATGCCCCTCCATATCGACCATTCACTGATCTTATGGTCATTGTGTAGTCACAAATCTTATTTGAAAATAGTCTCGTATAGGTATTCTTATCGCCAATATTTTTGATGAACTTACCACCATCGCATTTATGCTGTGTTTTAGTTTTCGATTGAAAAAGTGCTGCTCATTCAAAGCCGGTCGAACTATTTGATTTTCTTTCCGACATTTTAAAATTGATGAGCTAAGGGCACATAACTTTTTCTATTGCACACAAAACATCAACTATTATTTTTGACACTGTTTTTTGTGCAAGTCCCGCATGTCTATCTCCGACAATTTGATGTTGGTAGCCTCCTTTTGCCAAAAACTTTAGTGTTGCCGATAATTTAACAATGTTTGGAATAGATGTCTGCCTTCGGCGAATGGTTAGCTCGCTTGACACATTGTTATGCAAATGAAAGCATCTTTTGAAAGCTAGACATTTTTTATGAAACTGAAATGAAATTATCTAACTAATTACTAATGCTTTTAATTCTTAAGAAACATTTTTTCGGTTATCTCTAATTTGTCTGCGTTCAATTTAATCATTGCGGTCCCGATTTTCTTCGGTATTAAACCATACTGCGACACTGTCCATGTTTATTTTGTATTATTGTTAAATTTTTCACCTTTCCACATATAAATTTCCACAATAAATAATTACGTAGATTTTGTTTTATCTGTCAAAGACAATGTAGACTCATCGAAACTCCGACATTTTTTTTGGGAAAGTTGGCATTTCATACATTCAATTATTTGAAAGTAGAATCGGAACAAACTTTCGAATAGAATAGAAAGAAGAATCGAATTACATAGTTGACCCCTGCAATTTGGGATTTGTCTGCTACCAAACATTTAAATAACAGAGTGACATTATCAGGAAAACACAGACTGAATTCTCTTAAAATGTAACATATTCTTAGGAACGCCGGATTATTTTAACAATCACTTCGACGAAACCAGTTTGCTTCAGTAAAGACTCCCTAGATGGTTTAGTTTTTTGGAAGCACGCGTTTTTTAATAATTTTTTTTTTTGTTCGTAAGATAATCCTAATAAAATAAGTTTAAAAAAGAATATTTTAAGTCTCAATTTATTTCACATATTGAGTTACAGGGACATACAGTCCCGAAAGTGAAAGGACACCTTGTGTCTAAAGTGGTGACCCCGACGTGATACTGAAAAGTTTTCACACCAAGGCACGTACGCCATTTTCCCTGTTTTCAGTTTTTATGTGATACAATCTTCGCAGATTAAAAGATTACGAGCATTGGGCGATTTGGCAAGTAATCCACCCAGCAACAATAAGTTCGTCGCACTCAAAGAACGTTTGGTGAATCATTTTGCTCCCACTGCAGAATCAAAACTATGAAGAATGCTACGAGGTGAAGACATGAGCGGAAAAAAACCCTTAGCCATCCTAGAGCACATGAGGAACCTCTCTGACGGTCACTGCGATCCATCAATCATGCGCACACTCTTCTTTGATCGACTGTCTGAAAAGATCTCTACAGTTCTACTAGCAACTGGACAAGAAGACTTAGACAAGCTAGCCGAAGTTGCTGACAAAATATTCGACATGACTATAGCGCATCATTTGGGCACCATCTCTAATCAAGACAATCTTGCGCACCATCTGGGCAAGAAAACATACAAGCTATTTCAAGGGTAGACAGCACAGCGTTGGATGACATCAAAAAATCCATCGAATTTTTGGGCAAGGAAATTCAGACCCTAAAATTGAGTAGACTACCAAACAGCAGATCTTCGTCATGCCACAGACCCCAAAGCAAACCACGAGCAGCGAAAGGTGAAGATCCCGACCTGTGCTATTTTCATCAAAGGTCAGCGATGCACGAAAATGCAAAGCTGGCTGTCGTAACTGGACGGAAAACTAAGACTGCCGTCGGGTGTGCAGGCGGTCACTCACGGCAATAGAGATTTTCACCTTCTACAAATAACCGATGAGACCAACGGAATGTCATTCTTAATTGACACTGGAGCTGATATTTCCGTTTTGCCAAAAAAGTATTCCACTAGTGACTCACCAGCCTCTTCTCAACTTTACGGTGCCAATGGTACCACAATATCGACTTACGGTACTAAAACTATGGTACTCGACCTTGGTCTTCGACGAGAATTTCGTTGGCTATTCACAATTGCTGACGTTAAACAACCTATCATCGGTGCAGACTTCATACATTATTTCGATCTAACCAAAAGATGATCAGCGACAACAAAGTAGATCTCAGCATGCAAGGCCGTATCATCAGCAGTTCACAACCAACACTTAGAACTATAGACGGAAACAATCGTTTTTCCAACATTCTAAAATATTTCATCGATATTACACACGACAAACAGAGCTGCGTACAAGATAACTTCGTCCAACATCACATTATAACCAAAGGCCATCCTGTTGCGGAACGAGTTCGTCGCCTTGCCAGCGAGAAGCTCAAAGCAGCCAAGGATGAGTTTAAGAACAAGATGCTCCAAGGAATCTGCAAGCCTTCTAAGAGTGAGTGGGTATTTCTGCTTCAAATGGTACAAAAGAAATCTGAAGGTTGGAGGCCGTGCGGTGACTACCGTCGCCTCAATAACATAACCGTACCAGACCGGTATCCAATACCACACCTCAATGGGTGCACTATTTTCACTACCCTCGATCTTAAAAGGGCATATCATCAGATACCACTCGCTCCAGAAGATCGACCAAAGACTGCCGTCATAACACCTTTTGGCCTCTTTGAATTCAACGCAATGACATTTGGTTTATGCAATGCCGTCCAAACAATGCAACGTTTCATGGACTCAACACCAAGAGGACTTGATTTTTGTTTCTGTTACATCGACGACATTCTCATTGCGTCAACTAATGAAGAAATGCATAGGCAACATTTGCGCACCGTCTTTGAAAACCTCCAACAGTTTGGCCTAGTCATCAATGTAGGCAAATGTTACTTTGGACAATCAGAGGTGAAATACTTAGGATACACCGTAAATAAATCAGGTATAAAACCCCCATCCGATCGTGTCGAAGCACTCACAAGCTATCCAAAGCCAACGACGATGGATCAACTAAGAAAGTTAGGTTCGTGGAACTTCTATCGAAGCTGTATACCTGCTGCATCAAAATCCCAAGCTCCTCTCGTAAATTTAACCACTGGAGCTAAGAAAAACGGCCCCCGAGGCGGACAAAGCGTTCGATGAATGCAAAGCCAAGTTGAAGGACGCAGTGCAACTAGCTCATCCACGTTCAGATGTGATTTGGTCCTACGTTGTGATGCCTCAGACGTCGCAATTGGAGCCGCACTCGACCAGCGCGTTAAAGATTAACTACAACCCCTCGGCTTCTTTTCAAGAAAACTTAGTTCCAGAGAAACGAAAGACAAAGTCTATGACCGAGAACTCCTAGCCATATACAGAGCCATAAAGCATTTCCAACACCTCATAGAAGGCCGAGAACTTATAATCCTCACAGAAATCCAATCACGCATGTGACCGCATCGCAAGGCAACTCGAGGAAATTAGCCGCTTCTAAACGAGAATCGAATTTATATCTGGAAAGGAGAATGTTGTAGCCGATGCGTACTCTCGCATTGAAACCATCAACATGCCTGTCACAATCAGCACCACAGACTTGTCAGAGATGCAACGAAACGATTAAAAGATTACGAGCAGTGGGCGATTTGGCAAGTAATCCACCCAGCAACAATAAGTTCGTCGCACTCAAAGAACGTTTGGTGAATCATTTTGCTCCCACTGCAGAATCAAAACTATGAAGAATGCTACGAGGTGAAGACATGAGCGGAAAAAAACCCTTAGCCATCCTAGAGCACATGAGGAACCTCTCTGACGGTCACTGCGATCCATCAATCATGCGCACACTCTTCTTTGATCGACTGCCTGAAAAGATCTCTACAGTTCTACTAGCAACTGGACAAGAAGACTTAGACAAGCTAGCCGAAGTTGCTGACAAAATATTCGACATGACTATCGCGCATCATTTGGGCACCATCTCTAATCAAGACAATCTTGCGCACCATCTGGGCAAGAAAACATACAAGCTATTTCAAGGGTAGACAGCACAGCGTTGGATGACATCAAAAAATCCATCGAATTTTTGGGCAAGGAAATTCAGACCCTAAAATTGAGTAGACTACCAAACAGCAGATCTTCGTCATGCCACAGACCCCAAAGCAAACCACGAGCAGCGAAAGGTGAAGATCCCGACCTGTGCTATTTTCATCAAAGGTCAGCGATGCACGAAAATGCAAAGCTGGCTGTCGTAACTGGACGGAAAACTAAGACTGCCGTCGGGTGTGCAGGCGGTCACTCACGGCAATAGAGATTTTCACCGTCTACAAATAACCGATGAGACCAACGGAATGTCATTCTTAATTGACACTGGAGCTGATATTTCCGTTTTGCCAAAAAAGTATTCCACTAGTGACTCACCAGCCTCTTCTCAACTTTACGGTGCCAATGGTACCACAATATCGACCTACGGTACTAAAACTATGGTACTCGACCTTGGTCTTCGACGAGAATTTCGTTGGCTATTCACAATTGCTGACGTTAAACAACCTATCATCGGTGCAGACTTCATACATTATTTCGATCTAACCAAAAGATGATCAGCGACAACAAAGTAGATCTCAGCATGCAAGGCCGTATCATCAGCAGTTCACAACCAACACTTAGAACTATAGACGGAAACAATCGTTTTTCCAACATTCTAAAATATTTCATCGATATTACACACGACAAACAGAGCTGCGTACAAGATAACTTCGTCCAACATCACATTATAACCAAAGGCCATCCTGTTGCGGAACGAGTTCGTCGCCTTGCCAGCGAGAAGCTCAAAGCAGCCAAGGATGAGTTTAAGAACAAGATGCTCCAAGGAATCTGCAAGCCTTCTAAGAGTGAGTGGGTATTTCTGCTTCAAATGGTACAAAAGAAATCTGAAGGTTGGAGGCCGTGCGGTGACTACCGTCGCCTCAATAACATAACCGTACCAGACCGGTATCCAATACCACACCTCAATGGGTGCACCATTTTCACTACCCTCGATCTTAAAAGGGCATATCATCAGATACCACTCGCTCCAGAAGATCGACCAAAGACTGCCGTCATAACACCTTTTGGCGTCTTTGAATTCAACGCAATGACATTTGGTTTATGCAATGCCGTCCAAACAATGCAACGTTTCATGGACTCAACACCAAGAGGACTGGATTTTTGTTTCTGTTACATCGACGACATTCTCATTGCGTCAACTAATGAAGAAATGCATAGGCAACATTTGCGCACCGTCTTTGAAAACCTCCAACAGATTGGCCTAGTCATCAATGTAGGCAAATGTTACTTTGGACAATCAGAGGTGAAATACTTAGGATACACCGTAAATAAATCAGGTATAAAACCCCCATCCGATCGTGTCGAAGCACTCACAAGCTATCCAAAGCCAACGACGATGGATCAACTAAGAAAGTTAGGTTCGTGGAACTTCTATCGAAGCTGTATATCTGCTGCATCAAAATCCCAAGCTCCTCTCGTAAATTTAACCACTGGAGCTAAGAAAAACGGCCCCCGAGGCGGACAAAGCGTTCGATGAATGCAAAGCCAAGTTGAAGGACGCAGTGCAACTAGCTCATCCACGTTCAGATGTGATTTGGTCCTACGTTGTGATGCCTCAGACGTCGCAATTGGAGCCGCACTCGACCAGCGCGTTAAAGATTAACTACAACCCCTCGGCTTCTTTTCAAGTAAACTTAGTTCCAGAGAAACGAAAGACAAAGTCTATGACCGAGAACTCCTAGCCATATACAGAGCCATAAAGCATTTCCAACACCTCATAGAAGGCCGAGAACTTATAATCCTCACAGAAATCCAATCACGCATGTGACCGCATCGCAAGGCAACTCGAGGAAATTAGCCGCTTCTAAACGAGAATCGAATTTATATCTGGAAAGGAGAATGTTGTAGCCGATGCGTACTCTCGCATTGAAACCATCAACATGCCTGTCACAATCAGCACCACAGACTTGTCAGAGATGCAACGAAACGACGACGAACTGAAGCATCTTCTTGAAACCCCAGATAGGAATTCACTTCAACTACGAAGACTACGAACAGATGATACAGACACCACTGTGTATTGCGATGTTGGAGGCAGCGACATTCGTCCATATGTGCCAACAACCATTCGCAAGACAGTTTTCGACAGCGTTCATAAACTATCACATCCCAATGGAAGAGCGACTAAACAATAAATATGCACCAAGTATGTGTGGCCAAACATGTCAAAAGACATGCTTTCATGGGCCAGATCATGCATACAAAGTCAACGTATCAAGATAAGTCGTCACGTCAAGAATACACCAATACACATAGACATGCCTAGTAGTAGATTCGAGCATGTTCACATCGACATCGTCATAATGCCGCTTGTAAACGAATTTCGATATCTATTAACCATGATAGATCGCTTTACAAGATGGCCGGAAGCAATACCGCTCAAAGACATCACAGCGAAAACTATCGTCAGCTCATTCTTCAATCATTGGCTATGCATATATGGTGCCCCTAAAACAATAACAACTGACAGAGGAGCACAATTCGAATCTGCATTATTCGAGGCTCTCACAAAACTCATCGGAAGCACTTGTATCAGGACGACTGCCTACCATCCAGCCTCCAACGGAATGATCGAGCGCTGGCACAGGTCCTTGAAATCGTCAATGAAGTGCCAGGAAGTAACTGATTGGGTGAATGTCCTTCCTACTGTTTTATTAGGACTGCGCACTAGTTTCAAGGAAGACGTAAAATCGACCGCTGCGAAACTTGTTCTTGGAACAAATCTCAGATTGCCAGGCGAATTCTTAATGCACGAGGAAGTCTCACTTGAACCTGAAATCTTCGTTGAAAAATTTCGAGAGCATATGCGACAGGTTAAGTCAACGCCATCAGCTCATCACTGCCGAACAAAACCATTCGCACACAAAACACTCTTCACTAGCTCTCATGTGTTTGTGAGAGTTGATGCAGTTCGTAAACGAAGTACTGGAACGCATTTCTGATTACGTGTTCAAAGTCAATATCAAGGGAACACCAACAACAATATCCACAGAACGTCTCAAGCCAGCCTTTTTTGAAAACTTCGACGACGAAACAGTAACAGACACTCCAACATGAAGCTTTGCTCCAAATCTGTATCACCTAAAAGTTCAGCACCAGGCACCAGTTCAGCTGTAGCACGACCATCGCCCACGTCGACAAATCTCTTGGGTGAATTTAAAACATATCCTGCAAAGAAAAAACTAAAACAAATAAGATTTGCAAATTAAAATAATAACAACAAACAAAATATTCATCGCTGTCACTTGGGGAGGAGTGCTGTGGCGACTTCAGCGAAAGACAATTACAAAGAACTAACGACAACACAGATGTCGCACTCAACGCAAAAGAACTCTCTTTTTGAACTCTCAGCCGAACGGTTTAGTTTTTGGGAAGCACGCGTTTTTTAATAATTAATTTTTTTGTTCGTAAGATAATTTTAATAAAATAAGTTTAAAAAAGAATATTTTTAGTCTCAATTTATTTCACATATTGAGTTACAGGGACATACAGTGCCGAAAGTGAAAGTACACCTTGTGTCTAAACACGAAACTCTGTTCCCACTGACTATTTCAAAAAAGTTAGCTAATTTTCACATCCAATTATGAGTATACTGGTTTTTGGATAATGCATTTGGAATGTATTCCCTTGATGTGGAAACTATTTTTCGAACCATTATGTGCTTTCACATATCCACCTCAGCAGAATGCCATTACACAGTTTAGAAGAATGAGTTTGAGTGGTACTTTTAGTTTTTTTTATTATGAATAACTGAAAACTGAATGTGTGACATTTTCTTAATATTTTTGTATGATGCAATAAATATAAAATATAACGAAAAATTATATTTTCAAAATTATATTCAATTTTTTTTTTGTTTATCGTGTAAACAACTTGAAAAGCTTCTTTTCCTCGTAGTATTTTGTCCAATCAACCGCCAGTTAATTGTGTAGTTCCCTTCTTTACTTGCCTATATTACTGTTGCTCTTTACAGAGTATCCTTCTTATAGGACATCCCTTTTCTAATATATACATCGACCTCATTTACATTACAGAGAATATTAGGTTGGTTGTCAATAGAGGTCTGCATGAATGCACTCATTTCGATCACTGTACACTACTCGGTCAACTCATACCAAAATAAGTACACTGTTTAGGTTCATGTACTCAAGTGGGTGCTTGCTTTGAACAAAACATGTACTAGAGAGCTGCATGAATGCACTCAAATACTTCTGCTCAGAGTGATACACGAAAATTCGGATACAGCATGCAATGAATATTGAGTACACCTTATTTTGCGTGTGCAGTGTATGAATGTTTCGAACATTCAAAGAAAAATAAATAAATGAATGTGAGTCAATGTGGCTATCGGTATGATTGAATGACTGTTTAAGAGTCATTGAGACACGAAATAGGCGACACAATCGAAAGAGAAATTAATAGTTATTGTAATCTAAATGTTTTTACCGCGGAATTTAATTGCAATCAAAGGTGGAATTTGCAGAAAAACCATTTCTCTTTATTATTTAAAACCAGTTGCAAAATGTTGTGTATTCCACCAAGTAGCGCTGCTTCTGAAAGAGCATTTTCAGACGCGAACCTATAACATAAATACGTTGTGCGTTATGTTCCTACTAATAATTATATATAATTTTTAATATACGTAAACATTTGCCTTTCAAATTTTATTACTGGTTGTAATTTTTTTTCTCTTTAGAAATAGTGTACACTATAAAGTTTAGAAATTCTTAGAATATACTGAGTACACTGGGTAATTAAATGAGACAAATGAATACAATGAATCGAACACCTTGTTCAGTATATTATATTCATATTCACATTCATTCAATTGATACTCTATTCGTTTGAATGGTGTGAATGTCTCTCTAAAAGCTGCACTCACATTCATTCATTTCTTTAGACGGAGTGGCGCAAACTCACTTATTCATTTTCGCCGTGAGTGAATGCATTCAAATTGTATTTCAAATATATGATTTACTTCATTACTTCATCTTGAAGTCAATAAAATACCATTCTTTTTGGAGCATTCAATAAAATACAATCGTATGATTGCATCCTTTTAAAATTGCACTATACTTTTTTACCTCAGTTTTACATTCTTTGAAGTCTTTAAAGCTTTCGAAGTGTTTGAAGCTTTTGAATTATTGAAAGCCTTAATATTCTTTGAAGGATTTAAAGTCTTTGAATTCATTTAAAGTAAGTTATGAAGAAATACACGTGTAAGGTATGTATGTACATATACATTTTGTACTATTCGAAGTTGTGTTCTACCTAATATCTACTGTTTTTCACACTCATGTCTTAAGCTGGAATAAGCTTGATATATTGTGATGTGTTGCAAACTTTTGCCAATTTATTCATCATTGCGAATTGGTAGAGGGGTTAGTTACAATTATTTTTTTTATATAGGAGATAGACCCTTCATCTTGCCCCGTTTAGGCGGGAGGGCCTATGTAAAAAAATGGCTTAAAAATGAAAAACGTGTATTAAAATACAATGGCAACACTTAAAAAATAAGTGCAATGGTAATTTTCGTTCTTTCATATTTTTTTTTTTAAATTCAGTATTTTCCATCAACAGTTTTTGAAAAAATCACCATCGAACTCAAAATTAAAAATGCATATTGTAGGCTGATTTTTTTAGAATTGGAAAACCAAATACTAAATTTTCTTTTTATCAGTCCCTAATCGAATACAGAAATCCATATTGTTCTATGTCTTCTTTACGAAAACTTTGGCAAGTGAGGCCAAAGGCCATTCGATAGCAGTCGAGGAGACACACTCGGTTTGAAAACCCTTTTTCTCGCGAGCGGACCACCCACTTTGCAATATTAAGTTTTTAATAGCACACAAACCTATGAGGCGTAAGTAAAACTTATATTTGAGCATCTTTGAATATAAACAAAGTTTGAACGCACTTAACCTTGCATATACTCCATATCTAACAGGGAAACTAAGCAGGGTTGCAGGAGGGCCAACATGCCCACCATATATATTGAACTAATTCTACTGCCTTAAAGCAAAATTAAGCCATTTTGGTGTTAATTCACTTTCCTGAAGTAAAATAAGGCCAACTTTAAAAATTTGGACTTATTTCAGTTATTAAAAATGAAATCCGAGGAAGCCTTCACGTCAAAGAACCCATCCCGAAAAAATTGGAGCACGACCGACTCAGTTGGTATTGTCATTTACAAAGGAGGAATCCTACGAACCCCGTCAAAAAGGCAATGGCAGTCAACGTTCCCTTACAATCGCGTAAGAGAGGCAGGTCTAAAAACTCCTGGTTCACACAAAGCAGAAACACCAATCAAATGCTGGCCTCAATGATGAAGTGATCAAAAATCGGGATGCCTGTAGATATCTTTTGAGGTCGAACCGGCGAACACCACAGGCGAACCCCACAGGCGGACCAGTAGGAATGCAGTGAAGTGGGAGGGTTATGATCCCTGTAATCCTGATCATAATCTCGTCGTTAAATGGAGAGAAGAAGATTAAAAATTAAATTAGGCCGAAATTCGAAAATTCCCTTGATGCTGCGAAGCGTACCACGCATGGTACTGTTGTCAATAAAAATGTTGATATAGAAAGTACCTAATAGTAAAAAAATTCAAACTTAATAACTTAATTAAAAAGTAGTTTTATTTAGTAAATTTTAATTTTCTCAAAAACTAGAAGATCTAGAACTATATGGGTTTCTGTGTTCGATAAGGAATAAATAGGGACAGTAAATACAAGCTAAATTTAGTACTTGGTTTTCCAGTATTGAAAAAATCAGAATTAAAAAACAAATATGAAAGAACGAATTCCTGGCTTTTAAGACTTACATTTCACTTCTTTATAAGTGTTGCCATTGTGTATTAAAAACACTGTTTTCCCGCCTAAACGGGGCAAGATAGACCCTCCTCCCACACAAAATAATTCTTGTATGTAACCCCTCTGACAATTTTAGTTTTAAATTTTTGGCGCCAAAGTTATCGGTACTTATTGTCGGTACGTGTGAAAGTTCTTATAATATATATAATATAATGACAGATCAGTCGGTCACCGAATTTTATGAAATGGGACTGAAGCTGTACACTGTAATATTGAAATGTTACAACGATGCTGCTCCCGTGTCAGTGCTTATTTGTGAGCATGAAGTTGTTTTAAACGTTAGCTATAACTGTTACGAATCTGTCTGCTTTTTTCATTATGTAGTTGTTGGTTAGTATTTTAAGCGATGGACATGTTCTTAGTAGCATACGTAACTCGCGCCACTTATGGAAAAATGATTTTATTTTCTCGATATAATGTCATCCATAATGAAACTAATTTTATTCAACTGAATACTCCTCTGATTGCAGTAGTATAGCCGCTATTATTTATTCTATTTGGGCGTGAAAAATTTTGTTAAGCTCGTAGCATCAATGAAAATATTGGGATTTAAAAATAGGGATGATCTAAATAGATCACTTTAAGCATTTCCTGCATCCATTTTCTGCAAAAATGTTTGTGACAGAAAAACAATCAGGACCCGAACGAAAAAGTGAGTGGGGATGGCAATATAGCAGAAAACTTCACAGCACAAAATACAAATACAAATACAAAGCTTAAACGCTTTTATCTTTTCCTCTTAAGGCAATAACAGAAACACATATGTAATTGTTTTATTTAATTGCAACATGCATGGAATGGTATGGCGCTATTGAACTTCATATCACAGAATACAAATACAAACGCTTTTGTGTGAACCTTCAAGATTTTTTTTTTTTGAAGAATCATACCCAAACCTCAATAATGTATAAAAATAAAATAAAAAAAAAAACTACATTCATATACTCAACAAAAGCTACTTTTATTTTGTTCAATAGTTATAAATTGTTTAAAAAAACATAATATATCAATACACAGTATTTTATAAATATTAAGTGTTGTTATAATTTCGATGTATTTTTTTCGGATTACTTTTAAACAGTTTGTACATTCGTGTAAAATACATAGTATCTACTATCAAAAATAAATCCTATATTTTAAACTAGTGAATATATGTGTGCATACTTTTAACAAAAGTATATACTGTTAACTTGCTAATACCTACTGCTGTGTGCATTCTATATAAAAACCTTTTAGTACAAAGCCTATAAAAATTCATACATATGTATATACGATTGTTAAGACTTATAAAAATGTTGCAAATTAACAAAAATTATAACCCAACAAAACTTTGGTTTATAAACACCTGTATATATAATTCATATATGCACACATGCAGTAAAAAAATGTGTATATCAAAGGATATTATAATAAAAAATAACTAAATACTATCCGGTTATCATTTTATATGTTGGCTATATATTTTCTGCCTTTGAAATGATAAGGGCCCAGTCGACATTGGTTGCTTTGAAGATTAAGTTTAATATATAAGACACATAGCTACATTTATTTTTTTTTTATTATTTTGTCAAAGACATTACGTAACACAAATAAATGAAAATAATGTGTTTTTTTTCGTAACTGGTTGTCCACACAGTCTTGTTTAGTAATATTAAAATAAAAAATATATTATAAAACTTTAATAATTACTTTTAGTTGTTTACAAAAGTAGATACTCGACCACAGTAATTTCATAAGAAAAATAATTCGTTGTACACGAATTAAGTTACTCATCTGTTTTGATTTGTGCTATTTCGCGTTTAAACAATTTAATTCAGACTATTAAATTGCATAATACATATTATATTTTAAAACACATCATGGTACATTTTATTAGGAATATTTGTACATTACTATGTTTTTTTTTTCCTTGTGGAAATTGGATTTATGTAGGTAGGTACCTATAGTACATGGCATGCATACAAAATGTTGAATACACTATAGACACAATGTGAGCTAAAATTCGTTTGAAGCGGAAAGTTTGGTATCCTATATATGACCATTAAACTTAGTTAACTCCTTGCGTTAAGCATACAAAAGCAAACTTTTAGCAATTCTTTTAGCAATTCTTGTAGGCATATATGTGTCATCGCTCATTTGTACCGTCAATACTCAAAACTAACGAATCCTTAAGCACCGTCAGTACTCAAAACTAACGAAATTTTAGTAAATAGTAAATAATAGAGAGCGGCATTGAATTATGACCGCGTGAAATTAGGCCCAGGATGATTTTGTATGAGCGTTAATAATTAATTATAAAAATGATATATGGCTGCGGTCTAATTGAACTTTTTGTACGCGGTCTTGTTTCATTTTTAGATCGCAGCTAAGCAGCCTTATTTTACGGATCGCGATACAGAAATTACCTAAATAAAATATTTTATTCCGAGATTTGGATTGGATTTATTGGTGAAATCATTTTTCAGTTTTTTTTAAAAGTGTCAAAAATAAAACTTACTATTAAGTAATTAAGCTGACTCCACGTTTTTGAGGTCAAACCCGTGTACCTCACAGTCGAAAAACACACATCTAAACCTCGTAATGGTTAAAACGAAAGAGAAAGAAGAATGTAAATTATAAAATTCTAGCACTTAATGTTAGTCGTCGAACAAATCTCTAAAATGTACTTCTAAAGTAAAAACAATGTTGGCGATTTTTATCTTAAAATAAAATGACACATTCAGATGTTTTGCAAAAAAGCAAACTGGCTGCTGGCTTAAAGACTGAAACGAAAGATCTTCGAAAGGGCTGAGGGAACCTAGTCACCGAAGTTCATGGAATAATAGATGAAATCAGCAGATGCCAAACTGCGATCATGTGAGAGTGATAGAGCAAGAAAACAACATCACGTAATTCAATGTAGAACCAGTCTCACCACACAGTAAGAAGCTATGCACCAAACATTATTAAAGTATGCATGGAAGAAAGTATGCTTAATGGAACATGTGACTCAAATAATTGTACGGTGAAACTACTGAATTAAGGAAAAACTTTAGAATCTATTTATAACGAACTCGATGCTGTGTCCTACAAAGAGATTGCCATTGCAAAAACTAATGTAAATGGATGCACAGAAAATTTTTCTGTTAATGAACCGTTGAGAGAAGTTTTAAATAATTTTTTCTTGAGGGGCTTATAGGGATATGAATAGGGTATCAAAAAGATCGCTCAAGCGGACTGTAGCATTTCCTAATATTTTTTTCTACAAATTTAACAGAAAACGAGCTAAAATGTAATCCATACAAAGTGGTTTTCATAGCGTTTTTTATTGGAGGCATATGGCGATATGGATATGATATCAAACTGCGTCCGGACCAATATTAAACTAATTCTCAGAATTCATTCGTACTACAAATTCCAGTAATTGTAAATGTAATCCCGAGTAACTTGATGTATAAATGTAAGCGTGGAAGCAAATGCAGACCTTATATTATGAAAGCATTATTTAGTTTATGATTTAAATTTATGGCAACCATTTTATTAAAATGAACTGATTTAATTGGTTGCAATAATTATATTATTTGGGTGTATGAAACTACTTGTCCCTATTTATGTAGTCATCTAATATATAAAATTATCGTGTCACAGTTTTAGTTGCCAAACTCCTCCGAAACGGCTTTGGTAGGCATGAGAATAGTGGTCCAATACAATAAACATTTGTTTTTATATTGTGGCATTAATCGATATTTCTTATAGAATAAGCGTTCTCTCACTCCCAAGTGCTGCCACCCTACTGCTGTAGCAGTAGATCTACTGCGTTTGACGAGTCCGACTACCGGATACGCTTTTTAAAACCTTATTTTAAGGACATTCTATGGATTTTATTTCATAACGAAATAAAGACCCAATTTTGGTTGTTTATTTTATTTTTATTTTGGGGCCTTATTTCCTAAAGCCTAAAACCATAATAAAAATATTAAAGAGAGTGCGTGCATAATTGAATGCGAATCATCATAAAAGAGAAATATTATTCAAGGTATATAAAATAATAAAAATAAGGGCGAGACGAAGTTCTAGTTACTACATATATTTTGTGGTTCTATTTAAAGTTAATTGAAAAAGAAAGAGAAAAGACTTTAAGTCAATCAGTAGAGCGAATCGGTTATTATTATGAAATACACATATGCCCCAGGAATTTTATAAATCATGTTAATGAGAGATGAAATAGCTAATAAAAAACTTTTTGTTTGATTAAATACAATAAGCCATTGTGGAGTTAGAGCTGTAAAATTACCTTAAGATAATAATAAAAGTGAAAACCATATACGAATCGGTTTAACTATTAAAGATTTATCGCGCTTCTTTTGAAATCAATGGGAATATAGTTTTCGAACGTAAAAGGTAGAAAACCTAGGTTGAACTCTGATGCCAAACACTGTATCTACGTATAAAAGTGATACCAGTAAGTAGAATAAGCTATTTTTGTCTGCTATGCCAAGTCTTTTTACCTTTCTTTTGATACATAGTAATAATCAACATCTTATGTTCTTAGGCACAATCTTTCGATCAAAAGTCGAATGTTAGTAGTCGTAATATTATATGTAAGTATTATAGGTACATACAGGTATAATTTATTTTTTTAATATCAAATGAAACAATAATTTGTTATCTGTTTTTCACTGCCCCGCTTCTTGCAAAAGTTTGAAAACCACTGAATATTAAGAATCTCATAAAAAATATTTCTTAAAATTTGTAATTCGAAATCGGCATAAAATTAAAGGTTCGAAAGGAAGCATTTGCGCTAAAAATAATTCTCGTGCAAACTAGGTAAATAAAATAGTCCCAGAATGTGTAGCTAATAACTTAATAAAGTTTAAAATTTTACAATGGTTACAATGGTACAATGATTTATCAAAAAATTCATTAAAATTTGGTTTGGATACGCTAACCGCAGTTGATCACAGTAACTAAAGGCAGCGGTCAATAAATATAGTATAACAGAGTAAATTTTTTTTAAACCAAAGTGGAATTACATGGGTATTACAAACACAATTATAAACTATTCTTGGCAAATGCGCTAACTTATATTTAATATATATGGTGATTACTTTTTTATTCGATGATAAATATATTTATATAGGCATATATCGTACATATATAATAATAATAATAATATACGTACTTATTTATAGTTGCTTAACCTACTTATTGTATAATTTTTGGCCACAAATGTACAAACAACATACCTAATGTAAACAATGTTTTAAAGCTGTTCTCTATAAAGTAAACAATTACTTCTGAACTCCTGTTTAAAGCCAAATGGGGCCACTAATTTGTTCAATTAAATCGACAATATCATCTCTGTGAATTTCCTTAAGTATGCGTACAAGATCGTGCAAATTTTTTTCGTTATTGTTTCCGCATTCCCAGATATTAAGAATATTTTCTGTGGGGTTGGGCCTCGATGCACCATACTCAATGTAATCTAGTAAATTTAATTTAATGGATAGTGAGCGCCAGTCATTCTTATCAGCACGCAAGGGATCAAGGGTAACACATAGTATGTCTTTTATTTCACGTGGAATTTTAAAGTCTGAACATATTTCGTTAATAAAACACCCGCGTTTGCTTAACGAAACGATTTGTCTTTCATTTTTAGGGCTGATTAAGGAATGATTTGAATCTTGTGGCACTGCGAATGTATAAAACTCATGTCCATATTTTGATTGCGAAAAATCAATTTCTAATCGTATATCCATGAAATGAGATTCTTTTCTTCTTAAACTAAATTCGCAATGTAATATTGAATTATTACTAAGAATGTGATTATATGGTATTACTTGTTCCTGCAGATGGCTTAGAGCCTCCCATTCACCTGTAGAACGTATTCGAATGTTTAAATCACACTCATTTAAACTAAATGAAAATGTATCACTCTCTCCCATGAAAGTTCCCCCAAGTTGCGATTCAATTCTAGAACAAATTTCAAGGCTATTTGGAAAGTCTTTAACTATGTAAACACGTAAGCTTCCAACAGCGCAGCTAGGAGCCACCTGACCAAAAGCTAATAGTTTCATTTCAATCGATAAGTTACCCATATTTGTTTCTGGTTGCGCTAGTATAGCAAACCGACCCAAACGTTCTGTCATAATATATGCAAAATGTGCATCAACTTTTATAAAAAATGAAGATGCATTCGTACTAGAACCTACTTTTGTTATTGTTTCCCACTTAACATTGATATCATCATTACTTGCTTCAGAGCTATACACACTTATGGTCCACAATGAAGAATCGGATAAGCAATGAGGAATTTTTAATATACATGGTTTAAGAAAATTAAATTTAAGGGGCGTACATGATACTATTGTGCTTATTATAAGCATTGAATCAATTGATTTTACATTAATTCTTGAGAATTCTTCCCCTAAAACAGCAACTGAAATGCTCTTTTTATCATAGTTTCCTAAAGCAAATTCCGGAACATAAAGTGAAACCTTTCCGTCGTATAGTCTCAAGGTTGCACCCGTCTCATTGTATACATATTTAATGCAGCTTATCTGAGAAGATGCTTTTGACAAAGAGTGTCGTTCTTGTTTTGTTGTAAAGTCATACTCTGTTGAATCGGCTGTAAGAAATAATTAAGTTATAATGTGATTTCATGTCTATGATTTCATTCGCTATTCGTACATGTACAAGTGGATGTATCTGGTGTATCACTGACATAATCGACACTGATGCCATCAATGGGATTTGTATAGCTGAAAAAAAGATTATGTATTAATGAAACTAAAAAAATATAAAAAGAAAATTGGTACGAGTATGGACTTACTTGGCTGACATGTTAGGAACATCATAGTGATGTTCCGAACCTGGTTCCCCACTTAAAGATGTTTGGCCAGGGTTTGCGTAATCGTAATTAACGTTTCCGGCAACGTAGTTTTTATGATTTACTTTTTTATCACCTACGTACTTCGACTCTAAAACTGTGAGTTACTTGACATTTACATACAAATTCTTTTTTTTATTTTTTTATTTGTAATACCTGTTCGAGCAATGTTATAGTCAGGGCTGTTTGTTAGTCCTCTCCTGGCACAATATAATAAAGCAGCACAAAATGCTATACATATTGCGGCTATAAATGCAAGTCCTAAGTATAATGCCCAATCAGAATCTTAAAATAAAAATATATTTCTATAAATAGCTACTAGCGCACATCTTTTAATATACACTAAGTACAATTGAAATTCAATTTAAACATTAAAATGAAAAATAACAGCCAATCTGGTACCGCTTGCAAAGGCGGTTTGGATCAACGTTTCTAAAAAAAATTATTAAAGTGTCAATTGATATTGATTTACCGTAATACGGTACCACCTTAAAGTTTTAAATCACTGCCCCACTACTTGCGAACGTCTGACAAACAGATTAGACAGCGTCATAAAACTCAAAAATAAATTGCCGTTCGGAATCGGCATTAAGCTGAAAAAAATGTGTAACAAGATATTTCGCCAATATTTTTTTAATATATCAATGAACAACCATAGGTTTTTTTAAAAAAAATAATAATAATTTTAAAATAGAGATTTAATGCCTTTGTAGCGAGAGATAGGGTATCATACCGTAACCCTTCCTTATGTTTTTTTGTTTAGTAATAGTAACTTACTCTTTGCAAGGCAGTGCCTCAAGATTTATTCGCCTTAAACTTTAAATGTGGCAAATAATAATATTTGTTGAAACAATCAGCGAATACAGTTTATAAGCAACTATGAAGACAAATATAAATAGCTGTAACCGGCGGAAAATCATACAGCTTTCATCATCTGAAATATGTGTTCGGCTTGAAGTTTTGGTGCTGTCAATTTCGTATAATATTGGTAGCTTTTTTCAAGACAAATGAATTTACTCCGACCATAATAAATGTACTTACCATAAAATATTGCGGAACTTTATAACTTGAGACTGTGAATGTCCTAAAAATGCCGTGTCAAAATGTACACTTATTTGCCTTATTTCAGCGAAGTCAAGTAAATTTTCTTTACCTTTATTTTAGATATTGCTATGGTCTACGATCAATTCCTAACTGTGATTAGATCACTTTTTAAGCAGACCCAACGTCTTTAAATAGTCAAAAGACTCTTTTCTGTGCTTTTTTGAGACCATTTGTGTGTGTGTGTTAAAGTTCATTCAGTTGTTGGTGGCTTTCGAAGTTCACGTTCTGATTTCCAGCGATTACTGTATAAAAAAGTGTTGGCTTTAAATGTGCCTATACTCTGTTCAACATAAATTGGCAGTACACGTCTTATGGAGAATCTTTTTGCGCAGTACTAAATTGAAAGAAACCCCCCAAAATCATCCAATGATTTAAATGAAATATTGTTAATATTATTATTTAATAGATGAATTTATATTTATTTTTGTTATACTTGTTTATTTAATTCTACGCTAAATTAATCTTAATGAATGCATTTTTTATGTTTGTTTGTTTTTTATTTAAAAGGGATCAGACCTGGGGATACCCTTCCAAAACACGGCTTTTATCTTACCTCTTCGTCGTGTGGAAAAAAATAAACTAAAATGAAAATTAAAATTTTAAAAAAAACATGGTAACCCTATATAATATTCTTTAAGGTTTTTGCTGATTTAAAATCATTACTACGAAAACCCTGTAAGAACTTTTGTTAGAATAGCCTTACGGAAAACAAAAGAGTGCGAATAAGAGGCAAACATCCCTATCTTCCTTGTACTGCCAATTTATATTGGACAGAGTATAGTACATTCTGTACTAGGCAATGCTCGCAGCTCCGCTCGCGTATATTAATATCCCTAAGGCACGTCTACTTATCAAGAAGCTGTCACCATTAAAATACTAAATAAAGTACATGACTACGTCGCACGAAACTTTCTTGGTAAATGAGATTTTTTTTTAATCGCTTCAAAAGGATTGGTAACATTTGATTACATACCAAATTTAATGAAAAATTAGATTTTCTTACAACAGCTCAAACGATTTTGATGTTATTTCCCACATTAGACACTTTTAACCTAATTGTTCAAAATACAATAATTGATCAAAATCGTGTCCTCTTTGAAAAAATTTTGGTGGTTAGTGATTTTTACCAAAAAAAAAAATTGAAAGCAATACAAAAAAAAACCCCGCTAGATACTTCTAAAGCTTTAAATACGAATTTGAAGCAAATCCGCCAGACAGGTAGACGGCATTGTCGGTATCCCTTTTTTTAAATTATATATCATCCCTCATTCTCAGTTTGAATTCGGCATCGATAGTGAAGAAACAACAATAGTCTGCATTTCTGCATCCGAATGAGTACAAACGACTTCTCGTCTTCTCCAACACTCCAACACAAAAATTTGCTAGCTGAATTAAGTTATTAAGTTAGAAATTTATCTTTCCGAAGGATTTTACATGTTGTTTTCTTTAGTCACAACATTTTCAGACAGCACAAATTCGTGTGTTACTTCCTCAAAATGATATGTTCTGCTCTTCCACGAAGAGTTCACATTTCTTGAAGTAATATGAACTGATGGATGCAGGGACGTCTGCCCATGTTTCTTGGAGCCACTCGCAGGCATCTAAGTAAATATGTATTTTCACCTGAAAACTCCCCCCAACTGACTTCTTAAACCCTTTTCCAATAATCAGCCAAACAAAATAAAAGATCCTCCAATTAACGAAATCACAAACGAACGAACAAAATAGAAGATCCTCCAATTAACGAAATCACAAATGAACAAACTCCATGGGGATAATCTAATAGATGCATAGCTCTTTTCCAATTTGTCAGGTAAATACATTCACCAAAACATTCTGAGGTGCATAGTCAGATTAGCTGGTGTTCTAATTATAGAGGAAAAGTTGTATGGCTAATAACAGGCAATTTTCGGTTGCAATTGTTTATTGTTAGCTACTGTATTTTATCTCAACTTGGGGACTTATTTTATCGTTAGAGAATAAGATGTTTCACAGTTCAATAAAGCCCCATTATGGAAAGTTATTTAATTTTTGTTTTGAAGTGTGATTAAATTTAGGTATTATTTATTTAGGTAGCTTATCAACAAATCCAGTTGGTATACTCACCACTTTTTCCTATACGACAAAGCTCCCCTCTGCACTCAGCTGTTTGGAAGTCTTTTCCGGAACACAGTGATTTGACAAATCCATTACTAAGCGAGTAGTCCATTATGGCGTCTACTGAATGTGTTATACATTTTCTACGGCGTACTTGTATACAGTCAGCCGAGCATGAACTCCATTCACCCCATCCGGACCATCGTCCTGCTGAAGTATTTAAGGGATTTTATATACATATATTAGAAAAAAAATCATTACATTTTTGTACGTACCGGAAAATACGTCTGAAGAATCCAGGTTTATTGTACGAGTGTCTTCTAAAAGAAAAAATTAAAACAAGTTACAATGACTTTAAAAAAAGATACATTATGTGATCTTTTTAAAAAATTAAAAATGAATAATATCTAACAAATCACCCTAGGAAGTTCGCTTCACTTTAGCGCACAAAATGTTTTCCAAAAAATATCGCTGATATGGCTGTTCAATTTCATCAAGCGCACCACCACACCACCGAATCGACATCAACCTAAAAGTTCATTTCCAGTAAACATGTCAAACATATTACCCATTAGCATGTTCTCCTTACTTCAGCGCACCAAGGTAGAGAATATCTTCATACAAAACATTTAAAAAAAACATAACGGAAGGCTACAGTCCGCTTGGGGTGAACAGGATGATGCCCTATCCATATCCCTATATGCCCCAAAGAAAAAAGCATTAAGAAGATGATGGATAGAATTTTATTTCATTGTATTAAATTTAAAAATTTAATTTTTTTATTTTAAAAAACGCTCCAAAAAGTGGGCGTGGCCTAAAACTTCGTATGGGCGATATGTTGGAAAAAATATTGGCTAAATAACTTGTTAAACATTTTTTTCGGTTTCTATGAAAATTTTCGAAGAAAACTGCATTTTAGTAAAAAACGCCCACCAAAAGTAGGCGCGGCAAAAAACTTTATATAACAAACTTATAAAGGAGGGCAGTGCCTACATATCTTGTGAAGGTTGTAACACTCTATCTCTCTAACTTTAGCTTTAAAACGGTTTTTTCTAAATTATGGGCGTGGCAGTGGGCGTAATAAATTTTTTTTTACACTCAACCATTTCGGATCCCTAGAGAGTATGTGGGCTACTTTCAGATTCCTAGCTTAATTTTAAAGGCCTAAAAATTGCGTACGGACGGACGGACGTATAAATATATATACTTTTATGGGTCTACGACGAATATTAAGGGGTGTTACAAACTATATGTCAAAATTAATATACCCTTAGGATAGGGTATAATAAAGGCAAAACCTGTTCTCCTTCACAAATCTACATAGCTTGGTGTTCTCCTTCATCAAGCGCATCTCGATGCGATAATCGATTTAGTCCACATAATCATACTTGTAGTTTGTCGAACAAAAATTCAAAAGTCCTAAAACAACTTGCTAGTTCATCAAGCGCATCTTTCTTGTGTGTGCTTCCTTCTCTTGAAAATGTTGTTGCGCTTTTCTTAAGGGAACTAAAAATCAAAAACAAAATCTAGAGTTTCACAGCCGATCGAGAATTATGAATGAATTTTAGAGTTATTCGCTCGTATTACGGTTGCCACAATAAATATTTGTACGGTTATTTTTCATTTGTGTTAGGTATTGTAAACGTGTAATTTTCATTGATAAATACGTATGTCTTATTTTCCTAATTTGAGTTTTTTTGGGTGAAGCTGAGAAATGAGCTTAGTATGTATTTAAATGTTCGACTTTCAAAATGTTTCTGTTAAGGATACTATATAACGAATACGCTTGATAGTTCTGCAGCAAATGGGAATAACAGCATAAGTCACTTTATATAAATATATGTATAAACAAACAAAAATAGATAAGTAAATACCTACATACAGTGAGACAAAAAAGTATTGGCACACTTCTATTTTTAAAGTTAATTTCAACATAACTTATCATCAGATCAAGTAATCGGAAAAATAATGATACCATTTGGTGTAATGAACATTTTAAAATATATTTAAACCAAAACAAAAATTCTTTTAACGAAAGAAGTATCCAATTTTTTTAAAAAAAATATTAATTATGAGCCCCTAATAGTTGGTCGGGCCTCCCTTGGCTTTTATGACTGCTTCTAAGCATCGACGCATACTTCCCACTAGGTTGGAGGCTTCCCGAGTGGTAATATTTTCCTATTCTGTGCGTAAGGCTTCCATTCTGCTCACTCGAGATGCCGCGAAACACCCCCCCATCACAACATTACCACCACCGTGTTTAATTGTTTTAGTGATATTGTTTTCTTGTAGCTCTTTGTTGGGCTTTCGCCATAGTTTTTTTGAGTCAAAAAGGTTGAATTTTGACTCATCGCTGAATACGACATTACTCCAAAATTTCTCCGGCCTACTAACGTGGAGTTTAGGGAGCTCCAACCTCCAACGAAAGAAACTTTCTTCAAAAATAAATCGTGTGCCAATACTTTTTTCACTGTATAAAAAAAGGGGAAATAAGAGCGTTATCTATGACGTCCTTGTCATGTCTCTCTATAAAAAGTGATAGTGAACACCCTACTAAAATCACCACGGCACGTCACTGAGTTGACCTATATAAGAACTATTAACAATAATTTCGCATATAATGAAACCTTTTTGCGCCTTCAGTAAAGAAAAATCCAATTTTTCGTGACATCCCCGAGAAAGAAAATTCTCAAACAACATACATATATGTTTGCATCAGACAATAAATTTCAAAAGAACAAATAAGTGGTCAAATTGATAAATTTTAGGATACAGCATCATCGAATAGAAAGGTAAAATGTTTCTCATTTAAAAACAAATACGAATTAATAATACGATTTGCCAAGGCGCAAAGCAAAGCGATATATGCATGGTATAAGTAAGTCAGCAGTTGACACAATGTGAAAGAAAACTCGACCACTTGAACCAAACAAATTCGAATTGTAAAAATAACGAACTAATTTAGTCGGTCCCTCCGAGTTTGCAATAAGCGGACATGTCAATTCAGCACATCAACGTAACGATTTTATTAAACGTATCCGTTGAGCCAGGAATGAGCCTCATCGCTGAACACAATTTTTCGATAAACAGTGAATTTTCACATTTTTCACAGAGCACGAATTTTGATAATAAATTTAAATAATTTGCAATCGTTGCTCGTTTGTAAGACTTTTCATCTTGACAGATGACGTTTGGACGCCATTGCTAACCAGTACTGCCAACCTGAAAAACTTAACTCTTAAAAAATCATCCTTTATAAGTAAGTCAACAGTTGACACAATGTGAAAGAAAACTCGACTACTTGAACCAAACAAATTCGAAGGTAAAGAAAAAATGATTTTTTTTATTGCCTATTTTAAAAATAACGAACTTCGGTTATAACGAACTAATTTAGTCGGTCCCTTCAATTTTGCAATAAGCGGACAAGTCAATTGAGCATATCAACGTAACGATTTTATTAAATAAAAATAAATATGAATTTTTTTAGAGCAATAGCTCTAACAAATTTGGTATATTTAATTCTTAGATAGAATCACTTAGAAGTGATTTAAAAAAACATTTGATCAAATGTCAATCAATAGCTTCTTGTATTTATTAGTATTCAAAGAGAAACTTATTGTTATAGTGCTGAAAATTCCTACTTGAACTGCGAAGGAGGTTTCATACTGATTATTCTACAGAGAAGTTTGAATAAAAATACGGTAGGTCAGATTCTTTTTTTGTGGTACTTTTCCCGAACTGCGACTAGATCTTGACCATGATTGTAATGTGATTGCACCGCGCCTCGAATTTTAATATTTTGTAAACTTGAGTTTAGTAAATACAATATACAAATATATCTTAAGTGATTCCTGTCCTAACCGAAGGGGTCGCTGCGAGGCACCTTGTACCCCAAACTGAAGTGATTCCTGTCCACAGATGACTAATTACACGGATAGTCAACTGAGACGATTTTTGTCTCTCTCGCCCTTCCTTTTTTATTTGCTTAAATACGGCATAGATATGTGTCTATAAAAGAGGATTTGACGAACAGCATTAACTCCACTTATGTTCTTTAACAAGGAACTCTGAATTTGTATATAAATGTACATCTAGTAGCAATAGATTCATCAATAACCTGACTATTGAATTTTTATATATTATATAAACTATATGAAATATTCAATAATCATATGATGGAGATCTGCATTTTAATAAATAAAAATAAAATAAAGGTTTGGCATGCAGTTTTTTTGCAAATTTGGATCTTTTAAGTGTGCATGCATGTTTGCATGCTTTGGAAGCAGCACCTGCCGTTGTTATGTTGAAATAATGTCGTTTATTCATTCATGACAGGAGACTTCTGTAGCTTCGACTGTTATTGTTCTGTTATATTAGAATTAATAATATGTATTTTACATACTGAGAAGTGCGATTTTATCAAAAATGAATGGATATACATACATATCAAGAAATTTGTCGTCGAATAGCTTATTTATTGCCACAATGTACGATACATACCTTAGTAAAGTGCACAGTGCACCGAAAAAAAATTTTGAAACAAAATTTATTAAGTGAACTGCAGTACTTACCGGGACAAGTAACACAATCGGAAGACTTCTGAATTTGTGGACCGCTACACGGTATTCCTCCATTTAATGGAATAGGATTATTGCACGTTCTAGTTCTTTTACGTCCGTGACTTATCTTTCCTTGGCATTTACAATCCTTCCATGGACCCCATGCACTCCAACCACCGTTCACTAAGAACAGAAATGATATACATGATCTCGTTAAATAACCTCACAAAATAGAAAACATGTAAAAAAAAGTCAAAAAGAACATACCATAAACAATTAACACAGCCGAATCGGATATTCGCTTCCCAGCAATATTATCAGCGTAGCAAGTATAATTTGCCATATCCTACATTAAAGAAATAAGAACTATTAACATTTGCATGATAATAATAAAAAAAAATAAATTTGTTTTTTTTTTGTATTAATAAAAAATTCATGGGAACTAGTGGATGCTTAAGTTGATTATACACAGCGAACGGCTGAAAATTATTCAAAATTAGACTTTGACAAAAAAAATGGGAACTGCCTCTGCGCCTTATTTAATAAAATTACGAATTACGCATATTTCAAGTCCAATTTTATATTTTTACGTGCTCTAAAATCTTAGAAATTTGAGTAAAACCTTTGCAAAACTTCTTAAATCTTATATACGAACTTTGAAGCAAATCCGGCGAACTGTTTCGCCATACCGACAGACCGACCGACGGACGGCATTTTTTTGGACTTCTCTATAGTCGTAATATCATCCCTCATACTCAGTTTGAGTTCGAAAATTCCGCACGATTGCAATATAGTATACTAATGTATACGAGTTAAGCAAAACAGTCCTTTATGCATACAATTTCGTAGGATATAAGACTATTTTGCTTAACAATTGACACATAGAATTTTTTAACTTAACAAACATGAGATTTTCGGATTTCGGGTCTAATTTCTTTTTTGATTTTGAGGCACTTCCAGACACATTTTTTTGTATTTCTGAAGAAAAATAGAGTATTGGAGCACTTGCTCTTAACTCAAAACATAAACACGGCAGAATAAAAGACAATAAAGTTAATAAAAAATCAATCCGACACTGTCTCATAAATGTGGCAGGCAGGCGAAGCAAGGCGAGCACGGGCCAACTAGTAACCGATAAATATCATTTTTGTTGCTGATGCATTCTGATAATTCTTCAATTCTAAACACCTTAGCTTCAAATTATTACCGTTTCCATTTTTTTATAATTTACGCTTGCAAAAGGGATTGTTAGCACCATTATAATGTTAGTAACACAGCACGGGCATTAAGGAAATGGGGAATTAGATAAAAGCATGAGAAACCGATGCACATTGATTTTAAATGATTGATTAAATAAATAAAGAAAATATATAAGTTATAATAAAAACATATGATATTATTTTTTATGGGGATCATCATCGTCATTAGTTGGCCAGTAAGGAGGCTCGAAGTAATATAGTTAAGTTTTTTCAAACATTTTTGTTCACCATACAATACAAATGATCATTTAATTGCGAATTCGATTGGCATCCCGTATTGGAGAGCTCTTCCAGATTCCCAATCGAAAACGACATTACAATGTGTATGTACATTGATGCATATTTACATTTTTATTAGTTTGTTAATGTGCTACACAATTATATAAACAAAAACTCACCTGTAATGAAATTTTGTTAACTATTAAACTGCCTTCTGTCGTTACCTCAACGCCTTCTACATCAATTATTGGAAAATCATTTTTGTGCCACGTAATTGTCGGTGAAGGTATTCCGTTTGGTGGCTTACAATGAAATTCTGCTCTCATTCCTATCTCAACGCGCAGCGAAGTTGGTGAAATAGCGAATTGTTTGCGTATGTCTGGAATATATTTTAGTAACTCGTTATTTATATTATTAATAAATTCATAGGTACAAGTCAATGTAGCAGGAAAATTAGGTGAATTTCTTACTTATATCTTTAATCATAAACGTTTTGTACAAAGTCTAACTCTCTAAGACAACAGATAACGGCTACTGACTTTGCAGCAGTTTGTAATATGGTAATAAGTAGAATTAGGTTTCCAAAGTAAAGGATCCACAGAGTAACCTGCTTTCCAGACGGTCGAACCGCTGAGAGTCAAATCGACCGTGTGCTAATCGAGGCGAAGCACGCAACTAACATCTTGAACGTTCTCATTTTCTGAGGGGCTCTGACTCTTGACCACTTTCTCGTTATATTAAAGCTATATTCAGAGCTTGACTGGCCAGCGACAACAAGCTGTGAACTGCCCAAAAAAAAAAGCAAACACTCAGTAACAGGATCAGTGTTAAGAAGCGAGCTTTTGGTCTTACAGGTAAAACTCAGGAAAACCGAAAAAGTTCAAACGGGCCAGATATCACTGCAAACTACACTATCACTACAAATTCCCACCGATAGTAAAAACTTTTATTCGTTTTTTAAAAACATCCTCTGTTCTAAATACTTAAAGATCTCAATGTACCAAAACCGCTGGTGAAGATGGTATTCCACCTATCATTGTACAGAGGTGTTCTTCCACGCTGGCAAGACCACTGCGTGCATATGGGATCGATGATACTCTTCTCCAATGGATTAGAAATTTCCTTTTGGAACGTTCAATTGACGTTGTTTTCGACGGTATGAAGTCTACAAATTACCAAACAAATGCCGGTCCCCAACGCTCAATTTTATCTCCAATTCTCTTTCTAATTTTTATAAATGATCTACTGCCTGTTACTTCCAATCCTTTCCGCTGAATCCGAAAGACTTTCCAATCTCAGTATATCTGTAAATGACAACTTTCGTTGGAATGACCACATATTCGATGTCGCCAAGAACACCGCGAAATGTCTAGGGTTCCTTAAGCGGTGCAAGAATTCACCGGTTCTGATCTGGCTACAATCTATAAAGGTACGATTATACGGTAATTTTTGCGAGTCATTTAAATGACGTCGGAAAAAATGGCGCACTAGAGCGACATTGCAGTTACGATTCGTCATTGGCGAAAAAATGACGATCACACGCAATGACTACCATTGTCATTTTTGTTCCAAAATCATATGACGGACATGAAGTCATTTAAAATTTTCCGTTGAGGTGCCATTGTTCAAAAGAATTTTTGCGATGATGGTGGAAACTGCGGAGACGGTGTATTTAGCAGCGTATGAAACAGTGAAGACGATCTTGATTACGAGCCAGAGATGTGATCCAAAACTAAATATGTATGATAATATAAGAATATCAGGCTGCCTCAATTGCGGTGTAAAAGAAATTAACCATTAAGAAATTATTAATATTGTCGATTGTCATTTTCTTCTCAACCCGCATTATATGGGCCTTAAATGAAAGGGTTTGACAAGTAGAACCACATGCGCTATGTGACTTCATACACTTGGATGTCTTTGGAACATCGAAAAAGGTACTTGAATCCTTAAAAAGGACCTTTTTTGTAAAGGTCTATAAAATCACGTATCAAATTGCTGTTGCTATGAATTTTCACTCGGGTGTCCTTGAAACATCGAAAAAGGTCCTTGAATCCTTAAAAAAGGACCTTTATTTACAAAAAATCCTTGAACCCTTTAAAAAGGACATTTCTCAAGAATGCCAATATGTGCTTTTTCTACTCTTCAAAACCTTTCATTTAATACCCATATTATGTGTGTGGGGAAGAAGGAGCATGCCACCATTTGATGATGACGTCACATACCAGCACATAACGTCACAAATGAAAGCACAGACATCGAATTAAATGCTGCGTCATTTGTTATTTGCGTAGGAAAATGGCATAGCTGAAATTTCATGCATTGTCGTTGTTTAGAGAATGCCATTTAAATGACAGCCAGAAAGTTTAGACATTTGTCTAAAGCGATCACACGGCCATTTGTTTCCGTTATTTAAATGACACTAAATTCATATCATATTGTCCGCCATTTTGACGTGAAAATGGCCGTGTAGTCGTACCTTTAATCGTTTATTCGCCCCAAACTTGAGTACAATGCTCATATCTGGTCTGGTGTACCAAATAATCTGAAAACGTGCAGTAAAACTTATTGGCGATCGAGGCATCGCGAAATCACTCTCTTAGTCATCCTCGCAATATCACCTGCCTGTCGTTGTTTTGCCGTAGCCATAAGTGCTCGAACGTAGTAGCCAGTTGCATTCCACCCCTACAACATTTGATAAGCCAGGAATGCTTATCAGTTTACTCTAAAGTACTGTGAAATATAAAGATTATTGCCCTTGCCAACAACCCGAATGTAAAATACTCTACCGCACTCTGTTTTTCCAAACTGTTATTGTTTGCAAACATTTAAAATCAATGTGCATCAGTTTATCATTCTTTCATCTGATTCCCCATTTACATAATGTCCGTGCTGTGTTACTAATATTATAAGGGTGCTAACAACCGCTTTTGCATGTGAAAATTATAAAAAAGAAGAAGAAGGTAAGCTATCATATTCAAGCTATCATGTGATAGCTTCAATCTTGTTATTGAGGAGATGTCTACAAATTACTCCACCTACTAGGGTATGCGGACGATTATGGGGCTTTCTTGCATTGAAGAACAGGCAAAAAAGTTGGCCTTGAAGCAAATGAGGACAAGACACGATATAACCTGTCATCAAACAAATAAACATATGTCCATCGTCGAGGACAAAACGTAACTCTTGAGCAACTTGACTCAATAAACAACAAACCTTAGTGGTGATCCGACAAATAGTTAACCTAGGACACCGCTGCTTCTTCGGTTTGGCAAAACAAATGAGCTCTAAACTTAAAACGTATGCTTAACAGAACCCTTATCCTGACAGTTCTGCTATACGGTTCTTGCCGGACGATAAGCAGGAAAGGAAAACAGAGCGAATAGACAATAGTGTTACAGCTAAGTGAATCTTCAAACCACAGCCCCTAGATTCGAGATGATAAATCATCGATATATCTTCATGTTCCTCTCATTATATACAAAATTTAAATTAAATAAGGAAATATTAGATGAAGTTTGATGATATTGTGTATGTGTTCTTTTCATATTTGTATGGCCCAGTCTACACCTTTAAACCTAGTTATTGCTTTAAGCTTTTAATAAGCTGTATACAGTGGTCATAGACTTGGAAATCAGAGTTTCAAGAGAAAGCGTTTAAAGTTTATGTTATGACGCAGTATCGCTTTTATGTATAATTTAAAAGTGGGTTAATGAAATGATTATGAGTTTTGATCCTATGAGTCTGAATCACATTCTGGGAATATTTTCGAACAATTCAGACCACCCCTAATCCAAAATAAAATAAAATCAATAACCATACAAATTAAATTTTGTTACAAATTTAGGAGAACATTTAATATCTCCTTTTTTAAGATTAATTATATTTTGATTACCATGGAAACGCACTCTTATGTACAATACAATGTCTGAACCACTTTTAAGCTAAAGTCCTAATTAGAAATATTAACCGATTTGACAAGTAAGCAGGTTCTTACTAACAAAAATGTTTGATTTAGTGTGTGTGTGTATGAGGGCACATTGCGATTGCAAAGAAAAATCGACGTTCATGTAGATATCTTATTACTAGAAAAATATTTTTTGATAAAAGCATGACGATGAACGATTATTATATTTAGCAATAGTTTGGATGAATGATTCTATTGAAAATAAATAGGCATATACCTACCCGACCTAGGTATTTTATTTACACTCGAACGAAGACGGGCTGGGCAGCTAGTACTGTATAAATTGAAAATTTAATCAAAAATATTAACTTTTTATGACAAGATTACTAAACTTAATATTAACCATATATAGTAAGGGTATTCATTTCCGATAACGTTTTACATTTTAAGAAATACGTGGGTTTTATTTATATTGTTCAATGGACAAATCGAACGTGAAACATTCTCTAATGTTTTGCAATTTTAAATCGGGTTAATTTAAAATTTTAAACTTACATGCAACATTAATAGAAGCAGCTTGACTCTTCGTCACTCCTCTTGATGACCACGCGTGACATTCGCACTGAAAAGGACTTTTTCCAAAATATTCATCCACAAGGTCTCGATGAATGGTAGCAGTAACTTCTTCCATGTGTACCCCGCTATGTGGGTCTACATGCGATTCATGAACGGATGGTGGTGGCTGTGAACTGCCACTACACTTAAAGTTAACCTGGAATTAGGAATTAGTATTAAATGTACTAATTAAAAAATAAACAGTTTTTAGGAAGTGCATATAAAATAAGTGTATAAGAAAAATAAGAAAAACACCCAAACTAAATAAGGTTACACAAAACCAGAAATACAAAAACAATGCTAAAAAAAAGTCGTCGTATATTAGACTAAGATTGTGTAGGCATTCCTAAAATAATCACCCTGTAAAAATATTTCACATACCTACAGAAATATTAATTATAAAATTGTATAATAATTTAAAAAAAAAAACTGTACGTTTAATAACACTTCGTTTATTATATCGTATGAACAAGAGAAACCAAGGTAGCGAAGTTCATCCTGCAGTGTACGCGATGTTATAGCCACACGATTGCATATTGTCAAAAGAAACCGCGGTGCATTAAACTGGTTTACTATCTAACTTAAATGCGTTATAAAATTCAGCTGTGGTTACCAACAGTCGTATTTGGGCCTCGAGACTCCGAGAATTTGCTTCTATCTCCGGGCCGCAGTTTAACAATTTTATTTTTAAGGATTTCCTATCAAGAGTAAACTTCATGTAATTCCAGATTCCCCACTAAGTGTTAGCCAACAGCTATGCTGTGGTATAGAAACACTAGTCAACAAAATCCAGGAAGCAAGGACTTGTTTCGGATACCTTAACCTGAATTGCAAAGTCAACACGATAGCTTAACCCAGGAAATAATGTTATTTCTTCAGAACATGCTCTGTTTTGTACTAAGGCGAAGACGCCATAAAAAAATTCGAAACAAAATCAGAAATCGATTACGATTAAGAGTTATAGATTAAAAGTTATATTTAAAAAAAAAAAATTATATTAAAAATTAAATATTTTCTTCAAACTTTTTACTGGCTTAAAGAAATACGTTTGAAAAAAATTTCTGAAATTTTCAAAGGTGATCAATCGGAAAAAAGGTACGTCCGCGTTGACAGTAGAACTCGTGACAGGATCACAGGATGAACAGAAGTGAAAAAAAATTGGTGTTTTAGTTAAGACCATAAACTTGAATTTGGACGAAGGGAAAGAAAAAGGGAAAATTGGATTTTTGGCAACCGTTTTACAAAAAAATTCTAATTTTGGTAAAATTTGCTCAACATTTTTTTTTTATTAGTGGTGATGGAAAAAAATCCTTCGTCCAAGTCCTCGTGGAGACCTGTGTAAAATTTCATCGAGATCGGTTGAGTGGTTTTCGAGAACTTTTGACAACCGACTTTGAAAACACAGTTTCGAAAAAAAACGCGTTTAAAGTTTGAATAACCTGAAATAAACCTCGCGATTCAATTGTGTGCCCACCTTCCCAAAGCTGTATCTCCGAGACTTTTATTCGGAATGACTTGAAAATTTAGGATAATATTCGAGGTGTTGTAGAATCTAATAATACAATAAGAAATAATAAGTTTTTAAGTTCATAAAGTTTTTCGGAATCAGTTCGAAAAAAAGCGATAAGGCTGGATATATCTTTTATGCGAATTAATCGAAAAAATAAGAATAATCAAAGAATAAATGTCAAGAAGCCTCTTTCCACATCTTAAAGCAATCTGCATCATCGTTTCTTCAATATTGTGCTAACAGAATAGAATATTTGTGATACGTTTTTTTTTAAAATATGTTTTATGGTCTTTTTTTATACACTATCCCAAGGGTATAATAATTTTGACACAATGTTTGTCTTAATGCTTAATAATGACGATTTAGCAATGTAGGTCCGTCCGTCATTCGAGTTTAGGCCTTAAAATGTTGAACTAGAAAGCTGAAATTTGGAAGACATACTCTCCAGTTTCCAAATGGTTAATATTTGAATACGCTTACTTTCACTTACATAATTAAAAAAACAGTTTAAAGTTGATGGATTTACTAAGAACTTGACGTTTTTATTTCTCCTTTTTATTTTCATGCCATGGAACATTTATCTACGTTCATTATAAATTACGTGATTAAATTTCAAAAAAATTAATAAAGTACTTCTTATTTATATGAAAGCGAACCAAAGTCATTTTAATATTATGTAGTCAGATGATGAAGTAACCATTTTTATAGAAAAAAAAAAGATTCGCTGCTTTGTGGTGTTGTTATTATTGGGGTAAAGACAAAATCAATTTTTAAAATCTTCGTGCCTAACCCTTACTGCAGTTGGTAACCCTAAATACAGCAAAACGGCTTTTATCCGCGAAAATATGCATGGTATACATCTTCGGCAATAATAATAAAGAATTACAAACTACAAAACGACCTAAGATTAATAGAGTGGCTGTGAAAAATTAACTGAAACTGAAAGTCAATTGTGCTAAACGAGGTATAGAGAAAGATATTAAAATAGATGGCACTGCAATTGAAATTTTAAAGAAACGAAAAATTTAGAAGCAATTTTAGACACAATAATTGGACATTAAGAAAATTTGCTAAAAATCATTCAAGAGTTATAAATCAAATATCAATTATAAGTGCACTAAATACGTATGTACATATTTATAACATTAGTGGTATTATATTTATAAAACCGCATTTTAAATTTTGTTAATTTAAGTTAATTTTTATGTAATGCAATTAAGATTATAAGACTGTTGATATAACAAAACAAAGCAATGCGATATTTATTAATGTGCAGTAGATACGTGTCCATTCGATTTATGTTAAATTCGTTTAAGTGGGTATCTGTAAAACAAAGAATTGTTATAAATGTGTTAGTGTTTTTATTTAAGATGTTGTAATTTGTCTTCATATTTAATGCCGAACTATTTGCTAAATATTATTATTGATAATTTGCAATACACTAAGAAATTATAACAGCAAAATGTCCTTATGTATGGAGACTTTCGACAAGGGTAACGTATAACCGAACATGAATCATAACATAACCCACTAACTATATTACATCCCTACTGGTCAACCCCACGGTCGGGGTTCGCCGGTTCGACCTCAAACTATATTTGCAGACCTTCCGATTAAGAATCACTTCGTAACTGAGGCCTTAAATTATAATTAAGGTACAGCAGTGCTTGGGCCTTTCTTTCTTTTTACGCTTGTATAGGTAAGTTGATTGATTTTGCGTTTTTGACTGGTTACTTGGGTCTCACCTTTGAACGTGACCCCACGAAGTGAGCTGATCGTGCTCTAATTTTTTTCGAGATGGGTTCTTTGACGCCTTATACGCATATTATAAATGTAAGGAAATCAATTTAACAGCACCTTAATGTTAGCTTAAATAAACACTAATTAGCTTAGATTTAACTAACTAAACTTAAGTTATTTAGTTTGTCGTTATTTTTTGAATGGTTTTAAGTTTGCACTGCCTGAAGCACTTACTATTTCGGAATTTTCACTTGAAAAGTAAAGCAACGGACAACATTTTATACAAAATCTTTAACTAAAAGCAAAAAACAGTAAATGAGGGTCAAATATTATGTAGCGTACCTGAAGTGTATATGCGGCCTTGCATTTCAATGTTACGGGGCGATTTTTTACAATAAACGAGTTTTGTGGCTCGATGAGAAAAACTGGTAATGTAGATCCCGCATCTTTCGAACCAACTTTTGATCCGAATGCAGCTAAGCTGGTTCCTAATGGGTTTTCTTCATACTCCCGGTTTCTTAAAATTTTTGTATCTTCGCTGTCATCAAAGCCATCAGGATATTGAAAGAAATCGTGCTTGTCATCAGAATCACTTCGTCCTATGTATTCATCATTATTCAATAGTTCAATTTCTCCTTCTTTTGAATTGTGACGCATTTCTGATGGAATATCAAATATTGTAGTTTCCTCTTTAACTTCTTCATAGTTAGTATCGCTTATGAGTGGAGAAATAGACCCCAGACCCTCAGTTGAAATATTTTGATAGTCAAATGTTTGGAGATTTAGTCCATTGTTTTCTGCTATATATAAGAAAAGGCACAGAGCAATAACATAGTTCAGCCGTAGAGTGCACATTTCAATAAGAAGTCTTCAAAGCACAGGAAGCTTCATAAAGATCTAAAATTATATTAAAAGTATGTAAAATATTATTATTATTGTTATAGAGTCCAAGCAAAAATAGTCAGATGATCCCAAGAGCTTATCTGAGAAATATTTTTTCCTAAGGCTTGCAACTGTTAAAAACTACAAATATGTCCTTGAAAATGTAAAATTTGGCTATTGGCTTTGGCTATTGGCCAAAAGAATGTATCAAAAAAATTTTTCTTGCAACAAGACTTTAAAAAAAAAATTAATTGTAGCCCACTACAACAGGCTACGCATTCCCTAATAAAATATATTTATAATATTAACATCCACTTCACCTTATAGAGGCAATTAAGTTTTGCCAAGATATGGTATATTTATATAATTTTCTGATATTTTTCGGTGTCTTGTGAATTTTGTCTGACGAACTTTGGTCCTGATATGTATATGGTTTGGTATATAAAAGGTTTGGATTTCTCTAGATATGCATTACTTGGATTCTCAGTCGTATTCTTAAAAAAAAGAGACGATCTGTATCAAGCAGTGCTTCCAGTTAAGCTATTTTTCATCCCAAAATGATAAAATTATTAGGGGAAAATTAATGTGCGGATTATAAACAAGAAACAAGATTTATAAGACTTTTTAATGAGACGATAAAATTGAAATATGTTTTACATGAGAAAATATTTTTTGACACGATTAGCCACAGAAAGCATACGTATGCATGTCAAGTATAGTCACCACCCTACAAATGCAACATTGATCGCATCGAACAAGTTCAACAAATATTTTTAAGATTTGCGTTGAGAGGATTATGTTAGCAAGACCCCTAAAACCTTCCCCCTTACATAAATCGACTTCAGCTTATTTATTTACCTAGCCTTGAGAGTAGACGGTTATATCTTTGTTTCAACTTTGTAAATATTTAAATTAATTGAAGGCCAAATTGAATCGATGTATCTTTTGTCTCGTCTATTTTTCAATGTTCCTCCAAGATCGTTCAGATATATGTTAAATTCTTTTTATATATCTAACAGTCGTACCAACTATGAACGGTTTTCTCCGTTTAATAATTTGTTGATTATATTTAAAAAATGTTCCAATCTTTTAAATAATAATAGTACAAATATTTTAGGTAAAGCTTTTAAGATACAGTTTAATAGATATGTAACCAATAATGTAATGTAAACAATTATGTAAACACTAGTTATTTAGCATTGTAAATAAATAAAAAATCAAGCCCCACATAACTTGACAAAATTCCTGCGGAAGATAAGTAGAACTTCAAAATGGAACAAACGACGGATGTCAATGCTGGTGCTAGTACTTCTTCCAATGTTTAATATGTACTTACCGTTTTTTTATCTATAGTTATTAAAACCACAAAACTGTGCAAATTGAAGAATAAAAATACTTACTTGTTATCATTCCGAAATTCCGATCAAGATTCTGGAGTCTAGGTATATATAAGAAAAATCTCTATTGTAAAAAATGCTCGCACACTTAAGGCTTAACTACATTCGGCAAAAAGTGAAGTACACACACGAAAATGTTTTTTTTCTTTCCACACCGTTTGCAAATTGTATTTTTCTCTCAACTTTTCACAAAGTGATTTTCTTGAAAGTTAGATGTTCCTCTAACTTACAAGTGGCACACTTTGAGAAAGTTCGAAAAAAAAAAATAATACATTTACATAGAAAAGCTGCCACTAGTTACTGATCTTACGCTTAGATGGCTCTGATGCAAATCTTATGCAATCTCTTTCGTTAGCAAATTCTTCCTGTTTTTGGTTATTCTTTCTTAGAACTTTTAAAAGTTAAAATATATTCTAAGTCCAGTTTCTGACTACGAGCGGACAGCAGCGTGTGTATGTGAGCTTTGAAAAAGTCACTTTTTGCCGAATGTAGTTAAGCCTTTATCCACGTTCAGTTTTAACACGTTAAGCTTGCATCACTCAGAAAATAAGTTTTATCCATTTGCAGAACAGCATGTTCATTAAAATTTTAAATTACCGCAATAAATGTTACATCATTATACATTAAACAACAAAAAAATTGGAAAATATTAAGCAGATCATCAAAAAAAAAATAATCCCTCAGAGACACCGGAAGAAACAATAATTTCCTTTGAAATATGCTCCAAACAAAATGACAATGGTTAAAATCTGTGTACGCTGTGATGTTGTGGTTTGTGCCACGTGAATTACCTAAAAATCCTAAAATTCGTATGCATATCGTTTCGCCGGTACGGATCGAGGGTTTAACTAAAATAAAAAGATTTCAAGGCCTCCCGGTTTCCCATCACTGAAGCCAATGAATGCTGCCTGTTGTTGAATTTGGGTGATCCAGGAGATTTTCTCACCTAGCCTGTTTTTAAAATTCTCTTTCTACACTTCCGTGTTTCTTTTATTGATAAATGTTTAATCTTATTTTTTCTTTGTAGATTTTTTAAATGAAATTAAAAAACGCATTTAATAAAATGCGAGAAAGTTTCTTTAGACTATAGCTACTAGGTTGATGCAACTCTTTTTTAACTTAACTACTATGGCTTCCCCTTTTAACTATGTATTTTTAACCCATTCCCTTGGCCTTGGCCTTTGTTCGATTACATACATATATTTTACGATCTTATCTTACCAAACATTTTTCAAGATTGTTTTACCAGCGACTTTATAACAACGATTTGGTCATCCCATTTGTTTAACTCCTGGACAAGTGTGTGCAGCGCTATATAATAATTTGTGGCACCGTGCAGAAGTATTAACCAATATATGCAATAACAAAGTCAAGGTAACTTATAACTTCTTAAACAAAAGCAAATTAATTTTTTATTTATTCCTTACATTTTGTAATTATTCAAGTTCATTTTGTTGATTATGGAACTGTTTCGGATATTGAAATACAAAATATTAAGTATCTACCGACAATATTTGCAGATACTCCAATGCAAGCAGTTCGTGGATCCCATTTCTCCAAGATAGCCTAAACGCGCAATTACTGCATTCCTATCAATGATGTCTGAAGTGCTAATTTATGCGCAATTAATGGAAGTTGATGATAATGTATGTTTAATCACAATACTACGATCAATTCAAAGTATTCATATGCTCTGCGATACTAACGATGGTAAAACAGTGTTTTATTATGACTTCTGATATATGGATCACGGATTAAATTACTTCGTCCATTGAACCGCAGTCAAGCAGCTTTGCTCAAATGTCATGAAATGGATAAACAGTATGATATTTGTTGTAATACATACAAATTCAAGATCCGTATAGATCATTTGTGACAATAACATACGGCTAATGGAATGAACTAAACATCTGGGCATCACTACATTCTGAACATGTACATAATTATTTGTTAAATTAAATATGTAAATGCCAGGCACGCAGGAGTGTAGGCCGTACTTAACGAATGTGGTTCAGAAAGAATACAACATTGATTAATGTTATAAAGATTGATAGATATTAATTTGCCTACTAAAATTGTTACGAGACTTGTGTACGGCTCAACATGCGTATTGTAAAGGTAAATCGGTGGAAACAGCCTTGAATACGCTAGTACGCACCATCGAATTCTCTCTATCACAAAGAGTACACAATGGTAGCCTTCCTGTTACTAAGGTCAACACATCTGCGATCACAACTGCATTCACCGCACTTGGTGAGTTGCTCACAAGCAGGATAAGCACTCAAATATGGTTGTGTCATCTGCCAGAAGATTTGTCTGTAGAGAAACCCCGCAGGCTGGGGTCCTATCCCCCCTTCCCGGAACTTAGTGGTGAACAAGCTACATATATGTCTAGAAGGGAGGGATGTAGACTGATCGCATATCTCATCTCAATAATATTACTCCACCAGAATGCTCTTAACAAGCCGGTCATTCGAGCGTGTCACCCAGATGACATGCTGACGTCAGAGAACTTGTGCAATTCGGTAGTCATCCGCATGTCATCTGCGAGCGTGTCATCTGCTAGATGACTCCCGATTACACGGTGTCATTGTCACAGTTAGGTAATCCGAGTGTAAGTGTTTTCACTTGAACTTTCAACGATGCAAACGTGTCATCCGATCTTAGATGACAGTGTGGAAAATCGAGCGATGTCATCCGTGGGACATACGTCTCTTCAAAGGTAAAAATCATTAACTAACAAAACGGACAAAAGGAGATAATTTAATTTAAAGAAAGTTCTAGGTCTCAAAATGCCTGCACTTTTTTTTAGCTTCTGGCTCGCCGATGCGATTGAACAGCACCCCGACCTAAAAGATCTTTTGTGCTAATGCTTGCACTTACTATGTATTATAATTTTGTGTATCCTGAAAAATTGTACAAATTACAATTATACCTCGTTAAATTTTTTTTTGTTATATCACGTGAATAATTTTATTTATATTCATAAGAAAATAATTTTTTCTAAATTTTTTAGTTAATGAGTTTTACCTTTGAACCGACAATATGCTGAACATGGTCAACATGGGATAAACACATAAAGAAAAAATCACTCTGGAAAAAACACCTCAGCAGATTGTTTTTATGTATCTCTTTTCTACTGACCACAGATGAGTTACATTACAATAATATATTAGTCAACTTCCAGGTTCCTGCCCTCAACTGCATCAACCTGCCTTCTTGCAGTTATTTTTTTCTTTTAAGTTCCTATCCAATCACAAACCAGCCACATATATTATAAAATACAATTAACTGAACTATAAAAATGACTTGCCATTCAAATTCCGTTGAAAATAAAAAAAAAATGTATAGGGTCCGCCATCTAATGTTTTTTTTTTTTCAACTAGTGCTTATTTCGCGAATGGTAACACTTAGCTCATGTTTGATTTGACAGATAATATACCGCTATACGACTGAACGAATATGGTTGTGTATACGTTTGAACAACGCTGGAAAATATTGCGGCATAATTGGGCCATTTTTCTTTTTTTTTTAAATGCGCAAGGAGTGACCGTTACATTTAATGGCGATCGTTATCGGGCCATGTTGAACGAATTTTTGTTCACAAAATTTTAAGAGGAGGATATTGGCAACATTTGGTTTCAACAGGACAGCGCTACGCGCCACACAGCCGAAGCTACACTCGATGTTTTGCGCCCTGTTTCAAAAAAAATTTATTTGGCCGACCCTATATATCAGGATATTAGGCCAATATTTAGTAAATATATGTATGCAAAGTTTTTGGCCGCGCCCACCTTTTATGTGGGTTTTAAAAAAAAATGTTTACTTTTCGCAAGACATTTTCGGAGCTTTAACTTCGATTTCAAGTTCTTTGGCAAAAAAAAATTAAAGCCAAATTGTCGCACGAATGCGTCATACGAAACGAATCTATTTTTGAATTGCCTCAAACAAAATGGAAACTATTGATCACATACCGAATTTAATTAAATCACTATTGTTTTGAAAAATAGAGATTCTCAAAAACATCCCATCACTATTTTGATTAATTTTGCACATTAGAATGTGTCCAAAATGTTAACCTAATTAAAATTTTCCTAATTTTCCAAACTACAAAAACAGAATTAAGAATTTCGTAAGTGGTTTCGAAAGTGTTTACACCATTGCAGTAATGTAATACATACATCGTTACTGACTTTTCCGCTAGACAAAGAATGCATCAGAGACGAAAACTTATCTCTAAGTTAAATTTTAGTCAGTAGTTGTTTTTTAGGAAGAAAGACAATTACTTTTTTAGCTCGACCAATTAAGTTCTTAGTGCCGAATATTAGCCGAATAGACTAAATTATGGATACAGCCGAAAATGAAATAAAAACATTCGAACACAAGAACACAAGAATGACAAGGTCATTGCAATAACGCCATGCTACAAATTCGAAATGAAACCAATGTAGGGCACCGAATACAGCGGATAAAACCATTTAAAATAAATCAATAAAATGTTACCGCCAGCTTTTGGAAATACATTTTATTACCAAGTGAATTCGCTGGAAGGTCCCCTGCCAAAGCGAAAATTAAAACTGTTTAGTAGAGAATAAACTAGTTGTAGTGTACCTAATTCAGTGATGTGTTTTAGGTTAGTCCTCGTTATGTCTCCTAAAAGATTTTCCAACTAGTCTCGGACAAAATTAATGATATAACGAATCCTAGAAATAAAAAATATATAATATCGAAGCATATTCTATTCGATCAAATACAGGAACGTGGTTTCTAGAATTCAGTTGTGTAAACTGCAACTGCAGTCAGTCGGCATTTAAACAATACATATATATATCGCTGCGAGCAGTGCTTTATAGTTCAACACGCAGTTGCAATGCGACTGATGTGATGACAGTCTACAGTAAACTCAATTGTTTGTTTTTAGCTACATAACACATATTAACTTACGTATGAGACAAAATACGTATTTAATCTTTTTTGGATACATTAACTAGCTTATTAGTACTTCCGTTTCCGCCCTTAACTTAACTAGGTATCAATACAACTAATTGTCTTTCTTACTAAAAAACATAAGGAAAGGCTACAGTCCGCTTGGGGCGAACAGTATGATACCCTATCCTTATCCCTATATGCCCCAAAGAAAAAAGCATTAAGAAGATGATGGATAGCATTTTATTTCAATCTATTAAATTTAAAAACAAAATATTTTTTGAAAAAACGTCCTCAAAAAGTGGGCATGGCCAAAACTTTGTATGGCCGATATATTGGAAAAAATATTGGTTAAATATCTTGTTAAATATTTTTGTTCGGTGTCTTTGAGAATTTTCGAAGAAAACAGAATTTTATTGGAAAACGCTCACAAAAAGTAGGCGTGGCAAAAAACAAAACTTATAAAGGAGGACAGTACCTAACGGGTGATCCAAGTGGAGATACTTTTTTCAATAGCCTTTTTTGACAGATCACGTGTGAGTCGTGTCATGCTGTCATGTTATTTTTGTTTAGTATTGTTTGGCATTTCATAATGGAAAGACTTACGCGTGAACAACGTTTACAAATTGTTCAACTTTATTATAAAAATTCACGTTCTGTGAGGAATGTGTTTCGTGCACTTCGCTCAACTTATGGTCAACATAATCGGCCTACTGAGCGTACTATTCGCAACACCATCACCCATTTTGAGACCCAGCATTCATTATTGGATAATATTCGACCGAATAGACCACGTCCAGCACGCTGTGAAGAAAATATAGCGTGTACACTGAGAGTGTACACGAAGACCGTAGAGAGTCGATTCGGCGCCGTTCGCAGCAACTCGGACTGACGTATGGAACGACTTGGCGCATTTTACGTCAAGATCTTAAATTGAAAGCGTACAAAATACAGCTTGTGCAACAACTGAAGCCGCTCGACCTTCCCAAGCGACATCGCTTCGCTCTATGGGCTCTTGAAAAGTTCCAAGAAGATCCAACGTTTTCGAGGCAAATTTTGTTTAACGATGAGGCCCATTTCTGGCTCAATGGGTATGTAAACAAACAAAATTGCCGCGTTTGGGACGAAGAGCAACTTGAAGAGATTGAAGAACTGCCACTTCATCCAGAAAAAACAACGGTTTGGTGTGGTTTGTGGGCCGGTGGAATCATCGGTCTATATTTCTTTAAAAATTATGCCGGTGCGAACGTAACCGTCAATGGCGACCGTTATCGTGCCATGATAACCGACTATTTGATGACTGAAATTGAAGCTCGTGATCTCGGCGACATTTGGTTTCAGCAAGACGGCGCCACTTCCCACACATCGCATCAATCAATGGACTTATTGAGAGAACATTTCGGTGAGCACATAATTTCACGTTTTGGGCCGGTCGATTGGCCACCAAGATCGTGTGATATCACACCGTTAGACTTTTTCCTGTGGGGATATGTAAAGTCAAAAGCTTATGCCGACAAACCCGCTTCGATTCAGGCCTTGGAGGAAAACATCACGCGTGTCATTCGCCAGTTACCAGTCGAAATGCTCGAACGAGTGATCGAAAATTGGACTCAACGGATGGACCATCTGCGACGTAGCAACGGCCAACATTTGATAGACATAATCTTCAAAAAATAAATGCCAAAGAATGTTCTTTCAAATGATAATAAACATTTCCATTAAATTTGAATTTTCTGTGTTTTTTTCTTTAAAAAAGTAGGGAACCTCGAAATGGATCACCCTTTACATATTTTGTGAATGTTGTAATACACTATCTCTTTAGCTTTAAAACGGTTTTTTCTAAATTGTGGGTGTGGCAGTTGGCGTATTCAAAAAATTGTTACCCTTAACCATTTCGGAGCCCTAGGGAGCATATGTTCCAAATTCCAGCTTCCTAGCTTTTTATTTTTTTCTAGTGCATATACACATTTTATATATATACGTTTTCTATTCTATAAGTTTCAATTAGAATTTATAGTTTTTAAAGTGAGAAAGAGTTTTGTATGTGACATAATGCAATTATTTAGAAACAAGTTGTCTTGCATTCGATAGGCAATCGTTGTCATTGATTTCCTCTGTTACAGGAATCGTTAGACATTATCAATTTGTATGCAAGCAACAACGAATGTATGCAGGTAACGTACAGTATTAATAAGAAATCAGTGAATAATCAGGTACAATAATGCCGGACTCCGTTTAGGTGTCCATTTACGTCTTGAATAAATAATTGCAAACGAGAAAAACTTGCAGAGTATGAAGAAGTAGGAACCTACATAGGTATAAACAACATATGAAGTAATTACATATTCTTTATTTAAAATTTAGTTTTATTTATTTTCATTTACAAAGTTAATATATGTATTACAAACCAACGACGAGACGGCCTCCAGTAAATTTTTGAATTAAATTAAAACCAAATATAAAACGAAAATAATTTTAAGAAACATGTGTAACTACGCCAATAATAGATGGGCACGCGTTTCAGTATATTTTGATTTTTGTCGTATTAAAAACATTAAATAAATGCTCTTTATTTAATGCTTTCCCCTTTTTGCAACAATTTTCTTTGATTTGTATTCGATAATATATACAGTTGTATGTTACTATTTTTTCTTAAATTAGTTATGAGTTGGTAATTTTGTATACATTTAGCTAGTCAGATGACTGACTGATTAGTCTCAGAAGTCTATATGAGCACCTCAGGACGTACGGCGGTTTAATTCACTAGATGGCAGATACCATACGTGAGCTTCTTCGACAAATTTGGAGCTGAAGTCAGTAATTTTTTAGACTAGACAGGGTTCTGGAAAAGAGATGCTAGCGGGTGAGACCTCCATGGATCATCGGCAGCTCTCACATCAACGTGGGGATATGGGTTACTGGAATCGGAATAACCGGCCTGCTGTCCTAGAGTCAGTGTCAGAGCCTGGCCCCCCAGGTTCGAGGTTGTACCGTTGGGGTAACTTCCGGACCACATCAAAAACCAGACCCGGAACGTCAACGGACACCCCAGGTGCTACTCAAAATCTTGAGTCTGTCCGCACGCAGTACAAGGCAGACATTACCGCGATTCATAGGATCAGATATGTTGAAAAGAAAACATGACATTTATTAGAATGCGAATTCGTCATAGGAAATCGGCCTAGGTCAAAAGTTATTGATTTCAAGCCGAGAAGTTGTCGCATGGCTGTGATCCGTATAGAAGCTGTTGAAACTTAAGTCTACGCAATCTGACCTTCCTATTAGATTTTCCCAACACACTCATTCCCAAATGCACGATTCAATATTTTCACCTTAAGCACATTAAGTTTCGCACATTTCATACAATAAAATAGACACCTGCCCCAAGCCCAGACATTGTATCGGATTTCGTCTGACGCTGATAAGCAAATTCCCAATTCTCCCAACTCTAAAAATGTATTCCCACGATCTAGGTGTAAGAAAAATAGTATTTAAGCTTTGGAAATTTGTAAATAAAATCACTTGTCACAAATCAGTCCAAGTCTTTGTTTATAGATCAAAACAGATCTATTCATTTTTGGTGACCCCGACGTGATCTTGCTTCCCCCCACCAGTGGTAAGGGGCAAATCATTCTATCCGAAATAAGCGTAACCAGGGCTTCAAACATTGGTTCCTTTTTTTTTTGTTGTTTTCTGATCGTACTCTCAGAATAAATCAAAGCGTAACCAGGGCTACAACACTGGTATCAACACAACATATATCAACGGATAACTACAGTCATGGATGAGATTGAAGTATTCCGCATCATTGCCAGGCAGAAGGCGTTATCGGACGAGCTGCAGAAGTTACAGATAAACACTGGAAAAGATGGTCCCGGCAGGAAAACAAGCTCATACCGGGACAAGAGATTGAGTCTCATCGAAGGCATATGGCTGGAGTTCAGCGAGAATCATGAACGAGTAAAAGATTCTGTCAAGGCTGACACACCCTATATGCAATGCAACACCTTCGCTAAGGTAAAGCAGATTTACGAAGAGATAAAGAAATATTTGCTCTCAATTCCAGACGACAAAGATGCGAATCCCACAAGCGGCAAGCAACTATTGTCTGGATCAACTGAAGAACTATACACAGGCATCAATCCGATACCCGAGGTGGTAAAAATTGTTCGACGGCAGAAGTCGATTGCACAAATATTGCAACGGGTGTTTACCAAGCTTGACGAAAGGTCTATGGAAGCATGGACTACTACGTTCTGTCAGCTGCAGTTAAATACAATAAATAAATATTGGGGCCAAATAGAGGAAATACATCAACAAATCGCAGAACTATTAGAAGACACTCATGCAGAAGAATACCAATTGGAGGGATATCTAACGTTGGAGGATAAAGTAAACAGCAATATGATTGCGTTATCCACACGACTAGAAGAGTTAACAACTCATCGAATGACATCCCAAGCTACATCGACATCTGCAATAAGCATGCCTAGCGCCACATTGAATTTACCTAAAATCACCCTACCGAAGTTCGATGGGGACTACCTACAGTGGCGACAGTATAGTGACTTGTTCACTGAATTAGTGCATAATCAACCAATTGCTAACTGCCAGAAGTTGTTCTATCTTAAGACAACACTTACTGGGGAAGCCGAGAAATTAATTCGGCACTTCACAACCTCTGACGCCAACTATATTGCTGCGTGGAAAGTAATCACAGAGCGGTATGAAAATACACGGCTGTTAGTCACCGCTTTAATAAATAAGCTTATGGCCCAGCCCGTAATTCAGCACGAAGGAGCGAGTCAAATAAAATCATTGCACGACACGACATTGGAATGCCTATTGAGTCTGCAAAACCTCGAAATCGAGACATCAAATTGGGATCCACTTTTAATGAATATACTTCTGAGGAAGTTGGATCGAAACACACTGACCATTTGGGAACAATCCCTGAAGAAACCGAAGGCGCTACCCAGTTTCCATGAGTTCCTTTCATTTTTGGAGACTAGATTCCAATCATTGGAGGCACTGGGTACTAAAATCAACAAATTAAATGTCGATGATACCAAACGATTGGCGCGAGTAACTCTTGCAGCGAAGAAAGAGACAGGTATTAGATGTGCCATTTGCGATGAACATAATCATCCCATTTTTAAATGTCCCAAATTTCTACAACTCACGCCAGTGGAAAGACTCAAGCAAGTGAAGGTGTTGAGCAGATGCTTCAATTGCTTAAGATTCGGTCATCAAACCTCAAATTGTACTTCGGGACATTGCACTAAATGCGAGAAATTTCACCACACACTGCTCCATATCCAAACACCAGAGGTTAAAGAGAAACAAATGAACACTCAAATACCAACAATCGACAATAGAACTAGCTTGTCAACAACTAATTCAGACGATATGGTATCAAAATATGTTTTCCTGGGAACAGCTGTAATTAATGTTCTTTCACGGAATAACAGTCCTACCAAGGCAAGAGCATTGCTGGATTCGGGATCGCAAATGAGTTTCATCACCGAAAAACAAAGCAAATCAACTTGGGCTAGCTTCTAAACATGAATCATTGCAAGTTTCTGGAATGGGAGATTACCCTATCCAGGTCAGTAAGACAGTGAATCTGTACCTTCAGTCACGCGTTACTGGCTACAGTACAAATTTACAAGTTTATGTGCTGAAAACGATAACATCCAGGCAACCCAGCCAATACGTCGATAATAGTCAATGGCGACTACCAAAGAATATCAAACTAGCCGATCAAACGTTTAACCAACCTCAAGAAGTGGATATTCTCATCGGAGCAGAACTTTATCCCGAGCTTCTGTCGATAGGACAGATAAAAATCAATAACGGAGGGCCCACGTTGCAGAATACTTTACTGGGATGGGTAGTCATTGGAAGGACTACATTTGAAGTACCATCAACATTATTTTGCGGCATCGGAGTCGACACTTCATCATTGGATAATCTGGTGGAACGGTTTTGGAACTTGGAGGAAGCTCCAGTTACATCTGCATTTAAACAAAAGCAATTGTCAAAAGTGGATCGGCAGTGTGAGGAAGTGTTCACAACATCAACAAAAAGAACAAATTCTGGTCGTTATATTGTGAAGCTGCCGTTCAAACATAACCCAAGCAGTCTTGGGGAATCGAGGGAAATAGCTACTCGAAGATTTCTCAGCTTGGAGAAGAGATTGAGTAAACTGCCGCTAATTCGTCAACAGTATTCTGAGTTCATGACGGAATATATCGAATTAGGTCATATGAAGGAAGTTGATGGAAAATCAATAAAAACACCTAATTTCTTTCTACCACACCATTGCGTGCTGAGGCCAGAAAGCAGTACCACAAAGTTACGGGTGGTATTCGATGGATCCTCAAAGACATCAACGAATATATCACTCAACGATATTTTGCACACTGGACCAGCATTGCAGAATGACCTACTCTCCATTCTTCTACGCTTCAGAGTCCATACGTATGTATTTACGACCGACATCTCCAAGATGTATCGCCAAATATTGATGGATGACTACAGCAAACAGTTCCAGCATATCATTTGGAGAGATACTGCGAATCAACCACTGAAGGTTTATCAGCTAAACACCGTTACCTACGGAACCAAATCTGCACCTTACCTAGCGATAAGATGTCTTCAAGATTTGGCCGAAACAGCAGATAGCAGGCATACACTGGCAGCGACCATTATTCAGCAAGATATCTACATGGATGATATCTTAACGGGCACCAACGACCTCAATGAGGCTCTTCGCATGAAGAAGGAGCTTACAGGTTTACTAGCAGAAGGACAATTTCATCTGCGAAAATGGTGTTCAAATACACCAGCACTCCTTGCGGATATACCCAAGGCAGACTGTGAAGCGGAAAATGTGCTACCCGATCAAAAGGAAGGATCAGTTAAAACTCTTGGTATGACCTGGTTGCCGTCATCGGATCAATTCCTCATCAAAACTAAATGGACAGAAGCAACAAGGGTGACGAAGCGATCAATATTGGCGGACACTGCTCATATTTTCGATCCAATGGGAATTATGGGTCCAGTAGTTATACTAGCCAAAATATTTATACAAGAGTTATGGATCTCAAAATTAGATTGGGACGCTGCATTACCAATGTCGATGCACACTAAATGGACTGCCTTTAGAAAGAGCCTGCTCCAACTCAACAACCTAAAGATACCACGGCACATAATGTTAGCAAATTCAACTAGTGCGGAGCTTCATGCTTTCTCCGACGCTTCTCAGCGGGCATACGGAGCCGTAGTATATCTGAAGTCTACAAATCATCGAGGAGAAGTCAGTGTACAATTGGTATGCTCAAAATCCCGTGTAGCCCCAATCAAACAACAGACCATACCCCGTCTGGAACTATGTGCCGCTAAACTCATGACAAAATTGATAAAGTTTGTGAAAGAAAACTTACCAATCGAAATCAAGGAAACCACTTTCTGGACGGACTCACGAATTGTATTAGCATGGATACACACGCAATCGCCCTTGCAAACATTCGTAGCTAATCGTGTTTCCATCATTCAAGACGAAACTAGGAAAGGCCAATGGAAATTCGTCAACACTGATCTTAATCCAGCGGATCTACTATCTCGGGGCTTATTTCCAGAGCAACTAATAAGGTCCTGCATGTGGTTCCATGGACCCCCATTCTTACAACAAACTCGAGACGACTGGCCAGCACAACCGCAGCTGATAAAAGAAGAAGAGGTGCCCGAAATTAAGCAAATTAAAACAGTCTTAGCAGCAGCGAACACAGGAATGCACTTTCTTGAGCACATCAACCATCGAAATTCTTTCTCAACACTACGAAAAATAACAGCATATGTCATAAGGTTCATAAGTAACCTCAAAAGAGCAAGAACTTACAGGCTTTTGGACAAAGTTCTCTCAGTACAAGAACTAAAAGCAGCCAAAATTGTTATAATTAAACATTTACAAGAAACAGCATTTTCGGAAGAGATGAAGTTACTCAAGAAATGCGGACAAGTATCAGGAAAAAGCCGCCTAAGCTCATTGTCACCCTTCCTAGATGACAAAACTATCATTAGAGTGGGAGGGCGTTTGGAAGCGTCCGGTCTCCCATATGATGCCAAACATCAGGTTATTCTACCAAGCTCTCATGTTTTCACCAGATTATTAATGACACAATTGCATTACGATAACCTACATGCAGGACCGCAAGCATTACTCGCTGCATCAAGACAATATTACTGGATTTTGAGAGGGAAACAACTGGCTCAAACCATCGTACACAACTGTATACGCTGTTTTCGAGCAAAACCAAAGGGTATCGAGCAATTAATGGGCAATTTACCCCCCGAAAGAGTTCAACCGTCAAGACCATTTCAAAATGTAGGAGTAGACTTTCTTGGCCCAGTCTACATACATTATGAAATCCGTGGTAAACAACCAACAAAAGCATATGTGTCTGTATTCATATGCTTTTCTACCAAGGCGGTACATCTGGAATTAGTAACGGATCTCACAACACAAGCATTTATTGGAGCACTAAAAAGATTCGTGGCGCGACGAGGATGTCCAGCTAAAATATTTTCGGACAATGCAACAAACTTCATGGGAGCCCGGAATGAATTAAACGAAGTTTACTCAAAAATCTTTGCGAATAAAGGAACAGCAGCTATTAAAAACCACTGCGCCGAAAAATGTATCGAGTGGACACCGATTCCTCCAAGATCACCACATTTCGGAGGTTTATGGGAAGCCGCGGTCAAGTCGGCTAAACACCACATAAAACGGGTATTCTCTGGTGCAGCTTTAACACAAGAAGAATTCACCACTGGTCTTGCGCAAATAGAAGCTGTTCTCAATTCAAGACCATTGACTCCGATGTCTTCAGATCCAAACGATCTAGAGGTTCTCACTCCAGGACATTTTTTAATTGGGGCCCCACTGACAACTATCATCGATCCAGATTACAAGACATCTTCCATCACGCACGTAGCACGCTGGAATCTAGTTACATCAATACACCGAGAGTTTTGGCGTAGATGGAGCAGCGAATACCTGCAAGATATCCAGCAGAAGTATAAGTGGAAGCATCTCCAAGAAGATATCCAACCAGGAACCCTTGTACTAATAAAGGAAGATAACCTACCCCCTCTAAAATGGCTAATGGGAAGAATTATCAGGACACTTCCAGGTCCCGACGGAAGGGCACGGGTAGTCGATATCAAGACATCTAATGGAGAAGTACGAAGATCCATAGCTAAGATCTGTCCACTGCCTTCAGAAATACAGCAAAAACCGCCAAAGGAGTCCCTTACTAAGCCTACAGTAGTATTAAGAACTTCGGGCGTAAAACATCCTCTCAAAGGCAGATTCCTTCCTATAAACACTAGAGCTGATAATTCAGCTCTTAAACGAAAACGTTCAGTATCTTTTACAAATCAACAGCCAAAATTAAACCCACTCAAAACACTTTTAATGGGCTTATTAATAATTGGAACAGCTTTAGCACAAACAGCACCACAAGGTGCAGTGGAAGTTAAAACATTCGATGACAACCCTGGAATATACTTCGAAGACCTAGGTGAAGCTAATTTAATCACTGATGAGTGGAATCTCTTCGTTTATATCAACATGTCCAACTATTGGTACGAGTATCAGGGACTCAAAGATGGCGTCAATAGATTGAAACAAAAATGTGAAACTTTGCAACGACACCCAACTATCATTTGTAACCCAATTATCATGCAACTAGAACAACAACTACAGGAATCTGAAGCCTTGAACGATATCTTGAAACATAGAAATGGTGTAGCTATACGGACAAAACGATCTCCATTTGATGTTATCGGCACGATCGCAAACAAATTGTTCGGTATTCTGGATCAAGATTATGCACATTTCATTGAAGATAACATCGAAAAGGCAAACCAGAACGAGAAACACCTACTGGAATTGAGCAAGAACCAAACATCTATTATCGAATCAACAGCAAACGTTCTCAACAAGTCTATAACTGCAATAAGTACCCAGTTCATTATTGTGAAACAACAATTGACTCAAACGCACCACGCTGTCGATACCCTCAACCAAACACTAATAGAAGCAGAAGTACTTAGCTCAGTTACAATTTATGTGTCTAAGTTAATAGACAGATTTCAACGGACTCAACTAGCGATTCTCGAGGCAGTTACTGATACTCACCAAGGAAGAATTAGTTCACTCCTTTTATCACCAAACCAACTGTACAAGGAGCTCAACAAAATCCGGAAAGATATACCACCCAACTTAACCTTGCCTGGATACGATGAGCACAATCTACCAAAGTTATACGAACTTTTAAGAGCGAAGGTCCGTGTAACCTCGACCACAATACTGTTTCTCGTCAAACTACCACTGTTAGGCAACCAAGTCTTCATGCTGTTCAAACTGCTACCATTACCTGTTCCACACAACGGCTCTTTCGTATTCATACAACCATCGACATCGTTTCTGGCCATAACCCCATATAGAGACCAATACTTTCCAGTTTCACAAGTCGAATACCAAGGATGTCTACAAATCGATGAGCGGAAATATATCTGCAAGCAACGCCATCCAATTTTTAACACACATTCAGTGGAAAATCAGTGTGAAATACATTTGCTCAATCACAGAAAACAGTTATCACCTTTCTGTACCATCAAAACTACCAGTCCAGGAAAGATGTGGATCCAATTACACAACCCGAATCACTGGATCTTCGCCTTTCAACAAGAAGAAACTATTTCTATAGTGTGTGGATCCGATATAAGCAGCACCAAGTTACTTGGAGTAGGACTATTAAAATTGGCCCAAAATTGTGCCATAAAGCAACCAACAATGACAATCAATTCTCACAATTTCTACACAGCAAACTCATCGTTCTCATTTTTACCAGCTCTAAACCTTAGTCAGCTCTTAGGAATACCACTTAGAAAATCACTTCAAGATAATCTTCAGGAGACGATTGAAGTAGATGAATCCATCATTCGCGGAGATGATGACCTAGCCCTATTAATTAAGAAGATTGCAGATCAAAAAACTCAACAAAACCTACCAAACTTATTAACTCATCATGACATACATCAATACACCATTGGATACATATCGTTTTTTGCTGTTTTGTTGCTGATTTTTGTCATATTTTCCCAAAGAAGAAAAAACAAGATAGATCTTAATCCAAAAAACATAGTATTTGAGCTCCAGGATCTCAACGCCGGGGAGAATGTTGAAACTTAAGTCTACGCAATCTGACCTTCCTATTAGATTTTCCCAACACACTCATTCCCAAATGCACGATTCAATATTTTCACCTTAAGCACATTAAGTTTCGCACATTTCATACAATAAAATAGACACCTGCCCCAAGCCCAGACATTGTATCGGATTTCGTCTGACGCTGATAAGCAAATTCCCAATTCTCCCAACTCTAAAAATGTATTCCCACGATCTAGGTGTAAGAAAAATAGTATTTAAGCTTTGGAAATTTGTAAATAAAATCACTTGTCACAAATCAGTCCAAGTCTTTGTTTATAGATCAAAACAGATCTATTCAGAAGCTACATTCCAAAATATGTGCACGTGTGTTTACACGCCCATCATCAAAAAGGTGACAGAAGATGCAATCTGCAACTGAAAACAAGGGCAGCAAGAGAAGAGTATCGAGCCAGGAGAAGGTAGGAGAAGAAGATTCTGCGTATGAAGAAAAAAGGGTCCACTACAGCGATACAACGCATTTTGTGTAGCGCAATGAGTAAAGATATTAGGAAAATTCAGTGTGGAAAGCTGAAAAAAATTATTTTTTTTGTTCAGTTTAGCAATCGGTCAATTTGAATCACACGAGATTTTTTAAACATTTTTTGTGCTGGTAAATTATATCTTCCAAATGCAGAAACTTGTTTTTGTAGTTGAAAAGGTTTAAAAGTTATAACATTGCACAGTGATTCAGGTTATATGGAGAGGCAGTTGTAAATCTATATAATTTGATCCACTGTACCGAATTTTTTTAAATTTAAAGTTGAGAAAGAAATGAAATTCTAAATGAATATACTAAATTTTAAGATAATTGAATCGATAAAAATACATAAATACTTGCGTCCATATTTTTGTTTTTAGTTTGTGGGTTACCTAAAAACTAATCAACTCATTAAGATCTCTAAACGATTAGAGTTGTTGTCTTATCCTATTTTCGCATTATCACAATTCAAAAATAAAAACCCAATCACATAATAAATAAGCATATATATTTTCAATTTATTTTTTTATAAATTTAAACAGAAAAAAAAACTTTTTAACTTATCATAATGATATTCTAAAACATTTTTGGACATTACCAGCCTTATTAATAACAAAACCATACTCGCTCGTTAACTCACGTGTTAGATAGCACACTGATAAAAAACTTATCCGTATGTTAACTTTTCTTATTAATAATGAATGGTTTTCCATAAAATAACTAACTAACTGTTTTCCTGAAAAATTAGCTTGAAAATGGCATCACTGACATAAATTGTACTAAAATCTATTACCTTTCGACTGACATATCCAAACAACAAATTTACAAATTCGTACAAATTGAGAAAAATAATAATTAAGGAAATTACGACCCCAGTATCTAATAGCAGCCATCACCTGTACATACACAGGAATGCGTCCGCCTTTTTTATTCCCATCAATGTCTTCCCTTACTAGGGCAGTTAGTTTCAACATATTTGGTTTTGAGAACCTGTATTTTTTTAAATGCAGGATTTTCCAAATTTGTAAAAAGATTTTTGCTTGCTTTATACACTTTTCTTTGTCGTGATTTAGGTATAATATCATCTTCAAACATGTTAGTATTATTAAGAAAGTTTATAAAGGCATAAGCCATTTTTTTGATTACTTAAGGAAAAAACAGTTTATTTTGCGATAATGAGCAATTATTCAGATTTTTTTATGTTTTTATACTGCTGCAACACTTAAATTAACAATAATTTTGCACAAAAACATTTTATTTTTCAGTCGAGAAAAATTATTTCAAAGTTATCAACTTGTTAAACAACCTACATCAGGGAGTTAGTTTTTGACAGTTTTTACGCAGCTGATAAATCCTAAAAAATGATTTTTAATAAGAAATTGAGCTTAACTAATGAGTAAACAGTGTGTTGGAGTTATCAATCAGTTAAATCGACATTATTAATAAGGCAGTACATGTTTAGTTTTGCGAGGTAACATACGTAAACTTGTTATTAAAGGGTTCGAATTAAGTAAAAGTCTTATTGCGCGTGAAATTTTTCACGCGTGATGCCACCTAAATGCTATGGTATTTTTATTTATCAGCATGCGCACTTTACGGACGGAAGAAGGAAGGTTGTAGCTTATTTGCTTTTGAAAATATTCAACATTTTCTGATAGCATTGCACTGTGCATTGGGAAGAGGACGATAACTTTGGCGTCGAAAATTTAAAACTTTTTTTGTAAAGGTGTTAAATACAAACATTTTTTTTTATGGGGCAATTCAACAAAATTACTTCAAATGAAAAAGTGTATTGAAACACAACACTTCAAATGAAAAAAAGTGTATTGGAAACGGTACCACTCACAAAAAAGTGCAATAGCAGTTTTGAAAACTCAAACACAAAATTTTAAACGAAAAAATTAAAAAAAAAAAAAAATTATAAATAAATCTTGTACCTACGCTGATTTTTTTAGTATTGTGAATCAGACACTAAATTTGTCAATGTTATTAATTATTCCATTTAATATTTCTTTTCAAAATTTTTTGCTTTAAAATATTTTTTTCATAAACTATTAATTTAATTTAAAAGTAATATGAAAGAACGGATATCTGGCTTTCGAGCACGAGCTGACTTACTTCTATTGCACTATTAGCAAAGTCTTCATAGGTATCTACTTCTTTACGGAACAATCTAGTATTTGTGATTTTCCACCCAGGGGGCATGGCAGCCGCCCACTTCTCTTAACTCAGCCCCCAAAAAGACCTACAAATATGATTTTGTATATGAGGGTCGACTCTTAAGAGCAAACACGGGAAAAACTAATAAATTGTATATTGTCTATTAAGGGACATGCAAGCCCTTAATAGAACACATGAGGGTTGGCTTTTTAGAACAAACGAGATATATAAATAAAATATTGGTTATATTCCATTAAGGTGGAATAGGTAGGTTTCTTTAACTCTGTAACCGAAAGAATTAAGAGTTATGAAATTTTACGTGGAAGTAGGATTTGAAGAATAAACACCGAGACAAATAAAAAACTGTGTATATTCCAATAAGACTCCAACTCACTCTATAGTTATAACATTTTACATGTCGCTAGTTGTTTTTATGGCAAACAAGGATCTATGTAAAACAAATCGTGTTTTCCTTGAAACAAAGCATTTACGTTCTTGGCTATTCCGTAACACTTATATTTTTGGTGTGATCTACTTCACTGTGTAGTACGCCTGTGTAACTGCAGCACAGTTATTTTTAATTTTTTTTTATAATTTGAAGCTTTTTTTTTTTAATATCCCCTCCCACCTTAACGGGGGGAGATGAACCACTCTCCTCCTTCGCCAATCATAAAACAAATGTTTGTAGGTATTTAACTTCTCATAAAAAAGTTTTCAATTTTCGGCGCCAAAGTCATTGTACTCGTTTTGTTTTTATGAAATATGCTTGCGGCTTGACTTGAATAACACTTTTCAGATTTTTGTGGAGTAGCATGAAGCAGACCTTAAATTAATTTAATAAATTAAAACTATTAACGTATTTGTATTAAGTTGGTATTATAACACATATTGAAATATTAAACAAATTTAAAGCAGTCGATTTACAAAATGTTAATACATACGTCTAAGCCCTTTTGGGTTTTTGGAAGACGGATACCTTACAGTTCCAAAATAATAGTAAAAAGTTCGTTTTCCAAATATTTCTTATGATCCATCTATGACACGTACAAAAAATAAACATGTAATAAATAATAAATCAAACGTTTGGTATTAAAATGAAAGATGGAAATCACTGTCCTGTAAAGCTTGCAAAGATGGATTTGCGAAGTTTGCATATTTAGTCGAAATTATACGAACCACAGAGGCATAATATACAGCATTCGTTTAAAATTCTAATAGAAACACAACAGAAGATGAGTAATACACTCCTGAATCAAGGGTAAGTTTCACTTCTTTTAATACTTTCAGAATATAAAAAATATTCGTTTTTCAGTATCTACTTATACATAATGTGTGGGCTGTTTTCGTGTAGAACATAAGAGGTTCTTAATGTATGTAGTTCAGTTATTATCTAATTAATTCGTATCAATTCATACTCCTTCAATGAATTTAGACAATTAATATTTGAAAGGAAACAATTATTTAAAGCTGGTGGACTGCGCTTCTGATGGTGGAAAATTAAATATGTACATACATACATACGTAAATACATAACGCAGGGGATTTTTGTTTTCTTAAATTGCTAGATAATAAATATTAAATGACATTTATTTATCGATTTAAACAAATTTATTTAAATATGATTTTACCTACATATATTGGCGTTTACTTTAGTCATCCACGAAAAAACATTATTGTAGGTATGAAAGTACGTTTTATGCACATAAATCACAAATCGAATATGAATGAAAACATTCACGGCAGTAGTAGTAGAGCAGCAAGATTTATGGAGAACACGATATTATAACAATTACACCGAAAAAGGGCATATTTAATTCATATTTCATAATGTACCCGTACCCACAAACATTTTTTAAATTCCCAAAAAAATAATAACAAAACAAAACCAACAACACACTAAACGAACGCACTTCCCCTGCAGCACACCAACGACGGCAGATGTGTCTAACGAAACTGCTGAAAGAGCGCGCAGTAAGGACAAAATAGCACTTGCCTTTTCTCATCCTCTTCGTCAACGTTTTCTTTAAAAACGAATGAAACGAAATGAATATAAGAAATCAGTGTGGCCATTGTACAAAAAAAATTCACTGAAATTAATATTAAATCCTATTGTCATGGTGAAAGGTGAAATCATAGAACGTTGTGTTTGACATTAAAAGCAGGCTTAGTTTTAACGATCAAATTTTTAATTTTTTTTCACATCGTAGATAAATGCACGCAGAATTTTTATTAACATACGACCAATAAAACAAATATGTTATTATCAAATGTGAGTTATAATTTCACGAATTACTTCAATTATCTTGAGAATATCTGGGAAGTGGTTTTCTGGAAGACTATGGAGGAATTCCAAAACGTCCAAAAAATGCGCATTACGAATGCACACTGCTTTTCAGATGCCAAGTTAGAAATTCTTTTCGCTGCTCTGCTTTGCATTTGTTATGCATCATAATCATTCACGATGCTCTGTTTGCTTTTGTTTGCGCAGTTGATGCTTTCACAATGCGTTTTAGAAAAGTATGTATTGCATCATAGTAAGCAGTTTGCATTTTGGAACGCTTGATCGTGCAGAAATGCAGAAGTACTGCGTTTTGGAATTCAGCCAATTTAAAAAATTTCCAACTTGCGTTATGCAAGTCCTTGTTTATTGAGGAAATACAATATAGATATGTGTTCAAAACCATTGTAGATTTAATTTTATAGGGAAAGGTGGTCCAAAACGGTCATTATGGTTTGGGCCTAAATAATGCGAAGTATGTTGCGGTTTTGTTTGGAAACTAGGGAAAAAAAAATTTAACGAACATAAAGTTCAAACATCAGTCAAATTTTGAAGTAAAACCAACAATTAACAAAATTCAGTGTTTGTGATCTTAATTTCCGCCGAACAAAACTCTGTGAAATTATTGCATTTTTATTTGTTTAATTTTTTTTGTCACTTGAATCATGAAATTGGTTAATCACGGTTCAGATGACCACCGCCCTTAATATGTATTTTATTTTCCATTTGACTTTGACGGGAAATTTAAACTAAATTAAATAGCTAAAAAAACAAATCAATTGACTGTCAAAAAATACAAGAAAAATATTTGGCTCTATTTAGCTTTGTAATTTTTTTTCAGACCGGTATTCACCGACAAATATTAGAGTCGGTCCGGCTCTTCCTATGCAGCAATGACAGCAGTTAGAGAATTTGGGTGTCAAATTTGGAAATGATAAAACGTTATTCAATTTAAATTGTCTTATATTCACTTCAGTCCATTTCCCACAACATTATTATTGCCATATGAATAAAAAAAACAAATCGTCGGTTTGGAATTTTTTCAACAAAAAAGGACAATTTTGCGCATACAATTTTTGTGGACAGGAGTATAAACTCTCTGGAAATACGTTCAATTTACGAGACCACTTAATAAGAAAACATAGTTATAACATAAGCATTAAAGTAGAAGGTGAGGATTTATTCCCTGATGCAGATGGAACTTGTGCCAGTGCCAATGCCACCCAAAACTTCTAGAAATTCCATGAAAAAATATTTCCAAAGGAGTCAGAAATTCGATGAAAACCGTTCAATACTATGACTATAAATATGATTTCCACATTAATTGACCCCAGATTTAAAAAAAATGGATACAGTTCGTCTCATGAAGCAGACAACGCATCCCAACTTCTACAAAGAGAGTATGTTGGTATTATTGCGTCCTCAGCCACTCAAAGAACAGAAGTGCCAGTGTCAGCGTTAACAAGTACAAAGTGCACTTCAACTGACAGGTTGAACTCAAACGATCTCCTCTTTTTGCCTAATGAGCAACAACATCAAATAGCAACACTAGTAAGTGAATCAATAATTGACCTTCGTCAATATTTTGAAAAGCCTGTAATAGGGAAAAACGTATGTATATTAGAATACTCGGACAAAAACAACAATAATATGTTACCTGTAATGGCTAATAAATATTTGTGTTGTCCAGCGACATTTGTTCTTCCTCCTTTTCGAAAGCAGGCCAAATCATGAATGTCAAAAGAAGCAGATTAAAAGATAAACATTTAAATACATTGCTATTTATACATCATAATTATAATACATTCAAATAAATATGTCATATGTAAAATGTATATGTACCTACGTATCTGTCAATTTAAATGTGCTATGAATTGAAATATAATTTCTTGTGAAATGAAATTTAATACAAAATATACATAATAAATTATTTAACTTGACTGAGAATTTTGTTTAATTTTATATTTATTAGTAAGTATTGGATTCGGAAAAAAACTTGAACTCGAGGTAACAGTGAAACATGGAACAACGGCCATGGATGATTTTTGGGGTTCGATTTTCTCATTTTTATAGATGAACATATATATTAATGACAACAATTTTGAAAAATAAATGTTTGAAAATTTTTGAAGTATTTGAAAAATGTCTAATTTTCTTTTTTAATTTGAAAATGTTTTTAAAAACATGTTAAATTTTATTATTTGCAAAACATATTTTATTTGTTTTTTATATTAATACCACTATTGATTGTTTATCGACTTATCGATTGTTTTTTTAAATTATGATACATTCATAAAACAATCAATACTATCGAAAACTCCTACAATCGATGTTTTATTAACACTATTAGACACAACTAAACTAAAAGTACATTGTTACATTACATGCATACACCTTACATTAATGTACTTAGTTTTCAAGTCTTTCGAAGAAAGATGAGAAGGAGCTTCAGTGATTAAGAACTTTGATGACCCCCTGTGCAGCCGAGACAGGTGTGTGTTCGGTGGAGTTTGGCAAAGGAAGCAGTAACAAGTTCCCGAAGATCCGAAGGATGCTTTTGGGAGATAAGCCCCATGTTTTGCTAAAAGCTCCTCTACACTGCCAGAAAGTCGACGGTGCTCTATCGGTTTTCGATTCAACATGCTTGGACCATAAAAGTTTTTTTTTATCAAGCATTACTTTCGTCGGAGGTCGGGATGGTGACATCTTTAAGCAGGTTGCATTTAAAAGAGAGGATGTGATCGAAAAGCAGCTTTGGCCTTGTCTCAGTGTACGTAACGTCAGTTTTAACCATTACATCAAGTCAGCTTGGTCTGTTCCTTTGGAGGACATTAACAAGCCTTGCACTTAGAGATTCGACCTCTTCACAAAACTTTTTATAATAGTTATTTATTGACTTGAGAATAAGTATCTTAGAATGTATTTGTTTCGATCGATAACGATTCCAGTCTTCTACTGAGTTCATTTTTAAAGGACGATTTAGGAGCTTCAGAGTTTCTTTACGAAGACGCTGCAGTTCTGCAGGGGACTTAAGTAACAGGGCAGGTAAATTTAAAGCAGCGGGTGAGGACGCTGTTCCGATTGTGAGTAGACCTCTCCACCCACTGTCTTGGTCTAAATTTAATTGGAACTTTGACATAGCTCCTCTCTAAACTGTGCCCAGATCGTTTTCCTCCTCTCGTCACCTTTTGTTGTAACTCTAAAAAATAACTACTAATTAACAATTCAAATGTCTATTACGTCGCCAACCGGTTAGGATTCCGATAATACTTTTATACATTCTCTTTAAAATCCACGAAATTGTGCAGCTTTTCGAGAACCATTTAATAGTTTGCACTTAATCTTCCAATTCGAATTTTAAGTGAATTCGAGCTTTGTATATAAAAAGAGTGCATAGGTTCGAGTACCTAGTAATATATTTTCCCAGCTTTTCAATTAAGACAATGTTTGAGAACAACTGAACTTAATTTTAAGTAGGAGCAAGAACCAACAATTTAGTTATCTACAATAGGTCAGTATCAGTATCGGATTCCTTAAAACACCTCTCAGAAGTTGCTTAGTTAAACAAAGTGAAAGTACTTACGCAACTTTTACGTAACTTTGCCGAAATTCTGAATTATAAACGATTTTTCTCTGGGTTTTAATTAAAAGAGGTTTGTGTCTAAATAAAGACACTTCGTAGCTAGTACCAAAAACATAAGATTCTACTACATTAAGCTTTAAGGGTGCAGAAACACAGCTGCTTTTGACAGATTTTTGTTTATCTAAATTGAAATATAGTATTTTTTTAAGCTTCTGACTCGCCGATGCGATAGGGATAGCACTTCGACCTAAAAGATCTTTGGTGCTGAAAGTCAGAAATATTGCCTAGGAAAGTAGCGGCTCTACTTTCTTAATGTAGCTGATAATACGATCAGCAGAAAGATTCTTAATAGCATCAGTGCTAATTACTTCTCTAAGAAAAGCTGTCCTTCTTATTCCGTATAGGGCAGGGCACTCACATATGATGTGCTCTGCGGTTTCGTCTTCTTCACGACATAATCGGCACTCCGATGAGTCGACTATTTTTAGTTTGTGAAGGTGATATCTTAGTCTATGGTGGCCGGTTAGGTATTCAATAAGAATTTTTACATCATGCCTAGATAGATTAAGTCATTTTGGCATCGTTTCCGAATGGCTGTATAACCTTTTTGGTCTGTCTGAGACCTTGGATGCTTTCCCAATAGGAGATGCAACGTGCTGTTCCCAGCTTTTTAATTTTTGATTTATAGCTGATTTGTTTATTGTACAAAAAGGCTCGGGTCCAGCAAAGGGGGTCTCCGAGCCCTTTTTAGCCAATTCGTCAGCTTTCTCATTTCCCTTAATTCCCTGGTGACCAAGAATCCACCAGATTTTGGTCTTGTTCTTGACACTTAGTGACTGAATGGTTTGAAAGCAGTATAGTACTGATTTGGAGTCAATTATTGTCGAGATAAGGGCTTTTATAGCTGCTTGACTGTCCGTGAATATATGGATGTTGGCGCCTTTTATACCTGGATTGTGAATTAGGTTTGCGCATTCTTTAATGGCATGGAGCTCTGCCTGAAATACATTGGGAGTCTTTCCTATAGGAATTGAGACATTTTTGTTTGGACCGTAGATGCCAGCACCCACCCCAGAGTCCATTTTTGAACCATCCGTATACCACATTAGGCCATTTTGGCTTGTGATTTCAGCAGAGAAACCTTTATTTAAGCACAGTGTTTTCGTTATTCGATCTGTTACCGCGTAGATCATGTCTAGTTCGGGGATTTCCGAAAACAGTTGCATTAGTTCAACGTTTTTACCAATGGTTTGGTGTTAGTCCTATTAAAGATTCTATGGCCGCCGTGGGACAGGTTCTCATGGCACCGAAAATACCAATGCATGCGAGCCGTTGTACCTTGCTTAGTTTGTCTACCGCGGACTTTTGCTGTATAGATCCAGTGCGTGATCTTTGAGGAGATACCCCTGGTTTTTCCATACATGCGGGGGCAGGCCCAGAAAGCATTCGATGCTTTTTTAGCTTTGTTATTCAGGTGCAAGTTCCAAGTCATTTTTTTATCCAAGATTACTCAGATACTTGATCTCGTCGGAATACTCTATGAGATTATCATTTATGGAAATTTGGCTTAGATTCAAATTTCTTCTCTTTGTGAAAGGGACTATGACAGCCTTATTCGGATTGATAGGGAGTCCCTCTTTGTAACACCAATACAAGACTATTTTAAGAGCATTTTGCATACGTGTAGTGATATCGTTTTCTTCAATGCCCCTAATAATGATGACCAGGTCATCGGCGTATAACCAGTGACCATAGCAGGAGTGAGAGAATTCCTCCCTGAGGGCAGCCCTTAGCGGCTATTGAGGTCAGTGCTGATTTTGCAGTTATTTTCCGACTCTCTAGCATCGCTTTGATCCATCTGATCGTAGGTTTGTCTATCAGGCATTTGATATTGAATTATATCCGGTGTTGTCGAAAGTACCCTCTATGTCCAGAAAGGCGCAGAGTGCAACCTCTTTGCAGCTAAAGGCACTTGGGATTTCTTCTGTTAAATTAAATTCAACTTGCCTTTCTGGTATGCATATTGGTAAAGGTGCAGAGTAATGCCAGTTTTTAAGCATTCTCTGATATGAACGTTTATTATTGCTTCCATCGTTTTTAGGAAAAACGACGTCAAGCTAACAGTCAAGCCTCATCCATGGAAGACTCCACTTCGTGAATGTGTTTGGATACTGTGACCACTGCTATGTCGTCAGCGAAGCCAATAATCTTGACTCAATCAGGCAGGTTTAGTCGCAGAACTCCATCGTACATAATATTCGACAGGAGAGGTCCGAGGACCGACCTTTGCGGGACTCCCGCGGAAACACTGTATTGATTGGCACCATCGTCAGTATGATACCTTAATCTTCGGTTACTGAAGTAGTCCGTGACTATCCTCAGAAGATAGTATGATGTGTCCATTCTGGATAGGGATCTTCTAATAAAAGAACACCTCGCAGAGTTGAACGCGTTTTTTACTACGAGCGTTACTACTGCGCAGTATCTTTTAGTTCCCCATCTCCATCTTTCTCCTTGTATAGCATCAGTTGCTATATCTACTACGGCTTATATTGCATCGATGGTAGAACGGGATTTTCTTAGCCGTACTGGTGATCTGACAGAGCTCCATTTTCCTTCGCCAATGCAAGCAGTCTGTCGTATATAATACGCTCTAGGATCTTACCTATAGTATCCAGCAGACATATCGGGCGATACGATGATGGTTCTCCAGGTGGCTTATTGCCGTTTGGAAGCAGAACTAAGTGCTGTAGTTTCCATGGCGTAGGGAATATCCCCTCCTCTAGGCACCTTTGCATCGTCGCTAAAAAGATGGAAAAAGATGTCCGGTCTCGTCTTAATATCTATCTTTAATGTGTCGCACGAGAGAGAGGGCTTCAACCGATCCACTGTTTGTTGTTGCGCTGGTGTTTAGCATTTTTTTGAACATATCTTCGTCGAGCAGCGTGTCCTTCCATTTTGGCCCTGTAAGGGTGGGGCACAGTCTGCGTTTCTCTTTGCCGACCTTAAATAAAATAGCCTGGTGATCACTATGGGCATATTCCTCACTGACTTGTCATTTGGTTTTCCGCAGGAGTGAGTTGCTCGTATAAGTGATGTCGATGATAGACCCTCTGTCTGCCTTCGGGAACGTATCGGTTGCACCTTCGTTGGCCAGACTTATATCGAATCCTGCGAAGGATTCAAGAGGAGCTCTCCCCCTTAGGTTTGTGGTTCTACTTCCCCAATCAGTAGCCAAGCGTTGAAATCCCCAGCAACAATAACAAATACTGGGTTTCCCTCGCGCGGCAGCTACAATTTCGCCCAACAGCTTCATATAGTCCGCCAGCGATAAACTGGGAGGCGCATAGCAACTATAAAAATTTACACCTTTTATCCTAGCAGATACGAAGTTGTACCCCCGATGCCCGACTGACTGCAGGGCATGGTTCCCGCAGGTCCATATCGCGGCCTTTTTTGTGTTGTTATCTATTACTGTTTGCGCCAGAAGGTTCTGCGCGGCTGCGCAATAAATAAGATTTATCTGGACCACATTCATCATATTTATTTGGCCAGTGCCTTCTTGAGTACCGGGCACTTGCTGCTACCAGCTACGGTGGCGTAACCATCATACACTATGCGTCCTTTTTGCATTCTTTGGCTATGTGACCTTCTTCTCCACAGTTTCTGCATTGCTCGGATCGATGGTGCTCGCTCTTGAATTGGCGCGTCGTATGGCCAAACTCCAGACACCTGAAACATTTAATGATAGCCTTCCGAACACGAATTCCGAAATTTACCCAGCCAACTTTGATTTTGCTGGATTCCAGTAACCTGTTCGCCCTCTCTGCCGGTAGGCCTATTGTCGCGATCTGCGTGAACCGTAGCCCTTCCTAAGGCTAGAACATTTCCTTCGGCACCTACGAAGTTGTACTGCGCTTTGATTGCATCGCAGATGTCTCTCCTGGTGGTAACTTCATCGAGGTCTTCGATTTCTACCGAGGATCTCTGGACTAAGGTGCGGATCTCTGCCTCTGCGCCAAGATTTTCACCAATTATATGCCTGAATTCTTCGGTTCTATCAGCGGATTCGCGCAACTGGAACAGCAGGTCTCCTTTCTGCGTTCTTCTAATCTTTGTAACCGATTCAGCCAGGTTATGGAGTTTAGGGTCCCCTTTGACCCTGCGAAGAATTTCGGCGTAAGACAGTTCGCCCTTTTGGAGCCAGGAAAATGAATCTTTAGAAGGAATGCTAAAGTTTCTTTCCGATCTCGTATGGTGGTGTATCAGGTTTGATTAACAGCCCCATACAGTTTGATTGATCTTTTGAGAGTATCCTTTGGAAACGATCTACTGCTGGATGTTATTCGAGTCTTTCACAGAGGCTTCTCCAACAGGCTCTTTTAGATCTACGCAATTCCTGGTTGTATTGGGTAAGAAGTATCTGTATTGGTCCCAATTACCGGGCGTTTAGCGCTATTGAACAATTTTCTGACTCTTTTACGGGTGCTCTCTAGGTTCTCGTCCCACCATGGTACGCACCTTTTTACCACAGTGCGTTTAACCTTACTGCTATTTGTAAAAGATGAAATGATAATGTCATTTAGCTGACATTGTGCATCTTCCGCATCGTTTATATGTGATGGATTTTCTGAAAGCATGTCACATTTGATCGCTAGATTTTCCCTATATATTCTCCAGTTTGTGATTTTATTATTGCAACGAACCGGCGCATGTTCGGTGTTGAGCCTCAATTTGAATCTTACATGCATATGATCCGATTGAGATGCATCATCGGCCACATGCCTGTCTTCAACAATATTCTGCACAAACGGAGATGAGAGGGTGAGATCTAAGACCTCTTCTCTAATCGCATTTCGGAAAGTGGGCTTATTGCCTTTAGTACTACCAATGTACTACCAAATTATTGCTGTACAGGTATTCTATTAAAGACTTACTTCTTTTATTAGTATCTCGGCTGCCCCAAACGGCATGATGTGCGTTGGCATCACATCATATGATAATTTGTACTTTATGTGTTTTATAGTACTGGACGAGTTCCTGTACTAGTAGCGGAGGTGTATTATCATCGTCTCCAGCAAAGTACGCCGATGCGCATAAAATTTTTTGAAGGTCTCGGCCGTTTTAGCGTTTCACTAGTAGCGTTACCAGATTTTTAGTCACAAAACTGCACCGTATGTCAGGATGGGCCTCACAACCGTTGTGTACAACCAGTGTACCATGTGTGGTTTAAGTCCCCATTTGTTGCCGAATGTTTTGCGACAGGCATACAATGCCACGTACGCCTGCTTAACGCGGTCATCTACATTCTCTCTCCAGTTAAGTTTGGAGTCTAAGATAACGCCCAGGTATCTTGCTGAACTGGACATTTTTAGATCATTCCCTCCCATTCTTGGTGTATTCAAAGTAGGAATGATCCTTTTCATAGTAAACAGCAGGACTTTTGTCTTGGATGGATTGACCCCCAGCCCTCGGTCCATGACCCAATTACCGAAAATATAGAGCGCATAGCTGAGTCGTTCGCTGAGTATTGAGGGAAATCTACCAGGGACCAGAATTACTACGTCCTTTGCGTATGCATTCACGATGAAGCCTTCCTTCTCTAGTTGCTTTAGAAGCGCATCCATTAATAGGATCAATATGAGCGGGGAAAGGACACCTCCTTCTGGTGTTCCCCTACTGACTTTCCGTACGATACATGTGTCATCTAGGTAACATTTAATCTGACGTGCACCTAGCATGATCCCGATAAAGTCGCATAGGCTGCTATCCAGATGAGCGTTTCTAAAGCTGTGCATGATTGCATCTGCTTTAATGTTGTTAAACGCTCCTTCTATATCTACGAATGCGCACATGGTATACTCCTTTTTTTTCTAAGGATTTTTCTACCACTGATACAACGTTATGCAGTGCAGTGTCAACGGATCTACTTTTCATGTACGCATGTTGTGATTTTGATAAGTAATTATCGCCAATCACATCTCTGACATGTCTGTCAATAAGCCTCTCCAAAGTCTTTAGCTAGAATGAGGATAAGCTTTTCGGCTTGTAGTCCTTTGCTGTAGAGTGACTTGCTTTCCCCGCTTTCGGAAGGAAAATCAGACAGACTTCTCCCCAAGCTTTGGGAACATAGCAGAGCCTTATGCAGCCGTTGTAAATGATCCTCAGCCATGAAATGATAATTTCCTCTGTTTTTTGAATCTATATAGGCCTTACGTTATCCATCCCTGGTGCTTTGAGGGGAGCGAAGGAGTTGATTGCCCAGTTCAGTATCCGTGCATCCCGGGAAGTGGGTCTCCGTCAGTGTCTCCAGCGTTTCTTCATGAGTCTTAGTCCAACTACCGTCGGAATTTCTAAGCGAGGATTGGTACCTTGGATAGAACTTTCCTGAGCCTCGACGCCTCTGTTGTTGACTCGATCGATTTGCAGAAACTTCTCCACGAGTTCTTAGCGTATCTGATCTCTTTTTTAAGGATTTTTACGCTTTCCCTGTATGTTGTCCATTCGATGAGACCCTCTTTTGCTAGATTCCACCTAGATCTTGAGCTTCTGATGAGCTCCGCGATCTTGGAGTTCCACCAGGGCTGGCGGTTTTTCCTTTTGCTACTGCTAATTGGGCATGATTTTGCGAAGGCGACAGAGATCGCCCCGGTAATGTATTCGACTGTGTCGTCGACTTATTACTCGGAGATGAGATCTCTGTTAGGGCAGGGGATTTCAATCCTCTCAAGTTCTTTTTTGAACCTTTCCCAGTTCGCTCTCCATGGGTTTCTGAAAACTTTCCTGTCCTGATAGAGATGCTCTGCTAGATACCCTCCAGTTAGCGACTTGAACAAGACTGTTTTGGGATACAAAACATTAACATTAGTATTTGAAGGTTATACTTCGCTACGATATAAGTTCTTCAGCCCCAATCCTAAAACCCTGTTCCTGTTAACCCAGGGTTCTTGAATTAAAGCTAGATCTAGCTGCTCCTTTTCGAGGAGCAGCCTCAGGTTGTCAGAGGCAACCCTACTGTCATGAAGGTTTATCTTGACTACCTTCATTATCCGCTGTAGCCTTCACCACCATCGCAGTCTCGGTTGCCTTACTGTCGTCGGCCGCCCGTTTGAGGAGCATGCGTCTGACCTCACTCGCTGCGAACGATAGCGACAATTGTAGGCTCGCCTTCATGGATTCGGGTGGTTCATCGAAGATGATGATGTAGCCCCTGTTTCCATTCTTCGGCTTTTCCTCGATGAAAATCTCCCAATCCTGCATTGGAATCTGGGGATTTTGCGCTTGTAGCACACGAAGGATGTTGCTTTTGTCAATTCCCATATCTGGGATTGACAATCTTCCCTTTGCTCTCTTTGGAACCTGGTCTATGGGAACAGCTTTGAGTGAAGCCACTTCCCACAGCGCCAGTCCATACACTGCAGTTCTGGCAAAGTCGTTCGAGGTCTGCTGATGCCTTTGGACCATCTCATTTTCCCATAGACCGGTGCGCTCGCACCAGTGCCCTTCAGATTGTGGCTGACGATGGCTGCCGCTTAGGCCTGCTCTATCTTCTTGCCACATTCCAAAGTGTACTGTCGACTCGGCTTCTTAGAGTCCACGTCAGCTAGCTGCAGCGGATTCCTTATCACTTCGCTGTATCGGTCACCCCGGCTCACAGTTGCGTTCATGGGGCTTCCGGTGGCCACACTTAATTTAGAATTTTTCGGCGCTTTGGGTGCATCTTCGGAAGACTGCATTCGTTTTGAGGCGAACTCTTCTCTTCTCTGCCTCTCAGCATTTCAGCTCTGCAATCAGGTCTGCAATCCGCTCAGGCCCGGTCAGTCTTAGCAGAGACGTCGACACTCGGCTTTCCAGATATACGTCCTCTGCTGGTCGAGACTTTAGCCTTACGCCTTGCCCTGGCCGGAGGCCTCGTGGCTACGTCGTTGGCAATCGTCTCTTTGGCCCACTCTAGCGATTCGAGCTCTTTCTGAGTGAGGGAGGGTCTTTCTTTGGCAGTCAGTATGCCATAGAGGTGTCTGGCCTTATTGAACAACCTCTTACGCATAAGCCCAGGGGTTGTCCTCTTTGTGTTGGCCTCTTTGTTGCTGCCGGACCTGCTCCCCCCGTTCCTTCGAGATCTCCTCGTCAGTTAGACCGCCTTCAAGGGCGTCATCTAAGTTGCATGGATCCACCGACAGGGTGTCGTCCATGCGGTTGGCACATTGCGTGCCTTCTCCCTCTTCCTTGTTCTTTGTGTTTCGTTTAGTTCTGAAATTTTGGTCCCGGCAGAGCCGATTTACCGGAATAAGGCACTTGTACAACCGACCTTGCCTGAGCAAGGGGACCTAGGTTCTTTAACCACTACCAGCCATGCATTCCTCAGCACGGATACCTCAACACCTTGACTTCAAAGTGTGATTTTATTCTGCGGTTTTACTGCCTGCTGCACTCTAACTAAGAGTTTTGGAGGACTTAGTCCCCGTCTGGGGCAACCCTGCCAGTTATAAGCTTCAGTTACAGCATACTCCTGGCAGTATTGATTCGGGCAAAAGTCGGCTTAAGCCCGCATACCACGCCAAGTTGTCGCTCCATGCATGGGCAGTACAGATGCTCTGTCTTTTTGTGGCTAATACGATACCCACTCCCCTCTTAAGCATCTACCCAAAAATCAAGTGCTCGTTGCAGGGAAGGATGGCTTCATCGTCAGCAAAGCATAACTGATGCACTTTAGGGTTCGTTACTTTTCCCTCAAGCAGACAATCTAGGACTGTAATGAAGAGCAAAGGACTTAAGGCACTTCCCTTGTGAACACAGAATTTTATTGAAAATTCAACGGTGGCTTTTGCGGGACTTTTGTCTTCGCTCACTCGTACATGTCCATGATCATCTGTACGTAGGTTTCAGGAACTCCTCGTTGTCTTAGCGCTACCCATATCAGGTCTCTTGGTTGTCTATCGAATGCTTTTTTTTTAAATCAACCACAATGATATGCAGATCGTTTAAAGAATCACGATGCTTTTCCATTAAAATCCGTATACTTCGGATTAAATCTGTGGTTGATTTAGCCGCGACAAACAAGCACTGGTCATCAGACAGTCGTATGATTTGTCTTAGACGGCCATCTAATACCCGCTCAACGATCTTCATGGTGTGTGACATCAACTTAATTGAACCGTAATTATCACAGTTTCGCGTATCTCCCTCTCCTTTGTGCAAAGGAAGAACATAACTTTCCTTCCACTGATTGGGCATTGGATCACCTCTCATGAGTTTGAAGATAATAATCATGAGCCATCTGAGCCCGATGTCTCCCATCTATTTCTAGAACTCACTGGGTATCTTATCCGGCCCAACCGCTTTTCTCTTCTTGGAGTTTTTGACCGCTTTCCAAACTTCTTCAACTGTTATGTCAGTCACTTCTTCATTGTTGGGGGCGCCTCCAGGAAAATATAGCCGCGAAAACTATTCATTTAAAAGTTGCTCGCAATATTCTCGCCACCTGTGTACCATTTTTTCGTCGTCCACAAGTAGTTGGCCTTGAGCATTGTTAATGAACTTCGGCGAACGAATTTCCTGAGCATTTCTTCTTCTCTGTGCGGCAATCTTGAAAATTGTTGTTCCCTTGTTCGTGTTTTGTCGAAGCTCGTGGGTTACCTGGTTCCTATCAGCAGGCGAAGAAGATACCTCCTCCATCTCCTGATACAGACTCTCCATACACTTAGCTTGAATTTAGTCACACTTTTTCTTCGCGATACTTTTGCAACGAGTGTATTCCACTTCAAGGCGAGCTTTTTCAACTTTATTATTATAGGGGCACTTTAACCAAGCTTTGAAAGACACTCTCTTTTCGTTTATTGCTGCTTGAAAACCTCTGTCCGTCACCAAATTTCCGTTCCGTGCTGGTAGTGTCCCTTCGAGGCTTCCAGCTGTACTTGTGTGCTGCCCTCTTCATCCTCAACTTTGGTGTTATTACGGAAAAAAATATTCATGTTGATAATAAATAACTCGCCTTTTTCTTTGTGCAGGTTGTACCAATTGATTTTCGCAGAAACCTTTGGTTGTTTATTTTAGTTCTTCTTCTCCATAAATATATTTGTAAGGAGGAGATGGTGTTTCCGGGTGATTGCCTCTCCCAAGATCTCTTTGCAATTTTTAACTTTAGGCTTTATCAAACTTGCCACCAAATGGTAGTCAATCTGGGTTTCATTTCCGCCACTGCTATAAGTGATCAAGTGCAGGCTCTGTTTTTATGAGGCTTCCAGCTGTACTTGTGTGCTGCCCTCTTCATCCTCAACTTTGGTGTTATTACGGAAAAAAATATTCATGTTGATAATAAATAACTCGCCTTTTTCTTTGTGCAGGTTGTACCAATTGATTTTCGCAGAAACCTTTGGTTGTTTATTTTAGTTCTTCTTCTCCATAAATATATTTGTAAGGAGGAGATGGTGTTTCGGGGTGATTGCCTCTCCCAAGATCTCTTTGCAATTTTTAACTTTAGGCTTTATCAAACTTGCCACCAAATGGTAGTCAATCTGGGTTTCATTTCCGCCACTGCTATAAGTGATCAAGTGCAGGCTCTGTTTTATGAACAGTATTATTTTATGAACAGTATATGCAGTATTTAAAACGATCAAATTGTATGACTTGCACATACCAGGAGAATTCCTTGTGCCGTATCCTAATCCTCCATGGCAGTCTTCATAGTCTTCGTTAGACTTCCCGACATGTCCATTCAAATCTCCGCCAACAAACAGAAGCTCATCTGTTGGGATACTCTTGATGAGGTTGTAAAAATCAAGCCAGAATGCATCTTTTACACTCTGCTCGCACCCAATTATGCGAGCATATGCACTGACAATATTCCACACCTCGCCTTGGATCACCAGTTTGAGAGACATCAAATGGTCACTGGACTTTGAAATGGTCAATACGTTATTAAGTAACTCTGCCGCAAGCATGATACCAATACCATTGTTACCCTGTTCTTTACCATAATAAAGGGTGATCCATTTCGAGGTTACCTACTTTTTTAAAGAAAAAAATACAGAAAATTCAAATTTAATGGAGAATGTTTATTATCATTTGAAAGAGCATTCTTTGGCATTTATTTCTTGAAGATTATGTCTATCAATTGGCAACGGCCAATTGCTACGTCGCAGATGGTTCATCCGTTGAGTCCAATTTTCGATCACTCGTTCGAGCATTTCGACTGGTAACTGGCGAATGACACGCGTGATGTTTTCCTCCAAAGCCTGAATCGAAGCGGGTTTATCCGCATAAGCTTTTGATTTTACATATCCCCACAGGAAAAAGTCTAACGCTGTGATATCACACGATCTTGGTAGCCAATCGACCGGCCCAAAACGTGTAATTATGTGCTCACCGAAATGTTCTCTCAATAAGTCCATTGATTGATGCGATGTGTGGGAAGTGGCGCCGTCTTGCTGAAACCAAATGTCGCCGAGATCACGAGCTTCAATTTCAGTCATAAAATAGTCGGTTATCATGGCACGATAACGGTCGCCATTGACGGTTACGTTCGCATCGGCATAATTTTAAAAGAAATATGGACCGATGATTCCACCGGCCCACAAACCACACCAAACCGTTGCTTTTCTGGATGAAGTGGCAGTTCTTCAATCTCTTCAGGTTGCTCTTCGTCCTAAATGCGGCAATTTTGTTTGTTTACATACCCATTGAGCCAGAAATGGGCCTCATCGCTAAACAAATTTGCCTCGAAAACGTCGGATCTTCTTGGAACTTTTCAAGAGCTAATAGAGTGAAGCGATGTCGCTTGGGAAGGTCGAGCGGCTTCAGTTGTTGCACAAGCTGTATTTTGTACGCTTTCAATTTAAGATCTTGACGTAAAATGCGCCAAGTCTTTCCATACGTCAGCCCGAGTTGCTGCGAACGGCGCCGAACCGACTCTCTACGATCTTCGTGTACACTCTCAACTACGGCCGCTATATTTTCTTCACAGCGTGCTGGACGTGGTCTATTCGGTCGAATATTATCCAATAATGAATGCTGGGTATCAAAATGGGTGATGGTGTTGCGAATAGTACGCTCAGTAGGCCGATTATGTTGACCATAAGTTGAGCGAAGTGCACGAAACACATTCCTCACAGAATGTGAATTTTCATAATAAAGTTGAACAATTTGTAAACGTTGTTCACGCGTAAGTCTTTCCATTATGAAATGCCAAACAATACTAAACAAAAATAACATGACAGCATGACATATAATGATCATGACATATAGTGATAATAATAATCTTACGTTATAATATCTCGTAAGCTTTTGTCTTAAAGTTCAAGAAACGCGCCCGATTTTCGGTGTTTCACCATTTCGTTTCTTGGACACACAAGATGTCCAATCGCTTTCTTACCATCATCTCTTCCAGCTCGTAGCTGCGACCACTCATAATTTCCAACGTTCCAACTCGCGACCCTTAGGTTTCGCCTAAGTCTTTGCATTATTTTGCTATCCCCTGGAAACCGAATAGCTTTTACCCGTGCATTTCTGCTCGTCCCAGGATCACAACCATGCCTAGCAATAGAAGTGGCTGGCGGGGTAGTGTTTCTTTAAACGTAGATTTCCATAAAGCTAGATTAAGCGAGTTTGTTTGTTCAACAAGTGGTCAACCGTGGTATATGAAAATTATAGTACCATTTTATCATACCATTGTATCATAATATTTATCAACCATGTTACTATGGTATTCTTTTTGTTCCATAATTTGCTCCCACATTACCACATACTTTCCTCGTTTATTGAAAACAAAAAATTTTCGATTAACTCACACATTCTCCGGAGTTCCCCCTATTTCAGTTTCGGGGAAGGACAGTGTGGTGGCGGCACCGGCCAAAAGTCACAAATCCATTACTATAGTTTTCATATAAAAAGGTTATATTCTTGTTCTTAAATTGATAGAGAGGTTATGAACAGGATATTTACTTCATCTTTCGTAGTCCGCCTTGTGCCGGGTTGACCTGATAAAGTGTATGCAATCCTCCCTAGCCAATGATTAATGAAAATAAATAAATATTTACAGCCCTATTAATAAAAATTCATTCACTTGCCTCTAACCACGAGCTAACTAAGCGACGAAATAAGAGTTAAATCCCGAGTTAAAGTTTCTTATTATGTAGAACAAAAAATGGTCATATAATCTATCATTACTTTGCCTAAATATTTTACCATTTTAAAAGTGGAAAGTAGACAACAAAAATGGAAACCGATTGAAAACCGCCTACTATGGTGAGTTAAGTTAGCTCACTTTTAAAAAATATCTGTTAGCAACAAATTTGTTTTATTAATAACATATAACACTTTTCTCATGACTTATCGGTAACTCATCGTTAACTCGCGTTATGTGGTAACCAATCGCTGTGGAAGGTCGTTGGTGGCAGCTGTCGAGAGAGGGGGGAGGAGTGTCAGCGCACCAAGGCACTTCTCTTGTTTCACAGTTCCAGTTCGGTGGAACAAGTGATCTCCCTATATGAGCTGCTTCGACTTATTTGAAGCCCAGGTCTATAGGGATCTCCAATACTAAGCCAGGATGTTGAAAAAGAGTTGGTGGCGGATGAGAAGCGGTTTACTGGCCCAGGTTGGGGGGCCAGGCCCTCGTCCACGTCAAAATATATAGTTATGGGAGAGACTATGGCAGCCTCATATATTAATAAAACTCAAAGGCAAAACAAAACCGGAACGTTAACGGACATGCGTACCTGGAATGTGCGAACACTCAACACCGTAGGTGCAACTCAAAAACTTAAGTCTGTCCTCTTGCGGTACAAGGCCGGTATTACAGCGATCCAGGAGATACGATGGATAGGATCAGAATCAATGAAGAGAAAAAATTGCGGTATATATTACAGCTGCAACAAAAGGTTGCATGCGTTAGGATGCGGTTTCGTGTTAGGAAATCGGCTCAGGTCAAAAGTCATTGATTTCAAGCCGATAAGTGATCGCCCGGCTGTAATCCGCATCAGAGCTACCTTTGCAAACATAAGCCTAGTATGTGCTCACGCCTCTACCGACGAGGCTGAGGACCCTATCAAGGAGGAATTTTATGACGGAGCCTACGGAGCCTGTCCGGAGTACGATGTCCAAATTGGGCTTGGGGACTTCAATGCTAAGTTTGGAAAGGAAAACATCTTTGGTCGATTAGTTGGTAAACACAGCCTCCACGATGCGACAACAGATATCGGCTAAAGACTAATTGGCTTTGCAGCAGCTTGTAATAGGGTGATAAGTAGCACACAGGATCCACACACAGGATCCACACAGCAAAGTGGCGCTCTCCAGAAGGTCGAACCGCCAACCAAATCGACCACGTGCTAATCGATACTGAGGGGCAAAAGTCGACTCTGGTGACTTTCCTGTAGCGGCTAGATTCAGAGCTCGACTGTCCAACGAGAAAAAACCGCGAACTGCCCAGGAAAAGAAACTCGACGTTGGACGCCTTAGTACATCTGGAGTTGCCAGGGCCTACAAAGAGCGCCTGAGTAAGAAACTCTCCACCACGCATTCACCTACCACCAGTGGTCCCAACACTTTAGGATACCAGCCAACAAGGGCAGCAAGAGAAGCGTATCAAGCTCAGGAGAAGAAGATCCTGCGAACGAAGAAAATAGTGTACGCAGTCTCCCAGCTCAAGGAGATCGAAGAGTCGTGCGATCGAAACAACATCCTCAGGTGTTATATTTAATTTCAAGTCGAAACGCACCATCTGTTTATCGACATTAAAGCCACGACAGCATTCATCGTCAAGAACTCTTCATGGCGATGGCCGAATTTGGGATCCCGTCAAAACTGATCGAACTGTGTCGCTTGACCCTAGAAAACACGCGGTGCAATGTACAGTTTGGCAGCAGCCAATCTGAACTGTTTCAAACATGCACCGGATTTCGACAAGGAGATGCGTTGTTGTGTCATTTATTCAATCTTGTTCTCGAGCAGATAGTGCGCAGGGCAGGTGTCAATACGGAAGGCACTATCTTCAACAAAACTGTTCAGCGAACGATATAGAAATCATCGGACGCTCCTAGGCGAAACTGGTTGGTCTTGAAGTGAATTAGGCCAAGACAAAATATATGCTATCAACAAAAAAACAATCATCTGACCACCGACTAGGACAAAATGTTATTATTGATAGCAGCAACTTCGAGGTAGTTAAGGAGTTCATTTACTTCGGTGTAAACATCAACTCCACGAATAACATCTTTGTGTAGATCCGACGAAGGATTACCATAGGACACAGTTAGTTTATTAAACTAAACTCCTTAAGCAAAAGAGATTTTGTGAACAAATAAATCATAATATAAGACTAAGCATGGCGGTCAAAAACGCCCCAAAACCTGCGGCGACCAAGAACATTGTGTATGTGTCTGTAAAATATATACAAGAAGAATATAATTTAAATATTCTATTTTAAATAATTTTTATTGGTTTTCGAAGGAATTTTACTTAAAAAAAATGTTGTTAGACATACTCCCACGAAAAGTAAGATTATTTATTTAGGGCGCCAGTTTCCAAGCTTTCGTAAGCAACTTAATTCAGTCAACTTCACCTTTGTAATGGTGTGGTTGAAATTGTGTGTGTGACAGCCGACATATTTTAAGAATATTTAGGCGTCCCGTCAATTTTTTGATTCCATTTGGAAATTATTATGTCCTCTTTTCGCATAACTTAATTTATATTTCTTCGTACGTTTATTTAATTCGCTTCACTTCTTAAGCATTTCTATGATTTGGGCTTCTGTCAACCAATTTTTGGTTCTATGAAAGTTTTGGTTAACTTTTCTTAGGGCACATCCTAAGTGCATAAGTTTCTTGCGGTTCACGATGCGATGGTAGAAAATGAAGTTAATGCTCGCGTTCATAGTGAACAATCTTTCAGCTTCAACCAGCTACACCAGAATTAATTTTCATTTTTCATTGACTGCGGTAACCAGCTTTCAAGCATGTATTTTTTATTATTTTTTAATGCATTTACCTAAGAAGTTAGTGGTAAATAACATTTTTAATGTGCGTTAAAATTAAAGCCAAAATAAATATTTTCTTACCAAATTAAATAAAGCGAAACAAGGAAACCCGAAATAAAAGTCTAATAAATATTTATAAATAACCCTAATTAAAAGTAACATTTATTTAAGCCTAGACAATGATAAACAGAACAATTATACGTCAAAACGGGAAGTAACAAAAGTTTAACCAAACAGCATTTGATTGCTATGTGTTTGAATACGATACAGCTCTCAGCCAATGATGGCTTAAATTAAAAATTAAATGAAATTACCAGTACCTAAGTATTATCTTTCTTTGGAAATGAAATTAAACACAAAAAGCTCTTCCTTAAATAACAAAAACAAGAGCCGACTGAAAAATTCTCTGTGTAATGCACCTCGTGTTGTCGATCCTCATCCTCACCGTAAAAGTTACCACTGAAAAAATGCAAAAAGGGAACCGAGCATAAAAAAGAGCGTCCACATAAAATACATGCATAAATAAAGCAAAAAACATAAGGAAAGGCTTCCTTCCGCTTGAGGCGAACAGTATGATACCCTATCCATATCCCTATATGCCCCAAAGAACAAAGCATTAAGAAGATGATGGATAGCATTTTATTCAGTTCTATTAATTAAAAAAAAAAAAGTTTTTTTGAAAAAACGCCCCCAAAAAGTGGGCGTGGCCAAAAACTTTGTATGGGCGATATGTTGGAAAAAATATTGGGCAAATATTTTGTTAAACAGTTTTTATCGCTTTCTGTGAAAGTTTTCGAAGAAAACAGCATTTTAATCAAAAACGCCCACAAAAAGTAGGCGTGGCAAAAAAAATTATTTGACAAACTTATAAAGGAGGGCAGTGCCTACATATCTTGTAAAGGTTCCAATACTCTGTCTCTCTAAGTTAAGCCTTAAAACGGTTTTTTCTAAATTGTGGGCGTGGCGATAGGCGGATTTAAAAACTTTTAACACTTTACCATTTCGCGATCCTAAGGAGTATATGCTCCTAGCTTCCTAGCATAAATTTAAAGGCCTCGAAAGTTGATACGGACGGACGGACGGACGGAGTCCATTTTGATTAAAATGTCATGTAGGTATCATTAATGTCAAACTGGGCTTCAAACACAATATTTTTGACAATCAACAGTACCATCTGTAGTTCACACGTATTCACAGATAGGAACATTTTTTGCGGCTTCAAGGAGCATAGGTACGCTGAGTTGACTGTCTGGTTTATATGTGATTTAAATATATGAGATGCGTCTTCTTGGTATTTCTATATTCTTATTCATGCTCGCAAGCAGACTTAATGCAAATTCCGCAAGCTCCAGAGGCTCTGTCTGTCATAAGGCATTTGCCATTTTGTCACCTTGTTCCAAAGCTTCAAAACATATTTTTCGGGTACATTTTCTGGATAAAATTAATTTAACCAATTGACAGAAATTCACCTAGAGCCTCAGAAAGTTGTAAGTTTTTGTGTGGACTCAGGCTTACAGATAGACTTCTAAAAATAAATTTACACTTTTGTACACAAAGCATATCACATTTTTCAAATTTATTTAATGAACAATTCCAATTGGCAATAATTACTATCTTGATTTTCAGTACTTTTTCTAATTAATATAAACATATATGAATTACAATTTATCGCCGATTAGTAGGAAGTAGGTACTGTATACTATTTTTTCAACAATTTGAACTCAAACTGAGTATGAGGGATGATATTACGAATATAGGGAAGTCCGAAAAAGTGGGTCCGCCAATGCCGTCCGTCGGTCTGTCTGTACGGGCACCGTATGGCGAAACGGTTTGACGGATTTGGTTCAAAGTTCGTATATAAGGTTTTTTGGGTTACATCTCGGAGCATCTTTTTGTTTTTTGCTTTATCGTGTGAAATAACGGTACCGGCCATACAATTTTTTTGGTGAAAATTACTAGTCACTATTTGTCTAGAAAATGGTTCCAAGGATTTTGGTCTTTTTTTGTACTAAAGATATTTTGGATGGGACCAAAAATACGGCATACTTAGTTTTTGGAAAAAAAATTCGATTAACTTTAATTTATAAAACCGCCAATACCTCGAATACTAACGAAGCGAACACCAAAAAATTTAAATGTTTTTTTTTAAACTTTAAGTCGAATAAGTTTGCAAACTTCGGTTTTGTAAATAATTTTTTTTTAATTTTTTTTCGTATAACGAACTTAAATTTAAATTCAACTTGTTTTCTCAAAAACGGCTCTAACGATTTTGATAATTTTTTTGCAATTTGAACAATTATGTTAAATGTGTACAATGTGTGAAATTACATCAAAACCGTAGGTGCCGTTTTTAAGAAAATCTAATTTTTTAAACCCAAAAAGTAATTTCAATAAATTTGGTGTTTGATCAAATGTTATCATTCTTTTTAAGTCGATTCCAGAACGCATCACATGTACCGAGAAAGTTTTGTATGACGCAGTCGTGCACTTTATTTTCATTCAAATGTCGCTAAACTGAAATATTGTAGTCGACGGAACCCCTTTAGACATTGTTATGTCCTTCTTTGATCAACCTCCATCGTGGTAACACAAAAAAAATAGGAAAATAAGAAATTGTAAAGAGGAACATTGGATATTTTCATTCATTTTTTTTCCACGATATCGGAGTCATCAGCAACCAGCAAGAGCTCTTTATTTCTTACAAAATTAAATAATTTATTTCTTTTAACTTTTCTGGTTGATTCTGACAATCTTTATTTACAGGAATGTATATTAAAAAAACTTGATCAATTAAAAAAATTAATAAAGTTCATTTATTTAGGTCAAATAATTATATTACAAGTTAACAGAAAGCTGTAAGACGTCCTTAATTTTTATACATATCACAAAGTACTTTTTCCATTGGTGTATTTCCGATTGTTTTTTGAAAAAAAATTGATTCTATTTTGTGTGAATTCACCATTCTCAACAATGGAAGCATAAGCAGTAATCGACCAAATCGAGCTATTTGTGCTGTGAATTGCGTTCTTGAATGTTGAGCTAACATTACCTGAAAAAAAATAAAACAATTAATAAAGTATTTTTAGCGTAAAACAAAAAATCAATGTTTAGCCCAAAATTTCAAACTAAACAAACATTTTATGTGGATTTTCATCCACTGCTGTCAAAGCTAATACAACTTTATAGCAAGCACTTGCATCGCTAAAACCGAAAGGCTTTTCATCCTCGGTATGCGCGTTAATGACAACCTTCGTTTGAATGACCACATATTCATAAGCGATGCAAGAAATATTTTACCCCTTCTGATCTGGCTACAATTTACAAGGCGTTATTATTATTAGTATTATTTGCCCAAAACTTGAGTATAACGAGTAAACTGGTCCGCTGCACCAATTACATATTTGGAGCTACTTGACAGAATTCAAAAACATGCGATAAAACTTATTGGCGACCGAGGTATTGCGAAATCCCTTGATCCTCTTAGCCATCGTCGTAATGTCTCCTGTCAATCGTTGTTTTATCGATACTACAATCACAAGTGCTCAAACGAAATAGCCAGTTGCATTCCAACCTTTCAACACTTCAACCGTAATACCCGTCATGCCTAAAATGCTCATCAGTTCACCCTAAAGCATGTATTCGGAAGTACTGTGAAATATAAGGATTCGTTCCTCTGCTGCACAACACGAATGTGGTGAATGCCTCACTCTGTTTTTCCTAACCACTACAATTTGCAAACAATTGAGATCAATTTGCATCGGTTTCTCACCCTGTCTTCGAAAGGTGCGATCAGACAGTCATCCAAACTTGTCATCAAGTTCAAATTCTACGTCATAGTGACGTTAGGATGTCATCCGGATGATTAGTTTGGATGACCGTCTGATCGCATTTTAATTCCTTGTTTCCTTTATGCCCGTGCGGTATTACTTTCAACATTATAAGGGTTCTAACAACCCCTTTTGCACGTGGAAATTATAAAATTAAAAACTATTTTATTCCTTAAGTGTAGATAAATCTGAAATAAATTATGAACGATTTCTTATTAAAGCTCGAAAATCTGGAGGACTTAAGGAGGGAAATGCCGTTCATAGCGACTTTTATGTCAATAGCATTGTAATGGAATGGACAATATCCTTAACGGTCTCAAGGGGGAAGAAAAACCCTTCATATGAAAATGATAAAACCGCATCACGCATGCGGCAGCTGTCGAGTTCTAAATTGATCTTGTTAAAACAACATTACGTTTTTAAACAGTAATCATTAGCAATTTATTGATAAAATATTATATTAATTGTCTATCGAATTTATCGAACCTGCTTGCTCTATGTCGAATACACTAGAAGATTTAAATGCATATTTGTTGGTACCTAATTCTCTAAATGAACTTTTTTAAACACACCTTGCATAATATGTACCAAAGAATGACATCCAAAATATCGGTTTGCTATGCTAAGCCCGACCACTCTGTAAATATATGTATAAAATTGGCTAAATCATCAGGGCCAAACTGCTGTGTCGATTGGCTATAAATGCTTTGGAAAATGTATTAGATGCTACTAAAATGTTCCAATAATTTTTTTTCAATAATAACCCTATCATGCTAGTGGATTCAACCACTTAACTGCAATTATGTGTTTTAAATCCTTTTGGAATACTTACATGGGCTTGATCCTGAAGATTTTCAATTTGTGTTGGATCTTTAAGTCCCCTTGTTTCTGGTCTGAATAACACAATAGCTTTTAGGCAAGCGAATTCTGCGGGATCTACAAAAACAGCTTTGTATTTAGAAAATGTGTCATTTAAAGTTCGAATATCCGTTGCGATCTGAAAAATATGAAATTAATGATAATGCATTTTAAATTATAATTCGAAAATGCCGTACTGTATTTTATTAATATGCAAACATTAAAACAGATATTACAAACATGTATTTTCGAGTGAGTTGATGAGTCTAGCCTATATTAATAACCAGGTTATGTTGGCGGCATAATGATATCCACTTGCGTGTAATAATATCCCTAAGAAACCTATACTCTGTCATCATTACTCCAGAAACTCATTCATTAACACCTAATTCCTCCCCTTACCTCCTTAGATAAACTTTACTGATTCGGAAGGTTTTAATAAGTTTTAAACCTTCTGGCAACTATGTATAGCACGACTTTTTCAAATTTTGATGTAAGTTTCATATAATAAATTATGGCCTCAGGTCATTGAAAATCCATGATAGGTTCAACCATAATTTTTTTCTTCGATTTGATGAAGTTTTATTCATATGTGCCCGTTTTATAAAAAAAGAACCATTTCTAAGTTTCAACCCCTTCCATCGAACATTTGTGTTATGAAAACTTAGAGCAACAACGCCAGTAACCCGTTGTTGGGCAATATCGAGGCTTATTAAGTTTGACAAACAAAGAACTCGTGCTGAGCGCCAAAAAACTAATAAATCGGCTGCAGTTGACAAAACTGTTTGTATGTCGATTAAAAATCTTCAGACAATATTACAGTTGATGAACAACTTTTTCCGTATAGGAGAAGAACAAAGTTCACCAGATACATTCCATTGTAGCCTGCGAAAATAAGGATTAAGTTGTGGTGGATCTGCGATTTGACAAATGGATATCCATGTAATAAAAGGATGTATACATAAAAGGAAACCGAGCAACAAGGAGAAACATTCAGAGGCAAAATGTATTAGAGAAACTCACTGCTAAATAGAGGATAACCGATAAAAACATAATTGTTGATACTTTCTTTACAACTTGCCTAAGCTTTGCAAATCGACTACTCCCGTCTGATATGGTCCGAAGATAAATAGAGCGATTTATTTTTTTTCGTTGCTGCACTATGATGTAAGAGTTGTTGACCACGCAAAAAAGCCAGCGGCCATTATGTACCAAGCATAAAGCTTTTTCTCTTACCTAGCTACAGGAAAATTGTGGTTAAATTGGAACGACAAACACTTGCCTTTCGACACTCCTACTAATTCACCGTCCGAGTTAACCAGTTCGCTGAAATGGGACTTCATCCTAGGATGCGACGCCAACTCCCACCATGCTCTATGGGAAAGCACCGACACAAATGATTGAGTTGAGTCTCTCTTTGAATATATCTTAGAGCATTGGCAGTACAGTGAAGATAGGGATGTTTGCCTTTCATTCGCACTCTTTTGTTTTCCGTAAGGTACTATAAATATATAAAGCTCTTACAGGGTTTCCGTACTAAGGATTTTAAAATAGCAAAAACCTGAAATAATATTATGTTGGGTTACCATGTTTTTTTTAGATTAAAATTTTAATTTTAATTTTTTTGTTTATAAAAAATAAAACAAATTTATATTTATGTTATGATATCAGTTCTTTCCAAAAGAACACTCTTTCGCTGACGATGAGCAAATAAAAACTCAGTTTAATTTTTAAAACCATATGCAGAGAAGACCTGCTAATGTTAGTGATGTTTGCATTGCGTCCTACCTTATCCAGTATTTTATCCAGCGTCGTAAGTTCGTTATTTAAAAAAAACTGATGCACAATTTGCCCGATGGCACACTTATTGAAATCATCTACTTTTCTTTTTAATCAGTTTGGTTTTAGTTAAGAAGCCTATAAACTGTTCGTTTACCCAAAAAAAAATATCACCTACTTGATTCGCATGTACTGTTTTATTTTTCAAATTTTGATGAATTTTTTTTGTCGCGTCAACAATTCCTTTCTTTTTCGGCACTTAAGTCGTTGGATGAATTTAAAGCCATTTCTAACAAACATAACAAACGCAAATGATATTTTTCCTTAAAGAAAACAGAATACAAAAAAAGAAAAGACGTCCACGATAACACTTATCATTAAGAGCTTTTTTTTAAAGATCTAAACCTAAAGCTCCTCAACAGAAACCCAAGAAAAAAAAGCTGAACGAGCTACCAAACGGACATTGGTAACTCTGAATGCACATGAAATTAATGGGCGTTGAATAGCAGCAGCCACACACTCACATGTGCGCTGAATAAGACGTGGAGGATCTACGTTAGATGCAATTGGAAATTCACTGGAGGGTGAACACTTTATGAGGGGTTTCTTTCAATTTAGTATGGTAGAAAAATATGGCACGCTACTGATTTTTAAAAAGCTTCCCCATAAGACGTGTACTGCCAATTTACGTTGGACAGAGTATAACAACGATAATGAACTAATGTAATAAACATGAGGTTTTAGATGTAACACTCTACAACAATTGACAGACTCTTACTGTGAGAGAATGGAAGGTTTCACCCGAGGCATCCTTTTCGGATCACAGAATAATAGAGTTCTTGATTGATGAGAGCGTTAGCTTGTCTCACGATGCTACCACAGAAGTCTTCAGTAAAATTCTACAGGAAGTTGTTTCTACGAAAAATTAAAGGAAGTCTCCACCTTGGTGGACCAAAAGTCTTTTTGAAATGAGAAAGACAGCAAGAACCTCTTTTAATGCTGCAAAAACTTCAGACTTGGACATTTACAACGCTAATCAGCGTTGGTTCAACAGCGCGATAGAAAGTGCTAAACGTATAGCCTGGCGAACGTTCTATAGTGATATTGAAAGCACTACAGAATCAGCAAGGCTCAGAAAAATTCTGTCGAAGAAACCCGCTGATCCTGGATACTTGAAAGACAGTAATGGAAACTGGACAACATCTAGCAAGAAAACTCTCGATCTCATATTACAAACTCACTTTCCGGGATGTATACTGAATGAAAGTAGGAACCAGGCTACGTATAGCGCCTAATTAACAATGCTGGACAATGTACAAAAAGTATGAGGGAAAGTTGACAGCAACTGAGATGAAGATGATTCGCATTACAGCAGGAGTAACAAAGCTTGATCGGATTAGAAATTCCAGAAACCGAGAAAGCCTTCACGTCAAAGAACCCATTCCGAAAAAAAAATTGGAGCACGACCGACTCAGTTGATATTTTCATGTTCAAAGGAGCAGACACATCAGCATTTGATTGGCCTCAATGATGAAGTGATTCAAAATCGGGAGGCCTGCAGATATTTTCGTTCGTCGACCCGGCGAACCCCACAGCCGGACCAGTAGGAATGAAATGAAGAGGGAGGGTTATGATCCCTTTACTCCTGATGAAAGAAAATGTTCACATATAGTATTAACATTTTTTTATACTATGCAAAGTGTTTTAGTTTATAACAAGCCGCTATAGATCATATCCAATTTATGCAACAATAGAAAAAACACACTGCAATTTTCATTTCATTTAGTTTAATATACAAAATTGTAAGCATCCGCTTAAGAAAATCTAAATTTTAAATCAACGGTCGACGGTTTTACATTTAATAGTTTTTCCATTCTTACTAAGTAAAATCTCGTAAGTTTCTCAGTGGAGGGGTAATATCCTACAGTCTCGATCCCGTTCACTTTTATGAATTTTTGTTTGTACAAATTATTACTAATTTTAAAGTAAAGGAACAGCGTCGGCTATTAATGATGCGGGTGGGCCAAAGATTATTAAGGGCCAAGCACAAAGTTCGATATAAATTCATCGTTTACATTTTTTTCGAAATTATAAAATTGTAGTGCTTACGAATATTTTGCGAATGTACATAGTGACTTTTTTGGGGAAATACATGTTGCGAAAATTCTTCAATTGTAAAGGGTGATTTTTTAAGAGGTTTAGAACTTTTTTTAAAAAAAAAACACAAAAAATTCGAAAAAATGAATGAAATATTTATTTGAATCGATAGTTTGAACCTTGCAATTTAATGTTTAAAGATAATTTCATGCAAATGTTGACCGCGGCTGCGTCTCAGGTAGCCCATCCGCTGAGTCCAATTTTGGCATACTCTTTCACACATATCGGCCGGTATCTCACGAATGAATGCATGGATGTTGGCTTCCAGTGCGTCAATCGAAGCGGGCTTGTCCCTATACACATTAGCCTTGGCATACCCCCACAAAAAATAATCTAATGGTGTCAAATCGCACGATCTAGGCGGCCAATTGACCGGCCCGAAACGTGAAATTAACTGTTCACCAAACTCGCCTCGCAATTGCGCCATTGTTTCGCGTGCTGTGTGGCATGTGGCACCGTCTTGTTGAAACCACATATCATGCAAGTCAAGAACTTCCATTTCGGGCAAAAAAAAGTTTGTTATCATCGCTCGGTAGCGTTCACCATTGACAGTAACGCTGCGATTCGCATCATCTTTGAAGAAATATGGCCCAATAATGCCGCCGGCCCATAAACCGCACCAAACAGTGGCTTTTTCGGGATGCATTGGTAGCTGTTGCAATGCTTCTGGCTGATCTTCACTCCAAATGCGGCAATTTTGCTTATTTACGTACCCATTCAACCAAAAATGAGCCTCATCGCTGAACACAATTTTTCGATAAAAAAGCGGATCCTCGGCCAGCTTTCCAAGAGCCCATTCACCAAAAATTCGGCGTTGTGGTAGGTCGCCTGGCTTTAGTTCTTGCACCAGCTGTATCTTAAAAGGCTTTACGCCCAAATCCTTCCGCAAAATTTTCCACGTAGTGCTGTAACAAAGGCCTAACTGCTGGGAACGGCGCCGAATCGACATTTCGCGGTCTTCTGCCACACTAGCTGATACGGCCGCAATATTTTCTTCAATACGCACAGTACGTAAACGTGTTGGTGGTTTAATGTCCAACAAAGTAAATTTGGTGCGAAATTTGGTCACAATCTTCCGAATAGACTGCTCAGAAGGTCTAGAATGCCGATCATAAAATGGAAGCAGCGCGCAATGAACATTTCGAACCGAGCACGAATTTTGATAGTAAAATTCAATAATTTGCAAGCGTTGTTCATTTGTAAGACGATCCATGGTTAAATTGCAAACCAAACTGAAGCTGTTTGACAGTGACACAAGGTACTAAACACACGTCAGCTGTCAAAACCAGTGTTGCCAAAACCAAACCAGCTAAAAAATCACCCTATACAATTGCTGGTAGACAGCTGATGCTGTCCCTCAAAGGCCCAATTGGATTTCTCATTTGGTGACGTGCACATAACATTTCGTCGCATGCCATTGGTTCGACATCGCTGTAAGTAGAGGTTATTCCATCGATTGAATCGAAAGCCATCGGTCTCGTTGAAATGCACCCATTGTTCTTTCTGTGTAATTCTCTACTACTGCCCAGCCCTACCTTACTCACATATTCAACTTTATTAGCATGCTTTATACATTTTTCAAACAATGAAAACTATATAGCTAAAATGTTCCCATTGCCTAAAAATGGTCTAAAGCTAAAACGATAGTTATATAAGCTCCTTAGATAACAGGTCAAATATTTTGGGCATATCATCTCATCCGATGGTGTATGGAAAGCTGGACAGTTTCTGAGGACAAAAATCAACTGAAGAATTTTCTGTTGCATGCAACCTACTTTTAGCGATTTGTGAATGACTTTTCTAAAATCGCAACAACTGACGGAAAAGTTCGAATAGAGCTTTAAAACACTGATATACCAACAATGAATCTACATGTGAAGTCACAATGTGAGAGTACAAAAACAATATATGTATAGCCTTTGTCATGAAACATATGAACGTAATTTTATTTATTTTTTTTAACCTCCGAAATATGTATAACTATGAAGTGAATGTTTAACGAAAGATACTACTGCGAGTGTAGTGGCTAAGTGGTTAAATGCTTTAGACTAAGCAAGGGTTCCCAAGTTCAAGTTCGCCCTAGTTTAACATGCATCTTTGTAGTCACTAGCCCAACCATGCAAAAGTCTGAAAAACATCCAATACTAACAACTGTCATGGCAAGCCATTTAAAATCGGCATTTAATAGAAGGTCCCTTCTATACTTTACATACATATAAATGTAATGTAATGTACATATTTACAGTTCATTACAATGGTTAGGGAAGTTAGGCTTTGGGTCCTGTTCTACCAATTACAGTTCTTCTTGGAACTTCTATTTTACAAGTCTTGCACCAACATCGTTTGTGCAAAATAATATAATAAGGCTGCCCAGTAACCATACATTGTGTATGAATGCATTAGGTGCCCGAGTGGAGATGAACGCGTCCAAAAGGCAAACTTGAAATAGAATTAATAAAATTAAGAAATAAGTTATTTAAATAGTATATAATACTGCACATTTTACGATGTGCGATCAAAACACATTTTATCCGTATGCAAACCCAAAAAGAATTACCAGAAAAATGGAAACATCGATTCTAGGTCAACATATTTAAGGAAAAAGCATGCAACTTGACGTTATATGAGCTAATTTGTAATATATTTATAGTATTACAACACTTCTTTCTACATATTTCTCTTAAGTCTTTTCTACCTTCAAATTAAGAACCATTAATACACGTTGCAGTTATTTAAAAAAAAGCAAGTTAAGTTTTAAAAATTATTGAGTCTTACTTCACTTTTAATGGAGCAGCTAAACGTGTTGTTATTACAGTGTTCGGTGACAGAGAATAGCGAACATCCTGTCGAATCAAGCGGTAGACACCATTGAATTGCATTTAAAAGAAATAACTCAGCCCAACATTCTTCTAAGAGAATAACCTATAAAATACAAATTAATATTAACTTATGCGATTGCAAATTATTATTTACATTTTTACTGTTTACCTGATCCCGAAAGGCTAAACTGGCAAAGCTTGGCAAATTTTTAGCCCATTTGACTGCCATAAAAAGCAGTCTAGCACTTGTCTCATAAATTGTTTCCTGAGGATGGCCATATAATGAGGAAGATGTAAATTGTCCAATGGAAGATTGTTTAAGTGAAACGTTTTTTCTGTCAATTGAATCCTCATCATTCGTAACGTCAATTGAATCGTCTAAATAAAAAAACATGTATGCCTTTAATTAACATTAATTTACATTTAAAGTATAGGAATAAAATAAACTATATTTTATAATAGATATTATAAGTATGACTTTAAACCAAACTTTATTTAATAAACAAAAAAATAAACTAAAGAAGAGATTTGAAATATTAGTGATTACACTCGAGGAAAAATACTGCGAAAAATACTGCGTAAAATTATCTTCGGTAAATGGAAATTAATAGACAATTAAATCGCAGTCAGGAAATAATATAAATTTTGCTCGAGCTAGGGACAGTCATGTCTGGATATAGTAAAAACGTCGGTTTGGTGAACAGCTAAAATTTTACATGGAGTACTCAAAATAGTGAACAATCGAAAACCTCTAAATCGTGAAAAAAATGTTTACAGTAACTGCAAGCTGAAAACAACAAAAAACATAAGAAAAGGCTACAGTCCGCATAGGGCGGACAGTATGATACCCTATCCATGCCCCTATATGCAGCTAAGAAAAAATCGTTAAGAATATGATGGATAGCATTTTATTTCATTCTATAGAACCACCCTCAACAAGTGCGCGTGGCCAAAAGTCTTTGTATGGGTGATATATATTGAAAAAAATATTTTGTTAAACATTTTTTCGTTTCCTATGAACATTTTCGAGAAAAACAGCATTTTAGTAAAAAAAAAACACCCACAAAAAGAAGGCGTGGCAAAAAACTTTATATGACAAACTTATGAAGGAGGGCAGTGCCTACATATCCTGTAAACGTTGTAGCACTCAATCTCTCTAAATTTAGCTTTAAAACAGTATTTTCTTAATCGTGGGCGTGGCAGTTTGGGGTTAAAAAAAATACTACACTCTACCCAATCCGTTAGCTTTAAATTAAATTCGATGCCAATTATTCTTCTAACCTACTTAGTACTCAACACAATCCCTTAGCTTTAAATTAAATGCTAAGACACTATTCCCATTGATATACATAAGTATAATACTTAAACCTACATTCTTTACACTGATTTCAGCATTTAAGAACTATACTCTGTCCACCATATATTGGCAGTACAGGGAAGATAGGGAAGTTTGCTTCTCATTCGCACTCTTTTGATTTCCGTAAGGTGCTATTCTAACAAAAGCTATTAAAGGGTTTCCGGAGCAAGAATTTTAAATCAGCAAAAACTCGAAAGAATATTGTATTGGGTTACCGTGCATTTTTTTAAGATTTAAATTTTCGTTTTCATTTTTATGTTATGATGTCAATTATTTCCAAAAGAACACTCTTTCGCTGACGATGGACAAATTTAAAACCCAGTTTCATTTTTAAAACCGTATGCAGGGAAGACCTGCTAATTTTAGTGATGTTTGCATTGCGTCCTACCTTATGCAGTATTTTATCCAGCGTCGTAAGTTCGTTATTTGGAAAAAAATTATGCGTATTCTCCACATAGTAAAAGAAATGTCAAAGATTAAAACAAGACCTGCACCACAACACTTATCATTAAGAACTTTTTTTCAAAGCTCTAAATCCTAAAGCTCCTCAACAGAAACCTAAGGAATTAAAGCTGAACGAGTTACCAAACGGACATTGGTAACTCTGAATGCACATCAATTAAATGGGCGTTGAATAGCAGCAGCCACGGGCAGTGTTGTCACTTCAGAACATAAAATGTAGATTAACAGAAAAAAGTGTGGTAGATTTAAAATGTTATTGCATAAGCTATTTAAACTGTATAATCATTAAAATCAAGCGAGGCTACAGAATTCTATTCTATTCGGTTAAAAAGATGGAAAGGTCTCCAAAAGATAAATTTCGTGAAAGTTTGTTACATGGCCAATTCAACGACATGGAATCGACAGACCTGGATTTTCATGCACTCGTTGAGCTACAGAAACAATATATTTGGGGGAATTGAAGTTCTTCACATTATTAACTGGTTCTGAAAATTCAATATTTTCAGAGAAACGCCATGTTCAGAGAAATGTCTAATATTGTACTGAATAGTGATTAAAATTCCAATACACACAAAAGCACAGTTTTTTCTTTACACAATTGTATCTTAGGCTGATGAACGATGCAAATGGTTAATAAAAATGCATTCAGACATCAGAAAGGCTTTGTGCTTAATCGTATGTAGATTGCACATGTGCGCTGAATAAGACGTGGCAGATCTACGTCAGATACAATTGGAAATTCACTGGAGGGTAAACACTTTATGAGGGGTTTCTTTCAATTTAGTATGGTATAAAAATATGACACGCTACTGATTTTGTAAAAGCTTCCCCATAAGACGTGTACTGCCAATTTATGTTGGACAGAAGTTGAATAATCGCAAATAAAATCGCAAATTAATATTACGTATAAATAAAAGGCTCTTGGGTGGCCGGCTTCGCGGAAAAAAAGTTTTTTAACTTTGGACTGGCTATGAACGGCTTTCGGCGTCACATGCAGCTGCTAAGGCAAGTACCGTTTTAATGTCCTACGTTCTAGACAATAATAAAATTTTATTATGATGTATTGTAATAATTTAGTATAAACGACCGATATTTATATTGCTTTATTGCCATGCAAACATTTGCAATGAATAAATTACAGGCGCAGTCTATTATAGAGTATCAAGCATTTAATTGCTGTCCTGTATGAAGAAAACAAATTGAAAGTTCCATGAAAGTTTAAATAAATTAAAATTTCATATACATGAAAGTACTGCACATAATAAATACATATTTATAAAAATTCAAAAAAAAAACAAATTAACAATTTATTGAAGAAGAAAATTTTAATATTTTTATCAAAATACCCGTTTTTATGTTAGTAATTTCGATTGCGATAAAACGACCATTTTAACCTGTTTTTAACTTTTTCGTATACATTAGTATACTAAAGAGAAAGATATTGCGATCGTGCGGAAATTTCGAACTCAAACTGAGTATGAAGGATAATATTACGACTACAGAGAAGTCCCAAAAAGTGGGTCCGCCAATGCCGTCCGTCGGTCTGTCTGTCTGTCCGGGCGCCAATAAAAGGATCATTCATATGAGAGCGGATCGCTAACAAGGGAATATTCGTAAATTCTGACATTTCTTTCATATGACAACTTTTTTTGGTCGCAGGTACACGCGATACCCGCGAATCTGATTTGTAAATGTAAGCAGCAAATTGCAAATTGATACATCTTTTTAAGGTTATGTTCGAACGAATTTTTCATTCGCGGATTTGTGGATCGCGTCTGTATTATGTGGATTGTGAATAAAGAGTGACAGTTCGCGGCAAGAATTTTTCAATTCGCGGGAAAATGTTTGTAATTGTAAATATTGCTATTTAAATCAATTTAGACTAATTTTATTTTTTAATTAGATGTTAGATCAATAAAATATAATGCTTTTGTGGTTGAAGCAATAGAAATTGACTATTCATAAATACATTAAAATTGATTGAAGGGAACTCCAAAAGAATTTAGTGTTTTTTTATACTATTAAGTCGAAAAAATATGCTTTATTCGATTTTTGAATTATTATTTTTTTTTTCTTATAACGATTTTCCTAAATTTAAATTAGATTCGTTTTCTCGAAAATGGCTCTAGAGATTTTAATAAAAATTATGTTAAATGTATCCAATTTGCCAAACTACATCAAAATCGTAGGGGCCGTTTTTGAGAAGTTGCAGTATTAAGAGTAATTATACCTCATTTTCACTTTAAAGTACTTTTTAGTCTTGTCTCCAACTTCGCTTAAGCTTAAGTTTTGACCATGGACTAGCGCTACCTACTCTCTCTGTGGTTTTGAACGAAGTCCTTAATGTGTTTCAAGAGGTTTTTTAAAAAGTAAATTTTTTTCACTTTTTCGTCTTTTATAGAAAGGTGTTTAGTTCAAGGCGAAAAGCCAATTTATTTTTTTTCGCTTTCCTTTTTACAATTTATTCAAATTATTAACTTGCTAATCATAATACAAATGAGCTTAATTCGTTCGATCCGCTGACAATATTAGAGCAATAAATGTCCTATATGACGTCATCAACCGGTTTAAAAAAACTATAAGTACTCGGTACACTATTATGTTGAAAAATTGTATAAATGTTTATTTTAACATTTATTTATAACTATTCTGCCCACAGTTATATTAATAACTGTATCTACTTATTCTCTTTAAATTTAGAGAGATTTTATGTTGCTCTAAAATTTGGGGACTCTATTTAAATTGTTTATACAATGACACTTAAACAATTAATTCACTTTAAGTTCTTATAAAACTAAACGATAATCAAAATTAAAACCATTATTTAACTTTACCATCATTATCATTTTCAGGCAGTGGGCTTGCGGAGCTTAAGGATGATGCACTTCCATTATTGGGATTTGTTTTAACACCTCCTCCTAAAACAATTTAAAAAATTATTAAGTAGCAATACACAATTCTTATGAAAACAAAATATTACCCGCTTCCATAGAAGGCAAATTAGGTGAAACTGAGTTATTGCTTGAATTTGTTGACGTAATAGCAACATTCGATAAATCGCAAGATTTATTGCTGTTATTATTAATAGTTACAATGTTATTGTTATTGCTGCTAAAACCAAAACTAGATGCATGATGTGATAAATTATTCGACATTTGCATCGTGCTTGATATTTGAGGATGATGTAGTAAACGGGATGTGGGTATACTTGTTAGAGCTATATAACAAAAATTTAGAAAGTCTAGAAAAATGCTGAAATCATTTTACATATATGTATAAATACGTACAAGGTGGAGAAAGCAGAGCTTGGCCATAGCAGGGGGGTGATAGCAAAACCGGTGGTCTGCGAAGTAATTACGTGATTATTTTACACATTCTTATCTGACTCTCAATATTAACAGGTATTACCCAAAAACGCCAACGGCTACGGCAGCTTCCCTTAACGCCCGTCCATGCTCCATATCCCGCAGTGCTTCTGGTCGAATAGTAGCTGTGTTTCTAGGTTGTCGTTCATTCTGTACAGCTGTAAACGGAAAAAGGATAACACGCCTTTTAATTATCTCTTTGTATAGTTGGTATTCATATTATTATATAAGAATGGCTATGTGGGGAAGAACTCGTTAGTTTGTTAACGTGTTTGCTAAGTGACACGTGTTCTTTCATCGCCAACGTTTTCATTTGGTTTCACGCAGCGCGCGGTTTAGACTTTAGCAGTGTAATTTGTATACCTGTGTTTATATACAAGCTATGCAAAAGCATAGCCCTAGGTTTAGTCATTTATTGTTTTTAACACAAAAAAAACACACGCACGCACACTTATGTCTGTATCTGCATATATATACTCGTATGTACCTTATATTAATACAGGTGTAAAACTATATTCTTATTTCTATTGGTGAAAAGTTTAAACTTTAAACTTTCTAAATGTGTTTCTTTTCCAGCGAGGATTCTTATCAGCCTTAGTCGACGTGGAGTTCCCAACTAACATAGATACCAGTTAATTTACCCCAAAAAACGGATTGATTTATTTATTTCCTTACGATTCTTACACCTTATATCGCTGTGTCACAATTCATAGAATACATACTGTGATTTCCAGAGGATAAACTTAGTCAATTACTGCTTACGTTCAAAATACTTTTTGAGGTGGGTGCAGTGGCAGTGGTTAGTGGTTAAATGAGTGATTGATTGACTACTAAGCGATGACTCTTAGTTTCAAATTCCACCCGTACCACCTTAAAGTTTTATTCCGCTGCTTGGCTTTATATCCTGTATTTACGCCTAATATCTGTTTATTACTATTTACCGACCTCTGACATGGAATCCCTTATCACCACTTCACGATCCGGGACCATAATGGCGATCGAAACAACATCCAAATATTTTACAAGCTTTAAGCTTGGTACGCAGGCCCGTCACGGAAGTGCAGGGAATTAAAGAGAGTAGAATTTATAGCTGTATAATGGGTTATATTTCTAGATCAATGTCTTGCAAGAATTATCGAGGCATATCATTGCCCAATTTCGCTAATATCAGTCCCTTTTCAACTTACTGTGTAATAGACTCAAGCTACTTTGCAACACAGTAATCTGGTCAGAGTATTAGTATGATTACCGTCCCGGCAACGGATAACATTTTTATTCTTTGATGATATTGGGACTTATTATCAAGTCGAGACTCTCCATTGTTCCATCGACTTTAAATGTTAAAATATGATATACAAGATATGAAAGCATTTATCGTAAACGATTCGATTGCCGATCCGGATTCCGGCAAGGACGATAACGTCATAAGCAGCCGCTCCCAACGTTACAGGCTCTTTTAGCTATTTAAGTAAAAGCGTAACTGTAGGTAACTGTTCCAGTTCCTTCCAGTTCCTCTGTATAATTTTAAGTGCAGAAGGATAAGCAGTAAAGCAGATACTGAACCTATTTGATATGTGTGTGTCGAGGGCCAACGTAGGTCAAAGTTCTAGCCAATTTAGATTCACGCATTCCAGAATTGAAGTACATAATCTTATGCATTAGTCGAAAAGTTTGAGAGTAGTGTCACCAACATCAAAGTGGCATAGAAATTCTTAAGAAACTCGAAGTATTTTATGGAACACCTTAACTTTTGCTTAAAGACTTTTTGATTTCGTTTTGTTTGAATGCAGAAATGGTCTATTTTTAAATTTTTGTTTAAAGTTTTTGGATTGTAATAAACATTTCATTTTGTTATTAATGGGAAAATAATTACAGTGGACGTCCAGTATAACGAATTATATAATGTACAGCCTTTCATATTTTACTTCGTAATAATACCAGAGGAAAGTAATTAACATGAGTTTTTGCATTTCATGAGGAACCAGTTAAAAAGCGCTTCTTCCATATTTGGGAATTCATCCGTATTCATAGAAAGTTTGGATTGGGAGCAATTTATTAAAGATTCCAATATCTTTTTTCTTTGGTAAAAATAAAGTTTTCGCTAATAACTTCCTTTTTACTTGGTCACCCAAAGAAAAAATGTAATGGAATAAATTAATAAAAAAAAATATTGCTCGTTATATTGGAAAGTCCTTATAACGAATATTCGTTAAACTGGACGTCTGTATACTGTACTTCCATACAAAACTAACAAAAAAAATAAAACTCTAAGAAACTCACAGGAAAACTGCTCTCATAATTCTAGTGAACTCGATAGTAAATTTTCATAGAAAAAATACTGTCAAATGAACAGTCACTTATATATATGTAGAATCTAGCATTCGAGAGAACTCTAAGATTGACACACACTACTGAATACCTAGGTATAATATAAGTACAAAACAATTGAGTATTTTAATCGATCATGACTATGCATTAAAAATTATATAGGATGAGACTAAAGCGCTGGCATCCCAACATAGCCTATTTTGAAATGTACATAACGTACAGCTTACCTCAAAGGTAAATAATATGTTAAACAAAATTTCTTAATATTTTTGTGTTCAATAAAATATTTATCACTCCGATGAACAGTATGTAAAAATAAATGAACCCCCACAGTGAAGCAGTGTCACTCATTTCTCTTTGAAGCTAAAAAGGGTGCACCATATGTATCTATAGGACATAAGACAGAGGTTGTCAATAACATTGATTCAGACCGTAGGTAATAGAAGAAAAAGAGATTCATGTTTGGTTAGTTAACATAAGGTATCATTTGCAAACGTCGGGGAACAATAGCATCAGATTCACCTATCTATTCGAGTGAGAACAATTACTAAACAATCCAAACAAAAAGCCACGCGGCTGTAAACATCATCATTCCGCACGATTGATTGTACGAAAAAAGGCCTTTCAGTAAAGTGGTAGTTAATTTTTTTTTTCGAGGGAAAATTATTTTGTTATCAAAATATATATATTAGGGCAAGCAATGATCGCGGAATCCAGTAAAACCAGCTCCGAGATTTAAATTTGAGTTTCTTGATATTCAAGTGTTTATGCACTGCTAGTCCAGTCCCGGGTACGCTACTTCCAGCTGCAGGTCATTTGCTCGATGTGGCAAGCCAATGTAGCCGACGCCTGGAGACAACTCATGGAGTTCGCGGTTGCATTCGTTTGCCCACCTCGTACCCAGGGCTATAAATTCTTCGAAGAGTTTTTCGCTTAAAATATCTGAGCATATTCTTCCTTTTCATTCTTATCCTCTAGAACTTATCGTCATCACCATACATATAGTTATAGAGTTTGCACTTCATTTTTCGAGTTTGGAGTTTTTAACCCATTTGTTTGCTTAACCGAACTAGCAGCGTAGGGTAGTTGACGGCTTGAGTCGTTCCCACAATATCTACAATAGGATCTCATAGAAAAACTAATTCGTTTTTTGTATGAAAAATAGCATCAAACTTAACAAACAAAACAAATTATTAAATTCCGTTCCAATTTATATTCGCACACACATTGTGGTTGCCGAATATGAAACCAAACGTTCCAATCAGTATCTATTAACCGCTTAGCTCATTTCATTTCCACTTTATGTGTCCTTCAAAACGACTCCAAGATCAAATAGCTTCAGGTCTCGAAGGTCTTGTGATTGATTCTCTGAAGAACAATGTTATTGATCTCCAAAAATGATGCGATCAAGGATATGAACAATTTAGAAGTAGAGTGTTTCTTCCAAACTGCGCAATCTGTCTATGAGGTTTTCGGTCACAGCTTCAAGGCCATTATGAAGGAGGTGCATTCACTTTTATTGATGCTCTGAAACGAAGATTTTGTGATTCTCAAAAGCTTAGCGAATATATACTGAAAACAAACAAATTGAAGCCTTTTATATTGTGTTCCTCCTTGGTCTTCAAGATAAAATCTGGCAAATCATTAATTGCTTATTATCAACTTTAAATTGCATTGACAAATATCATGAAGCGGAGAGTAGGGTTCCATTCATTACAGGAAGTTGCATCAAGGATTTGCGAAAGTGAAGCCAGACCAGAAGTTTGTTAAAAGACGAATTGTCCCAAGAAAGCGTTCCCGTGAAACTAGTTTCTACCCTATTTTTGACACCATATCATCACACCTGGAGAACGGGTTAACCGGAATAAAAAATGTTTTAAATACTTATGAAATTTTGAAACTCTCCACTTTGTTAAAAACTCAAGAGAGCGGGATTTGGAAGAAGAAACAGTTTTTTGAAAAATTATCGGGTAAGAAATTTGTTTTTATACCCTATCCTAAGGGTATATTAATTTTGACACATAGTTTGTAACACCCTTTAATATTCGTCGTAGACCCATACAAGTATATTTGTATATGGTCTGCAATTTAGACCATATACTCCCTAGGGTCCCGAAATGGTAAAGTGTTAAAAGTTTTTAAATCCGTCCATTGCCACGGACAATTTAGAAAAAACCGTTTTAAGGCTAAAGTTAGTGAGATAGAGTGTTAGAACCTTCACAAGATATGTAGGCACTGCCCTCTTTTATAAGTCTGTCACATAAAATGTTTGTGTGGTCTTTTTTCATTAAAATGCTGTTTTCAGCGAAAATTTTCATAGAAACTGAAAAAAAAATGTTTAACAAGATATTTAGAAAATATTTTTTTGCAATTTATCGCTCATACAAAGTTTATGGCCACGCCCACTTTTTGGAAGTGTTTTTTTCACAAAATATCTTTTTTTTTTATAAATTTCATAAAATGAAATAATGCTTTTTTCTTTGGGGCATATAGGGATATGGATAGGGTATCGTACTGTAGCCTTTTCTTATATTTATTGTTAATTTTACCAACATTTAGAAAGTTCGTTAAGCTGGGGGGCCGCACCCTCACGAAATTATTGCATATCGAAATGCATTGCGCACTAACGTTTAGCTAGCAGTTTGGATGGTCAACATTTTTGAAAAAAAAAACGAAAAACGCGAAATCTCCACGACTTTTTCGGCACCTATTATTCGAGAAATCAAATTAAACGGTTGTAAGCAGGGAACTTATGTAATTCGGTTGTCGTCTGCATGTCATCTGCGAGAGTGTCATCTGCTATATAATACCCGATCACACTGTGTCATCCGTTAGATCATACGAGTGCAAGTTTTTTTTCAACGATGCGAAAGTGTCATTCGATGTCAAATAAATATCGAGCAATGTCATCCGTGGCACGTTATCATTCGTTTTGACAGCTGTCATAAAAATTTGGTCATCCAATCCCACGGTCAATCAAATCAGTCATCTGGATGACATCGTATCATCTAGTATGTCATCCGGGTGACACGTTCAATGATATGCCGTTTGACAGGGAATCATACGGGATGAACACTTTACAACAAATTCTACGTCATAGTGACGTAAGGAAGTCAGTCGGATGACAAGTTCCGATAACCGTCTGATCGCACCTTAAGTATTGGAGTATGAAAACCCGTGCTACAAGTCTTGTGCAACAAGAGAATTTAAATAATTAACAATGGTTTTCATACCACAAAACTACTAGTGAATATAACAATTAACAATTGTACAAGAAACTCTTAAAATTGGAATATTAAACATTTCCTCACTTTCTGCACCCCAAAGCTATAAGTGTAGAGAAAATTGAACAAACGATTGTTAAAAAAAACTTAACGAGCGAATTAAATATACATAGTTTTAAGCCTTTACAGGTTAGATTTTATGCTGTTTCAAAAAAGGAATTTGAATCGTTTTCTTCATAAAATATATATTTAATTATTCTATACTCATTGGAGTTAAATTTTGGATCAATGTGTAAATCAAAGCGTGAGCGAGGGGGTCATGTACTGTAATAGTACTGTTAACATTTTGTTTTGACTTTGGTCAACTGAAATTCGTATGCGCTGAGTGAGTGCTGAGTGAGTAAAAGTTTTTTTAATCCGATGTATAACGTTTCTAAAAAGACCAACTTTTATTTGTTTGGATGATATTTAGGCTTTAAACACCTTTCCAGATTTAATTTTTTTTTTTTATTTTGTAATGCTTTCATTAAAATCAGCTAAAAGAACGGTTTTATTCTCTGGATTTTCGTAAAAACACTTTATCTGTCAATTAAACTTATTTGCCTGCTCAGCTCGACTACACGTCACCGAAGCACGCGTACAAATGTCCTGTATAAAGATAGAAAATTTACATATATCTTTCTATATTCTTTCGTGGTATAGAAATCATAATTAATCTGTTAAAATTGTATTGCTAACAAGTGCCTGTAAAACTGATAAATAGTAGTTTTGTGTTACATGTCTACCAGGCAATCAGCCCGACCGAAAATCAAAGGTAGTAAAGGTAGCAAAATTTCTTGAAATCTGGAAGGCTTCACTGCAGAGAAGAGCTCGAATTTCTTGCTCTGGAAAGCTATGAAAAATGTTTGTAACAAAAGATACTTATTTTAAAAGGAAAGGACCAAAAGTTTATACATTGAAACTCCAAAAACGCAGAATGTACTAGCGAATGAAAGATGACAAATAAAAAGTCGTCAAATTTGACGAACACTTTGATATTAACAATTTACGACGTGCATTTTGAACGTGAATTCTTGTTCATAGACATCAGGGATAATGTAATTAAGTAGTTATTAAAAAGTGGGTGCAATGGCTTAGCGTTTATGTGCGTTGGACCACTAAGATAGAGGTCGCTATTAATTTTATTCGTTTATATCTAAGAGTAAAAACTTCCCTTCCATTCGTTTAAATAAAATATATCTTCTCAAACACAATGGTTGCAGAAGCTAGGCTTTGTGTTATAATAATAAACCATAACGAAACAATTATTTATCATTTTTGCGTCAACACTATTGCGTCCTAGTGTACACATATTAGGATGGAAAGTCTATCTTCAACACCCACTGAGTTACAAGGTATTGAAAAATGATGGAGATAAATCACCACTACGAACCAATGAATCAGGTCCCAAAATATATGTACCCGAAACCGCAAGCCCGTTTAGTATTACTAAGTGAAATTTATGTGGTTAAGGTTTCTGTAAGAATGGGTGTGTGACTGGACCAAAGGTAAGATGCCGCCGCCTCTCGTCTTGAATAGGTCATAACCTCGAAATTTGATGCAAGCAAGTAATAAGTTAAGCAGATATCGGAAAGGAAACCAGAGGAACTTTGTTCCTAAGACCGTCATATGTGGTGAAGAAGCACTTCCTGCACGAGGTGCCACTGCTTTTGACTAAATATGGCGGATCTATAGGGGAATAACTCGATAAACCCCGTTATTCCGGGTGTAAAACGACCATGCCCATGGCACAATGTTATGCTGTCTTTTAACGACGAACTCTAGATACCTGGGGACCTCTAGATTCAATTAAATTCCCCTTATCTGTATACAGGGGTGAGTACAGAACGACATCTTCTTCTTCCTTATTCGGCGGTCCAAAATTAACGAACTAAAATAAACAACCAACAAAGGGACTGGTGTAAATGAATCGGCCACCAAGAACTTAAAAAAACCGATTCTCATACGTTATCGACTATGACGGAGGAGGAAGAGAATCTCCTACTCCACGATCCGTCGACAGACAAACATTCGGATAGGGAAAGCACGCACATTTGCAAAATGCTGACCTCCGTGTCGTCGACAGGAAAGAAATGCTCAACTACACAAGACCGAAGGGTAAACGTCCAAGGCCCATATATACCGGCGGCGGAGAGAATCGAACGCAACTTGCGGTCCCTTAACCTGGAGCTACACAGCAAGGAGTCGAAGATTATCGAAGTGGGTTAACATAAGGACAATGGCACACAAGTCATTATGTTGCTTCTCAACCACAAATTATTACCGTTACTTCGCAAGCAAAATTCAAGGTCCGTTTTGGCATTACGCGGTGCAAAATTTGGCTTGTGGGAGCGATTCCGAATAGGTAGAGTGGGGAAGCTACTGCCCGTCATAAAGATACTACAAATAAATCTTCACCACAATGCCAACCTTACTCTTCTTATGAATACTAAGAAGGTAGATGTCGCTCTTATGCAAGAAGCGTGGACAATACGGGGACAAATAAAAGGGCTGAACTCTAGAGATCTGGTGGTGTATGAGATTAACGCACGAGGAAATAGTAAGACACGTACATGTATTGTTGCAAGGAAACAGATTAACCCTTTTCTTTTACCTAGCTACAGTCAAGGCTCTAGGAAATAAGGCCCCAAGAAATAAAGCCCCAAAATAAAAATCAAATAAGCACCCAAAATTGGGTCTTTATTCCTTTATGAAATAAAATCCCAATATAAAAATGAAATAAAGGCCCAAAAGTTCCATACTGACATAAAGTTATTTATATTGTTACAATTATTAAGAATCTTCGAATGGAAAATGGAAAATGCAACCCCCCTGCTTCTTTTCACTGTTAGATTCCGATTCGTGCGATGTTGGGTATATGCAAAGACTTATTGGGTATAAACAAAGTTTGCATATAGCCAACCGCGCGCGTACTCCAAATCTAACAGGGAAACTAAGCAGGGGGTTGCAGAAGGCCAGCATGGCCCGCCTATTTCGTTCCGTAACTATTAAATCAACCACGAAAGCATTAAGAGTTTTAAAAACGAAATAAAGCCCGGCTGCCCTTATTTCGCAGTAGTCATTGAACCGACAGATACGTTGCGATAGTATTATATAGAAATGAATTCAAATAAAAAAAATTAGAAATACAAAAGAACGAAATAATAACAAAAAAAAAAACATAAGGAAAGGCTACAGTCCGCTTGGGGCGAACAGTATGATACCCTATCCTATCCTTATCCCTATGTACCCCAAAGAAAAAATTCATAAGGAAGATGATAGATAGCATTTTATTTCATTCTATGAAAAAATATAGAAAAAAAAAAATATTTTTTTGAAAAAACGCCCCCAAAAAGTGGGCGTGGCAAAGAACTTTGTATGGGCGATATATTGGAAAAAATATTTGCTAAATATATTGTTAAACATTTTTTTTTGATTTCTATGAAAATTTTCAAAGAAAACAGCATTTTAGTAAAAAACGCCCACAAAAAGTAGGCGTGGTAAAAAACTTTATATGACAAGTTTATAAAGGTAGGCAGTACCTACATATCTTGTGAAGGTTTTACAACTTTATCTCTCTAACTTAAGCCTTAAAACGGTTTTTTCTAAATTGTGGGCGTGGCAGTGGGCGGATTTAAAAACTTTTAACACTTTACCATTTCGGGACCCTAGGGAGTATATGCTCCAAATTTCAGCCTCCTAGCATGACTTTAAAGGCCTCAAAAGTTGATACGGACGGACGGACGGACGGACGGACATTGCTAAATAGTCTTAGGATTTGGTCCTGATCATAAATATATATACTTTTATGGGTCTACGACGAATATTAAGGGGTGTTACAAACTATGTGTCAAAATTAATATACCCTTAGGATAGGGTATAAAAATAAGACCCCAATTTAAAAAAAAAAATGTTGTTGTTGTTTCGCGTTTATATTTTTGTGGCTTTATTTCATTTTTATTTTGGGGCTTTATTTCTTGGGGCCTTATTTATTTATTTATTTATCTACAATCTAAGCAAGCTAAGGCTAACAGATTTTAGAAATAGTTTCATACAAATATTTAGAATACTTACAAAAAAAGAAAAAGAAACAAATAACAAAAATAAATTTCATAAGTAAAGGAAAGGAAAAAAATTCATTAAAATGTAAATATTAAGACAAGTTTAGATTTGAACAAGTCTCTTGTCCAGCTTAATTCAATATTTTGACAAACTTCATTGAAATGTCTTATGCATCTACAGGTGCGTTCATTATTATCATAGTAAGTTCTGTGGTATTGCTCGAAAAGCAAATCTTTGGAGCGTTAAACTCTTGGTGGTATTTTGGAAAGTAAGGAAAGTCATTTAACGTGATAATTCAAAATACCCCTCACAAACGGTATATCATGCATACATATTCAGTGATTTAATACGATGAAGTAAACAACGCGACTTATATTCCGGGATAAAAGTCCATTTCATTTTATAAAATATAAATTTAGAAAAACGTCCTTGGACTTTTTTAATACTTTCAGAGAAAGTCTTCCAGGCCGGGTTCCAGATAATATCCACATATTCGAGTAACGATCTAATTAAAGATATAAGAAAGCAAAGCATGTGGGTCACAAAAATCAATACAATTCCGCTTAACGAAACCAACAAGTAAATTAGCTCTTTCAATCATATAGTCAATATGACTTTTAAAAGAGAAAGTTGATTCCAGCATAATACCAAGGTCCTTAATATTTTCTACACGCAAGAGTGGGTCAGATTCAATTTGGTATACGAAGTTTATGTGCGTATGAATCTTATAGAATGAGAAGCGTTACATTTGTTTATGTTTAATTTTAAAGAATTTAAATCACACCATTCAGAAATTCGATCAATATCTAATTGCAATAAGCGGTAATCATCAACACTTTTAATTTTAAGAAATAATTTCAGATCATCAGCATGGAGAAGGCAATGCGCATATTTTATAACTAATATTATATCATTTATAAAAATATTGAACAGAAGGGGACTCAAATGACTACCCTGAGGAAAACCTGAAATACAATTTATAGGTTTCGAAAAAGAATTATCGATTACAATTTTTTGTGATCGACCAGTTAAAAAGGATGAGATCCAACTAAGAAGTGATGAGTGGAAACCAAATAATTTAAGTTTTCGCAGTAAGCCAAAATGGTTTACAGAATCAAAAGCTTTACTGAAATCGGTGCAAATTGTATCAATTTGACTCTTAACCTCAATATTCTCGATAACATACGATAAAAGAAGGGCCATGTTTGTTGTTGTAGAACGCCCAGAGATAAAACCATGCTGTTTTAAAACTCTAACTTTGTTTTCACAATGCTTTCCAAAAATTTAGGAATTGAGGATAGTTTAGAGATACCTCTGTAATTTTCTATTAAGTTCTTAGATCAAGATTTATGAATTGGAATAAGATATGAAGTTTTTCATTCGTTAAGAAAGATGCCATCCGAGAGCGATTTATTGAAAATGCAAAGCAGAGGAAAGCATAGTGCATTGGCGCAGTTCATTAAAAATAAAGCTGGTATACCATTCGCACCAGGCTTAAGTTTAGGCTTCAGTGATTTGAGTTTTAATTTATTAATAATAGACAATTTTTACGATTCACATTTTTAAGATTTGTTAAAATATAATCGTACCACGGGAGCTTTAGTTTATTTTTGGATTTTGACGCTAGAGAAAGAGGAACAAATTTGGAAAAGCTTTCAAATATAATTGATGTAAATCTCAAGTACAATTGAAAGACTCAAGAAAACTGTTTAGTTCAATGAAGTTTGCCTTTTTAAAGTTATAAGATTTTAAGCATTTGTTACATTCACAAGACAAAAAAATATATAATTCAATTTCAACAAATAGTTCTTTGTGGTGAGTTGATCCATTTAAGAGTGAAAAAGAAACTGTAGAGACTTTAGAATTTAGATACTCATTACATATAAAGATTAAAACTAATATATTATTAAAGGCATTTGGAATTCTATTTATTTGATTCAGATTAAGTGAATGAAGAGAGTCAATGCAATAATATTCAAAATCCTTATTCATATTAGAAGCTAACAGCATATTATCACTAACTGACCAGTTCCATATGATACTTGACAAGTTAAAATCTCCAAAACAACAAACATTATTGAATTCAGAGCAAGTGTTATTAATAGCATCAATATTCAAAAAGTGTTTTTATAAACTTCAAAAATACTTCTAGGAGGACTATAGCTTACGATATAAAATAAATTATGTGAGGAAAACAAGGTTATAGAAATACGTCCAAGTTAGGTAGGGAAACTTCCATACAACATAGCTTTGTACTAACAGCAATCAGGATTCCCCCTCCACGTTCAGAGATAGAGTTACATCTGTCGCGTCGATATACAAAAAAATGCGTACAGTAACATGGACCAAACCGTGGTTAAATTGGAATGACAGGGGAAGTGCCCACTGATACTTGCGGCCACATACGTGACTTTTTACTCTCCTACTAATCCACCATCCGAGTTGACCAGTTCGCTGATCGTTAAATAAGAGCAGGAGAAATGAAACTTCATCCTAGGATGCGACGCCAACTCCCACCATGAACCAACATTCATTACTCGTAATAGACGTGAGGTTTTAAACGTAACACTCTACAGCAATTTATAGACGCTTATTGTGCGAGAATGGAAGGTTTCACCCGCGATTCTACAGGAAGCGTACGAAAAAGCATGTCCTCTACGGACAATTAAAGACAGGAAGTCTCAACCTTGGTGGACCAAAAGTCTTTTTGAAATGAGAAAGAAAGCAAGAACCCATTTTTAATGCTGCAAAAACTTCAAACTCTCATTTAGACTGGGACATTTACAAGGCTAATCAGCGTAGGTTCAAGAGCGCGACAGCCAGTGCTAACGTATAGCCTGGCGAAGGTTCTGCAGTGATATTGACCGCACTACAGAATCAGCAAGGCTCAGGAAAATTCTAACAAATGAACCCGATGTTCCTGGATACTTGAAAGACAGTAATGGAAACTGAATATCCAGTAAGGAAACTCTCAATCTCTTATTACAAACTCACTTTCCGGGATGTATTCCGAGTGATAGTAGTAATCAGGCTACGTATAGCGCCATATTAGCGGCATTGCCAGTCTCGGAAGTCTGGGCAATAAATACCTTCAGTCTCTTGAAATCCCCTGGAAATGAAGAGATATTTCCAATTATGCTACAGAAATCCAGGCCATAATTTTACCGATTCTCAAAAGACTATTCATAAGAAGTCTTGAACCAGGCACTATAATCATTAAACGACAGAATATACATTAGTAGCGTTTTTAGACATTGAAGGAGCATTCAACAATGTTAAAATATGCGCAGTAAATAGAACATTGCAAGATTCCAATGTTGATGGTACTATCACTAAGGTGATCATTAATCTACTAAGCGAAACATGCTAACCTTGATGATACCAACCTAAGAGTTACAGCATCCAGAGGAACACCGCAGGGAGGTGTCATCTCTCCACTACTGTGGGTCCACGTCATCAATGAAATACTCATGAAACTAAAAAACAGAGGGGTTAAAGTAATTGCTCATGCAGACGATGTTGTGTTGCTTGCGTCAGGCAAATTCCTATCAACTATAAGGGAACTGTTAGAAAACTCACTACGGACACTTAGCGAGTGGACAAAACAATGTGGTCTTGGGATAAATCCCCAGAAGACCAAACTTGTGCTGTTCACAAAAAAAGGAACATACCACAATTCGAATCACTAGCTGTTGAGGGGATCCATCTAAAGGTGGCGGAGAGCACGTAGTATCTAGGTGTTATTCTTGACAGGAAACTTAACTGGAGGTCAATGAACGAATAAGGAAGGCAGCACATGCATTTTATGCATGCAACCGCGTCTTCTTAAATTCAAGCTGGTTCACCGCTGTCGCATAGAGCTTAAAGCTTTTGGCTCACAGCATAAGGTATGTCTTTGCTGGGTTCCTGGATACAGGGACATAACCGGTAATGAGATGGCCGACAAGCTAGAAAAAAAAGGATCAAAAATGGATCGCGACCTGGCACTTCAGTCGATCAAACCACCACTCTGAAACCTAAGAGAACCAGTGGAATACAAGATCAGAATGAAAGCCAACAATAGGTGGATATTTTTAACCACCTGTGAGATATCACGGAAGCTTTGGCCAGAATATAATAAAAACCCGAACGGAGGCAAAGAACCTTAAAGAAGGCCACAACACCGGCGTATCTGCCCATTTAAAGGGATCAAAATGGGTCCACAAGAACGTAAGTGTGGCCGGAAGGGAACCTAACCTAACTTAAGGGAAATTTAAATAAGTTCAAATTTAATTTTATAATTATTTTATAAAAGAAAGGAAAACTAACGCCAAAAATACTGTTAGTTTTTGTTTTAACTGTTGATTAAACTTTGAGGTTATACCTACCTACTAACGAGTGGCTTTTATAGTCCACAGACTTTAAGAAGTATAGTGATAAGAACAATTGCCAATGCTCGGTGGTATATAAGAAACTTTGATATGGTATATACATATGTATATGGCTCATGTCAAAGATAAAATGAATTAATTTATCTACAGTAAACAAGGGACCCCCTTTGCGATTAAATATATTTTAGGAAGCGTTGCCCAACACCTAGGAAATGTTCTACCTGAACAAATACAGGGTGTCCGCCGGGAAGGTATACTACTTTGTTTGTTTATAATTTTTGATTAAATGAAAGAGAGTGGATCTTATATTAATATATGTTTTATATAATGTCGGCAGTTATGTATGGAATATAAATGTAAATGTAAATATAAAGGTAAATGTCCGCCTCTGTTAGTCTCACAAATGCGAGCCGTTTTGAGCACATTTTTCATTCATTTCAACGCCTACAAGCAGCCTACAGTCGATTCTCCTCAGAGATAGAAGAAAAGATGCTGATCTTTTAAAAATGTCCGGGCGCAGTAGTTTGGTTTGTCTTCAATGCAATCGCGCCACCGAATCTTGTGTTCACGAGAAACCCAAGAATTGATAGAAGACATGACTAAAGATGCAAGCAGACCCAACACTGGTCCGGGTCCTGAGAAAACTTCTTCTGAACCTAGCAAGCTCATCCGAGGTCTGATTTCCCTGGATGCCAGTGTGACCTGGTACCCAGACAAGATTCACTGTGTTCAATCTTCCGACCAAATTCAGAGTTTTAGCACTAACTTGGACGAGGTAAGAGGGTTTAGAAGCGCTTTTAATGCAGCTTGGCTATCACTGCAGATGCAAATGCCCCTAGCTCTACACACAAATGTTGTGTTGTGTTGTTCACATTATAGCGCATAGCCATTAGGATGGCAAAAATCTCCACTTGGAAAACAGATGCATGTTTACCCAAGGGGTAGTAAAGTCGTATATCATCGCATTCCACAAAGACTCCAGCACCAGACCCCTGCCCGGTTTTGGAGCCATCCGTGAAAATACGATGGCATTCAATCCATGGTTCAGAGTCTGACCAAAGCCATTCCGTTACCTGTGGAAAGTTGACGTGGTAGTTTTTTCGCAGAAGGATTTCTGGTGTCATTGCAACAGATGGAATATCCATAAGACAGGGGTCAAAGGATAATTCTCGAGCAAGTTGTTCAAAATTCCAGTGCGCATGGTACCAAAAACCACCTCTCCTTAAGCGAAAGATGGTTTTTAGCGTACACCCCATGATATATAAATCAAGGGGAGGAAGATTCATCAAAGCATATAGAGCAGAGCCCGGGGTGCTAGGGAAGGCCCCTGTGCAGCCGAGACATGCCTTTCTTTGGAGTTTGGCAAAAGAAGCAGTAACACGTTTCCGCGAAAGCCTGTTCCACCAAACAACTGATAAGTAAGAGAGTAGCGGTCTAATCATGGCCGTATAGATCCAAAGGACCCGTTTCGGAGACAAGTCCCATGTCTTACTAAAAGCGCCTTTACACTGCCAGAAAGGCGACAGCGCTTTATCGGTTTTCGATTCGACATGTTTGGACCATAGAAGTTTTTTATCAAGGATTACACCCAGATATTTGACTTTCATCTGATATAGGGATGGTGACACCTTTAAGCACGAGATGGGACAGACCAGTGACGATTCTCCTTCTCGTAAAGAGAACAACCGTGGTTTTAAGAGGATTCACTGAAAGCCCATTACTAGTGCACCAGACATCGATCCAGGGATCTCCACGCTTGAGAGCAGACAGCCCCTAGATTTGAACTGACAGAAAGAACGGCGACATCATCCGCATAAGCTTGAGTGTAGTTGAGAGCCGTAAGCAGAGAGTCTACCACCATACGCCATAGGAGGGGAGACAGAACATTTTTCATTACATTCTCACACATTTTTACGCGGTATTTCATTAATTTCATCACGAATATTTTGTATGAGTTGCTCAAGCGTTTCTGGTTTGTTGGCATAAACCTTGCTTCAGATATCCCCACAAAAAGAAGTCCGGAGCAGTCAAATCACAACTTTTTGTGTAAAGAGGTCTCGTAGTAATTCCATTGCGATGTGGCACCGTCTTGTTGATACAACATGTTAATCAAACCCAAAGCTTGTGGCGTTAAAAAGTTTTCAATCATATCACGATATCGCTCCCCATTCACAGTTACCGTTACGCCGTTTTCATTTTCATAGAAGTAAGGTCCAATGATTCCTCCTGACTAAATTCCACACCAGACTGTAACTTTCAATGTATGCAAAGGTGACTGATGAATAATTTGAGGGTTTTCCATTGCCCAGAACCGACTATTCTGTTTATTAACATATCCATTCAAATGAAAATGTGCCACGTCACTCATTAAGATTTTTTCATGAAAATCGGGGTTGTCATGGGCTAGCTGTAACATCCCATTCGCATATGTACGGCGGCGTAAATGGTCTTGTGGAAGAAGCTCTTGTGTCAACTAAATCTTAAATGGAAACAAATGCACATCCTTGTGCAAATTTTCGCCAAAATTGTTCTTTGAAGACCAAGCCGATCTTGCAGTACGTTGTTTGATAAAATGTTTTAACGATTAAAACACGTTGGTTTCCGAATATTTTTCCATAATTAATGTGCCACGTGTCTACTTCACGACTGCTAAATATGAACTGTCAAGACCAAATGGCGGCAAAACAAAGTAGTATACCCCCTCGACGGACACCCTGTATAACCCAGATTTAAACATTTATTCATATAAAACATTAATTATTTTCCTTTTATAGTTTTTAGTTTTTACCTTCGGAGGCGAGAGCATTTTCCCGTGACTATAGATTTTTTTAGCATATAAATGGATATAGCAGTAGCAAAATATGCAACAAGCCCTGGTCTATAATCTATACTTTACTAATGCAATATTGTCCTTCATGTTGGGAGTTTGTGTGTAGTGCAAACAGCCCAGCCACAATTGTTACGAAAAATTAATAGTTCGGAAGTTTTACCAATACGTAAAAAGAATGTGTCACGAAAGGGAACAGAAACCTATATGAAAAAACTATTTCTGCAAAGTGCTAAACAGTCAAGAATTCCTTTCACCCGACCAAAATAAAGTGAGAATAGCAATATCTAAACTCAACTTAAACAAGACTGCTACGGTTTATCTGCCGAAATTTTAAAGCCAGCCGGAAATGACTCAGCGGAGAGCATTCACCAACTCATTTCCAAGATTTGGTCACCATCTTCCGCCCCGTTCACCAGAAGAGAGATCCTCTAAACTGCGACATCTACGGAGGTATTAGTCTTCTAATCTAAACATCGTATTGTGCGAGCGCCTGAAACCATTTGCTGTGTATTACATTTGTGTGTTAAACTCACAACCCAACAGACGAGGTACAATCTTTCAAAAGCCGACGATATTGATATTATTCGTAGAAACACAGAACCATGTTACTGCTGGGTATGCGAGTATAGAAACAGAGGCGTCAAAAATGGGTCAAAGTTGGAAATTTTGAGAATAAGAACTAAGAAACAATTTCTCACAAAAGCCTCCATATTATTCTTTAAAAAACGAACTTTTGTTTATTCACTGCCACCACATGATGAAAATATCAAATCAATTATGCACAACACATGGATACTTACAACACACGTGAAAAACGTTGTTTTCTGTCATTCATTTGTACCTTTCATTATTTATTTCATTTTCGATGACTCAAGGAAATACATAACTTCAAAATACAGTCGAATCTCGATGGATAAAACTCTTGTTAAATTGAAGTTTTTCTTCTATCTTTCAAAAATCTTTCGGTATGTGTATTATAATTTCAATGCAAGATGTTACAACTTTAAAAAGGAGAAAGTTTCCAACTTCCGACAACATATAATTTTCTAAATTCCCGTAACTGCATGCCTCTTCATCGCAGATTTATAAATATAATTTCAGGTTATCACAAAACGAACCAACGACTGTATCGATTTTTTATTTTGCTACATGTGTCAATTTTATTGCTATATCGCGTATAAAATATACGTGCATACATACATATAACGGCGCTGACTATAAAAATAAGAAAACAATATAACGCAAAAAAGCTCCTGATCCCCCTATAACATATTATTCCCGTTTTAATAAATGTTCCGATAAATATTTCTTACTTTTTGTTAAGTTAAAGTTTTTATTCCGGTTGAATGTTTAAATTTTAGATAATTCGAAATTCTTTCTATGTCTTCACATTCCATTAATCGAGAGTCGATTGGACTCACATATAATTAAGCTTAAAAAAAAATTTCCGCCTGCTTCCGCAGGTTTCCCCCGAGGCTCAATATAACCCCTAAATCTATACCCAAATGTAAGGCCAAACTACAATTTATCTTGTCTTTTATTTTTTAATAGTCTTACCATCTTTGTTCATTCCCATTTGAAGGCACTTTTTTAGTCGACAGGCTTGACATTGATTTCTGTGAGCTTTATCTACAACACACCTACCAGTTCCAGCTTGGCATCTGTAAGTTGAAAAATAAAATGCTATAGACTTGCGTGTTGTAAATTTATATTCATGAATGTTAATTTTATCTTATTTCTATAGGTATTTATTAAATTATAGCAAGAAAATTGTAACAGTTGCGAGTTATATGCATAGATTCTATGTTCAAGAAAACACTCACTGGGGTCAACAATTGAAGTTCTATTTTAGGTCGCTTATTGTACTTGATATTTAATCGAATAACGATTGAAGTTATGTCGTGCGAAATTAATTCCACTTAAAATCTTCCACAACAAAGTACATTAGATCTTCGAAGCAGTGCACTCCATGTGCTGGTGTTTTACCCATCTGCCTCAGTCACCAGCTTAACTATGGGCATTTCCGACACAAATCTTATTTAATCTACAATGCTAGCTATAGCGCCCCGTAATTTGTATGCCTTCCGTTTCGTCTGAATCATACGAAAATCCACCCCACCAATAGCAGCAATATTTTGTCGGAGGAAGAAAAAAGATAACAAAAGTGTGAATGAATAAAATGATTAAATGCCGTATCAAGTTAGAAAAGAAGAGGTGTATCGGTTTAGGGGAAGTATATCCGCATAGATACTTGTTTTTTTTTTCATATGCCACACACACTCAATAGGGATGTGATTTACTTAATTTAATGCGGTCACATTTGGTCGACTACATCCGACTTAAGTCAATATCGATCTCTTGGGACACAAAAATAGGATGTTGACATTTTTTCAATTTAGAAATGCATATTTTTTGTTAACCAATGCTACTTAAATATCCATATAATATCTACATATTATAATATGAATATCTTCCATATTTTAAGGATTTTGTTTGATTGTGGGTACTTACCGTAATTGGTAAATTTAATTAATAACTAAATACGATATGTAAATTTATTTTTATTGTACTTTTTTTGAGCATTTACAAAAAATTCCTTTACCTGCTCACGCGCTGAGCGACTGAGAGAGCGGATTGTTGATGCAATAGCAATTTTTTTTAGCGACACCGCTCCTTCATTTCTTATTTCATCGCTAACCGACGAAGATGCTTCCAAACGGTTGCATAGTTATAAAGTGTCGAAATATTTTTGCAGCTTTTAAACAAGATGACGTTTCTATACGAAATATTCACAAATTTGCAGGTACTAATAAACATCCGAACGCTTTTGCAGGCTCCATGGAACGTAGTATAAGTTTTGTAAAAAACGTTCATAAATATGTACACAAAAATTCTTCATCCCTCAAATATAGGTACAAATTGGTGAAGAATATCCCAAAAAGACAGGAATAATTGAAACTTTTAAGAAAGCTGTTTTAATTTTAGAAGAAGCTGTATGTTGGAAGATTTGTTTATTAATTTATTAATAATTTGTTAAAAAAATTTATAAATATGACAAGTTTGGATGACCGTCTGATCGCACCTATTGTTATGGGATGATTGTTGACAGAACTGAAAAGAGGGACAAGGGCAGTTAAGGATGTTAAGTTTCGAATGTTGTACACATAAAAGTTTTATAATATCACTTTTGCTGACCGATGAGCAGTGAGCCAGCCAAGTATGACAATAAGCCACGCCTGGCAAGAGCGTCAGCGCATTTATTACCCTGGTTGCCCGTATGACAGGAACCCAGGTTAGAGTAACAGAGTTGCATCCAACCACCCTGCCAAATTGTGTGTTTGGGGCAATGGGGGCATAAACAATCTGATTGAACAATCGAATCACACACAGAAGATTAGGCTTTAATGACAGCTTGACTAGCTGGCGTATGTAAAAGGTAGCGTTTTTAACTCTATCCACTAAAAGGATATTCGCTGCAGTCACGATCGCAAAGACCTCTGCTTGAAAGACAGTGATTTGTTTACCTATGAATTTAGATAATTTGATCCGATAATCTCTAGAGTAAACTCCGGCTTCAGGGATATCGTTCAAGAGGGAGCTATCAGTTCAATAATATCAATCGAACCAAAGACGATTCAGCCATTGTGGATCTGTTCCATTCCAGGCGATCAGGAAGGAGGAGTCGAGAGTGCTAAAAATTCTGCATTGAATATATGGAATCGAGTGCCCCTACCCTATGACCGGGCATGTCAGTAAGTAACGCCCTGAACCCAGTACCTCTGATTCCTTCCCATGCACCTAGACAAATAAAATCATTACGCTTCTGATTGTGATTATGTGATTGGAAAATTATCTTATTTCCCACATAGATTAACATTTGCAAATGTTCTCATTTGCATACATGTGTACAAAATAAGGTCCCAATTTAGATAAAGAAAAATTAAACCCATTTAATTTGAACACAACTGAATGGCTTTTGAGTCGAATTGCCAAATCTGAAGTTTGCAATGTAAATAAAAACGTATGATTAATAAAATTTAAATTACTGGGAATTTATTACAGGATTCTATAGTTTTTATTGAAGTGCATTCCTTCGAACAAACTTTTCCCAGTATTGTATTGGATTTTATGGGTCAACAATATACATTTTTATACCCAATCGTAATTATGACCTATCCTATATTAATTTGGACACACAGTTTGTAATACCCCTTAATATTCGTCGTAGAAATCTAGATTTCTGATCAGCATCAAAAGCTAAGACGATTTAACAATGTTCATCCGTCCGTCGGTGTCAACTTGTGAGGCCTTTAAATTGAAGCAATGAAGCTGAAATTTGGTACATATTCTTTCTAGTGGCCCGAAATGGTTAAGTGAAATAGGAAACCCAGTTTTAAAGCTAAAGTTGAAGAGATAAAGAATCTTTACAAAATATGTATAGGTAAACACTTAACTCCTTCACAAGTTTGCCGTAAAAAGTTGTTTGCCACGCTTACTGTTTGCGAGTTTTTTGTTTTTCAAAATATTGCGGTCAAGTATAAATGTATGTGATATCGTGCATATTAATATCGTCGTTACGTCACCTGTCTTTCCTTATAATGTGACTCGCACTACATCGAATACCCATCAATTTACTCTTAAGACTTCTATTTCTTTCCTTTCGTATATTATTGCCTTCTTTTTCTTAACTAGTTTTGGAACTCTTGGCGATTTGAATTTAATATTAAAAAATTTTAAAATAAATAACAAAAACAGCTGTAACGATTTGTCCAAAGTATTGAAAATACAAACACAAACCAAAACAGCTAATTATTAATTGCAATTTTGAAAAGAAAACCTTAAAAAAACATTTATTTTAAGCTTTTTTTTAATTTCTTAGCTTAGCCTTTCTTACAAGAAAACATTTTTCAGCTTAAATTGATGTTATTATTATCAAACAAAAATTAAACGATTTATTTTAGTCAATTACTTTGACAACAATTATTTATTTTTCACTGTTTCGATTAGTAGTACTTGTGGAGAAATGTTAGTTTGAAACTACATAATAAATATATGAAGTAACAAATCAATTAAAGTAAAATTTGTCTCGCAATGCCATCCTTATGTCTATCCTGAAGCACCACGTTGAAGCGGCTAGACAAAATCAATTTAAAGTTAGTATTAAAAATTGTTTATTCCTAAAACAATGTTATTTAAAAAAATGATTAAAATTCATACTTAAAATAATATATTATTTAAAGCCTTTAATTTTAATTTATTTGTTTATTTATTTATTACATCCACAAGCTTAGCTTACAGATTACGAATATATGAATAAAGTTATAAATGGGTTTACTATCAAATTAAATAAAATGCATTTGAATAGTTGTCTGGAAATATTAAAATCCATATATCTACATACTTCATTAAATTCCTAAAACAATGTTATTAAAAAAAAATTATTAAAATTCATACTTAAAATAATATATATTATTTAAAGCCTTTAATTTTAATTTATTTGTTTATTTTTTTATTACATCAACAAGCTTAGCTTACAGATTAAGAATATATGAATAAAGTTATAAATGGATTTAATATCAAATTAAATAAAATGCTTTTGAAGAGTTTTCTGGAAATATTAAAATCCATATATCTACATACTTCAATAAATGAATTAAGGGATCTCGAGATCGGTTCATTATGACCAAAATTTTCTCTATTCCCAATTAAATTCGTAAGAGAAGTGTTGATCCCTTAAAAGCCGTTGCGGAGCAGTAATTGGAAACATAGACAATAGCGTGGGATGCAAGAACACGGGACGTCTCTTACAAACATTATATCTTGTGCATACCGTACCTAGCTTTATAAGAGGTCTGAAATTTCCAACGCATTTGAAAGAAAATGTATTTCGTTAAGCGTATTCAAGTTTTGACCCAACGAGGGTCAAAGAGAATTAGCCTTAGCGACTACATATTCAACATGAGAATTAAAGGCAAGTTTTCTATATCTATATCTAAATATACATCGATATCTTTAAAATTATGAACTCTTATTAACGACGTGCGTTCAATACCATTTGCATGCGAATATTGGATTTGAGATCTTGTGAAGTATTTTCGAACATTTAATTTTTAGCAATAATCTATGCAGTAAGTCGATAGATGGTTTTAGAAGAGGCCCATGATGACTGCCTTGTGGAACTCCAGAATATATTAATATTGAATAATTGTTATCAAGACATACTTTCTGAAACCTGCGAACCAAAAATGATTAAATACACTTCAGCATAGCTGAACGAAAGTCAAATTGATTTAGCTCCCTAATTACTAACTTGTGGTTCACAGAGTCTAAGTCTTTGCTGAAGTCCGTATATACAGTGTCAACGTGACATCTACTTTCAACAGTGTTGAAAACAAAATATTTAAAATGCACAAGATGCTGAAACTCTGAAATTTACTTCTTAATGTGGAAATATCGAACTATGCATTCGAAAAGTTTTGCAAATACCTGTAAATTTTTTATATTTATATATTTCAATTTTTTTTTTTTGATTAATGTCGCCATCATTTACTTACAGTAAATATCTTAGATTTTCCGAAACTTTGTTTTAATTGAAAATCTTGAAGCATGATTTATGATTCATAATTGATGTAAAATTATCACCCAAATTATTTTTATGTGGTCACAATTACTTCATGGTGTTTCAAAAAAGGGGTGGTTGGTCACATTTAATCAAATTCTTACTGCCCATCTACTCACTTAGGGGAATAACTTGGGTTTCATAACTTAATCATAAGAGTGTTTGGCTGTGCGATGCTGAGTCATTCAGTCAGTAAGTCAGCCAAGATTGAATTTTAAGGTACTGTAATAGGAGTATTACAACTACTCCTATTTATGAGCCCATATTCCGTACTCCGCAATGAAAATTATATTCCCCAAACCAAGCACGGTAAAGAACATGACGAATATACTGCGGGAATTCGTCTGTTCCTTGTATTGTCTGTGGTCTTCCTTCGCAAATTGTCCAGTTGTTTAAGTGCATTGGGATCGCATCGCTTTTTTTCTTAATGATATTATAAATGTTAGCGGATGGATGAAATTTGGCATAGAAGCCTATTGTGTCGTGCAACATTATGTTCCGTTTAAGATATAGTCACCACAAACAAGACCACGCATGCGATTTTTCCATACCCATGGTTCCTGGATGGATTTTATGTGATAGTATAAAATACTATAAAAAATAACAATGATGCTGTTTCTAAAGATGTTTGAGCTGTTAAAAGTACTCCTTAAAACTCCCCAATATAATCAAACAATACTTTACAAAAAAAGCTCTAAAACGGTAGCACTGATTGCATTACTACATTGCACGCTCTTTCAAAATACAGAACGAGCATTTAATAATATTAATGTTGCTGGTATGTTAATTTACATAAAGTCGTATTTAAAAAGAAATGAGAAGCATTTTATTTGAATTTCAAATGTACAGCTGATGCTAGCTCATGTTATGATTTTGACGCCAAGAGCACGGAGACCTATTTATCCACATAATCCCACTCAAATCCAAGGACTTTAAATAATTGTTCAGCAATTCAATTGCCCTTTTTAAAAGTTTGCCACCCTCAAAACATCTGCGGATACTATTTTATATGTACATATTACCAAGAGATTTGATTTTTTTTTTGTGTTTTATAAAATACATACTTACATGTTTTCTCAATAATGGGTGCATTCAACCGCTCTTGGTCGAATGATTGACTTTCATTGGTGCCATAACACTTAATATTTTTTTTTTTACATATTATTTTCGATGTAGCAACCTATGTATAAATATTATGCATTATGCATTGCACATGGCTAACGTGCGAAACTGTTGAGTGATGAATATTTTAAAAATATTAAGTAGATAAACATTTATACGTAGAAATTTGTTTCATAAAGCTGGTGACTGGTCGCAATGTTACCATAAACATTTTTTTCTGTTTTGGCGTAAATTGTATAGGGTGTGAACGGCTAGATCATTCTGAAAGGATTATTGCCATTGTACAAAGATAAATACAGACACTTTTTAATTAGGTCATAAAGTTTTACAAGGTTTTTAAGTCTTTTAAATTACGCACACCTTCACGATATACATCGCTATACCACAATTTAATAATTTGTGACTGAACATTTGCAATTTTAAAAGATCTGCTCTTAATAAATTACATATGTTTTAGAACCTAGGCTATGGTATCATTGCATCGGATGCCAATCCGGTAATCCAGAAGGCTTTCTGACTCTTCTGAAAGTGTTCGTTTGGTACTTAAATGATAGTCTCACCTGGAAAGAAGAGAAATTTGCCTCTGGCTTTGAATTTAGAATCAAAACCAGAAGCACTAATACAACCAAACACCACAAACGTCAAAATCGATATATGAAATTTTTGTTGCTGATGCATTTAATAATATTTCAGTTTTGTTTTTTACAACGCCAAATGCACTTCAAATTCAATTGTAATGTGTTTGCTTGTTCGATTGGCATCACAGACCGCAGATCTCTTCCGGATTACCAAACTAAAAGACATTATATTCGGATTAAGATTCAAAGTCATCTGACAGTAGAATCGAATTATTCAGTTCCTACTTTTAACATTTATAAGATTCAAAGTCATCTGACAGTAGAATCGAATTATTCAGTTCCTACTTTTAACATTTATAAAAGTCAGAAATGAGAACTCATATTCAGTATTTCCTTTGGCTTTAGTTTGGTGATGTGGGTTTGACTTGCGCACGGCAGCATAAGTCCTATATCCCTAAATGCAAATTAAATTGGCAATATTCATGGGCTCATATTATTGGGCTAATTAAGTTACATTTAATTATACCCTATCCTAAGGGTATATTAATTTTGAAACATCGTAGACCCCCAAAAGTATATATATTTATGATCAGGACCAAAACCTAAGACTATTTAGCAATGTCCGTCCGTCCGCAATTTTAAAGCCTAGGGCTCCGAAATGGTTAAGTTTTAAAGCTAAAGTTAGACATATACGGCCTTATTTATAAACATATTTTAAGGCCAGCGTAACTTTACGCAATACTTAAACTGCCCTTAAGTAGCCCTTATATAAAACTTAAGGAACGTTGCTTAAGCGATGCGTAACCTAAACACCGAAATTTCCGTTTAGAGGCCGCGTAAAGTATGTGTAAAATTTGTTTTTGATTGCAAATGTCATTATACCCTATCCTAAGGGTATATTAATTTTGACACATAGTTTGTAACACCCCTTAATATTCGTCGTAGACCCATAAAAGTATATATATTTATGATCAGGACCAAATCCTAAGACTATTTAGCAATGTCCGTCCGTCCGTCCGTCCGTCCGTCCGTATCAACTTTTGAGGCCTTTAAAGTCATGCTAGGAGGCTGAAATTTGGAGCGTATACTCCCTAGGGTCCCGAAATGGTAAAGTGTTAAAAGCTTTTAAATCCGCCCACTGCCACGCCCACAATTTAGAAAAAACCGTTTTAAGGCTTAAGTTAGAGAGATAAAGTTGTAAAACCTGCACAAGATATGTAGGTACTGCCTACCTTTATAAATTTGTCATATAAAGTTTTTTGCCACGCCTACTTTTTGTGGGCGTTTTTCACTAAAATGCTGTTTTCTTTGAAAATTTTCATAGAAATCGAAAAAAAATGTTTAACAATATATTTAGCAAATACTTTTTCCAATATATCGCCCATACAAAGTTTTTGGCCACGCCCACTTTTTGGGGGCGTTTTTTCAAAAAAAAATTTTTTTTTCTATAAATTTCATAGAATGAAATAAAATGCTATCTATCATCTTCCTTATGAATTTTTTCTTTGGGGTACATAGGGATAAGGATAGGATAGGGTATCATACTGTTCGCCCCAAGCGGACTGTAGCCTTTCCTTATGTTTTTTATATTTTCATTAAAACAAAAAATTTGTAAAAAGTTATAAAAATGCCATTTGATTTCGTGGCTTTTGTGACGGATATGGATTTAATTAACTTCTTCAGCCAACAAAGTAACCCGGGACAATGCCAATCCTATAATTAATTATAATATGTGTGCCTTTGTAATCGATTTCATAAACAAATTGTAGGACCTTATCAGTGGAATCCCAATTTTCCGACATTTTTCTTTTATTTTGGGAGTTCATCATGCTACGAAAAATAGTTCCATATAAATTCTACACTCTTAAAGCCAAATGTAGCAGAATTTTATGTTTTCGGTACTAGTTTTTTAAGTTTTCTTACTTATTTATGTGTCTAACCTCGTTTAGTTAAAACACAGAGGAAAATCGTTTATAAATCAGAATTTCAGCAAAGATGCGTAAAGGTTGCGTAAAAACTTACGCGTTGTTTAACTAAACAACCTTTGAGAGGTGTTTTAAGGAAATCTAATAAATACGGCTGTTGAGTGTTTTTTGCCACGCGTACTTCTTGTGGTCGTTTTTCACTAAAATGTTTTTTCTTTGGGGCATATGTTCGCCCCAAGCGGACTGCAGCCTTTCTTACTGATTTGGTTGGTTGAGAAGGTATCGCTACCGCTGTAGTTTTTATAAACACGGATTTTTGAGGATACACGTTTTGATTTGTTTCAGCTTCTCCCTCCATACTTCCGACGATGTTACAATCAAGAATGAGAGATCATAACTTTTCACTTTTTTGACTACATCTCATCAAAGATTATAAAATAAACTAGAAGACGCATCTCATACAAATATTAGTACTAAAAAATGTTGTATGGCTGATTCCATTCTCACGGCTTTTGCTTTTTCAATAACCTTAAAATCCTTTTCTCAGAGACTTTCATAAACCAGTCCAACAAGATACATTCACAGCGGCACAGTCATCCAATCAATACCGGGAAATTTGGGAAGACATTCTCATAGAAGTTATTTGGAAGCATTAGGTTTTTAGAAAAATATTCTCTGTGATGAACTTATTATGCACTTAGAAGAAATCGCTGACTTACCCTTAAAGTTAAATCAAAAAAAAATTCTCTGTAATTAGTTTTTGATATCTACGGAATTTTTTGGACATATACAATTTTTGTTAACGCCTACGGGCGACGGGCTTATGCCTGCATTCTATTTATTTGACTTTCGGATATTGAGTTTCACTTCAGTGTTATTTGTAATGCGCTGTTCACTGTGTTTTAAGCAATTAAATAGAAATCATCTCAAAGTTTTAAAAAAATATTGGATAGTAAATATTACCTGGTAAGTACATACATGCTACTTATTACATACCGCGTTCTAAGCTTCGCCTGAAAAACTGTCGAATATATGTTTTTTTTATATATATTCAGAAAAAATGTGCTGGAAAATAATGAAATTGATCAAAATTCGCCAAGTATGTTTTGCCATCTCATTCACAAATTATATATTACAACTCATTTAGCTTTCCCCGGATGCCACGCCACTTTTAGGTACGTAGCATTTTATATAACTAACAATAAGTGTCATAAGTTCATATCAAAATATATTTTTATTTTTCTATAGCTCCTGCCAAGGGGGAAGCAGCTGACAATTTAGATACTATTTTCAATATTATAAGTTTATACATAATATGAATTTAAAAAATTTGTAATTGAATAAAATGCACTTGTTCGTCACTATATTTCGCTGTTTTAATTCTCTTGAATTTTATTCTAGGTTCATCCTCAGTATACATTCTGAATTGATCCCTTGGATGCATAATAGATACATGTGCCAGATTCATTCTGGATTGATTCTTACGATGCATTCAATAAAAATGAAATGGATACATTCCTATACATTCCGAGTCATATGTTCTAGATATTTTAAAAACCAGTTAAGGGAAATGCATTCTTTGCTTCCGAGGATTGGTTCAGAATGCATATTGGACGAATCTTTATCCCGCTGGGTCTTTATGCCTATCCATATAGGAAAACTCGCATATACTAATATGTAGAATATCCTGTGTATCCTGTTTTTGCTGAACGACGATGAATCGACGACACGAGCATTGCACAGCGAAATATTTCTCAAATGTTTCTCAAAGGCAGATAATACTTCTTGGTAGTTCTAGGGGCTTTCACTGCTATTGCAGATTTGAATTGGCGAAGTTAGTTCATCTTGAAGTATATGAGGAAAAAGTAAATACATGCTATCAACAAAAAAGTAAACAGCTGTCCAACGACCAGGACAAAATGTCACTTTTGATAGCGGCAACTTCGAGGTAGAAGGAGGAGTGCTTAGTCTGGATAACTGGAAGCAGCGTGCCTGGGATCGTAGAGGATGGAAAGGTGCCGTGTCTCAGCTAGTGACTTTACACGGGTCGGAACCTGTTGAGTAAGTATCCGTAAGTAAGTATTCTCCGTGAACAGATCATACTGACAGTTTTATCTGAGTTAAGCTTATTTCTCGTCGACCAATTAATGATATTCTCAATATCCTCGTTAAGTGAACTTAGTGATCACAAAGTATAAATAAAAAAAATTACTGTAAACAATGCCTAAAGTCTAGGTTGTCCAAACAAAGAAACTGTTTCTTCTTCGGAAGTTTGTAGGTGCCTTCTGTTTAGCTGACTTTCATTGCGGATTGATTTTGTGACACTGAACAGAGGTCAAAGTCAGATAAATTATAACAAAAAAATCGAAAACCTAATTTTTTTCTGAAAAAGATTATTGATTATGTATACTTCACACTTAGCCCGAAGGTTTTATTTTTCCAATGTTCTTCATAAGGTACATAATATTTACAGTAGTCTGTATGCGTCCTCTTTTGTAGCTAAACAAGCTTTGAAACTTTAAGTCGCACCATTTAATCTTCGCTAAAAAACAACACATATTTCCTACCTTTTCGTTCTGAAGAACTATTATCAACGGTTCTGATATGAGTGTTCACAAAATAGTAAATGAAAAATTAAATTTGCATTCTTCTCCTAATAAAATAATCATTCAATATTGATTGGTTTTCTCAAGAAATTTGTATATCCAATTTTTACAAACAAATCAATTTTTTTACACATCGTCACTCGTCTCAATTATATTCTTTCATACAAACCGTCGTCAAATAATACATATCTAGTACAATGTGGCTGTAACACTTTTACCCAAACACAAACTGAACTGAGTTCATTCGTCTGTTTCACAAAAGAAAATCAAATGAGACAAACCATACCACATACCAACATTAAACCAAAATTATTTAAATCACTTTTTAAGTTAAAAAAAAAATAGATTTTCTCAAAACGTCTTTGTATGGCTGGTACCGTTATTTAACGATAAAGCAAAACAGAAAAATAAAAAGGCCGCGAGATGTTACCCTAAAAGATGTTACGAAATTTGAAGCAAATCCCGGACAAACAGACGGACGGATGGCATTGGCATTGAAATTTCTTAAATCCGGGTGGACAACACTCATGGTTCCCGTCGTACTACAGACGAGAATATGGCTGCTGTAGCCAAGAGTGTGCGGATTGTGGAGTGGTGGCATCATTGGACCATTTTTCTTCGAAAATTAGGCTGGGAACAAAGTTTCGGTCAACAGTGGGCGTTATAGAGCCAAGTTAACCAACTTGGAATGGAAGGCACGGATTTGGACGACCTCTGGTTCATGCAGGATGGCGCGCCATGCCACACAGGCCAAGCCACAATCAATCTTTTGCTCACCAAATTCCCGTGGTGTGTTATCAGCAGTCTTGGCGATTACAGTTGGCCGCCTCGGAGCTGCGATTTGATCTCTTTGCCCTTTTTTTTAACGACCGATATTATGCCAGCAATCCGGAAACGATTCAAGCTTTTAAGGCCAATATCATCCCAGCAATCCGTGAGCTAGAGCCCGAAACCATTAAGAAGGTCTTGGAAAATTGGAGTGACAAAATGCGCTACTGCGTTGTGTTCTATAATTAATGGGAAAGTGTACTCTTACTAATAAAGACATGGAAACAAAATTCATTTTGTTAATTTTATTGAAACGAAACTTGGATTTGGCCCACCCTGCACTTTACCTTCCTCATCGCAAAAAGCTATAAGCCATTTTATATTATGCATAGGCAACATATCCTTAAAAGAAAAAAACAGTAAAGGGCTCAATACAAAATTAACATCAGCGCAACATAATAAAAATATCATATTATATTCGCTAAGTTAAGCGAGAATGATTATCACGGCTTAGCTTTACGCGGAAAAAAGATAAAAAGATCCCAACATTAAAAATTAAATAATACCCCATTGGATAATTTTTCATAATTAAATAACTTTATAGTTTTTTGTTTTTAGAAAAATTACATTTGGAATCGTAGAGTCTTCAAAATAATGATGAATTGATGATTTTTAGGACCTTAATTTTAAGACACATGTACCTAAGTAGCTCGCTTCGCGTGTTTAAAATTTCCTTCCGCAGGCGGCAGGTAGCGCTCGCGCAACTTTTTTGCTCTACTTGGGTACGGATTTTCGTCTGGCGGGGCCTTGTTCTTTTGGCAGTTAGCCCGAGGGCAAGAACACTCAATTTTTTTTACAAATTCTCGACAAATATTACATATTTTAGAAAAACACCATTATCCTAAAAACAGGAGAATGGAATAAATAAAGTGTTTTGAAAATACATATCTTTAAAGTTATATTAAAAGCAAATAAATTTGAGTAAAAAACAAGCGAAAATGATTCAACTGATTTTATTTAACTTTATTTTCATTGGACTTTGTTTAGAGAACCTGGTCTGTAAATTTATATTTTTCACACCAATGGGTAGCTATACCAAGATTACTACCACCACACCGATTGATATTTCTCGCGTCCCATTCAGCTTCCATTTCGAAGTGTTGTTGTTTGGCTTTGATGAAATTTTCAAAATAAAGTTCTTCATAGAAATATAAAATATTTCTTTTTTGTATTCGTAATTCGCATTTCGTAAAAAATAAATCACTCACTTCGTCGTCTGTGTCCACACATTACTTTCCAAATAATATTTTACTTTGTTTTAAATTCAACTAAAAGTAGGTATTTTCCTTCTGAAATTGCATCGAGATTGCATTGGGTACTATTTTGGAAGAAGATTAATTCACTTATATTACATTCAATACATACTGTTAACACAAGTGACCCCAGAGAATAATTTCAAACGTTTTGGTGTTAGTAAGAGTACGTGTGAATCTAGCGTTTAATTTGAAATTTGCAAAAACTGCGCCCTAAGAAAAAATTTTTAAGAACATGATGGATAGCATTTTATTTCATTCTTTAAAATTTGTAAAAAAAAAATATTTTGCGAAAAAACGCCTCCAAAAAGTGAAAACTTGTTCATTTAAGACGGGATGACCACTTTAGGATAAATTCTACGGCATAGATATGTCAGGATGTCATCGGGATGACAAGTATGAATGAACGTCTGATCTCACCTTTAATTTTTGGTCCTGATCATAAATATTTATACTAATAGGGGGTGTTACAAACTATGTGCCAAAATTAACATACGCTTATATGTAGGGTTTTTTGGGTCAAATAGAAAGCCCTGTTACTGCCAAATCTCTTAACGATGTCAATTCCTACCGAAAGCAGTCTATTCTACACCAACTTTAAATCGTAAATGTTCATAATGAAATATTGGGCATAGGGTATATTATTAACCTGTGTAGTAAATTCTATTCAAATGTAATATACGAACCGATAAATTAATTTTCTTCTAACGCTCCTCTTGAAGAATCCAGAGCATCCATTGCAGGCTAATATTCCGTAGTGCTTTCCTGAGCTAGTATCCCCACAAACCACGCATATCAGTCCTAAATTTTGTCCTTTTCTGCAAACACCATTAGGTTCTATACCGGACTGTGAAACACCTTGGTTGGCCCAAGCAACTAAGCGGCTTTGAGGTGAATAACACATCGTAGGTGAACTTCGATTATCTGTAAATGCACAAATGTAAACTGGTAATAATATGAAATAAATGTATAAGTTAAAATATATTTGTAACTTTTTCGCGATGAACACTGCATATGCATTTAATTAGATTATAACCGAATCCTCACACCATCCAAAACACATATATTCTGCCCTTGGGACAATTGTTTGCTCATCACACCCTAAATTGATTGTAGCGATTTTCTGATGCACTTAACCCTCATCTGTTCATAGAATAAATTTATTTTGTGAGGGGTTAGACCGGCTTACGATTTCATTAGGATTTACATCATATGCTACTTTTTGGTATACGTACGATATTTAAATATCAATTAATTTAATTAAATTAATGCAGTGAATTTCGTATTTAAAACGCCTAGTGCCATGGTTTGAATGCGCTTCTTTAAAATACGACCCACACGCCGGTAAAAACGTAATGAGTATTAAATGAGTAAGTTTAGCAACTGAAGTACCTAAAATACTGTTTAAAGCAAGGAATACATGACGCAGGTAAAATATTTTTGCCTTCAGCGCGTAGCCAGACAGATCGACAGATCGACAGATCGTCGACTCATATAACTTGAAGTTTGAAGCTTGTGAGTGCAAAAAAAAAATGCGCTGTTCCATGTTCTATTCAGTGAAAATCAATAACTGTTTTCTGCCAAAACAAATACAATGTATAATATATACTTGCACACTATTTAAAAAAAAATCGTTTTTCGTCTTATATCCTTTATAGAAAATACATTTATATATTTAAGCGCTCTTAAATTCCAATTCAGCTCGACATACTAAACTGTAGTTCAACCCTGTTATGGATATTTTAATTTTGCCCATTTTTGGGGCAACTTTTAAGAGGATGTTCATTTTGCATAAAATAGATATTATTTTTTTCTCGAATTCATTTAAAACATAGTGTATAATATATATATATTCCTATAATATATAATCACACCAAAAACAAAAATGTTAAAAAAAAGCCAAGTTCTTTCATACAAAAAACGCTTTTGCCAAGTCTGCTACAAAAAGTACTGAAGTCTAAAAAAGAATGCCAAGTTTGTATTGTAATTATTAAAAATTTCACAAATAGTATTTAGGTACATTCTTTTACTTGGCAACTTTTCCAATTTGAAGTTTTGAAGATATAAATATATATAAAACACATGTGTGTAGAGCCCCAATTTTCACGATTTTAAGAACTTGCCAAGTATAAAAATGTACCTAAATACTATTTGTGAATTTTTTAATAATTACAATACAAACTTGGCATTCTTTTTTAGATCTCAGTACTTTTTGTAGCAGACTTGTAAGGCAAATGTGTTTTTTGTATAAAAGAACTTGGCTATTTTTTAACATTTATGTTTTTGGTGTGATTTCAATACTTTTGCAAAGATTTTCTTATACATGGAAATTTTGCAAAGTTTTAAAATTTTAGGGATTTCGACCGAATGTAAGCGCCCTCTTTCGAGCAAAATACAATTTGATTTATAACTTTCCTTGTTTGCCCTTAAAAGAATAAACGACATGTAAGATTTTAAACCAATAGAATGAGTTCGACATATGAGCGGTTGCCACGCCTCTTTTTTTGGAATATACACAAATTTTGTGTCTGTTCTTCAAATCCTTCCTCCACGTATTATTTCATAGCTTTAAGTCTTTTTGGTGCAAAGTTAAAGATAGGGGCGGCTTACACGCCCCCTAAATGGAAAATAAACAATATTTATTTATTTCCGAGTTTGTTCATAAAATCCTACCCTCATGTAAAAAATCATAATTGTAGGGCTTTTGGGGGCTGAATTAAAGAAAAGGGGCGGCTACCACACCCCCTAAATAGAAAATAAACTATATTTTATTTTTTTCGGAGTTTGTTCTCTAAATCCAAGCCTCATGTACAAATTCATAATTGTAATAATTCATAATTTGGGGGCTGCGTTAACAGAAGTGGGCGGGTGCCACGCCCCCTGGATGGAAAATCACATATGTTGGATATTTCTCTGAGGTTTCTCCGTAAACCCTATTGCTGTGCCAAATTTCAAGATTCTACGATGATTTGAAGTGCTTCATAGTGTGATGATGAGTTGATAAGAGAAGTGGGGGGCTGCCACGCCCCTTGGATGGAAAATCGCATATGTTAGATTTTTCCCTGTGGTTTCTCCGCAAACCCTATTAATGTGCCAAATTTCAAGGTTCTACGATGATTGGAAGTGCTCCATTGTTTTGATGATGACGTTGAGTAAAGAGAAGTGGGCGGCTGCCACGCCTCCTCGATGTAAAATCACAAATGTTGGATTTTTCCCTATGGTTTCTCCGCAAACCCTATTACTGTGCCAAATTTCAAGGTTCTACGATGATTGGAAGTGCTCCATAGTTTTGATGATCTGTCAGTGAGTCAGTGGTTACGGTTCTTGCAAATTTTGGGACCTTATAACTTAGGAACCCCTCATGCTAAACAGTGTTGTTGAATAGGATCTTTTATGCAAAAACATATATTTTAGAGTCATTTATGTTTTTATTGTGAAAACTTAAACTTTATATTTCATATATTTTACATCTTAGATTTAAAATTGTTAACTAACGAAATCAAAGTCATTGTTACTCACTGTATCTACATGCAGTTCATATTTTATCACTTGATGTATTTAAATTATTATGCTCTCATCGCGAAAAGAACCGATTGTAACCGATTGTAAAGCTTATGGCCATGGAGGTTAATAAGTGCGTGAGTCACGGAAGTGTGTTTCTGGTTGCTGCTGAGTGGATTTCTCGTTCACTTGGATTTGGACCAGCCTCTTGGTAACATTAAAATTAATAACGTGGTTAGAAGGGCTTTTTATTTCTCTTTTTGTAATCGCATTTTTTCATTGTCGGCTGATTATTCTCGCTAATAAATTTTTTTATTTTAATTGCTCATGATTCTAACTTTTGATCCAAATCGAGCCGGATCCTTGTGCTTCGAATTGCTAAAGACTTTCGTTTAGACAAGATATTAAATTAGTTAAAGTGCAATTATTACTTGTTAATTTCCTTAAGACAGTCGACATTCGATAGATAAAAAAACATATTGACCACGTTCACTATCTCGTGAAATTTCGTTTTGAGCTAGTGTGTGGATTTTGTCCTGGGAAATATTTTTTGCGCTTTAATAATAGTCGAACATTCTTATTCAAATAAAAAAATAATAAACCTTTATCTGACTTTTCGCTCTCGTTTCGTTATTGAAATGTCTTCCCTGGTCAAACTCTCTGCCCTTCGGTTGACACGTGGTCACATTAAAGGCTCATTGTCCAAGTCAGCCAAGTGTTCAGAGGATATAACTGAAAAAACTTTATTAATTGATCTTGAGGAGTTTGATGGTTCGCAGAAACTCATATATGAGTTGGCAGAGACAGAGGCTTACGGACCCAATGCCTGCGTACGAGGAATTTAAAGATAAATACTAACTAGTCAAATCGGTTCTATTATCCGCATTTCGGTAACACGAAAATTCTAAAACGAATAGGGATACAATTAATCGAATATCAAAACATCAACAAATTCTTATTGAATCGTTTGCAAAGTCGAAGAATTCCCCGCAAAAAGACTTCATTCTCCCTACAATTCGAATTGAACCGTTTTCGGAAAATTTTCGGGAATGGACTGCCTTCTGAGATATGTTTGAGGGTGCAATACATTTTAATTTAATTGACGCAACCCATAAAACGGCTTGCCGCCGATTTGTCACCTCAACCATCAACTTCGTCATCACCCGTTGCTAATAATAATTATTCCGTAAACATCGCTCATCATTTGCCCCAAACACTTCTTCGCACCGCTGTTGCAATAGTCAATACAAAATCCCAAGAAGTTCGCATTCTAATCGATTCATGCTCCCAGGTTTCTTTCATTACTGAGTCATGTGCTCAGCGATTAGGACTCAGACGAAGAAATGCTAGGATATCAGTTAACGGTATTGGATCTACCAATGCAAGTACATCCAGAGTCCTCACCTCTTTGGCAATCGCGTCACGCTGTGGGTTATTTTGTATTAGAGTTAGTACTTATATATTACCCAACGTTACTACAAACTTGCCAACATTGTCCTTTTCGATTGAGGACTAGGATCATTTATTCGGATTGGATTTAACCGATCCGTCTTTCAATGAATCTATGTCTATTCATAAGTGTTGAACGGAACATATGGAACGGAAATCGAGCAGCTCGCTAAGGATTATCAAAATGCTTTCCCAATCGCGTCGGAAGTGATCCTTAATGACTTTTAGAGAAGCCCTACCAAGTGCGGTATCGAACTAAGCAAATGGCAAAGTAATTGTGTCGATCTCCTAAAGAATGTTAATATTTAGTTTTCCTACCGAAAATTTTCTATTTCATGCTAACGCGGATCAACGGGTCACAGTTTCTCGGGTTACACTAGAACTTTCGTAGTGCCAAATTCTTTTAGACGTGGCGCGAATCTTTGATCCCCTCGGGTTTTTATCTCGTTCGACTAATCGAATAATAGGTCAAGGTAATGATTCCTTTGAATTGCATGGATTCTCCGATGCATCGGAAGCATACGCTGCCGTTAATTATGCGCGCTATAAACTCCCAAACGGTGTAGCTCCGATACAGCAAATAAGCATCCCCCTCGACGCCTCGTACCTCAGAGTAAATCTAATCCTGCGGATTATGCCTCTCGCGGTATACCACCCTTGCAGCTCGTTGATCTCATAACGCTAAAAGTAAAATCGGGCAGAAAAAGTATATATATATATATAAAGGCTATATCGCGTTTTTTGTTTGCCTTGTGACAAAAAGTGGTGCACTTAGAACTTGCTAGCGATCTAACTACCGAAGTCGGACATTTCCATCGCTTTGTTTCGCGCCGCGGAAAACCTTCGCAGAGAGCGGAATCATTGGCTCGAGACGCTACTACCTGGAATTTTATTCCACCTTCTGCGCCTCACTTCGGAGGTTTATTGGAGGCGAGGAAGAAGTCGGTGTCGGAGTCGAAGTCGAAGTCTTCGCCGAGTCATAGGAGCTGATGATCTTACTTTCGAACAGTATTATACGCTGTTAACGCAAATTGTTTTGCTTAATTCATGACCCCTATGTCAAATATTTGACACTGATTTAGATCCGCTAACTCCCGCTCATTTCTTTCAAGGTGAGTAATTTGCATCTGTGCCGAAGCCTATGCTTGACGCTCCAACTAATCGCTTATCATGTTGGAAAAATCTCCAAGCCAAAATTCAAGGTTATTGGATGGTGGTGGATGGAAATTGGTGGTGCTACCTGTATGCTGAAACGTTGTTCCAGGGGCGGCGGAATTTTTTGGATTCATTTATTTTTTCTCTTGTAAACTTAAACTTATATATTTTATATTTTAGGTCTTAAATTTAAAATTGTTAACTAACCAAATCGAAATGCTCTCATCGCGAAAAGAACCGATTGTAAAGCTTATGGCCATGAAAATAAATAAGTACGTGAGTCACGGAGGTGTGTTGCTGGTTTCGTTCACTTGGATCTGGACTAGCCTCTTGGTAACATTAAAATTTATAACGTGGTTAGAAGAGGCTTGTTTTTTTTGGGTTTATATTTCTCTTTTTGTGATCGCATTTTTTCATTGTCGGCTGATTATTCTCGCTGATAAATTTTGTTTTTTTATTTGCTCGTTGTTCTACAGACATATGATCGCCTTTCTTGTAGATGGAGGTATTCGAATTTCTTAGGCTTACATATCAAATGTTCATCGATGCCCGGACCAAATCAAAAATAAAATAATTTTTACTCTAATGAATCAAATTCTATGATGGGCTTTATAAAGCGGTGGTTCAAAGAATTTCACGACAATTATATTACTCGGTCTTTGTACAATTGCTTCATCCATCCGCATCTAGAGTATGCTTCACAAGTCTGGAGTCCGTAACATTCACTCAAACTTCTCCAAATGATACCACTTTCTCAACGCAGACTTAATAGTGATATATTAAGTTTTTTCTACAGCAGCTATTATCCGGGCATATAGATGCCCCTGATCTGCTGTCTTCCATTGCCTTTAACTTCCGTGGAGGTGCCCACAACTTAGGCTGTGTGGATCTTTCATTTAGACCTTTTCATAGGACCAACTACGCCAGGAATGAGCCAATCGCTTGCATGAGTAGAATTTATTATTTAAATAATCATGCGGTTGATTTGCATGTTGGTAAAATTAAACTTAAAAACTTTTTACGTAATTATGTTTTGGTGTCTTCGACTGTTTGATTATCTTCTGTATTGTGTTAGCATGTATGTATTCTTATAGTCATATTTTGTATGTTTTTTATAATGTGTGTACTAATACTTGCACTAATTGTAAGTGATGTAAGTGTATTGATTCATTCAAGTATCTTATTTCTCACAAAATAATTTCAACACTATATCAGAATTCAAATAACTTAATTATTTTCAACCGATTAATATTATATCGCACTTTTTTATCACTGTTTTAAAACAACAAAGGGCAATTTTTATGTCAGATGCACTTTAATATTCCACTTGGTAATCCAATAAAATCACTTAAATTAAATTAAGGGTAATACATATATATAACAGTCAATATATCAAGAACAACTTTTCTCTTAGTAGGTAATGTTCCTTAATATAAGACGATTTAGGAAAATTACAATATTATGGTATTCTAAAATAAAACTTCAAACAATAAACTTAATAACTATAACATTCTACAAAATTCTTTATTATAAAAAGGTTAAGAACTTAAAGTTTTGAAAATCAAAATCAATTTCATATTCTTCCTGTAGGTAGGTAATAAACCAAATTAAATTTCTGTAATATATGGTCAACACAAACGAACACTTATTAAGCCAACAATTATTCGCGATCATTTTATCGAGTGAAATGAGAAAGCCCACGTTCGAGTTTCATTCATTTAAGAAAATTATGCGATAATTTTTCCGTAAAAGAATGTTTCCTCAACAGCTCTGAAATATTCCACAAATGGTCTGGTTTTTAGTTATTCTGGCGCTCCTTTACAGAGTCAATTTGAAATGATAGTTCTTTCGTTATAGTTCTTAGAAAAAATACTTTAAATCGTAAAAGATTCTGTTAGTTTTTATTACATCAGCCAGATCGAACGAATTAAAAATAGTGCAAAAGTGTGCTTGGGATCGAAGGCAGCCTTGGCTTAAAGTATTTAGTCAGTATCAAAGCTGTTCAATTATGTTACGACATCCATTTGTACTTGATCCAACATGGAAGATATGAAAATTCTTATCTATTTTTTTATGAGATATTGATTCCTCAAAATTTTTTGTTGTGATCCAAACTTAGCGAGTATGAATTTACTAATAATGGTGGAAGAATTTTCACTGCAAGGAAATAGATTCTTAGAAAAATGTTAATGGAAGTTAATAATTCTAATAATTAATTCCCACTTAAACACCGATTCACCTTTTTCTCCAAGAAAAGCTTTTATATCATCGAAATTCCCACGAAAAGGAATCAATTTCACGATTTAAAAACACTGCTTTCGGTTTCGAATTCCGAAATAACGAAACACACAGTAAAGGCAAGAAACGTGTTGCATTAACGACATGAATTCAATTTCCTTCTCCAATTTATAGATTGCGTACACTGAATTTATGTTACAATGGGCTTTGCTCCGATAAAGCCATTTTGTCGTCTGTTTTGTGTTTTAGCCCTGGGCCCTCTAATCTTCTTTTTTGTATAAAGCGTGGGCCATCTAGTGGTTTCTTTTTAAACCATAGGTTATTTTGACACTGTCAGTTCTTGACAGAAAGTCAGTATCATACCTCCGCGGAACGAAATGAGTCACTTGAACAACGTAGGAAAATATTAAAAACTTATTTTCAAAGTGAGTGCTGTATAGCCTAAACAGTGGGTTTTTTGAAAATAAGTTTTGGCCGAAATGAAGCTCCCACCGCGCCTGCTGTACGCAAGTTTGTGCAACGTTAACAAACAAAATTGGCCCATTTGGCCACTGCATCCAATGAGAGTGACAGTTCGGTGCGGATTGTGGTGGCATGTTTGGACCATTTTGCTTCGAAAATAAGGCTGGGAACAACGTTTGGGCCAACGGTAGGCGTTACGGAGCCATGGTAAACGGTTTATTTTTACTGACATTGAAGACCTCGGTTTCACGCAGGATGGCGCGCCGTGCCAAACAGTCCATGCCATAATCGATCTTTTGCATACCAAATTCCAAAATCATGTTTTTATTCGTCTTGGCGATGGCAATTAGTGGTTGGAACCAGTAGAAAATAAAGGGAGAACAAAGCGAAAACATTTTGTTTAAGGTGCAAATGCATGTCCTTCTCTTTATTATGTTTCTTCCAGTATTTTTCAGCGGGAACACGAAGACTTTTGAACGATTTGACCATTAAGGTAATTTTTGACAATATTTTTGATTTATCCAGACGATGGTTTGATATGTTTTAGTCTAGTTATAAACACATTATACATTTTATGACCAAAGTTACTTTTATATTTATAATATATTATTTATTTGTTTATATTTATTACTTCTATTTTTTTGTGAGAATCTTTGTTCATCTGCTGAAGCACTCAATCACAGAAACTGCTCCATTGTACTTTCAGGCAGATACTTCATTTTATTGTAGTAATTTACAGGTTTTTTAGAAATCTGAAAGGCACTTCAGTGATAAGCAACTTATATACTCAGCACTCACCAAATCAGTCCCTAGAACTAGGAGCTTGGTTCAAGGAAATGCCGAAGCCTTTCACAAGAATGGTTGATGGTTGTATTACTTAAGCCCAGCACATTAAGGTAGTTTGCAAAGCGTGATGGCCCGTCAGAATACCTGTAGCATGGCGCTATGACAGAAAAACTTTGATATTGAAGACCAAGTCATTAATGCAAGCCTTAACTAGGGATGCAGGCAAGGAAAGTTTGTCTGAGATCTCGTATCCCATGATTATTGTCAAAGACAAATCTTTCGGAATAAGTGGAATCGTCGGAATGCGATCATCTTCGCTTTTAAATTTTCATCTCAAAATAGTCGCTTGAATGTCATTTGATTTGAGATTATCACAACCAAACGCGTTCCGTTACAAAGTTTCGGTTTATTGACGCTGCGCAATATAATTATAAATTTTAAATTGTGTGATCCGGAACATCCAAAGAATTCAAAAATTCCGTGGGATGGTTGAAGGCATCGTTTTTATCTATCACGAAGTCTACAGATATGCATAAATGTAACTCATCAGTGATTTGATTTTGAATGACGAAATTCAAATGATAGACATCCTTGTTTTTCGCAGCTGAAATCGCTTGTGAACATAGAACTTAGCCAATCATGGATGGTAGACATAATTCTGAGCGATATTCGGAAACATTCGTGATGAGCTCTCGGCATTGTAAAGTGGCAGAAATTCGGTCCTAAGTCGACTGGAATCACGCCATCACCAACAATTTCCTGTAGAACTCTGCAGCTCATAAAGCAACTAGCATGTTTGTTTTTAATTTCAATTTCTGCACGTATGTATTGCCATAAAGCTGACCCTTCATTCAAGCGTTAAATTAATCTGCCGGAGTTGATCTTGGAATAAAAGGCAGGGTTTGACGAAAATGGCCTGACAGCAAAATTATTGCGCCATCGAAACGTCGTTTACCATTTCGTTAATCTTTCAACGTGCGATTCAAGGCTCCTAGTGCGGGTTTATTAGCAATTGTTCATTGTTATGATAATTTCAAATTGTTGGAATATTTTCGCCGTCGCAAAATTCTTTCAAATTTTGCATCCACTTTGCATCAATGGAAATTTCATTCCAGAATGAACCGCCTTTCAACAGCGTAGTCGCTATCCTAGAAAATGTGGTCGAACGAATCGGAGCCAAAATCAGTGAAGTCAGTTCTATCGGGCGCATCAAGGAAGAATATGCCAATATTTCCGACTATCGAGTACTTACATCAATTTATCATATAAACTTGCTTTTGTTCTAAATTCAACACTGAGACATTTGTTCGAACTGCTTGACTTAATGCGACTCGAGCGAAATCCATCTGTTTTCTGACAAATGTCTTAAAACCAGGTCTACCCGGATTTTCCTCCGTCTCAAACAGAGTTTTATCATATACCAAATTTTTTTAAATCATATCATCATGGATTTTTAAAAATATAAATTTTCTCAAAAATGGCTAAATCGATTTTGATGTTATTTTGCACATTGCACAACCTGATTTGGTTAAGTACAAAAACAGATCAAAATCATTAGAGCCGTTTTTGAGAAAACGAATTTAATTTTAGTTAAAGAAAATCGTTTTATGAAAAGAATAATATTTCAAATTTATAAAGTACCGTTATTCTTTTTGGCTCCATCCTAAGTATCCAAAATGCAAAAACCAACCCATTCATTTGAACCACTTTTCAGAAAATTGGTCATGAGAGTTTTTTTTTAAAAAAATGGATTGCGGATAGTGCTATTAAAAACGATAAAGCAATACATTAAAAAACGCGGCGAGTTGTTAAGGGCCAGACCCATAGAATCCGTCGTGCAGTCCATCCGTTAACACGCATCACCCGTCGGAATTCTGTTTTGTGTTTTGGTTTTGTTTTATAGTCGAATATCAAAGAATAATCTAATTTTTGTCTCGCAAATCCGGCAAACCAATAACGCCTTCCGGATTACCGGCCTACTGTCCTAGGGTCAACAACAGGGCCTGGCCCTACAGGTTGGGGGTTGTGCCGTCGGGGTAACTTCCCGACCCGTCCCGGGAGAGACTATGGCAGCCTCGGATATAAATGAACCTCAAAGGCAAAATAGACCCGGAACGTTAACGGACATGCGAGTGTGTACCTGGAATGTGCGGACACTTTACACTCCAGGTGCTACTCAAAAACTTGAGTCTGTCCTCTCGCGGTACAAGGCCGACATTACCGCGATCCAGGAGATACGATGGATAGGATCAGGTACTATGAAAAGACAAAATTGCGACATATATTACAGTTGTAACAAAAGATTGCACATGTTAGGATGCGGATTCGTCGTGGGAAATCCGCTTAGATCCAAAGTAATGGACTTCAAGCCGATAAGTGATCGCCTGGCTGTGATCCGCATCAGAGCTACATTCCAAAACATTAGCCTAATATGTGCACACGCCCCTACCGACAAGGCTGAGGACCCTATCAAGGAGGAATTCTATGACCTCTTGGATGGAGCCTACGGAGCCTGTCCGGAGTACGATGTCAAAATTGTACTCGGGAACTTCAATGCTAAAGTCGGAAAACATCTTCGGTGGATTAGTTGGTAAGCACAGCCTCCACGAAACGACAACAGATAACGGCTACCGACTAATTGATTGACTTTGCAGCAGCTTGTAATATGGTGATAAGTAGCACTAGGTTTCCGCGACTAAGGATCCACACAGCAACCTGGCGCTCTCCAAACGGTCGAACCGCCAACCAAATCGACCATGTGCTAATCGATGCTAGGCACGCATCCAACATCTTGAACGTGCACACTTACCGAGGGGCAAACGTCGACTCTGACCATTTTCTAGTTGCAACTAGATTCAGAGCTCGACTGTCCAACGAAAAGAAGCTGCGAACTGCCCAAAAGAAGAAATTCGACGTTGGACGCCTTAGCACATCTGGAGTCGCCAGTGCCTACAGAGAGCGCCTGAGTGAGAAACTCCCCACCGTGCATTCACCCACCACAGACGCCAACAACCAGTGGTCTCAGTATCGCGACATCATCTAGGAGGTAGCCGAAACCACCCTAGGATACCAGCCACCCCAGAGAAAAAGCAAGTGGTATGATGATGTATGCGTATACCGGAAAAATGTGACAGAAGATGCACACATTAGAACGCTGCAGAGGAAAACAAGGGCATCAAGGGATGAGTACCGAGCCAGGAGACGGGAGGAGAAGAAGATCCTGCGTAGAAAGAAAAGAGAGCACGCAGTCTCCCAGCTCAAGGAGATCGAAGAGTCCCGCGACCGAAACAACATCCGGAAGTTCTATAAGAAAGCCAAGCAACTGGCTGCTGGAACCGGAACACAGGCTCTTCGTAACAGCGATGGAAACCTAGTCACCGACGCGCAGGGAATAGTAGATGTATATAAGCAGCATTTCCAGCAGCTGCTTAACGGACAAAATGTAGAGAGAGTGATGGGGCAAGAAGAGAACCCGCGTCCAGTCAATGAAGAACCAGTCCCTCCGCCCAGTATAGAAGAGGTTGGCTTAGCTATAAAAAAGCTAAAGAACAACAAGGCCGCCGGCTCTGATGGTCTACCTGCAGAGCTTTTCAAATACGGAGGTGATGTTATGGTAGGGCGCATGCACCAAATCATCAACCAAGTTTGAGTGGAGGTAAGCATGAAGACTGGACCATCAGAACCATATGTTCCATCTACAAAATAGATATCGCAAGATAGGCGATCCTATGCCTTGCAAGAACAATCAAGGCACATCCCTGCTTAATGTCGCATATAATATCCTATCCAACGTACTGTGTGAACGTCTCAAACCAGTCTCATACCAGTGTGGCTTCCGGTCCGGCAGATCATCTGTAGACCAAATCTTCACACTGAGGCAAATCCTGGAAAAGACCAACGAGTTTGAAGTCGAGACACACTATCTCTTCATCGACTTTAAAGCCGCATATGACAGCATTCATCGTCAGGAGCTTTTTGTGGCGCTGGCCGAATTCGGGATCCCGTCAAAACTGATCCAGATGTGTCACATGACACTAGATAACACGCGATGCAATGTGCAGTTTGGCAGCAGCTCATCTGAACTCTTTCAAACATGCACCGGATTTCGGCAAGGAGATGCGCTGTCGTGTGATTTCTTCAATCTTATTCTTGAGCAGATAGTGCAGGGCAGGTGACAACACGGAAGGCACTATCTTCAACAGATCAGTCCAAATGCTGATGTATGCGGACGATATAGATATCATCGGTCGATCCCAGCGTGCCGTGGATAGAGGCTTTCACGGCTATTGAAGAACAGGCGAAACTAGTTTGCCTTGAAGAGAATGAGGACAAGACTAAATATATGCTATTAACAAACAAACAATCATCTGTCCACCGACTATGACAAAATGTTACCGTTGATAGCAGCAACTTCGAGGTCGCTAAGGAGTTCATCTACCTCGGGGTAAACATCAACTCCTTAAATGACATCCGTCGAAGAATTACCCTAGGAAACCGCTGCTACTTCGGTTTGGGAGAACAAATGGGTTCAAAACTCCTAACTCGAAGGACAAAGTGCATGCTCTACAGAACCCTTATCCTGCCAGTTCTGCTATACGGCGCCGAGTGATGGACGATAAGCAGGAAAGGAGAGTTAATACTGGGAGCCTTTGAAAGAAAAATTCTTCGACGGATATTTGGTCCTGTGTACGAGGAGGGCGAATGGAGGATAAGATACAACCGCGAACTCTATGAGATGTACCAAGATGTGGATGTAGTCCGAAAAGCTAAAACTCGTCGACTACATTGGCTCGGCCACATCGAGCGAGGAGAAATCGTTCATATATAATGATATAACGTATAAGAAAAAACATATACCACATTAATAAAAAAAAATATACGAATATGGTTCTGTTTAGGTAGCGCACACAGTAAAGCGATGCGAAGCATGAAAGTACTTAATACGAACTTTGTAGCACATCCGGCAAACCAATAACGCCTTCCGCAAGGATAGACAATATATTGGCGGACCCATTTTTTTGGACTTCGATATAGTCGTAATACGATAAATTCCGATACATTCACCCGAATTACTGAATCCGGCTGATTGGCTACCTTATGATAAAAACTGGCGGATGAGCTGGGGCTGTATTAGTTTTGTCACATAGGTAGGCACATAGTGTGTACCACCCCTTACCCTTAGACTCATCATAGACTCCTAAAAGTATGGCAACGCAGACCATACCCATGTTCATACAAGATTACCCCATACCGATGTGGCTTAGGTTGTGTAAGGTTTATTCTGTAAAAACGAAAGCGTTAAGCTTTTTATAGCTAAACAAAAATGCGCAAACAACTTTGCTCTAAGTAGAGCTCGCAATTGTTCGGATGTTCTTACACTCGCTTTACCTACACCCGTGGGGAAATATTTTTTTTCTAATTTAAATAACCGAAAATTAAAGCTACGGTATTGAGAATTGCATATAATTTCTCTTGTCCACTCCAAAATGGGTCCTTCAATTTTAATTGACTACTTTAACGGAAAGAATCACGAAAAACTTAATCGCAAAAGCTGAAAATCCCGAAAAGCCACAATTCCGAAAGGCCAAAAATCCCGAAAGTGAAACTACAAATTTTAGGAAGGGATCCCGCGCAATAAAAAAACACCATTTCTAACTTGGTTTATACTGTTATAAATAATATTTGCATATACCCAAACTCGCACCTACAACAAATCTATCAATGAAACCATACATTGCCTGCCTGTATATTTTCGGAATTCTTTTTTCGGAATTTTGGCTTTACGGGATTTTATGTTTTCGGCATTTTGGATTTTCGAGATTGTGTTCCCAAACCCAAAACAACAATCTAATAATTTTTGTTTTCTTCAAACGTGAATGTTCCAACCAATACCTCTGCTTTCTTATCAAAATCATGAAAATACCACTAAAATGCCGTCGTGCGTCGAATTTGTAGACTGAAAAACTAACTACGTAAATATCCTTTAAATGCGAAGAAGAGGACATTGAAACCATATGAAGTCGAATTTGGGAGATTTAAAAAAATTCATACATGCAAATATTTATATATTTTATGTGCATCCCCTTAAGGATTGGCGTCCTACACAAGCAAATGGTACAAAATCAAAATGTCCAATAATTTTTCATCTCCCATCAGCGTCAGTACAATTTGAGTTCATCAGTTTTAAAACAAAGGGCTGTTAAGGGATATGCTTGTTTTCAAATAACCCCTTTGAAGGCTCTAAAAAAAGAAAATTCAAAAACAAACTGCATTAAACTGCAAAATGCCACATCAATTGAGTTAAGGCGTCGTAAGTTGTTGTGTCCCCCCAAGGGCAACGGGGATCAAAATAAAAATAGTAGAACATTGTTAATGGAATATTTCTCGAAGTTTTGTAACGCTTTACTATTAGCGGTTTGGGCGGTGCGCAGCTTAGTCAGTCAGTCAATCAAACAAGACGTACTATTTTATTATCTTATATGTACCTATATCTAACCAAGATTGCATCAAAAACTATCTTCGTTATCGAAGTGGATATGCTAGTAACGAAATATGCTGAAATCAGTATAGACGTTCTATTGGTTTATAACCGTTTCGGTTTTGATTCGAATTTGGAAGGATCATCAGAAATATTTTACTTTCTGGTAAAGGAGAAACTTTAAGAATCTGACCTAAGACAGTTTTCCAAAACTGGTCCTACCCACTTTACATTTGACTTTATTTCCAATAAATTTGGATGAAAAAATGTTGCAAATTCAGTAAGTAAGCCGCAGCTCTTAGAATAGGTGATATTGATGGAATGTGACTAGATACCCAAATTGCAAACTTAACTGAAATTCTATATCTGCAAATGATATAATATCATAGCCAATCCTAGAATACAAATGGCCCTGTAATGGCCCATTGTGCTTCCAAGCTGAAATCCCCGTTTTGGTGAAATGATTGTAGAAACTTAATGTTGTTTGTTTCTCTTGTTTGTAATGAGTGGCGTTCTCCGCGTTGTTCCGCGTTTGGTATTAGGCCTGTACATCCCGAGTGACCTCGACGGATTGAAAAGAAAAAAACTGGCCTCGCTCGGTCCACGACACCCAAATTTGGATTGAGTTCAAATGGTCTTTTTCCAAATGACTGAGCCAGCCTTAAATCGTTGGATCCCACCGACGGGTATTAGGTTTGAATCTCACCTGTAACACCACACAAAGCATTTCATATTTTTTTTTCGGAATTGGTGTAAAACTGCAAATACATTTTATTTTTGCCCATTTGCAGGACCAAATTGTTCGTACCAATAGGGTTCAATGAATGGACATTTTACTTCCATACTTCGGTTATTCAAGTAAAATGAGGACATGCTCTAGGGTATTGTTCCAGATTTCAACACTTAAACTTTTGTTTCATGGCAATGAGTTCTAATTCCATCAAATAGGTAGTAGCTTGATGGACTCAAAGTTTACTGGCACTAGCCAATACAGTTTTCACAAAAACTTACTCTGTTATACTTTTATGTAAGTAATAAAGGTAGACATAATAACTCTCCAACACGAACATTGATCGAACATTAATAAATATGACGCACTGGTTATCTTTAAGTGACATCTTCATTTTGGTTTAATCAGGTAGGTGCATGGGCATAAACTGAATTATTATTTTAACGATTTGACCAAAATGTTATGTTTTCGCAAAAAATTATCAAATAGATAGACTGAGGTTTGTAGGTAGATAATCGATTCGAAGTAAAATCCACTCTTGATAATTGAACTGGTTTCAGCAGTTAAAAAAAATAATATCGAATAAGTCAAATTTATCTCCTAATGCTTTTTAAATAATTGTAAGTATCCACTTTTGATTTGTTATTATAAAACAGACCTTGATTTTCAGATCGTATTACTGCATTAGTTTCAGTGGCCATTTTAGATATTATTTATATTTTACTTTAAAAAAATTGTTAGGTAGGAATATTTCACAACAAAAAACCGACTTGCGTTTTAAAACTAATCTCGAAATTATGATTTTAAAGTAACCCAGAATTACACAGATAACACACAATGTTTAACTTTTCACTTTCGAATGATGCAGATATGCGGGCATCCTTTAAGCGACATATCAAGTGCGATTTATCATGAAACAAGGACAAAAATAAAATAGAAGTGTGTACACTCCCATAATAAGGGTTGAAAAGCCACATCTCTACCACTACATTATCATCGGCATTTACTTTTCTCTTTCTACACAAATACCGTTTTCTGGTGGTTGGTGGTGTCTTCCTATTGTACCTAGATTTTTCATATTATTTCCTACACTTTGATTCGTCGTTCTTGACTTGAATCTTATACTTTTACTTTTGCCACATAAGCCGCAGCCTCCAATAAATATCAAAACGGCATGCCGTTCTTCACATATATGACATAGAGCTTAAACGCGAAACACTCATACCTACTTTGCGTATATATAAGAAGTAAGGTGTTGGTTTTCAAGTTGCAATTGTATGAGGATATACATATACTAAGGTAAGTATCGTCCTACCTGTATCGGTCATTCAAATTTGATTTCAAATATTTGTAGGTAAAACCTTGAAGTTCAATTCATTAAATTGGGAAAATAACAGTGGCGACCATTCTATTGAATTTGCAACTCAAAATTTAAATAGTAAAAGTTAGTGGACATAATAAATAGTTAATCTACAGATTTGTTGGGTAGACGCCTATGTAACATCATTAAATATTAGCATAATTGCATTATGCATATATATTTACTTATATTTTTAAACTTTTTATACCTAGGTACCTACAATATTGTACATTCAATTTCATTTTGTACATAGGTAACTGTCGTATAACTTAATAAGATATCAAAGTATTAACCTATCTAAAATGTGTCTTTCTACAAACATGATGAGTATGTACAAGAACAGTCAGATAGTAAAAAGTAAAAAGTCATCATTCTTGAGAGATATGAGTTGAGCAATATTTAAAATAAAAACGAAAAGGTTGATAATATTCACACACAAGCCTTCAGAGAAGGTATATATGTGTTCTCAAACAGTAGTTCTTATTTAACTCAGGAAAATAAATACCCAGTCATGAACTCTGATTTTCGTAGCTCCACCCGAAAGGGCGTGGCCAAATGATTATTTGATTTTGACCTTTGCGCTTGTTCATTCTCCATGGAGAAGTCGATTTGTCGATTTCACATCGGCAAAATATTTTGTTTGCTCTAAGCTTAGATTGACACACAACTATAAAATATTCCGTTATAGAAGGCATATATATCCATTCAAATTATAGGTAGGTAGGTAAGTAAGTAAGTTGATTGGTATGTACGTACAAAATTGATAGTGTTGTAGGTATACACTCTGCCTACGTATATAATTTCTTTTACAGATCAGCCCTTCAAAGTTTTGGTAACTTGAAAGATAACTGGTGTATTATGAGTCTTAAAAATAATCCCCATAAAATCGATAAGAGTTTTATCACACAATCATATACGTGTGTGTGTGAATACGTAATAATAAAGAATTAATAAAATGTTGGTGGTTTTCCTAATACGAAATTCAGTATTTTCTGAATGTAGGAAGGTATATACCTATTTACCTTAGTACCGTACGTACTTAAATAAATATAATATTCGATCTTGCGGAAATTTAATTATTACCTATATATACAAAAGTCCAAAGATTCGATCCGCCAATTTCTGACAGACAGTCAAATTTGCTTTAAAGTAAATAAAAACAATGGTACTCTACGTAAAAAAAAATAATGTATAATTTAACTTAAGTAAGTATAGAATGAAGGTATGTATTTTCCCGTGCAGGGACGGGAAGTAGGAATATCCCTGCAGTGTCGCCCAGTGCTTGTCGTAAAAGGCGGCTAAGGTGGAGGAATAACTTCTAGGCAATTTAAACATCCAGGTGAGCCTTGCAAAATATTTAACACCTTTATACTGTCCCACAAGTGTGCATGCGAATCCGTGGGTTGACACGACTGGAGATCACCGGTGTCTTAAAAGTAAGATCAATCAAGAACTTATATCAGGAGCATGTACTTATTGAACAAACAAACTCGCTTAACCTAGCATTATGGCAATTTACGTTCAGAGAAACACTACCCCGCCAGGAACTTCTAATGCATGGTTGTGATCCTGGGACAAGCAGAAATGCACGGGTCAGAGCTATTCGGTTTCCGGGGGATAGCAAAATAATACAAAGCCTTAGACAAAACCTAAGGGTAGCGATTTGGAACGTTGGAAGTATGAGTGTCCGTAGCTAAAAGCTGGAAGATATGATGGTAAGAAGGCGATTGGACACCTTGTGCGAAACACCGAAAATCGGGCTCGTTTCTTGGACTTTAAGACAAAAGCATGCAAGATGTTCTACTACAGTAACGAACAGGGAAAAAATGGTTCGGTATCATCCTTGCGGCAGAGTTACTTAGCAACGTATTGACCATTTCAACACCAGTTGCTGTTTCTCAAACTGGTGATTCAAGGCGACGTGTGGAATATTGTCAGTGCATATGCTCCCCAAATCGGGTGCGAGCATAGGGTTGGCGGAGTCGGCGGTGATTTGAATGGACATGTCGGGAAGTCTAACGAAGACTATGAAGACTGCCATGGAGGACTAGGATACGACGCCAGGAATTCTTCTGGTGAAGTTGAGGATGAAGAGGGCAGCCTGCTGATAGGAACTAGGTAACACACGAGCTTCGGCAAAGCACGAACAAGGGAACAACAATTTTCAAGATTGCCGCACAGAGAAGAAGAAATGCTCACGAAATTCGTTCGCCGAAGTTCATTAACAATGCTCAAGGCTAACTACTTGTGGACGACGAACAAATTTTACACAGGTGCCGAGAGTATTGCGAGCAACTTTTAAACGAACAGTTTCCCCAGCTATATTTTCCAGGAGCTGCCCTAAACAATGAAGAAGTGACCGACATAACAATCGAAGAAGTTTGGAAAGCGGTTAAGAACTCCAAGAAGATGGCTCATGATTCTTATCTCCAAACTCATAGCCCAATCAGTGGAGGGAAAGTTATCTTCTTAATTTGCACAAAGGAAAAGGAGATACGCGAAACTATGACGGAACATAAAATGCATCAGTTATTCTTTGCTGACGATGGAGCCATAATAAGTGATGATCAGACAACCCTGCAACGAACACTTGATGTTTAGGTATATGTTTTAGAAGGGAATGGGTATCGTATTAGCCAAAAAAAGACAGAGTATCTGTACCGCCTATTCTCTGAACCAAGACAACCCATTCTAGACATTTATTTGAATGGGGTGATGGTTCCCAAGTGTGAAAAGTTCAAATATCTGGGATCCATCGTTGCAACCGTTGATGACAACATCTATCATCCTGTAATAGTAGGGTGGATGAAGTGGCTGGAAAACTCTGCCATCTTCTGTGACCGAAAAATGTCCCCTAAGCTGAAAGGAAAGGCTCTACACCCCAGTTGTGCGTCCGGCGCTCACATACGGTTCACAATGCTGGACAATGTACAAAAAGTATGAGGGCAAGTTGACAGCAGCTGAGATGAAGATGCTTCGCATGACAGCAGGAGTAACAAAGCTTGATCGAATTTGAAGTTCCAGAATCCGACTCAGTTGGTATAGTCATGTTCAAAGGAGGAATCCTACGAACCCCGTCAAAAAGGCAGTAGAAGGTAGAATGTAGAGCAGTTATGGTAACCTTGTTTTTCTTCTCCCTTTCTTCCAACATTTTTCTCAGCACCAATTCGTCTTTTCGCAGAATTTAAGTTGGTTCTCTATTTATGTCTAAAATTAGACCGAGGCTGTCGAGGAGGGACTTCACAATTTAATCATAGGTACTCATCAGGAGAATATCTTACGGTATTTTTTGGAATAAAAAGTGTTAGCTGAAACACATGCAAGGTTTCAGGTTGGGATGCTTCTTGCAGATCTGTGAGAACAAAGTCTAATAAGGGTGCATACATAAATAACCTGTAGTAGCCATCAATGTCGTATTCCACGGCTAAACTCATTTTATTTTGGCGTCCATTATGGCAAGGGATTCGAGGAAAACATCCAGTTCATCAGCTCCGTCATGTCGCTCTACCTACCTTGTCTTACAAAGCGATGTGAGTGCGCACCCCAAGGTGTCCATAAGGAGGGCTTTTCGTTCTGCATGAGATCTAAAGAGAGCAATTACCTCCTTCATATCTGTCACTTTCTTTCTTTCCATTCCATTTCCATTTTGTTTGAGGCGATTCAAACATGCATTTCATTTGACGAGAAAGTTTCGTATGACGAAGTCGTGCACTTTGCTTTTGATAATTTTCAATCGCAAAAAGGGCAGAGCTGTAAAAGAATGCAATTATTTTTGAAGGCAATTTATTATGAATTCAACTTGGTTATTGATTACATTCACTGACTTCATACCTTTTCAAATTTTGCAAAAATAATGCAGTCAGGTTTCAAATAAGTGCTCCCATTTTTTATCATACAATTGAATGCAATCATTTATAAATGCAAAAATATATTGCATTCATTTACATATTTTGTATTGTTGACATCTGCCCTACGCACTATCTGCTTAAGAAAAGTGCTCTTGACATCCGTGACTTCGGCATCTATCTAAATTTGTCGCATATATTATGGATAGCATAATTTTGGAGTTTTAGTTTCAATACTACAACTGTTTAATCTAATTAATAACTAACTGATTAACAGTTAAATCTTGATAAAGAATTATTAAGATGGTAGATTGAATTTTCTTCCCAAACCTATTAATTTTGTGGGTTTGACGAGAAGAATAAAATGCGCCAAGTTACGTCATACTTAACGCAGAATTAGTAGTCATTCTTAAAATATGAATATATTCTCAAAATGATGAGATTTGAAATAATGTTTTGAAATATCAAGCTCAATGAACTTACTTTCGTAACCCCGGTGAATAAATTGATACGTCATCACTTCACAAGTTTTCGGGATTAAAGATATTTCATAAGCTGACGATTTATTAGCCTTGGACCTTGGAAAGAAGAAACATTCGTGTTTTTTTTTAGAATAGCTTTCCGTCTTCTCGGAAAAAGCTTTAAATAATAGAATAAATATAAAAGCTTACGCAACGGTTTTGCAAGCGTGGAATATAAGGATAGGGACCCTTGCCACTATATAAGTGATAAATTGGAGATAAAGCCCAATCTGATAGCTTTGATATAGCTGCAAAGTAGAAACATATTTGTTTTATCTAATAACTCGAACGTTATTATAAATTTATTTTTAACAAACATCCAAAAGTTTTTTTTTATAAAAAGCTTAACTTTTTATCGAGCGAAAAAAAACACGTTTCGGCATTTCAGTAATTTCTGGCTCGTTTAGGCTTGGCTTTATATGACCTTTAACTTACCTCTTGATAGCTTACCCTGATAGCTTTTTTACAGCTCAAGTCACATCACGCGTTTACCGTGAGTTTGATACTCTTTACCCTACAAGCCACTTATAGCTAACAAATATAGCATTATACTAAATTCATTAAAATAAGTAGGTATACTTCAGCATTTCCTTAAATGTATCCCTAGATAAACATACATCAATATTACTACAGGCTTCATTGAAAGATATGATTGCTCCCGTATTTTGTGAGTGTGAAACGCCTTTGAATCCTTTCAATGCGATCAGATTGAGTCTTAAACGCAGGGCTCCAAATGATATCTTTAAACTTTTTAAAAATTTAGAATCTAGGATAACATCAAAATCTTTGATTTCGTCCACCCTACAAAGAAAACAACATAATCAAGGTTTAAAATTAAAACCAATCTTGAAAAAGATACCACAAAACACTTTTTTATGTTGAGCTTTAAATCATTGGAGTTACACCAGTCTGAAATAGAATTTAGGGCCAAGAGGACTTCATCAAAGCATAATTAAATTGAGCCAATTTCAACCTTAATGTTTTATTGCCTGTTGAGTTTATATTAAAACCTGAATTAGAATAGACGGACTCGAAAAAGCCCGAGAACAAATAAAGAGTGGAGTCCAAATTAGAGGACTTCGTATTCTTGAGAAACATGGCATTTGGAATTCTCACCTACTTCCTTTTAGAATTTATAAATGTCCAGAATGACTACTATTACATTTAACATTGCTTTCTACATACATGTTGTAAATCCTGTAAAGAAATTAATCAGATGCAGTATTTGATTTCTTAAATTTATTAAAAGCTGTCCGCTTTAAATTTCGTATATTTAAATGCTGTCTATTATACTAAGTAAGTAAGTAAGTTAGTATTATACCAAGGAGGCTTGTATAACTTTTTTTAGAAAAACAAATAACAAATTTAGCAAAACCCTCACCTAAAATTTCAATGAAACGTGTATACATACATTCTAGGTTGAGATTAAAGAATTCATAATTCTATTCGACGTTACTGAATGAAGTTCAAAAAAATTATCCCTCGAAAAATTATAACATTGTTCATTACAGTTTACGCTAAAATTAGAATAATTATACAGCTTAATTTAAATAAAAAGTTATACAGCTTAATTTAAATAAAAAGTTCAGTATGATTAATAGAATCATTTAAAAGTGAAAGAGGAATATTTGTTATGTTAACTTTAAATTCATCACAACAAATAAAAAAAAGATCTATGATTTTATGAAGTGAGTTCATTATTATGAATTTGATTTAGATTAAGCGAGTAAAGAGAGTCAATGAAGACAAATTCATAGTATCTTTTCATATTGAGAGGAGTTAAAATTTGTTTTAAATTATATCAGTTAGATAATAATCTCATAACACGCAAATATTGTCAGAGCTCTAACATGCATTTGAAATAAATTCTATATTACTAAAGTGTTTTTCATAAACTTCTATGTTACTTCTTGGAGGCACATAGCTTACGATGACATGAACAAAGTCCTTATTAGTTAATTTAACTGGGACACAAATCTGCTCGATATCAGGGACGGGCAGAGGAGATTCATTAGTTCAAAAGTTAAACGAACAGCAACAATTATTCCACCCGTTCATCAGCAGACTTGCAGCGATCCAGGCGATATACATTACACAAGCGGTTGTCAAATATTTCTGTCGAGTATATTTTGTTGTATAACCAGGACTCTACTATAACGATGACATCATAGTCAAGAATAAGAATAAATCCAGGACTTTCGTCTGAATCCCACTGGCATTATGTTAGTAGAGTAGAGGGAGCAGTACATTATTATTTAAGTCAGGTTTCGGGTCCTCTCCTCCAGGCTGATAAACGAAGGGACGAATTTTAACACCAATCGGCCAGAAGGCATCTTTAAAAACATCTCTGGCGTAATCTGCAGGAATCCCAAACTTAAAATTCACGAATTTTAATTTACGATCAGCATCAGCATGTTTTATCAGCTTGTGGCACATAATCAATGAAGAATTAATGTAGTAGCCGACTGAAAACTTCCGATATGAAACCATTTGATTTATCTGGCAACTCTTTTAGCCGATGGCTTTTCAACAACAATTTTCAACAAATTCTGCGCACCTCCAGTTGCAAAAGTAGGATTGGCATTAGCATCCACCACATTTTTAGCAACACGACTGCCCGCAGAAAAAACAGCATCATTCGTACAGGTGGCAATATCAGCAATCGGAGGAAAAGTAGCACTACACCTAGTAACAAAATTGTCCTCATAGGTATCAGCAATCACAGCATCGTCATTATCGTCAGCATTAGCACCAACAGCGACAGCAACAGCAACACTCGACGAATTATCATTTAGAACATTATATTCCAAACCAACAGCAGCAGGCAAATCAAATAACTTTGGAATTTCCTTGTCATTGATATTCATACACGAAGATGCAGATAGGGAACCAATAATATTAGAGACAGCAGCAGGAACAATATTAATATTAACATCACACTCATCAAGCAAAGAAATAGTCATACTCCTATCAAAGTCAGCATTACTTTGGTATTTGGAGATATTTTCTTTCAGACGATTTTTTTGATGCCCCAGCAGAAGCAGCAGTGTTGTCAACAACACGACCGCCCATGGGAGAGCTCTTACCGTTTTTCATAGAGAGGCGAGTCAAAGCGGGCGATGATTTGCTACACACACAAAAAAGTCTCATAAGAATAAAAACAATTTGAATGGCGGGAACGCTGAATTCTGAAATAAAACCAAATTTCTCTTTTAAATTCGAATACTTTTGTGCTCTCTAGTACCTGTATTCGTTCGGTCTTCGCTCTTCCAACACAAATTTCAAATGAGGTTTTCTGTCAAAAGTGATGGTTTGGAACCGAAACGTTCATGCCCACGCCGAGAATTCAAATCGAAAGAGGATTTTCGGTGGATTCTTGGTGCAATCTACCCTTTTCTTTCTGACGCACATAAAATCTACCTGTCTCGTACGACATGACGATAATTCCCATGAACGTGTAGGCACTTAAGAGGTGAGAATCCAGAATTTCCAACAATTAAAACAACACCAGAAGGATCAGCAGTAGAGATGAGCTGAGTCGTTAATTTGCATTGGCAGTTATAACTGGGAATGCGATTTCTTATTCACTGTGAATGTAAACTGCTAATGCGATTACTTAATGGAGTCATATCATGCGGTGTGGGTAGATTTTAATTTGCTTCCTCTTCTTTCATTTTAACGGCAAATAACTATTAAAGCTTCAAGATACCATAGCTCTCCTACTTACCTGCCTGCCTTCTCGACGCCATGTAGGGTTCGCGCTTGTTTGACTTCGACTAAATAAACTTCCTGAAGTTGCTAAGAAATATCAGCGAAATGTAGGCTTAAAATTTACATTTGTGTGTACATAAGTTATGTTAATTGCTTGAAATTTTTTTTTCTATGTATATGTACTGAGAAAAAATATATAATCTTTTTCATATGTAATTTAATATTCAACACATTATACATAACACATTAATACAACACAACCAACAACCCTTTTAAAATTACTTCGACCAGAGTCACAAAGCGCAACTTAGTACGACTATGACTCACCCTATCCTGCTGTTACAACTTAGAATAGAATTAGCAATTAGCGCAACCAACAAAATGTTCAACCATCTTCCACAGCGATATGGAAAACGTTTCGTCGTGACAACTCAATCGAACTCAACCAAAACCGTACAACCAAACAGGATTCTACCTGAAAGCGCAATTTAGTAACTCGTTGGAATGGTAAATCAAACTCACAAATAACAAGTTATCATTTGTGTGTTATGATATAACACCAGCATTAGCAACTTAGCAAATAGTAAGAAGAAGTAAAGGGTGATCCATTTCGAGGTTCCCTACTTTTATAAAGAAAAAAACACAGAAAATTCAAATTTAATGGAGAATGTTTATTATCATTTCAAAGAACATTCTTTGGCATTTATTTTTTGAAGATTATGTCTATCAAATGTTGGCCGTTGCTACGTCGCAGATGGTCCATCCGTTGAGTCCAATTTTCGATCACTCGTTCGAGCATTTCGACTGGTAACTGGCGAATGACACGCATGATGTTTTCCTCCAAGGCCTGAATCGAAGCAGGTTTGTCGGCATAAGCTTTTAACTTTACATATCCCCACAGGAAAAAGTCTAACGGTGTGATATCACACGATCTTGGTGGCCAATCGACCGGCCCAAAACGTGAAATTATGTGCTCACCGAAATGTTCTCTCAATAAGTCCATTGATTGATGCGATGTGTGGGAAGTGGCGCCGTCTTGCTGAAACCAAATGTCGCCGAGATCACGAGCTTCAATTACAGGCATCAAATAGTCGGTTATCATGGCACGATAACGGTCGCCATTGACGGTTACGTTCGAACGGCGTCGAATCGACTCTCTACGGTCTTCGTGTACACTCTCAACTACGGCCGTTATACTTTCTTCACAGCGTGCTGGACGTGGTCTATTCGGTCGAATATTATCCAATAATGAATGCTGGGTCTCAAAATGGGTGATGGTGTTGCGAATAGTACGCTCAGTAGGCCGATTATGTTGACCATAAGTTGAGCGAAGTGCACGAAACACATTCCTCACAGAACGTGAATTTTCATAATAAAGTTGAACAATTTGTAAACGTTGTTCACGCGTAAGTCTTTCCATTATGAAATGCCAAACAATACTAAACAAAAATAACATGACAGCATGACACGACTCACACGTGATCTGTCAAAAAAGGCTATTGAAAAAAGTATCTCTACTTGGATCACCCGTTACAACTTAAATATTGCTATTTAGCAAAAACAATATGTTGAACCAGTTGCGAATGCGAAATGCAACCCTGCTAACTGGTTTATCATGGTGCCTAACAGCCCGTGACTGAGGCGCGTACATCATAAAACTGTCTCATTCGCCGGCACAATGACATAGCGAGGCAAATGCTCGAAAAGAAAGTTGGTGTGGGTTAGTTTATTTATTTATTTTTTTTTTTTGCCTTAGTGAGAAGTCATTTGTATGGGATTGAGGAAGATAGTATTCGATGTGAATTTTTAAATGGGAATGAAGAGATTTGAAGCGAGACAAATTCATCATCGGCTTTAGCACTATCGCCAATAGCAGTTTATTTAAAAGTTGTTAACAGGTTGCGAATGCGAATTTTCATTAGCAGTGAACATTTAGCAGGTTTCGATTTTTTGATCATCTCTAGTCAGCAGCGTCAAATATGGAATAAAAAGCATCAATAGCTATATGATGACATGGAATAGCTTGAAACATCTGATTAGACAAAAAATTGTAAAGAGAGCGATTTTGAAAATGCTGACCATAAACGTTTTCAAAAGAGGTAGTCTGGGAAGTTTTAAAGAGCGTTGAGTGGGAGCGATTGTGAATGCCTTGATAGTGGGGGAGGTGCAGAAGGGTGATTGAGGCCGAGTAATTATACAGATAGTCGACTCATCATACCCAAATTTAAAAAATGGCGAAAAAATCCTCTCTCAAATGTTCTATCTCTGAATACGTGTGAGCCAGTCAAATAAAGTACAGAGGCGTCGATGGGTCAAAAATATGTCATTAGCGCTGTCTGTTTTTGCAAGAATTCCAACAGCCCAGTTTGACTTTTAATACGTCAACTTGGGATTTTTTCCAAAATGGATTCTTAGGCGCAGAACTGCTATTGTGTGGGTGAGCTGGCTCTAATTTGATTTATGCATATAAAAACATATACGAACGCAGTACTACGCCTTTTTGAAGCAAATAAAAAAAATTCTCTCAGTCGACTATCTATATAATTACTCATCTGTGGGCCTGACCAAGACGACTAAGAATCGAATAAGTTTATTATGGTCAATTCAGTTACATTGAAGATATGGGATACGTTTGAAATCGATATGCAAAGCAAAAGCAGAAAGATCCTTTGTCACAGTGGAAGAGAAATGTAAAAGCATGATATCGAGTGCAATAAAATTGGGGACACCAAATGGAAAATTATGGATATTGACAATTTATTTAATTTGGGCACCGTAACATAACGTTTGGTTCATCCCACAGCGCCAGTTCTGCTTACCAAAAGTGGCCCACTGGGCACAATATATCACAACCTAAATAGCCAGATATCCGGCCGAACGAATTGCACACCGTGACGCATAAATTCGTGTCTTATCCTGCATAAATAACTTAATTCATATAGCTAACGAACTCGCCAATGAGCTGGACTTTTATTTTAAAACCATTCGGATTGAACGGAATAGTGATCCCTGCTTTTGTTGGTGAGCTAATAATAAATAATTCCCAATTTTATTCAAATTTTTCAAGATTTATCTTTCTTTTCCGTGCGTTTTACACGTTTTCCAGCAGCGTATACAGCGAGAGAGTTTTTTCGGAAGCAGGCGTAGTTTACGAAAAAAAAACGTAATTGCTTATTACCTTTAAAAGCAAAAAAACTTGTTTTCATCCATCATAATTTGCCTTTAGGAAACTTTAAGTACTAAATGGTTCTTTTTTACAAAAAAATAAAATGCTTGAACTATGTTTTTGGAAGTTTCTTTTCCTGTTTTTCTTATTTTTTTGTTTGCAGAAAATTAAATGTCCGGTAACGACCCGGATTCCACGAAACTATCCGGCCATGCGCTGGAAAAAAAGGTCCGGATACCGAATATCCGTTACATCTCTACAAAATAATATAGTTTGGGTTAAACCAAAAAAAAAAGTTTACAAACAGAAAGAACAGTAGCAAGCGACAAGAAACAAAAAATATTGGTTGTCATATTGACAATCGGCAAAATGTTATGTAGTCAATATGAAGAACAAGCAGTTGTTCATTTTTTTTTACTTCATATGATGAATCAAGCTGTAAGATTAACAATTGCAGTTGTCAATATGAATACCAAGATTAGTTATAAATTGTATATAAAAACAGAGCAGTATAGAACATCTTCACATTGACGAACTCTGTTGTTATATTGACAATCGCAGTTGTCAATATGACAACTTTTGAGTTGTCAAAAACAAAGAACATCTTCACATTGACAAACTCAGTTGTTATTGAATACGGCGTGCATCATATTGATAATCGTAGTTATCAATATGAAAATGTAGACATTATTATGTCTTGGAACCGAAACTTGTATAAACTTGATCTTCATTTCTTTTTTGGCAGTGAAAGTGTTAGATTATTTATTTGGGTTATCATCTTTGGTTTTATCTGGTAACCGTGGTCAGCCAACAAATCGATAGTTCACTTGTAATCCCATTGATTGAGCTTCGAATCATTGATGTGGTAAGCTACGATATAATTCGGAAACGACAACGGTAATCGAGGTGAATATTCCTAGGATAAAAAAGATATTATTTTATTCCACTGATTCAAAATATTTTATTTTAAAAGTAAACGTTATAGCGCGAACCATTTCACTTGGCCATTCTACTGCGAGGACACACCGACTATTTCTGAGCATCTCTTATATTTTGAAAAATTCCTACACAAACAAATTCACAGTTTCGATGAGTCTTTTGTATTGCGTATTTTGTTTTTTTTTTTCCTCAACCGCTACTTGTTAAATCTAAAATCCGAAATACAAAGACACATCGACTTCGCGGATTCCGGGGCTCGTAGAGAAGAAGAGAAACTCTTCACGGGACGAGAGCTCGTTAAGTAAGTAAACTGATGATTAGTCTGAATTTTACATCACAAACCCCAATTTGGAAATATGTGTAACCTAAACGTATGAGAAGATGTTTTTCATTTTCTTGCCAGCAATTGTCCAATCTTAAGGGAATTCCGCAAGACTAAAGATGTGGATGAATTAATCCGCATTTTTAATGAAAAGCAAGAATGAGATTTATTACACAATTGTACACTGAATGCACTTCGCTATATTATGAGGGAAATTTTCGAAATTATCTACATTATAATTATTTTAATTAATTTAGTTAGCAGCTTTGCCCTGGCGACAAAAAAAATATTAATATTATAATACCGGAGGTGCGAATGTTTTTATTTTTAAGTTCACCGTGGGTGTTATTTTCATTTATTCGCATTAACAAAGTCACTTTTCTTATATGGGTGTATTTTGTAGGACGTTATTTAAGCCTAACTCTTTAGTATTTTTTTCGCCACAACTTATTGCATATTAAATCGTTATCTCCAGAAGTTTTTTTTTCAATATTGTTAAGAAAGTTGTTTTAATTAGTTTACACTACTGTACCACTTTTTTTTTTGTCTTAGCCTTAGGAATATCTAGGTATATTAAGTTGTCTTATTTTAAGGTATATTACATACTGAAAGAAGAGTTCTTCGTATTATATAGCACACCACTGTATATGCATATATTATATGCACCAACTTACTAAACTTACTTGGTAAAGCGATTAACATCATTTAAAAAAATCCGAATTTCAAGAGGAATATTAAAATTCGTTTATTGTGTTAAATAAATAATTTATGTACACATAGTGAAACGAACAATTGGTTCAATTATTTGTAATAACAACAAGAACATACTATCGAAATTGTCATTATTTAAGCTGAATTTAAATGTACAAGGGCAAAAGAAATCCAACGCCGATTTAAACTTAATTTATGATTTCATCTAAAGTTACTTTAATTAGTTTTACCTGAAAATGTAAATAAAAAAATATTAATACCTACATTTGAAATTTGTTTCCATACTTACATATACTTATTCTATATCTACAAGAAATTGCATGTTTAATCATTGCTTTTCTTCGGATCTGTTGGGTTCTTAGATTGTGTGGTCTGCAAACATAATTGATACAGAAAATGATTTGCAAAAATATTTATTCGTATATGTACCTCCGGGTTAATATCTGTCGAATTAATACATTTTTGTGTTGTTTCACTGCTTGAGTTGCAATTGAACAATATTCCTTGAAGAGATTTCTCAAAGTTGGACGTTTTATTCATAATTTCGGAAACCTAAAATAGAGATAACAAAGATATTTATTAAGCCATCAGCGGGGTAGGTTAACATTTTAAACGAATAAAACTGAATATTTTCTTTACGTTATATTCCTAACTAGAAGACAAGATAAACATCAGGGTATCTTTTTCAAAATGTTAAAAATATTCATCTCAAGGTTTTTAAAAAAATACGTGTTGGAAAAACAACATATAAATTTGTTTTCAAGATTTTCTAAAGAGTTTAATAATTTTTCAGAAGGTTGCGTTAAATTCGCACCCTCATATTCTTTAAAATCTGTAAACACAGAGGAAACTTTAAGTTGGGGACTCAATTTCAACTCATACTGTGATTTAAGCTGTATTTTTTCAAAATATAACCTGCGAAATAGTAAAATGCATTTTCAATTCTGAGGTCGACAGTTTTATAATCAGGTTCGGTTTTGAAAGCGTAAATCACATTGTCGTTATTTTGTTCTAATGGTTTCATCTGCACTTCAATTTCTGGAAGTTTCAAGTTTGCAGTTCTACGGGTAACATCCTCCATGTACTTAGCCGAAAAAGTTTTTTTAAAAGAACACATGAATTGGAATGGAGTCAACATTTGCGGTTGCGTAAAACAGCAAAGGTGTTTTCCAAGCAATCTTGATTAAGATTTCTTGTTAAGATAAATTTAACACCGTCTTATTTAATTTCACTAAACATGCCAACTAATGCATTAATATTCTGTTGCCAGCCCTTTATTTGTTTTGCCAGCCTTATATTTCTGGTTTTACATGTTGTGAAATTGTTTACCTCTCACTATTTTCTGGTATTTTAAAATATTTTATACCAAAGTTTCCTTTTCATCTTCCCCACACGCCAAACACCTAAAATAATGTTTCCCCATTTAAAAAAACAAATTATATTTTGTTTTATTTTAATTTTTCAACACCCATTTTTTTTAAAAAAAGATGGAATTGAAAAGCTTTTGACAATTGAACTTCAGTCCGCTTTTAAAAATACGGTTAAAAAAATTTAAACAATTTCCCCAACTAATTAGTGTGACCATCTACTATACAATTTAGAACCTAAAAAGTGTTGACAATAAAACTTAAAATCGTCCAGTATCATATATTAAGAAATTAATAAAAATGCCAAAAAGTTTAACTTAATATTCTTCAACGAAACATTTATATTGAAGAACCATAACTAAGATTTTTTAATAAAAAGCCGATGAATAAAACCACATATTAAACAAACTTTAAAACATAAGGAAAGGCTACAGTCCGCTTGTGGCGAACAGTATGATACCCTATCCTTATCCCTATGTACCCCAAAGAAAAAAATTCATAAGGAAGATGATAGATAGCATTTTATTTCATTCTATAAAATTTATAGAAAAAAAAATATTTTAGTGAAAAACGCCCACAAAAAGTAGACCTATCTTGTGAAGGTTTTAAAACTTTATCTCTCTAACTTAAGCCTTAAAACGGTTTTTTCTAAATTGTGGGCGTGGCAGTGGGCGGTTTAACAACTTTTAACACTTTACCATTTCGGGACCCTAGGGAGTATATGCTCCAAATTTCAGCTTCCTAGCATAACTTTAATGGCCTCAAAAGTTGATACGTTGATATTAAGGGGTGTTACAAAAATTACAAAATTAATATACCCTTAGGATAGGGTATAAAAAGCAAACCTGGTTACCTGTCATTAAAAGTCATACTCGAATGGCTGAGCGAAAATACTACTACACTGACAACAACTCCGGCCAGCGTTTAGAAAAACATTATGGGAAAACCGTATTTATGTATCTTACGCACTAAAGCCGGCCGCAATAGTAGTAGTAAAATGTTTTGTGTACTCTTTTTATTAAAAGTGATTGTTCTTATATGTTTTCACTTATGTCCCAACTCACTGTAAGTAGATATACTCTGATGATAACCCCCAAAAAATTAATAATATTCAATATTGTTTTTATATATAAAATGTAAAAGGAAAAAGTAATAATGTATATCAAACTTATAGAGTACATTTTTAGGGATTCTAAAAATTATTGTATTTTTTCTCGAGTAAAGCAAAGAAAAAATATATCGACAGTTATTTGCGACGCTGCGCTGAAGCAGCTAATCTTCAATTCGACTCAGTTATATATCTCAATGAATGGTCGAAAACATAAGGAAAGACTACATTGTGCTTGGGGCGAACAGTCTCATGGGCATAATGGATGACATTTTGTTTCGTTTTCTATTAAATTTAGAATCAGTTATATATTAGAAAAAATATTGACTCTTGTTACAAATTGTTTGTCGGTTTCACTTCTGCCATTTAAATGAATGTCGTATAGAAGCGACCAAAATGAAGAGTGCACACTGTACAATATACGTAACTGCACTATATTGACATGTGCCCATTATGCCGCTCGTCCACTACGTGCCCAACTCTTCAATTTAATGTTCAACACATTCAATTCTAGTGTACGAGGCTCTCAACTTTGTTCCACCAACGCGTTGGAGATGGTTTTTTATCGTTGCTCAACAAGTGTACAGGTAGTGGACGAGCTCGCGTTACTCGTTGAATATGGTTGCGCATCACGTTGGTCAATGAATTCCAAATAATGTGCAACAAATTATCTGTTCAACGCGTTGCTCAACTTTTTTAATTCTTCGTTGGTTGAGTGCGGTAAGATTGGGTGCCGAAACGAGTTGAAGATCCGCCATTGGTAAACTCTCACATACCCAAACACACACATCTCAAAAATCTGAGTTGGTCAATGGCGTCCATATCTCTCACTTAAAAACAAATTACAATTAACCACATATTCTGTTTTTTAATTGACCACGGTTATTTTTTTAAAAACATTATCAACACGGCAGCCACGTTTCTTTTCTTTTAAAATAAACTTTGCCGAAAAATCAAAATAAATTAAAATTAAATCATGTCAGTTGCTGTCTACAGCTGTCTATGTCCGTTGCTGAGTGTGTTGAACAACGTTGCTCAACGCGCGATGCTTGGTGTAGTGTACGAGGGTATCAACGCGTGCATCAACTCGTGCATACAAGGGTATTCAACAATTGAATGCGTTGATGAACTAGGTGTACGAGGGTATCCAACAATTGATTGCGTTGATGAACTAGGTGTACGAGGTTATTCAACAATTGGATGAGTTCATGAACTAAGTGTACGGGGCTCGCAACACGTTGAACACAAACATGGTGGAATTTTAAACGAATTGCGTTGCTCAACGCAATTGGACAGAGTTGGTTGAATGAGTTGGGCACGTAGTGGACGACCGGCATTACTCATTGTTACACATTACAGAAAATCATAGATGTATCCTTTTAAATACACAAACACACTTGACACCTTAGAAGTAGAGGTGCTCATAAATTCGCAAGCCAATAGTTTACGCGATATAGACCAATAACCGTAACAAGTAATAAAGTAAATGTTAAGAAAATAACCATTTCCACCGGTAGGGAAATATGGTTGGTATAGGGAAGTCCCCTCATCAATTATCATTCAATATCGACCGCTCCGTCGTATTTGTCGTCATGCAGTTGAAGTACTAAGGGAAGGGCCCTAGTAAAAATACTCAAATCCTCCCCGTGCCGGCTAGAAAAATAACGACCACAGTTGTCTTGTGCGATTTCAAGGCGGGTTAAGATTAGGTCAGGAAGCATTGTATATGATTCCCAATTTCTGAATAGCTTGATCCTCTAAGAAGAGTTCCACTGAGACAGTAACCGAGCACCCTAAACCATCCATATTCTCGCAGATAAGACAGCAACCACAGAAAAACGAGTACCAGAGAGCCATCTATGCAACCGTCCCCAAGAACAAGTCAAACCCGACTCACAAAGGACAAATGTTATCAAGTTATTCGTCATGCAAAAAAACATCTTTGATTCAGATAACCTAATAGTTTTTCTACGTTTCCGAGTGCAGATAGCTGCAGTGGAAGATGTTATAGATATCACTCTCTACAGAAACAACATATTGGCGATCGAGATACTGCGAGACAGCTTGACTCTCTTAGTCATCGTCGTAATGTCCCCTGCCTGTCGTTGTTTTATCGATACTTACTAGAACTAAATATCCAGATACATTCCAGACCAGATGCGGATTGTTGGCATAACATCGTTCTTTCAAGGTTCCCCACAAAAAAATTCCAAAGGGTTCAATGACGGCCAATTGAGAACGCCAAGACGGCTGATAACAAGATTTGGGATATTGATGCGCAAAAGATCTATTGTGGCATGGCCCGCCATCCAGCATGACATACTTTTGGGCTACACAGCACACACTTTGAAAATAAGTTTTCAATATTTCCCAACGTTGTTCAAACGTAAAACGACTCATTTCGTTCAGCGGAGGTATGCTACTGACTTTCTGTCAAGATTTCGAGCGGGAAACAGCTGTCACAACCGAATACGTGAAACGGTGTAAACGAGGGCTTAAGTCTCTGAAAGGCCCAGTAATATACTATACAAAGAACAACAAATCTCTTCTGAGAAATGCGTATAGATAGATTCCCCGGTAATAATGTGCATTATTAAAAGGTTTCATAAGCCATAAACGTGTTGGCCGAAGCTTATAACGATTTTCAGAAGCTGTATACTTAACAAAAAATCAATACAATATAAAAAATGAACTTAAGTCAGCTTTCATAAAAAAGACCTAGGCACAGAAAGGGCTTTCATCAACCGTTAAATCGTTAATTCGTTAACTTAAGACATTATGTTATCACGTTTTAATTTAGATATTTTCAAAGCACTTCCTTACCTTCATTCGTTTTGACATTTAAATATTGTTTGGTCTGATTTTGCTCAACCATCCAGCCAATAGAGTTGTGCTTTCCCTTAGCTACTAAGATTATATGTTAAATTAAACTTATTAATAATTTTTATTAGAATGCATAATAAGGCCTTTGCATAGTTTATCTCTATACCTTCATACACAAACATCAAAAACAAGCAAATCAAACTACACACAAGCATAGCCCCATGGCAGTAAATATAACCTCAAAATTAATACAACAAAGCCAAGATGAGGTGGCTTCGCTTAATCAGTTCCATTCTACCTGATCTCGGTTCCAGAGCATAGAAACGTTTTTGAAAACATGCCGACGAGCTGGCGAAGCAAAGTTTAGCTCCAAGCTACACAATGACGGAGCCAGTTCAAATCTCGCACGGGACAGTCTCAGAATTTCTAATAAGAGCCAAAGCCCATTCACTATGTTAATATGTATCCGGCAATAGCTAGGACCAGACAGCGAGTTCTTCGACTCCCTTGAGGAAGTCTCGAAAAGTAATAAAGAATTATGAACTTTCTTGAATTTCACATGTTGGATCTCGACCTTCCTCTTTAACAACCTTAAAACATTATCAAGAAGCACTGAACGGATTTTAATTCGGTTTTAACTGTTATGATTTGCATTTCTCATTTTTATTCGAATTAAAAATTGTATTGTTGCTTATAGGAGCTGAGCTTTAGACGTGTATGCTTCTATTTAAATGAAGGGAATTGATATCAAGTGTTCTTCTGGTGGTATACTCTAGGTCTGACTTTTATTATATGAGTACATAAAATCACATTATTGTACCCCTTTAAAGGGGCCGTATAACTAGTATTTCGACCAAGCATGTTGATACGAAGACATCTATTGAAGGCATTTGCTTTCAATATCGAAAATTTTAATATTACTTAACATAGCTCAATGTGATTGATTAATAAATTAATTTAAGAACAAGATAAATTAGTCTTGCAGCTTCACTAAATCATCAAACGAACTAATATCAGCAATATTTTTGTTTTTTTTTGAATACCCGTATTGTTGATTTTTGCCAATTTTGTAACATTTTGTAGCATTTTGTATGATTGACATTAACTTTTTGTTTTATTATTATTTAATTTTGTAACAGCTAGAACGGCAACGTATGTTAAGCTCATTAAATTCTGACCTTGAAAGCATTCTTAAGTGGAATAAAACTAATAGAGTAGAATTTAATGCTTCCAAAACACAATGCTGTCTTCTGTCATTAAAGCGAAACCACAATACTCTGCCATTATCAATGGATGGCACTTGCATCGCCGAACCGAAAGACTTTCCATCCTTGGTATGTGCGTTAACGACAAACTTCGTTGGAATGACCACATATTCGATGTCGCCAAAAACGCTGCGAAATGTCTAGTCTTCCTTAAGCGATGCAAAATATATTTCACTCCTTCTGATCTGGCTAGAATATACAAGGCGTTTATTCGCCCAAAACTTGAGTACACCGCTCATATCTGATCTAGTGCACCAATAATATATTTGGAGCTACTTGATAGGATTCAAAAACGTGCGTTAAAACTTTTTGGCAATCGAGAAATCACTTGACTCTCGTAGTCATCGTCGCAATGTCTCCTGCCTATCGTTGTTTTATCGCTACTTCCACCGTAAGTGCTCAAACGAAATAGCCAGTTGCATTCACCCCTACAGCAATTCAACTGCAATACTTGCCATGCCCTTAAGCCTGTATTCGGACGTACAGTGAAATAAAAGGATTCGTTTCTTAACCGTATAACGCGAATGTGGAATGCTCTACCTCGTTCTGTTTTTCCTACACATTATAGTTTACAGACATTTAAAACCAACGCGCATCAGTATCTCCTTTTGCCTAATCCTTCACTTCCCTAATGTGTTACTTCATTATAAGGGTATACAAAATCCCTTTAGTGCGCGTATATTATAAAAAAAACTTTTTGTTGATTTATGTTCATTTTGTAGCATTTTGCAGAATTAACAACAATTTGTATGATTGACTTCAACTTACTTAAAGTCCAGTGAAATTATTAATATTTTCTGCGCAAATTCAAAAAAATATTCCCTTTAACTTTATATAGCTTGAGTTGGGCTTATGGTAGACCTGTACCAATTTTTTTTTTCTAAGCTTCAGGAATATCTATTTACTTAAGTACTTTTTTGTAACTGGAAAGCCCACGTTTGGGTAGTCTTATATTTAGAAAAACTATGCAATATAAATTTGCACTGCACTGCAAAATTGGGCAATTTTGGGAAGTGAATGAGGACAACACAAAATATATGCTATCAACAAACAAACAATTCATCTGTCCATCGACTAGGACAAAATGTCACTTTTTATACCAGCAACTTCGAGGTAGTTAATATCAACTCCACGAATGGCATTTTGGTGGAGATCCGGCGAAGAATTACCCTAGGAAACCGCTGATACTTCGGTTTGGCGAAACAAATGGGTTCAAAACTCCTAACTCGAAGGACAAAGTGCTTCTACAGAACCCTTATTCTGCCAGTTTTGCTATACGCCGCCGAGTGCTTGCCGATAAGATGGAAAGGAGAGCTAATACAGGGCTCCTTCGAAAGAAAAATTCTTTGACGAATATTTGGTCCTGTGTGCGAGAAGGGCGAATGGAGGAGAAGATATAACCGCGAACTCTATGAGCTGTACCAAGATGTGGATGTAGTTCAAAAACCCAAAACCTGTCGAACACACTGGCTCGGCCACATCGAGCGAATGGACAACAATGCTCCGGCCAAAAGGATCGGATCTTCGAATCCCAGCCCCCAGGTTTAAGACGTTTTAAAGACCAAGCCATGGCGGATAAGTAGTAAAGTATGTAAGTAGCAGTGATTTGGTAAATTTCTTGGCTGTGGTTTTTTCGAACTTTTGAATTTGGGTTGCTTTTTATCAGGAGACTATTGCCACAGCCTTGACAAAAAGGCATAGAAAACATTTTCTTTTTATTTTAAATCAATTTTGCAATTTCTGAATTTATCGACGCATTTACATTTTCTTTTTCTAATATCAATGCAGTCCTCAGCTTTACAAGTTCTGTTTTTATTTTGTTTACATAAAATTACACCAATAAAAATCGTGCTCCATTCACAACGAAAAATATCAACTTCAAATCAAAATCGAATGTTTGGTGCTGTGTACGATGAGAGCGAATAGAGGAAAATATACAACCGCGAACTGTATGAGCTGTCGATGCCAGAGCGCTTGGTCTGGAAAATTGGAAGCAGTGTGCTGAAATCGCAGAGAATGAACAGCTGCCTTGTAATCAAAATAATTAAAGGAAAACCTTATTGGACATGATGAATATACCTAAATGTTTTCTTTTATGAGCATTCTTTTTCGTCTGTTGTACTGTCTAACTAAAATATCTTTTATATCTTCACGTGTCACTCGGGTGGCGGCAAGACTCATACACCATCAATAGCTTCTGGCTAACAAAGCGAGTTTTAGGATTTAAATCTGATTGGTCCAATAGGACATACACACTATAGGCACATATTAAGCAAAAATGTACTTACATTATTTTCCAAATTCTCGTATTTCGCCTGACATTCTACAATTTGTTGCCTATATTTGGTCCAATCGTTTTTAATAGATGTAACGTGTGAGGTAATATTTGCGGATTTGTCCAGTAAATCATCTAATTTTGTCTATAAAAAAATTTATCGATTACATATTCATATTTATATAACAAAAAATACCTTGTGTGTAAAGAGCTCCTCACTCAATATATGGACCTTTTGAGTAAGTGTATCGTTTACGACACTTATATTAGCAGTTACAATTTTAATTTCATTTTCATAATTTGTTTGTACGCTTTGGATTTTTTGCAAGCATGCATTTTCATCTTTATTCTTCTCTGGCATATGTGTTGATATTTCACTAAAATGTACCTTAAAACAATTAAGCGGTTAAAAGTATATTTGTACGTTGCAGTCAAGTTAAAAACGACGTACTTCCAAGTTATCAATTTTTTCTTGTAAATTAGAATGGTTCTTTTGTATTACTGTGAAATGATCCTTGATGACTTCCATATCACCAGAAACAGCTTCAAGCTTTGCTCCGAGATCCGCAACAAATTTATCATCCTTAGAATATTCACTGCGAATATCCGCTCGAGCAGTGTATTTTGTGAAATTATTTCTTAAATTCTCTACTGCTATTTGTATTTCACTCAGTTTTTCATAAATTAGGCTTTGGTTTTTCTCCAACAACGACGACTTTTCGTGCCATTTTTGCATTTCTTCAGGAAGACTTTGACTTATCACAGAAACTGTGGATGATTGAAAGTATAAAAGCAGAAACAACAAACAAAACATAAAAGCTAACGAAAAATCACTATCTTAGCATACACATTAAAAAAGATCTTACAAGCGATTTTTCTTATAGATATTCCATAAATTTATAAGCGAAGGTTCGCCTGTCTATATTCTAGAATCTATACATATAATACAATTTTAGGAGGGTCTGACACAGGTTGACGTAAACATTTTTTTTAATGTTTCATAAAACTCCAAGAAGACTTTAGGCATGTAAGTAACTTAGGTTCTTAATATAAGTATGTATATCATTGAAATTTTTAATGCACAATTTGGACAAGCTACATAGAAACATTTTCCGGCAAATTTAAAAAACACAAGGATGAAGAAATGGATAAAGTACTCTTTCTGGGAATAATTATTTATTGTTACTTTGCATCTTAATAATTTAAACAAGTTTTCTTTTCGCTACAGATTAGATTCTGTATCATTTGAAAATATATATCCGAAAATTATTTTACATCGGTGCAAGACGATATCTCATTACCTGTCATTCAAAAATCGCAGTTGTATCGTAAAAACTGACTATGCGATAATATACTTACGGAATAAGTACCCTAGTCTCAACAATCGCAAACCTTTTAACAATTTTGCTGGAAAACGGTGCGTACGATAAAGTAAGTGTTTTATTAGATATTTGTGTGGTAGTTACCTATCGTTGTTTAGAACGTTATGTACGGCTTGTAGACAGACATACAAACGTTCCATATCGGATTGTCAGATGACACATTACGTCTGCCGCACGTCCATTTGTAACTTTTGTAAAACCTCTAAATAAATTGAACCATAAAAACTCCTTGCAGTCAAAAAAGTCATTCAAAATACACAATAAAACATGATTCCGCAACTGGGAAAGTTAATTCATATTGCATTTCAACAATCGTAAATGAAGATGTAGATAAAATACGAGTTTACTGCAAAACGGTGGGGTAAATATATACATGATTAAATTTTTTTCTACCATTATGGGTGTGCTGCAAAGTGGCTATCAAGGTAAAAAAAACAACACTTCATTCGACATATTGACTTCATTCGACATATTGACTTATGGCAAGAGAGTACTTTAAAATCTTAACATTCACAAATCCGCTGACCTAGATGGTATTTCCAATATTGTTTTGAATATGCAATCCGACCAATTGCACTTACAACCCTTCCTTCTTAGAAACGCCTATAAATCGACAGTTTATGAAATATCTTGAAATCCGAAAACTTCTTAAAGTATGGGTTTTGCGGCTCAAGTCCCCTGGTAATTTGATAACATATCATATGTAGAAAGCAAGTTATTTCAAAGGCATTTCTTTTTCTTCTGACTAACTATATCCCTATATGAGCTGCTTCGAAATATTTGAATCCCACTTCGATAGGGATCTCCTACACTAAGCTAGGGTGTTTGAAAAGAGTTGGTGCCAGATGAACCTTTAATGGACCAACGGCAGCACTCACATCCCCAAAGTGGCTTACTGGCACCGGAATTACCGGCCTGCTGTCCTAGGGTCAAAACCAGGGCCTGGCCCCATGTGAAAAAAAATATTTTTTGACCTCCTGGACGGAGCCTATGGAGCCTGTCCGGAGTATTATGCCAAAATTGTACTCGGGGACTTCAATGCTAAAGTCGGAAAGGAAAACATCTTTGGCGGGTAAGTTGGTAAGCACAGCCTCCACTAAACGACGTTAGATAACGTCTACCGACTAATGGACTTTCCTGCAGCATGTAATACGGTGATAAGTAGCACCAGGTTTCCACGGCTCAGGATCCACACAGCAACCTGGCGCTCTCCAGACGGTCGAACCGCCAACCAAATTGACCATGCGCTCATCGATGCGATGCACGCAACTAACATCATGTAAGTGCACACTTACCGAGAAGCAAAAGTCGACTCTGTCCATTTTCTTGTTACAGTTAGATTTAGAGCTCGATTGTCCAACGAGAAGAAGCTGCGAACTGCCCAAAACAAAAAGTTTACGTTGGACGACTTAGTACATCTGGAGTAGCCAGAGACTACAAAGAGGGCCCGAGAGACTCCTTAGTGTTAATTCACCTACCACTGACGCCAACAACCAGTGGTCGACAGTGGCGCGACATCATCCAAGAGGTAGCCGAAACCACCCTAGGTTACCAACCACACCAGAGGAAAATTCAGTGGTATGATGATGTATGCTTTTACCGGAAAAAGGTGACAGAAGATGCACACAATAGAACGCCGCAGTGGAAAACAAGAGCATCAAGGGAAGAGTACCGAGCTAAGAGAAGAGAGGAGGAGAAAAAGATCCGTTAACAAGAAAATAGAGTAAGCAGTCTCTCAGCTCAAAAAGATCGAAGTGTCTCGCGATCGAAACAATATCTCGGGAGAGTGATGGGGCACGTCCAGTCAATGAATGAATGAAGAACCAGTACTGCCACCCAGTAAAGGAGAAGTTGGCTTAGCTATAAAAAGGCTTAAGGACAAAAAGGCCACCGGTTCTGATGGTATACCTGCAGAGCTCTTCAAATACGGAGGCGACGTTTTGGTAGGGTGCATGCACCAAATTATCAATCAAGTTTGGGTGGAGGAAAGCATGCCCATCAGCTCCACATACGCCATCTACAAGAAAGGCGATCCTATGTCTTACAAGAATAATCGAGGCTTATACCTGCTAAATGTTGCATATAAGATCCTATCCAACGTACGTTGTGAACGTCTCAAACCCTACTGCAACACACTAATCGGCACGTACCAGTGTGGCTTCCGGCCCGGCATATCGACCATAGACCAAATTTTCACACTAAAGCAAATCCTGGAAAAGACCAACGAATTTCTTATGATAGTGTTCATTGTCATCAGCTCTACATGGCGATGGCCGAACGCTGGAGAACACGCGGTGCAATGTGCAGTTTGGTAGCAGCTCATCTGTACTCTTCCAAACATGCTCCGAATTTCGGCAAGGTGATGCGCTATGATGTGACTTCTTCAATCTTGTTCATGAGCAGATATTGCACAGGACAGGTGTCAACACGGAAGGTACTATCTTCAACAGATAGGTCCAGCTGGGATATGCGGACGATATTGACATTATCGGACGCTCCCAATGTGCCTTGGTAGATGCTTTCACGGCTATTTAAGAACAAGCGATCTGTCCACCGACTAGGACAAAATGTCATTGTTGATAGCAGCAACTTCGAGGTGATTAAGGAGTTCATCTACCTCGGTGTGAACATCAACCGCACAAATGACAAGCTGCTGGAGATCCGACGAAGAATTACCCAAGAAACATTGTTAACATTGTTTTATCGGTATTTCCAATACAAGTGCTCACACGAAATAGCCAGTGGCATTCCACCCCTTGAATAATTCAACCGCAGTACCCGTTGATACCTCACCGCTAAGCCAATATTCTGAAATACAGTGAAATATAAAGATTCGTTCATCACCAGTTTTAGGCTACGGTTACAGTGGATGTGTATTCTGACGAAAAACTATTCTGACACACACGTCGGAACAAATAAAACTGCTGGTTCTAATGGAATTCGTTACAGTGCCAGCGTTTTGTTCTTCGTCAGAACAGATTGATCGTTCAAATCAATTTGATTTTTTTGGAATCGTTGATCAGATTAATGTATATGTACAGACAGAGAAACAAGTTTTTATTCGAATGTATTGTTTGTTTTTATATCTTGATGCGAATATTTATTTGTGTTTAAAGCTTTCATTGAAACAAGTGTATGTGTTAAATTAGATTTAACTGTACACAAAAGTACAGCATTTACTGTTCGAAGACCTGAAACCTTCACCCAATGTTTTCTACATTTTATCGAAGGTATTTAAGGTTTCTACATATAGGAAGCTAGAACAAATTTAAAAAGGTGATAAAGTTTGAATTTTTAAATGTCACTGCTATCACCTAATTTTTGGGTGTTCTTTAGATTTCGTTCGAATAGTGTTTTTTTTTAAAGTTCACTACTGAAAGGAGAACAGTCAACCTCATAAATTGATGCTTCACTATTCAGACTTGGATTTGAGGTCGAGTTCTAGTGCCGTTCTAAACTAAATTTCGTTCATTAAACACCTACATATTTAAAAAACTGATTCGGCAAGTTAAATTAATTAATTGTGTATTCTTACTTCTGGCCATAACAGTAAAAACGTGTTTTTCGAATTCTTCTTCCTTTCATCTTTCGATTTAAACGACGAGGTTATGATCAGAATTATAGAAACCATAACCCTGCCACTTCACTGCATTCCTACGAATTATTGACCGATATATAGAACAGTATCTCACAAAGTAATCTGATGATCGGCCGTGGCAAGCCGTGAAACAGCTGTAAATCCAGCCTTCATTGTTTGTGGTGGCAATCACAATGTGTTGTTGTTTCTTTCAACTTTTCAACAGAAATACACATTTATATAGACAATTTTACAGAGCTTTTTGACATATAAGGCCTCTTAAAAAAGTACCCTATGTAGTATTCCATTATCGACATCTTTGCCAAGTTTTGATTAGAATCATGAATCATGAAAGAACCATGGTTAAGAGACAAACATACAAACAAATATATTGAAAATTATCTACATTTGAAACGTTTCTGCAACATGTTAGCTTAATGAATTCGAAGGCTTTGTCTTTATAATAAAAGGAAACCTTTAAATAAAACAGCAATATATTTTTAAGATGAGTAACGTAAAATAAAATAATAAGAATTATATAAAACGCATAGCACTTAGGGTAAAAATAATTCAAACTGGCAAATTAGTAAACTAATTCACCCAAATTTGGGTATGATTATGTCCAAATTCGTAACAAACATACATTTTTTGTTTAATACCATCACAGAACCAAACACTACGTTATCTAAGTGTAAGCTATTAATATCGCTTTTAGCAACGGTTGTTTGTTGCTCGACTAAGTTCATATTCCAATCTTTATCTTATAAATAACGTAAATAAACATAAATAAAGATCAATTCTGGTGAAATAATATGTTAATTAAGAATAACGCGAATAAACGTGACAGAATTGTCAGTTATGATGAATTAATATGTTAACTAAGAATATCGCGTCTGAAACTTAAGGTTTACATACTAACTAATTTGCACCTTCTGTCATAATTAGGATGCTCTTCAAACAAAAATATTTAATTTACGAACCGCGTACCTCGTGAAGTATTTTTTTGCACTCTTTCGGATTTAAGTTCGTACACTGCATATGGCGAATCCCAAATTACAGAACAATACTCTTAATAAAGTCTGAATAACGATCAATAAATAATAGATATCTCGAAAGACTTTACTGTTACGATTAATGAATCCTAACAATGATCCAAAGCATCACGATTGCCCCACTCCGACAATCTATTAATATCTAATCGAAAACGAATGCAATCAGTTACATTATTAACCTGAGAAAAACATTTCAAATCATCCACGAAAGTCAAAACCTTACAAAATTGAAAGATTTCATAAACGAATATAAAAATTTATATAAATAGCAACAGGCCCAAATGACTGCCTGTGGAATACCCGAAGTACATAACATCTATAACGCGAGGAGTCAAACCATCGACTTAAACCATTTGCCTTCTATTAGTCCGGTAATTAAAAAAACACTTTAGCATTGAAGAATGGAAACTGAAAGACTTAAGCTTAGCCAAAAGTAGGGTGTGATGAACCCTGTCAAATGCTTTTGTACAGTCAGTGTAAGGTACATCAACTTGTAATCGTTCATCAAAACTATTAAATATATAATAAGTCAATAAGGCTAAATTAGGAGCACATGATCTAGCACAAAAAAAAAACATTCTAACTATTATAAAAAATTTCTTTTATTGCGAAAAAGAGTTTGTCGTTAACAATACTGTCAAACAATTTTGGTATTGCAGAAATAGGCCGATCAAATTCTACTTTTTGCTTTAAACCGCTTTATAAGTAGATGTTATGACAGAATATTTCCATTTATTTAGGAAGTTCCAAGTTACAAGAGGCTGGTTAAGAATAATTTGAGGAGGATACAAAACGGAAAATAAACATTTTTTGAATATTACCACAGTAATCCCAGTGACAGTGTTGCTCTTTAAATCTAGTTCCCAACGCGTTTATTAAATCATAATCGGAGAATTGAAACACACCGATGTCTAAAACTTCGAAAATCATAACGTATTGAATTCCCGTTAACTGCACATGCGACTTATTGTATTTCTATTGGTATTTCTTTTCGAATTCCAAAACGATTTGTTGTTAAAAACTCATATTCTTTCCTGAATCTCGAAAAGAGTTCACGGTTAGAATTAATTTTATTAGATATATAACGTGAATAAACTTTCCCTTTTACGTTACGTAAATTAACCAAACTTTTATTTGACCAACGAATTTTAAACCTTTTATTGAGACGCGTGTTGGGTACAAATAATTCAAAACCAGATTTGATCTTATCCAAAAACATATCATAGTTCCACAGTTTAACCAGTTCATCCCATTTAAAACCACTCAAATGGTTTTCGAAAAGTTTGTAAGATAACGCGGAATTAATATTATTTAAATCACTGCAGTAATTAAGAAAATCAATTTCTAAAAGTAAGGCCTTTGGGATTTAGAAAAACTTAATCAAATATTCGATTTTCAGAGTTCGGAAAATAGTAATCCAAAGAAAGAAGACCATCGAAAACAATTTGTTCAACCTCATGCTTGACGTTAAATGGTATAAAATTGTTATCCCCATTCCTCCAAGATACATAACTAATATTTGAAGTTACCCAATACACAAAGTATTTGAGTGGCTGCAAAATAAGTAACGACTAATGTCTGAAAAAATGTAAAAGCATGAAGCCTGGCACGTGAGACCCATGTGCAGCAAATTCCTAAAATCTCATCGAAAGTTGTCTCTGCATCTGCTCACACTCTCTACTTAAAGGGAAAATTAATTTCAAAATTAAAAATAGGTAAAATCGAACTGGAATAATAAAATCAATCATATATGTCTAAAAACATATTTAAATTCCAAATAAATTTAGCTTCCATCAAATAAAGTTGTTTACAACAAGGCCTCTGTTTTTGGGAATTGTCTATGAAATAGTGCACGAATTTAATTGTATTTATATTTATATTTGTTTTTGTAAGCAGGTTGGTGCAGAGAATTTAGAAACAGAGCCAACTTGCAACACGAATTGACGTGCAGCCAGAAATGTGTCGTATGCCCTAAAAAATCAGTTTGCTGCATTGATTTTGTGCATATCTGTTTCAGGCATAAATATTTTTAGTTCACTAAATCTTTAAAATAGTAAAACTGTATATGACCCATATATGCCTGCGACGGGAGAGATAAGAATATTTCTGCTGCGCATAAAAAGCGTTTGTAAAATAAGAGTCTGTCGGTTGACACTATTGTATATTTCCGGAGTCGTTAAATTGTTTGTATATACTATAAGACTATGGAATTCGCTTGGTTACGTTTCTTTGTGTGTCTACTTGACTTAACATACAAATTTCTATCAAAAATTAGCAAGCTAGAAAAAACATAAGGAAAGGCTACAGTCCGCTTGGAGCGAACAGTATGATACCCTATCCCTATCCCTATATGCCCCAAAAAAAAACCTTAAGAAGATGATGGATAGCATTTTATTTCATTCTATAAAATTTAGAAAAAAAAAAAACATTTTTTGAAAAAACGCCCCCAAAAAGTGGGCGTGGCCAAAAACTTTGTATGGGAGATATATTGGAAAAAATATTGGCCAAATATTTTGTTAAACACTTTTTTTCGGTTTCTATGAAAATTATCGAAGAAAACAGCATTTTAGTGAAAAACGCCCACAAAAAGTAGGCGTGGCAAAAAACTTTATATGACAAACTTATAAAGGACGGCAGTGCCTACATATCTTGTGAAGGTTATAACCCTCTATCTATCCATCTGTAGCTTTAAATCGGTTTTTTCTAAATTGTGGGCGTGGCAGTGGGCGTATTCCAAAAAATTTTACACTTAACCATTTCGGAGCCCTAGGGAGTATGTGGTCCAAATTTCAGCTTTCTAGCTTGAATTTAAAGGCCTAAAAATTGCGTACGGACGGACGGACGGACGGACGGACGAACGGACGGACGGACGGACATTGCTAAATAGTCTTAGGATTTGGTCCTGATCATAAATATATATACTTTTATGGGTCTATGACGAATATTAAGGGGTGTTACAAACTATGTGTCAAAATTAATATACCCTTAGGATAGGGTATAATTATTGCAAAAAATAATGCGCGAATGGAGAAGGAATTTAGGGAAGATTTGATAATCGACAAACCTATGCCTTGGCATTCGAAGTTTGATTACTTTCGAGCAAGGTACGGAAATGCACGGCTTTTAAATGAGAAAATTAAAAGAGAGCAAACGTTCGTGCGACGTTTTTTTGAGGAGGTTTTATGGTTGTTTTCAGCTAGTTCTTATTTCTTTCGTCTTGGATTCTAATCTGCTGTTGTCAGTATCAACACCTATATTTTGTTATGTAGAAATTTAAAACTTTATCATAGTTTTCAACAAAGTTTATTTTTTTTTCTTCAAGATCGTTTTTTTTTCGTTGCACCATTATTATTGATAGGCGTGTTAACACTTAATTAAATAATAATAATCTCTACTTTCGTAGGCTACTTTTCGCAATTACACACCGAAAGAAATAAAAACGAATTCCTTAACTTGTAAATACTTCCACAATTGGAGATAGTTGGTACATTTTTTATTTCTATTTCGAATTTTCAATCTAAGCCCTCTGTAGGTCTATATTAATTAGTAATTCTAAACCCCTTTAAAAATTTCTAGGAAATAATTAAATTAACAATAGCGGAAATTGGAACACAAAAAAAACCGACACCTACAATGAAAAAAACAATGCACACACTACTAATTTTAAGGAGACATTTACCTTATTCCCGCTTATAAAACAATATATTTACAGACGCATAAACATAGAGTTTATTTACATTAAATATATAACTAACAAAAAACTTTCTACGTAAGGTCTGTTCATTATCTGTAAGTTTGTCCTATAAATTTAGGTATTTTACTATGTTTTCATATAAAAAAGATCCCAAAAGAAGACAGCAATCCCTGTCGAAATGTTGAGAAAAGTATATGGAATAACTTTCATTGCACAACCAATTTGACCAAAAAAGCCGACGAGAAATACGCATACTCTTACTAAATATAAAAACAATTCAATTGGTCACAAAAACTGCATTAATAGTTTGTGCCTAAGTACCCCTGGTATATTATGTCACCTGTACCTACCGCACAAATATTTAATTTATCGGCAGTAATAATTAAAGTGCACTTTTCTCACGGAAGACGGAAGTGCAGTCACGAAAAAAAAATAATTGCTATGTTTCAACTGTTCCTTGTATGGTTATTTTAAAAGGAAAAGTAAGGTACCCGTAAAAAAATTATTAGGCGTAAATGGCCCATACAGGACCCATTTTTGACACGAGTGGAGGGACCAACAGTTTAATGTCGATTCCGCACGGCAGTTAATTTTTTTTTTTCGTTTGACTGACGTTCGGAAGAGGTTGGGCAGCGAATATAATCGTTCAGGTGGTACAGTTCGGGATTTGAACCAGCGACTTCTCGCTTAGAGAAACGCACTTACTTAACCTCTAAGCCTCTGCACCCAAAAAAGAAACATTACGTTTGTTGAAATCACCATGCATTTAGCAAAGCTGTGACAATTCTGACGACGGTAAATTGATGCCACCTTTTAGGTTAGGTGCAAAAAGCACATACACAAACCATCAACTTGCTTCATAAAAAATCATTAATAATCGTATTGAACAGCACAATTCGTTACCAGTATTAGTCATTACATTTTCATTTAAGCAAATAACCTTGTTTCAGACCCACCAAAAAGTAAGTAGACCTTAATGCGTTAATTCTAAATCTTTAATTTTAAAGTGAAATTATGAACCGATATGAAGTTTGTATTTCGAATATTATTTTTTTGCTGTTTAGAAATCGATTGGGGGAGTACTAGCACTGCACTGCTAAACTATTGACCTGTGAGTCAGTCGAATGTGGGTTCTACTTTAAAAAAAATGGCGAGTGAGATTATTTTTCACTGATGAAGCATATCTCCGCGAACCACCATTTGAGAACCATTCTAATGTAATTTTTTGCCTGTGTTAACGAGTATGTTTTCAAATCAGTAGTGTGCCCGGGTAAGGTGGTAGATGACAATTGCTTTTGTGATATTCATTTGCCATTACCATCTTCAGTTTGTGTGCATAAATTGATAACAAAGGTAACTCCGGCGCGTTTCCTTTGTTTAAAGCTTAAAATGGCAACTGACATTTGTTTAAAACTTTTTTTGTTATATTTTTAAGTGACAACCAAAATATTGACCGATTATACCCCAATATATATATATAAAATAAATATTAATATTGTATACCTATTTCGATTAATAATGTATGCCTTAAATTTTAATTTTTGTTTTTAAAATGTATAAAATTTAAAATAAATATTTAAACAAATTAATAGAGTCTAACCTTCTTCAATTTTTTGACCATACTCTATGAATCTCTGCCTTAAGTCGAAATAAAACCAATGCATAAAACCAAACACAAATATTACAACGATAACCACAATAAATGGCACAAACATCCGAATAGAGAGAAAATTTTTCACACGACTTTTTTCCAATTTTTGATAGTTTCTGCCCTGCAAGATTAAAATTGAAGGCAAGCATTTCGCAATGTATTTTATTTTGTATACCAAGTGACATTCTTCCTGTTCGTCCGTGGACGTCCTAATGAGTTTTTCTATAGAGCTTTTCCCTTTGGAGTTCACTGATTTATTTATGTTATTTCTACAACTTCCAAGTTAAGAAATGTATTCCAATTAAAATTGTTAAATACCTTTTAACGATGGAATATGGCACCAAAGCATCGAGTTCTCGTCGTTTTCGTATTTTCTTGGTTCCAGTTTTTCCTTGGATATTTATATGCAGCGCTGATTCCATATCAGTGCTTGATTTTAAACTATTTATTTTGCTAAGACTGCCCTTGGTAAAGTACAAATAGATAAAAAGTAAATAAATGGGCTTCTATTTTATCGACTGCCAGTTCGATTTGGGTTCTGCGCACTGTTTTTATTGGCCGACGAATATACATACTCGAAGGTTGGTACTTACATATGTACGTATATAAATGCTTAATGATATTTCATGTACTTAAGGTTATTCTCTCTATTTCCTTTCTTTGTAATGTCAATATACTACGCATTATTAAAATCAAAGGTTATGCTATATAAAATACCAACCTTTTTTAATTTCATTTTGTAGCCGTTGATTTTCTATGTGTATAACTGACATCGTGTAAGAAAGAATTAGCAACCAACACGATGTAACAAAAAACACGGTTCCAACCAAAATAATATTACGATGGCCAGAAGATGTAGATTCTGCTCTTTGTCTGACTGTTGCTAATCTTGGCCTTGTTTTTCTATAGTAAAACAACAAATAGTCTTCATTTATTACTTGTATTGCTGAATTGCCTTACCTTCTTACTTTGCGCTTTCTTTGGTGTTCTATTTCTGGCAATTCTAAGTCAGAAAGACTTAAATTTTCGGAATGTTGCAACAAATTTGAACTCTCTTTATTATCACGCCTATCCATGATAATGATTTTTGTATCCAACATAGAATTTTTGATTAATTTTTTTCAAAATACGACATGAAAGTGCTTCATATTCGTATTTCCCCTTTAGTTTTTTTATTTACTAATCGTAGACACTAGACAGCTGAGAACTGACACAAGACAAAATGAGTGTGTTCAATTCACAACTCACAAGTAGGGTAGTTAGTACAGTTCATTGATTACATTGATTACAGTTCATAGATTCACGGAATAAAATAACTTTTGTTTAAAAACGCACTTTAATACTCCAAAAATTGTTTGTTTGGCATCCAAATAAAACTAAAAGCATAATACAAAACATTTTTTAAGTTTGGATGTCAATATACAAGTTACGACGTCCCAGGGAAAATTAAAAGGTTATGTGGTTTTTTATTGGACCCCAAGATCAGTTTTTTGAAAAGTTTACATTCCGATTCTGCCGTTGTGATGGCCCGGAATTCACATGCTCATGTGATATTGAATTCTTCTGAGGTTAGTAGCGTTTCGATAACATTTTTCGTATTCTGTAGAAATCCTCACAAGAAAGCTCTCAAAAAACTCACCACAGTGCGATAAGCAAGCACCAGAACTCTCTAAAAAAAAGTCATCAAAATTGACATACTCTTTCTCAACAATAAAAATACATATATGTTCGCCTTATGATTTCTTATTTAATTTATTAATAAAAATACATTTGTTTTCAAAAATTTCATGAAATTCTACATTATTTTCCTTATTTTTTTCATGAAATATAAAAACATTCATTCACTTTATTGTTGTTGTTTTATTACTCCACAATAATTTTCACATAAAAAATATTATTAAAATATAAAAATATAATATAAGAACCTACTAATATTTTCCTCCCAGAAATAATAGCTCGTATTCTCAAAAAACTTAAATTAATGAAATGTCACTTTCGACCTGTTGCGACCTCCTCTAGATCAGATTGATTTTGTGACCCTTAAAAGCTGTGAATGTTCTGCTAGAATAAGAGAGAATCAGAAGTGAATTTTTCTATAAAGCAAAATGAAATCATACTGTCTTAAAAATATTTTATATCGCTATAAAGAATTTTATTTTGGAAATTTCTTCAAGGCACTTCGAAATAAAAACTGAAAGGGACGCGAGAAATGTCGAGCCATAGAATCATAGAATAAAATCAAACATCGAACATCCCATAGAATCCCTAGGAACTTTGACAGTTAGGTTTTTTTTTTTCAAATTGGCTGTCCCCGGCGATTTCAGATATTAAAAAAAAATTAATCAAATTTTTTTCAAAGTGTTGAGTCTTAAAATTTTATGTTAAATTAGGACAAATCGTTGGGATATATTAAGTAGAAACAAAAACAAATGCCGATATTAATATGGTTCTGTTTTAGTTAAAAAATAAATTTTAGTTTGAAACAAATAATAGAAAACGAAGATCAGAAACTTTTGCGCCTGGCTGTCGAAGTATGAATAAGTAGAAGTTGGGCTATATTGGCCTTGGTCACCGTCAATGCGTTGTTTATGGCTGGCTTGCAAGGCCACATATGTCCTCGAGAATAGTGAGAAAGAGATGGGTTTCTCTGCCGTCAATGATTTTAAAGATGTAAATTGGCCCACAAAAACTTCAATTGAGTCCACCACACACATAATACCGAAACATGAGTCACCGACAACAAAAATCAAAACCTTTTGATATTACTCGCTCGGTGATTGAAACCGAATATCGGTGTGCGCACCTGCCCAGACACAGCACACATCTCCGTACACCGACACCGTTGAACCCTAATTAATTATATAGACCTCAGCCAACTAACTTCAAAAGGCCTTATAGCCACCTTTTTAAATAAGAATATCTCAATCTTCTGTACAGCTTGTGAAATTGTTTTCCAAATGCTTTAAAGAAACTCTTTTTGAAATGGAGTAAACATAATAATAAAACACAAAAAAAAAATTGAATAAAGTACACAGTGCGTGTGGTCCCTTTACCCCCATTCCATCTCGTTTGCTATTGTTTCTGCTTGACCACACTTAGTTCACAGTGATTCATATCATTTGTGTATTTTTTATGATTGGGTAGGCGTAGTAACTGGCGAATAGCGGGTCGTATGTGTAAATTTTTGTTGGTAGACCAAGCCAAATTGCTGTAAGGGCTAACATAGAATTTACATTGCACGGCTTTGCTTAGGTAGCGTCAGTGTTGATTTTTTTGTGTTTGTTTTTTGTAATGTTTAGCAGCTTCAGAGTAGATGTAAGTAACATTCGTGGCTTAAGAGCGAATCTTTTTTCTCTGTACGCCCATGTTTCCCAAACCATACCAGCTATTTTGGCACTGAGTGAAACCCAGGTTAGCGTTGATTCTGATTCGTCGGAATTTAGTCTACCTGGTTACAACTTAGTGCCATTATTCTTTCCCCATCGTGGTCTCGCCGTTTATGTACGTAGTGATGTAGATAAGTACACCATAAATGTATTATCGCCTCTAGGTTCGTCAGACCACTGTGTCTTATCGGCCCATTTCTCGTACTCCAACCACAAAGTTAAAGAACAAGCTCCTAAAAGAAGCGTATGGCAATACGAGAAAGTTAAATGGGAAGAATTAAACTGTTTCTTTAGGAGTTTTAACTGTTCGCTATGCTTCCTCGATGGCGATGTGGATGCTGCTGCCGATATGATAACAAACATAATTCACCTGGGTATGAAATATTTTATTCCTAATAGGATTAAAAGTATCAAACCCAAGGGGAACGCATGGTGTGACTTGAGCTGCAAAGAAGCTATCAGATAAGGCCAACCCAACTGAGGAAAACCGAATAAAGTTTAAACGAGCCAGAAATGACATTCCAGCCGTCAGCTCTTTGGATAAAGCCTATCTGCTTGCTACTCGTTTTGCAGCTAGCTCAACGCTGCCAGATTGTGCTTTATCTCCCCCTGTACTCGAGCGCGTGGAATATACTATGGGACCAATTCATTTTCGCAGTGGCAAGTGTTCTTCGAGATCTCAACGTACATAAATCCGCTGATTCAGATGGTATTTCCCCTATCGTTCTGAAGAGGTGTTCTTCCACGCTGGCAAAACCACTGCGTAAGCTTTTCTATCTGTCCTATTCTTCAGGGTTCTTTCCGAGAAGATGGAAAACAGCATTTGTCCAGCCTATCCCAAAAAAGGCGAATCTTCCTCTCCCTCCTCCTACCGACCAATTGCACTTACGTCCCCTCTTTCCAAGGTCATGGAAACGCTGATAAATCGTAAGCTTATGAAATATCTTGAATCGCGGAAACTTCCTAATGACCGGCAGTACGGTTTTCGCGGCAACAGGTCCACTGGTGATTGGATGACATATCTAACCGAAAAGTGGAACCAATCTATTCACCGTGGTGGTGTAAGTAAGGTTGTTGCGCTTGATATTTCAAAGGCATTTGACAGAGTTTGGTACCAAGCTCTTTTGTCGAAGATGCGTGCATTTGGAATCGATGATACCTTTATTCAATGGATTAGAAATTACCTTTCGGACCGTTCAATTCAAGTTGTTTTGGACGGTTTCAAGTCTGCAACTTACCAAATAAATGCTGGTGTTCCCCAAGGCTCCGTTTTGTGTCCGACTCTCTTTCTCATTTTTATAAATGATCTACTCTCTGTTACTTCTAATCTTATTCATTCCTACGCCGATGACAGTACCCTCAGCTTTACATATTCGTTTCCTGGGCAACGCCCCTCACCTTCGGGCGTTGAACTGGAAAGGCAACGTATGTTAAGCTCATTAAATTCCGATCTTGACAGCATTCTTGAGTGAGGTAAAACCAGTAGAGTGGTATTTAATGCATCCAAAACACAATGCTGTCTTCTGTCATTAAAGCGAAACCTCAATACTCTGCCATTATCCATGAATGGCACTTGCATCGCTGAATTCGAAAGGCTTTCCATTCTCGGCATGTGTGTTAATGACAACCTTCGTTGGAATGATCACATATTCGACGTCGCCAAGAACGCTGCGAAGTGACCAGGCTTCCTAAAGCGATGCAAGAAATATTTTACCCCTTCTGATCTGGCTAGAATCTACAAGGCGTTTATTCGCCCAAAACTTGAGTACATCGCTCATATCTGGTCCGGTGCACCAATTACATATTTGGAGCTACTTAACAGAATTCAAAAACGTGCGATAAAACTTATTGGCGACCGAGATATTGCGAATTCGCTAGACCCTCTTAGTCATCGTCGAAATGTCTCCTGCCTATTGTTGTTCTATCGATATTACCATCACAAGTGCTCAAACGAAATAGCCAGTTGCATCCCTCTCCTTCAACACTTCAACCGTGTACACCCGATCCCCAAAAGGGGAAAGGACAACTCCAATCCGGCAAATCTCCGGTCGATAAGTCTCCTTCCAAACATCAGCAAGGTATTCGAAAAAGTCATTAATAAAGCCCTGATTAAGTGGGTTGGAGGACAACAAAATAGTTCCGGATAACCAGTTCGGTTTCAAGGCGGGGCATGATACAATACATGCCGCGTCTAAACTGGTGTCCGACATTCAGTGGTACAAAAGTAAAAAACAATGTACGGGTGCCTGCCTGATCGACTTGGAGAAGGCCTTTGATACCATATGGTTGGAAGGACTCTTTTACAAGCTGAGCAGGTTAGGCATAAGCAAACCACTGCTGTACATGCTACTTAATATGCTTACCGGTAGAAAGTTCGTTGTTAAACATGGCAATGTGACTTCTACTGGAGTGTTCGAAATAAAAAATGGTCTGCAACAGGGAGCGGTCAATTCGCCGATCCTTTTCAATATTTTTACAGCTGATCTGATAGGTTCTCTTCAGCACGCGATTGCGTACGCGGACGATTTGATCGCGTACAGATCAGGTCCAAAGATCGACGTCATTGCAACTCTTTTGCAGCGTGACTTCGATAAGATTCAGCGATATTGCGACGACTGGAAGCTGAAAATCAACTTCCAGAAGTCGGAAACTATTCTTTTCAGAACCCCGTTGTCTATGGCCACTAGGGACACTAAAAAGAATTGGCGAAAGCTTTCTATCATTGGAGCACACGGGCGTCCACTTGCGCACAAAAATGTGGTCAGATACCTTGGACTCTGGTTAGACCAATATCTATATTTTAACAAACATGTAGATGTTGCTCTCTCCAGAGCCCGAGGGGCTTTTGCCCTTACAAAGAGACTGTTTTACAGCAGCCAACTCGATGCAAGGGTGAAGGTAATCTGCTACATGGCCCTCATTCGGCCCATGCTTGCATATGGATGTCCTGTGTGGTTCAACATAGGGGCAAGTAGGATGGAAAAGATTCGGGTGTTTGAGAGGGCCTGCCTTCGGGCTTGCCTTCACTTATACAGGACACCAGAGTCTCAGTACATAAAATTCTATTCCAATGAGGTCCTATACAACGGGGCTAATCTGATAAGAGTGGACAATTTCCTGATCAAGATGACTCGAAGGCACATTGCGAGGGCAATGAGGTCGACGAACAACCTGATCTTCGGGGCTTATTACCCCAATTATAGGTACCATGAGAGGGTGCGTCTTAGCGGCTTTGTCCCCCCAGAAGCATTCCTCTACTTTGATCAGACAGGTCTGATCCAGGATAGATCGGCGGTACCGTTAATCTTCCACGTTGCCCGGACAACTGTGGACAGGCGACTCAACTACAACAGAGACGTCGCACAGAGCGCTGAGGAGCGTCTCCGGTTTAGTCGGTCGGTATCGGGGCGCGATAGAAAAGATGTTGAAAAGCAGCACCAGCAACTATGGTGGCTTTTAGAGAGAGCTCCCTCGTCGATCCCTTTTGATCCGGGGTAGATCCGATTCGGGAAAGTCGGCTTGACATATATTATATGCCTTGGCCGGCTTACATAGTTTAGTGTAAGTAGGTAAGTAGGTGTTAGATATAAGTTTTAGTTTATAGTTTAGTTGTACATGGCACATGGCTTAGGTTTTAAAAAAAAAAAAAAAAAAAAAAAAAAAAAAAAAAACACGCACAGCACGCGGCTTATATAATTCGGCATATATAATTATGCAACATAGTTAAGTTAGGTTAAGATTAATCATTAAGTTAGCATGTAAGTTTAATTTTTTAAGACAAAAACCCACATAAAAAAATGTTCATTTACTAAGTTTTTTTTTTTTAAATTTTCTTAGTTTTTCTTCTATTTTAGTAATTTAATTTTAATATCTAAAATGTAAGTTAGGTTAAGTCGAAAGACATTAGTAATTAATTTAGTTTAACTTAGAGCGCCCGTATAGGGCCAGTAAGTTATAATTTAAGTAACATAGTTAAGTTAGTTAAGCTAGTTTTAAGCATTTTTGTCTAGCATGTAAGAATAATTGAATTAATTAAATAAAAAGCATTAAAAAACTGAAAAAAAAACACTTCAACCGTAATACTCGCCATGCCAGGTATGCACATCAGTTCACCCTAAAGGTTATATTCGGTCGAACTGTGAAATTTAAGGATTTGTTCCTCTGCAGTACAACACTATTGTGGAATGCTCTACCTCACTCTGTTTTTCCTGACCAATTTACAAACATTTAAAATCAATGTGCATCGGTTTCTCATCCTCATTTCCTTAACGCCCGTGCTGTATTACTATAACATTATAAGGGTGCTAACAATCCATTTTGCACGTGCAAATTATAAAAAAAAATGGCATTAATAAATAAGCCTTATAATAATACAATAGCTTATCAAATTTAAAAATTGGACCTTATAGCAGGTAAATTGTTAGTTGGGGTATTTTGGTCGGTAATGTTAATTTGCGCGGTAGCAGCCGAATGTAGACTGTTTGATCTCTGATCTCACTCTTAAATCTTTAAAATCATTGACGACAGAGATCTCTCTTTAATATCATGCAAAAATGCATGCAGTGCTGTCCCTTTCTTGCAGTAGACTTTTAGTATCATGTATCCCAATTATCCTGCGTGTTAGGCTTGTGTGGCCATGTTAACCAGCCATACACATTCCATGGGTATACGTGTATTCCTTGTTATAAAAATACAAGCTATGCTAGATTTCACGGGTCGAACTGCCAATTTTCGTATGACGTAGTTGAAGGGTGATTGATATGGGAACCAAAAATACAAATGGCAGGTCGGCCAGTGAAATTCAGCAAACCTTGTTTTTTTTAAAACCAGGATTTGCTGCCGAAAACCCTCAATGACGTCATTCTCTGCTATCAAACATACCTTGTGTTCTTTATTCCATGCTTGTGTTCTATATTTCTGTCAGGCAAAAGAAAAAACCGAAGCATGTAGCATCGTATTCTATGGGTTGCAGCCCAGAATCTTTTTTAAGTCATTGAAACATATGACAAAATGTTCTTTTATGAAGTGAAATGAGTTTTAATTCTTTTTCTCAGTTGATTAAATTATTTTTAATTTTTAGATTCCAAGTAGTCATTTCGCTGGCAAATGACTATTTTACTAATTATAATTATTTTTATTCTGGAGTGAGTGATTACGGTTATCCTTTTCAGTCAAATATTATCTATCTACGGCTCACAAACAGATAGGTTTTAACTTTTTAGAATTTAATCTGCACTGCGCTAATCATACAATTGGTGATCGTCGCACTTAATTTGGCGTTAGTGCATGAGGGGTAAATCTTAAGTAAAGTAAAGATCTGCACAATTGATCGGAAATCAAAACAAAACAAAATCAATATTTTTGCCCATATAAACATAACACGTGTTAACGATTTTTTGCATGTGATAACTCAAATATTATATTTTTTGAGTTGTGTCACTTCTGTAATACAAGGGCGGCATAGGTGGCGTAAAAATAACCTTCCGATGTTTTTTGGCTGTAATTTAAAAAAAAAAATGAAAAAAATAGTCACCAATATTCCGCGTTCTGGAGCAGTGTAGCGTAACATTATTTATTAACGTGTATTTCGCATGTGTTTACTACACAAATGTCAAAACAGAACTGTCATTAGGGGCAATCGCAAAATTTATAACATTTTCTGATAGGAGGATTACTTTTGCCCCACCTGTTATAAAGTGCAAATTTAACATCACATTGATTGTTCTTGTCGTTTCAATTTGAACGTGCACTGTACACTGCACTCGTAACGCATCGCAACGGTTGTAAATCTATTCTCTTAAATCGTGACGTAAGGTTTGTCAAAAAACAACTACAAAGATATTTGGTATTTGGTTTTTTTTTATTTGAAACTCACAAAAATATTTTGATTGCCGTGGTCGGTGGTGTTAAATTATGTCAAAGCTAGGCTTAGTAAATCTTAGGAAGTGTTTACTTTTAAATAGAAGTTTGCCGTCGATAAGTTTTCCTATTAAAAGTAAATACATAAACCCGTATCTTATTACAAAAATTGAACCTAGCATATTATCATGTATATCTTATCAACATGCTTATTATTGTTCAAAGCCGGACGATAACTTAAATAAACGGCAAAGAAGTATTCCTTCTTTGATGAAATTTCCTGAAATCGTGTGGCCATCGTTTATCAATTCGTTTAGAAACTGGGTGTTGGTAACTTTTGTTATTCGTCCATATTTTGACAAAGAGTTTAACTTGAAAGATTTTATATATGGAGCAAAGCATGCAGTACATGTAAGTTAAATACGTTTGCACATATTTATTATAAATTTGTATTTAAATTCGTTTTGTATCATGATACACTAAACTGAAAGTACGTTATCATTTACAATAATTTGGAATAGATGAACGGTAAACGTGCAGTGCAATGAAATACATTATTAATATGTAAGTTAACGTATAGTTTTACAGGTTAGGTCCGAGTAAACAAAAGAGAAGACGAATTGGTTTTATTAGTTTTGTTGTAGTTATAAGTATAGATTCAAGATTAAAATGTTGGTATATGGTTGATCTGCTTTTTAACTAATAACCCTGCGGCATGCGGCTCGGCAAAGCATAGCAGTCTTACACCTCCGCAATACCCTTTAGTTGGTAATTAGCTTATGTGGTCTTTTTTGGGCCACTTTCCTACTCTGGCTAACCAATGCTGTTAAGTAATCATGTTGTCTTTAAAAAAACGGTAAAATTTTACTTGACTGCACCGCCTCCAAAATTGCTCAAATTTTGTAATGCAGTTTCTTTTTATGTCCTAGACCAAATCTGCAAAAAAGTTTTGGCGAGGCACGCCCCCAAAGTTTCGAAGATGGCCTGTGAAATGGTACCAAAATTGGCTAGATTTTACAAGACTGCACCATCTCCGAAATCGCTCAAATTTTTGGAAAGGAGTTTCCAAATCTTATAGAATTAACTTTACTTTACTCGTGAAATGTGTAGTTAGTTAATAAAAAAGTTTCATCAAAATCGGTTTATAAAAGCAGAAGTTATACAACAAAGAATAAATATTTTTTGTTTTCGGTTCGCTGGAAGGAAAAATCGTTGAAAGACACTGAAGCCTATGCCGCGTAGCATGCCACCCAGGTACTGTTGCTATAGGCGCCTGCCTGTCGAAAAGCGCATATCCTGAGCGGAGGAACGAAGTTGCGTGAGCGGTACCTGCCGCCTGCGAATTGAGGGTTGAAATCCCTTCATCCCGCGAAGCGCTCCAGCGAGGTACTTTTGCAATAGGCGAAAAGCATATTCCATCGAAATAAAAGAAAAATATTTATTCTTTGTTGGATAACTTCTGCTTTTATGAACCGATTTTGATGAAACTTGTTTTTATTATTTATGACAACGTCCTTTATAATCTTGACTGAAGAAAGCTGTTGTTAAGCTCATAATGGAAAGGGGCAATACAGGCATTGACCCTTCGTATAAAATGCATATTTAAGTGTTTCGTGTACTACAAGTACAAGTTCATACTGCGAATCGCCATTTTGTATTGTAACGCGAAATCAGTATGGCTCCCATTTTTAAATTCTTGTTTGTAAAGTTATTTACCATGGTTTTGAAGATTGATTAGTGCACATGATTTGGTGTATTCGCTATTTAGTACTTGGACAAAGCGTTTTTGGCGGAGTCCTAACAACAAATCCAAGGTGATTAGACGATCGCGAAGAAATTATTTTTTGACGTTATGATTTTCATACAGTGTCAAACAATACTATAGCACCAAGTCAATTTTAGAATTTAAAACCTCTGATATGTGCATCTGCTCATAAGAGTGTTTCAGCAAAGTAGGAAACTTCAGTAGGTCGATACTTCTGAAGTTATGAGGAAAATATGATGGTATTGTAGGTGGATATATGTATATTCACCACAACTCAAGTTATAGTTTTTCAAAGTGAAAACACTTAAATAAAAAAAGTTTTGGCATTTTGGAGACCTGATTTAACGAGAAAAATAAATATAGGTATCTACCTTTGGGTTATTCATACATCAGACAACACAAATGTCCCAATGAGCTCAAACACAAATATACGCACGCAATTCGTAACGCAACGAACACAATTTGTCTTCAAACTCAAGTCAATACACCCTGATCTAGTGTTGCACTTCAACATCTCTATATATATCTATACGATATACCCTACACATCCTTTTTTTTCTATTTAGATGATTAACAACTCTCAACTCAATCGAACTTATTTGAAGAAATGATAATGATTATGAAAAAGAAGGATATTGAGTTATTCCTTTCAATTTTCTTAAATGAGTGAGGTTTTGGGACATTGAGTGAATGAATTTGGTAAGCTCCTTAAAATTGAAAGTCGATGTGAGATGTTGTATTAAAAGAAATAGTATTTCAGACGATTCAACTATGATTACCCATCTGTGGATGAGGGGTAGGATAGAATCTTATTCTTTTGAACGCGTGATGTTTTGTATTTTTCTATAGTTGAAGTGCATGTTGTTTTAGTGATAGTAAGTCAGAGCTGATTGTAGGTAGTAATTGTTTGTTTTAGTTTGCGTTTATTTAAAAAAGGAGAACAATTGTAGCAACACTTCATTTGAAGTGGGACATTGTAACACCTCATATTTTAAAATGATTACCTCACACAAATCATAAAAAATGAGTGTCCTACGCAACAGTAGTATCATCTACCTCATAAAAATTGTAATAAAAAAAAATTAAGGTGGCTTTATTTTGAACAAAACTTAGGACCAAGTTAGTATCAGGTACTGTTGTCCCTTAAATATAGAATGTACCTATGATTTCCTCATAGCTTGAATTTTGTGTAATTTGGTCTAATGCAAAACTGCATGTTTCCTTAATTGTATTATTGTGAAGTGGAGACTCCAAGTTTCTTGGCTTTTTGGACTACATCCACATCTTGGTTCAGCTCATAGAGTTCGCGGTTGTATCTTCTCCTCCATTCGCCCTCCTCGCACACAGGAACATTACAAATATCAGTCGAAGGATTTTTCTTTCAAAGTATCCCAGTAATAATAGCAGCGGTTTCCTATGGTAATTCTTCGACGGATCTCCACTAAGATGTCATTTGCGGAGTTAATGTTTACCCCGAGGTAGATGAACTCCTTAACTACCTCGAAGTTGCTGGTTTCAACAGTGATATTTTGTCCTAGTCGGTGGACAGATGATTATTTGTTTGTTGATAGCATATATTTAGTCTTGTCCTCTAGGATCCTTCCAATAGGTAATAGTAGTAGTAGTAGTCTTTATTACTAGCACTCTTATTGAAGTATATAAATAATTTTTTTACAATATTAGTAGTTAAGTCTAGCGTATTCGATAATTTTTTTTTAAAGATATGAAATTTGTCTCGTTTTCTGTGTCATTTGGCAATTATTAAATAGTTTGGAACCTTTATAAACCAATGAATTTTGTGTACATCTCTATTTGTTAAAGCATATGGATGGACGTCTTAAATGTATTGCATGTAATTTAATAAATATTTTGGCATAAAATTATTTTTAATTTTTGATTGTCTACACTGTTTAAATCAGTCGTTATAAAATAAAGCATAATAAGGGCAAAAAAAACTCATGAGTTCTCTTTCATTGAAAATATTACAAAAATTTCACAATATTATATTGTTTAAATACGCTATTAATAACAGGAATATTATAATCTTTTTCAGGTATTAAAAATTTTTAGTATTAGGGTTTATTATTATTATCTAAATTAATAATTTTTGTACATATTTAATTTTTTGTGTATTCCATATATATTTTTTTTATCAGGTAATATCATCGAAACTTGTGAACTCGAATTCAATGGAGTTAAGTAGTCTTGTATCACAAGAAGCTATTGATGAAATAAAACCAATTGTAGAAAAAATGTCAGTTTCTCAGCGAAAACAACTGGAAGTAAATAAAGACGACATTTACTTATCGTTCCCGTATCAGGTAATTTTATACATATAAAAATTATTATTAATCACATTTTTGTGTGGAAAAATATTGTATGTATTTGCTTCAAACAATATTGCGAATATTAGTTTCCCGTCTGCTCCGCACGGTTACTCTCGAGTGTTTATAAGAAACTCACTAATTTCACAATTAACATTTTATAAGATCAACAAATAAGTGTCAATCGAGTTCCAATAAAAACTTTTATCCAACTAATCAATTTAATTTGCATATTTAAGAAACATATATTATTCTGCGATCGCTGCCTTTAATTATTTCAGTTAACTGATGTAGACATACAAATATCAATTTTTTCGATCCGCACTCGTCCTTTCAACTACTTCACTTTTAAAATAAAAATATTTGTTGACAATATTTATACAATTCTTTTAATTGTCTGCGAGCATTTATGGGGCTCTGTTGTGTCTAAAGATTTAATTTGGTAAGAAAAAATTAGCACAAACTATTAAATATATTATTTTATTGCTTACATTTTTTTATAAATTATTTCCGCGATGAATATTTGTCGGAAACAATCGGAGTCAAAAACTAATGTAAAAAAGGCAGCTCATTGCGATGAAATGTATACCAACGGTATGCGTTAAGTTTTGTCGGAGAAATTGTTTCGAACAGGTGATCGGAACAATTGCCATGAAGTAAAATTGTACTATTCGTATAAATTCGGAGAGTTTTCCTTTCGGAACTGCTTTGTTCGGCTGCACGCGATCTTTTCACGGTCCAAACATTCCACGTGCATATCCGAAAAACGTTGTCCTTTGTTCGTTTTGCAGAGTCGTCAAAAGTAAATCCGTCCTTATCCGACGGTATTGGGCGCTTTGTAACAATAATCTGAAATGTATTACGTTATTAATTTTATAATTTATCGTACAGCTTGAGTAGCGCCTAATTACATTGGTTTGGTTAGTTGGAGTAGGTTAGGTGTTATAGTTCTTTGACGTTGAGTTCTTCCTTGTTGTTCGATGGTGTTTCTTCATGTCTTCATGGCAGATATTCAAAGACGCACATAACTCATTCCAGAAGCATGAATGTGCAAATTTTCCAATTGCCTGGTTTTTTTAGTGGTTCCAATGTTATACGAAAATCTTTAGTGCCATGTGTACAAGGAAACCTTAATATTTTAGATTGTTTCAGAAACCAAACCATCTAATTCTTTCAGAGCAATTAACATTCAAACATGATTTCCTAACCGTTCCATTTTTGCACATTCATGTTTCTGGCATAATATAAGGGGGACGATATGTAATTCCCTCTATTATACTTTTTATCTGTATAGTATTAAATCTAAAATATTGATAATTAATCATATGAATATATTATTTTTAGGTCGGTATAATGTTTGACGAATCGAATGAAGAGAAGCAAAAACGTTTTGTTGAAATCACAATGGTATTTCACGTACTGAAAGGTTTTAGAGAAATGCAAAATCAAGGAGAAGTTTTGCCTTGGAATATGGGGTTTGTCAACTTGTTTTGTTTACTTTTATAAAAATTACACATTTATATTCTTACAGATCAATGCCTGAATATGAAAATAAGATATTTATATGCAATTATCGGTTTATCAAGGAGTTTACTGTTGGTAGTCAAACAGACTGGACAGTCAATGTTATTAATCATTTCAAACCAGGTGATTTATTAATTGATGATGAATAAAAGCTAAAGTGTTGTTAAATTTTATAAGGTATGAAATAAAGACTCTGTTTTATTTTAAATGTCTCAATTTTAATTCAATATGGTAAAACATGTAGCATAATTTCTATTTTTGGACCATGTACGCAACCAAAGAGAGTCACAACCAAGAAGAAAAGTTGTTTATCAACAAATAACCAAGTTGGCGACGGGCCGTCGGTTCAATGCGCATTTTTTTCCGATATTGTGGTAAAGAAACTTATAACTGATTTTGTTTTTGGTTGTGTTATGAGTTGTAATAAAACGTACGCAAGATAAATAATAATAATATTAATTGCAATGAAATACAATAATAATATTAGTAACGAACAAATATTTGTTCGCAGTCTAAAGTTAACGCACAAAAACAAACAAACCATAAGGCGTCTTGAGAAAAAATTAATTTTGAACACGAAAGCACGAAACCACCTAAACAACATCACAAAAATGACAACTGGTTTGTTAATTTGGGAAATAAAAAAAATGATAACGTTTAAGTCCTTTAGAACAAAGTATTACTTGATCTGGAGAAAGCAGAAGGTACCTTGGTACCTCAAGAGTACAGAATTGTAGTAATTGCCGACGTTTTAGGATTTTATTTTATGTCTATGAATTGACGGAAATATGTGGTGAATTAACAACAAAAATATGGTATGGTATGCGAAGAAAAACACCTTATTTTGCAGTCTTTCACTTTTACAATCACCTTGGGTTCACCATATCATTATGTACTTCATGAAGAGTATTATATTCTAATGGTGTGTGCAGCGTTTAAACAAAACATATGATACCGTGAAGTCACATTTTTCTTCGCGTTTCATTCATATTGTAAGTATATATTTAGTTTCGAGTTAATTCAACAAAAAAAAGGATTTCCTCATCTCATAAGGGTGTCCTAGAAAAAATTACTCAAACATATATTTTTTACATTTTTGTAGTGAAATGGTACGTAATATTCCTTAAGAGTATCAAGGCTTTCTAGTTACAAAAAATACTTGAGTAGGTAGTTATTCAAAAAAAAAATATGTTACAGTTGTGAGGCTTACCAACACCCTAAATCAAGTTAAAGTGTATATTTTATTTAAATGGCATAACTTCAAAAATATAGCTATATATAGGTATAGCTACAAAAACTACCAAATACATTTTGAACACCTAATTTAACAACTTCGTGTTCTGTCGTTTATGTGGATAGAAACTTATCCAGTAAGTTTACTTGGCAACGGGCAATTTAAAATTGTTTAAGATGCGGCTGGTGGTCAAAGGGATGGTGAAGCGTTTATATGAGAATACAAGCGTTCTCACTTTAGCCTCTCACCATCAACTCCTACTACTCACCTCCACGCGGTGACTACTGGGTGCCTAGTACTCCGACTGGAGATGGGGTAGCCAACCCCTGTGGAAGGTCGTTGGTGGCAGCAAACGAGAGAGGAGTGGAGGAGTGTCTCACTAATACACTCTCTCCTGTTTCCGGATGTCAGCGGATGAATTCAACAGGTGAATCAACGGTGACTAGTGATATCAATATATGAGCTGCTTCGACATATTTGAATCTTAGGTCGATAGGGATCTCCAACACTAAGCTAGGGTGTTGGAAAAGAGTTGGTGGCAGATGAACCTTTAATGGACCAACGGCAGCAATCACATCCCCAAGGTGGGTTACTGGCACCGGAATTACCGGCCTGCTGTCCTAGGGTCAAAACCAGGGCCTGGCCCTATGTGAAAAAAAATATAGTTATGAGAAAGAAAGGGATAGCCTCGGATAACAATTGCCCTCAAACGGCAATCAAACCCGGAACGTTAACGGACATGCGAGTATGTACCTGGAATGTGCGGACACTCTACATTCCAGGTGCTACTCAAAAACTTGAGTCTGTCCTCTCGCGGTACAAGTCCGACATTACCGCGATTCAGAAGATACGATGGATAGGATCAGGATCAGGATCAGGAATGAAAAGATAGAATTGCGATATTTATTTCAGGTGCAACAAAAGGCTGCATGTGTAATCGGCTTATGTCAAATCGGGTTATGACTTCAAGCCGATAAGTGATCGCCTGGCTGTAATCCGCATCAAAGCTACATTCATACATACATTAATATGTGTGCACGCACCTACCGACGAGACTGAAACCCTATTAAGGAGGAATTTTATGACCTCCTATACGGAGCCTGTCTGAAGTACGATGTCAAAACTGTACTCGGGGACTTCGATGCTAAAGTCGGAAAGGAAAACATCTTTGGCAGGTAAGTTGGTAAGCAGAACTTCCACGAAACTATTTTTCCACGGCTCAGGATCCACACAGCAACCTGGCGCTCTCCAGCCGGTCGAACTGCAAACCAAATAAGCCATGTGCTCATCGATGCGAGGCACGCATATAACATCATGAACACTTACGGCCAAACGTCGATTCTGACCATTTTCTTGTTGCAGCTAGATTCAGAGCGGACTATCAACTAGAAGAAGCTGCGAAGTTAAAAAAGAAAAGAAAAAATTTAACGTTGGACGCCTTATCACACCTGGAGTAGCCAGAGACTAAAAAGAGTGAGATACTCTCCAGTGTGCATTCACCTATCACAGACGCCAACAACCAGTGGTCCCAGTATCGCGACATCATCCAAGAGGTAGCCGAAATCACCCTAGGTTACCAACCACCCCAGAGGAAAAGACCGTGGTATGATTATGTATGCGTATACCGGAAAAAGGTGACAGCAGATGCACACATTAGAACGCTGCAGCGGAAAACAAGAGCAGCAAGGGAAGAGTACCGAGCTAAGAGAAGAGAGGAAAAAAAGATACTGCGTAGGTAGAAAAGACAGTACGCAGTCTCCCAGCTCAAGGAGATCGAAGATTCTCGTGATCGAAACAACATCCGTAGGTTTTATAAGAAAGCCAAGCAACTGGCTGCTGGCTTCAAGACCGAAACGCATAGTAGATATATTTGAGCAGCATTTCCAGCTGCTGCTAAACGGGCATCATGTGGAAAGAGTGATGGGGAAAGCAGAGAACCCACGCCCAGGAAATGAAGAACCAGTACTGCCACCCAGTATAGAAGAAGTTGGCTTAGCTATAAAAAAGAGAAAGCAGGCATATAAGATCCTATCCAAAGTACTGTGTGAACGTATCAAACCCTTCTGGAACACACACTAATCGGCAAGTACCAGTGTGGATTCCGGCCCGGCAGATCGACCATAGACAAAATTTTCACACTAAAGCAAATACTGGAAAAGACCAACGAATTTCATATGATAGTGTTCATTGTCAGCAGCTCTACATGCCGATGGCCGAACGCTGGAGAACACGCGGTGCACTGTGCAGGTTGGCAGCAGCTCATCTGTACTCTTCCAAACGTGCACCGGATTTCGGCAAGGTGATGTGCTATAAAGGGGTCGCAAAGGCTGAAAGGCTGCCGTGTCTCAGGCAAGGATTCTTCACGGGTCGGGAGCTCGTTAAGTAAAGTAAGTAAATAAGTAAAATAGAGAATTTACATTCAATAAATCGGTATTGTGATATGATATACATTAATTAACAAATAGAACGATCTTTCATTTTCGTTTGCATATTATACATTTTTAAATATACGTTCGCAACATCGTAAATTTCTGAATATTCTCATAGCGTACGCCTTTTTAGTTTAAAACAATAAAAACTGGGTTTACATAAAGGCCATTCGATAAAAGTTTTTCGAGTATACGGTTTTATCGCCAAAGTGCCAACGTCTAAACGAATTCCAGTAAAACTTTATACGTGTGAATAGCGCAGATTTTTCGTACAGTAGTTACAAGTACGGTGTGTATAGGGAAAAATAATTTTCAAGAATACGGAATTTTACCGCATAGGCGCTTTGGGAACAAATTAATACAAATACTTACAGCCATTGCTGTATTCGATAGAATCACGTATACGGTATACGAGAAAAAAATCGACGTGTGAATGTGGGCAAACTACTTCCCAAAATAAAAATAAATTTGTAAAGTCTGAGATGACAGTGGTTTCAGCTGTTTACAATTTGACGGAAAGCTATTTTGAAAATTTGTCTATATTGTCGTTTTCGTTTGGTTATCCGGATGAGCTCTCCGATCTGCGGTGCCAATCGAACAAGCAAACATATTTCATTTAAAGCGTATTTGCCGTTGTATTTGTGTATATGTATTTCCAACTGCTCCACTACCAATCTGATGACGATAAAGGGAATGGAAGACAAATAGTATAAGCCATTGTAATATATTTATATTACACCCAATATTATTTTATTATTTGTTTAGTTAAACTTGGTAATAACTTTTAGCTAATCTCGGCAAAATTAAAGAATTATTAAATCCATTAGCAACAAATATGGCATTTATCGATTATGACTTTTATGGTGTGTGAATGTGTTTGTTTCTGGTTTTAATTCTAAATTCAAAGTCAGAAATGAATTTCTCTTCTTTCCAGGAGAAGAACTGTCATTTAAGTACCAAACGAACAGTTTCAGAATAGTTCTGGATTACCAAACGAAAACGAAATATGAATAAAACGTATCGATCTACAATTTCGATTTCTGAAACTTCATTCTTCATCAGTCAATCAAGTTAACTATCAGAGTCAGTAGAGTTCATACCCCAAAATCCACGTTCAGACCTCAGTTATAGTCATTAAACATCTGCAGTGAATGTCTTAAAACCAGTTCCAAGACACTCATTACTTTTTGGATACCTAATTCACTGAACTCATATCTTGAAAAAGAAAATGAATGAATAACCAGACATTTTATTGAGTGAGTATTTCACCCATTGTCAAAAAAAACATTAATTTCAGTGTACTCATATAGAATGGGTACACTACACTGAGTACACCGAATACATTGAGTCCACTCATTTTGAATGAATCCACTCAGTACTTAATTAATGATTGTAGGGCAAATGATATGAATGAATTTCAAGGTGCGGCGTCACTTGTGTTATGTTTTATTCTTATAATTAAAATTATACAAGGACAGTAAATTTTCTAGTATGATACAATGAATAGAGTACACTGAAGTATTGCACACGTTCGGTCAAAGCAAATGAGTGCATTCATTCAAATCTTTAATAGCCATACTTTAAAGGCAGCGGAGACAGCGAAAAGTTTTATAACATTTTCGGTTTAGCATGTGAGTTGCTGAACTAAAACTGAAATTGTTTAACATTTATTTTTAAGATATGAGTAAATCAATTTTCGTTAAATAAGTTAGTTACTAGCCAGTAAAACTTCATACAGAAACGTATATATATTAGAACTATGATTAAAAATACCATAACAGGTTTTATTTTTATTTAAATTAAAATTATTACAGAATCTATATTTTTTACCTAATTAAGTTTACAGAAGTAAGCAAAGTGAATAAATACAATAACGTTTCCTTTATAGTGAGACTGCACATAACACGCACGACTACCTACTAGCATATAATATTACATATTCCTTAACTCTAGTTTGAAATTCTTTTTGATCTCGTTGGTATTGCTCAGCCGCTTCACTATTGAGTGGATCGTCAAAATTGAGTAAATCCTGGAAGAAAAAAAAATTAAATGAATACAATTTTTGTGTATTTAACTTTTTTATATACATATGTGAATATATATCTGTATAATTGAGGATACAATTTATCTACCGGATAGTTTTTTTTAACATTTATACTGATATAACTGTGGTTAAAAAAATAAACTAATGTTTGGATCACTGTATCTTCTATCAGCTTCCTCGCAATGCAATGATGTCAACTTTGCCAATTTTTCTCAAAAAATTTACTCCATCAAAATGTAATTCTTTTTAGGAGTTATTTCTCTGATAAATTCTATATGATTTTAAAAAAAAACAGAATTATGTAGTAAATGTTTTGAAAAATGCATTTTAAATGAAAAGCTGAAAAACGTAGTTTTGTTTTAATTTTAGCTTATTAGGCTTATTATTTAGGCGTCATAACTTTTTTCTGGGCTTATAAAATCACACGATGCTATGTTAAGTAGTTTTTCTAGCTATATCTAATATTTCTAAAGTTATATCATTTAGAGTATTTATATCTCCAAATTGGAAATATTCACTTTAAATTTATATAACTTGAGTTGGTGTGATGATAGACCCCTCCACTGTACCACAATGTTTTCGTCTGAGCTTAAGGAATAACTATATATGAGTAGTTTTGTAATAACTCAACCAAAAATATTTGTCCAATTGCTATAAAATTACTTAACCCAACTTACTTTCGATACTCACAGTACGTCTTCAAGGAATCGCAGTCACTTGACTTTCGGCGCCGTTAAATAAGGCCATATATCAAGATATGGCATTATTTCACTGTGGTAAAGTGAAATAAGACCAATTCAGTGTGTGAAATAAGATAAAAATGGCTTTATTTCTTGTTACGAAAGTGTAATAAGGCTAAATGCTGTGTGCTGGAAACCGTGGAAAACAACAAATAATGAAGTGCAAAATAAAAATAAAGTGTTTTTTAACGTTTATGTGTTTATTGATTCTCACAAATTGTTGTTTTCGTTCTCCGTGAACTTTTTCTATGGTTCACTTTCCAACTTATCTACTATATATTATATTATTATTATACGAATTTATGTCGTTTTCGATTGGTAATCAGGGAGACTTCCGGACTCTTCTGAAAATGTTCGCTTGGTACTACAGTTACAGTTCCTCTCCTGTAAAGAAGATAAATTTGCTTCTGACTTTGAATTCAGAATCAAAACCAGAAGCACGCACACATTCAAATACCACAAGCGTCATAACCGATAAATGCCAATTTTGTTGCGGATGTACTTGATAATTCTTCAATTTTGTCCAGATTTGCTGGAAATTATTACCAAATTAAATTTAACAAAAAAAGAATAAAATATTTAGTATAATAAAGGGTGATTTTTTAAGAGGTTTAGAACTTTTTTTAAAAAAAAAACACAAAACATTCGAAAAAATGAATGAAATATTTATTTGAATCGATAGTTTGAACCTTGCAATTTAATGTTTAAAGATAATTTCATGCAAATGTTGACCGCGGCTGCGTCTCAGGTAGCCCTCCGCTGAGTCCAATTTTGGCATACTCTTTCACACATATCGGCCGGTATCTCACGAATGAATGCATGGATGTTGGCTTCCAGTGCGTCAATCGAAGCGGGATTGTCCCTATACACATTAGCCTTGGCATACCCCCACAAAAAATAATCTAATGGTGTCAAATCGCACGATCTAGGCGGCCAATTGACCGGCCCGAAACGTGAAATTAACTGTTCACCAAACTCGCCTCGCAATTGCGCCATTGTTTCGCGTGCTGTGTGGCATGTGGTACCGTCTTGTTGAAACCACATATCATGCAAGTCAAGAACTTCCATTTCGGGCAAAAAAAAGTTTGTTATCATCGCTCGGTAGCGTTCACCATTGACAGTAACGCTGCGATTCGCATCATCTTTGAAGAAATATGGCCCAATAATGCCGCCGGCCCATAAACCGCACCAGTGGCTTTTTCGGGATGCATTGGTAGCTGTTGCAATGCTTCTGGCTGAATGCTTCTGGCTTCACTCCAAATGCGGCAATTTTGCTTATTTACGTACCCATTCAACCAAAAATGAGCCTCATCGCTGAACACAATTTTTCGATAAAAAAGCGGATCCTCGGCCAGCTTTCCAAGAGCCCATTAACCAAAAATTCGGCGTTGTGGTAGGTCGGCTTGCTTTAGTTCTTGCACCAGCTGTATCTTAAAAGGCTTTACGCCCAAATCCTTCCGCAAAATTTTCCACGTAGTGCTGTAACAAAGGCCTAACTGCTGGGAACGGCGCCGAATCGACATTTCGCGGTCTTCTGTCACACTAGCTGATACGGCCGCAATATTTTCTTCAATACGCACAGTACGTAAACGTGTTGGTGGTTTAATGTCCAACAAAGTAAATTTGGTGCGAAATTTGGTCACAATCTTCCGAATAGACTGCTCAGAAGGTCGAGAATGCCGATCATAAAATGGAAGCAGCGCGCGATGAACATTTCGAACCGAGCACGAATTTTGATAGTAAAATTCAATAATTTGCAAGCGTTGTTCATTTGTAAGACGATCCATGGTTAAATTGCAAACCAAACTGAAGCTGTTTGACAGTGACACAAGGTACTAAACACACGTCAGCTGTCAAAACCAGTGTTGCCAAAACTAAACCAGCTAAAAAATCACCCTTTATAAACATATTACGATCGCTAATATTATTGATCTTCCATCCCCTTAATCCGAGAAAAACGAACTGGCACGGTTTAGAGAGGAACTTGTCAACTCTGTCAAAGTTCCACTCAAACTTAGATCAAGACAAAGAGTGGAGAAGTCTGCTCCGGATCTGAACAGCATCCTCACCCGCTGCTTTGAACTTTCGTACCCTGTTTCTAAACCGAATTTATGAAGACTTTCAGTCTTCGCGTTGAGACTCTCTTCCTGGGAAATCAGGTTACTACGCGTTCTTCAGCCATTCAATCAACGGTGGCTACATTTGAACCGACTAACACCACGCGCGGCACAGCTGGTATATTGCATCGGTCACCTGGGCCGAATGGAATTTATCCAGTTTTGCTGAAACAAGGTTTAAGTCAGGTTTTGCTTACGTTGAAAAGAATTTTCACCGCGAACTTGGTCTTGACCTATATACCTAGGTTTAAGCAGTTTGCATACCAAAAAATTGGTAAGTCTGACTACACTCTAGCCAAAAGCTTTAGACCCATTAGTCTGTCTTCTTTCTGGGCTTCGAAACCTTGTTGGTAGGATTAAAAGTACTCTTGACCGGAAGGAGTACGTGGTGGGCATCTTCGTCGATATTGAGGGTGCTTTTGATAATACTACCTTTGACAGTATGTGTAACTCTGCCAGACAGTATGGTGTAGATGGAACTTTGGCGTTGTGCCGAAAGCAATGCTAATGTTCAGGACATTGGTAGCCGATGCAATCTTTCTGGAAACTACACTCAAGCTTATGCGGATGATGTCGCCGTTCTTTCTGTCGGTTCAAATCTAGGGGCTGTCTGCTCTCAGGCGCAGAGATCTCTGGATTTGATCGATGTTTCGTGCACCAGTAATGGGCTTTCAGTGAATCCTCTTAAAACCACGGTTGTTCTCTTTAAGAGAAGGAGAATCGTCACTGATCTGTTCCATCTCGTGCTTAAAGGTGTCACCCTCCCTATCTCCGATGAAGTCAGATATCAGGGTGTAATTCTCGATAAAAAACTTCTATAGCCCAAACATGTTAAATCGAAAACCGATAAAACACTGTCGACTTTCTGGCAGTGTAAAGGCGCTTTTGGTAAAACATGGGGCTTGTCTCCGAAAAAGGTCCTTTGTATCTATACGGCGATGATTAGACCGCTCCTGTCATACGCATTGGTTGTTTGGTGGAACAGGCTTTCGCGGAAACGTGCTACTGCTTCTTTTGCCAAACTCCAAAGAACTGCATGTATCGGCTGCACAGGGGCCTTCCCTATCACGCCGGGCTCTGCTCTAGATGATTTGATTGAATCTTCCCCATCGATTTATATATCATGGGGTGTACGCTAAAAACCATCTTTCGCTTAAAGAGAGGTGGCTTTTGGTACCATGGGCACTGGAATTTTGAAGAAATTGCTCGAGAATTATCTTTTGACCCCTGTCTTATGGATATGCCGTCTGATGCAATGACACCAGAAATCCTTCTGCGAAAAAACTACCACGTTGACATTGCGCAGGTAACGGAATGGCTTCGGCCAGACTCTGAACCATGGATTGAATGAATTTCTAAGCTCTTCATTACTTAAGCTCCTTCTCATCTTTCTTCGAAAGAAGAGGAAAACTAAGACCATTGCTGTAAGGTGTCTGAATGGTAGTACAATGTACCTGAAGTTGTGTCCGAGCGCTCCATC